>OU343222.1:321196268-321567902 GCA_910596185.1 Chrysanthemum makinoi | reverse complement strand
ATACATGACCCTAAAAATATGAAAATCACACTATAATTCAGTATATTCATTCTCTATGACCTCCTTCGATTCAGTCAACACCTGAAGTCATCTCAGCCTCCACCACTGGTGGCAACGTATACTTTGAGCAGCCCCGTATTGAAACTTCCCAAAATCAAGTAGTCCAGCAAGCTTCTCATAACCATATTTCTGTTGAGCATGTACTCCAATCGCTAATAAAATCTGATTCTGGTATCGAGCGTCACCTATCTTTGAATAAAAATCTAGATGCGGGTTCACAAACTCGTAATCTTCGGAAAAGTACGGGTTCGGGATCGGGGACCGTATGTAATCGTAGACATGAGGGAGTAGTCGAATTATGGTTAACCCGATAAAATACAACTTTCGTAACGGTTTGCAATTGATCTGCCACATTAAGTTACCGATAACTTGCGGAAGTAAAAACAAATCTTGAACTAAACCCACGTACTCTCCGAGTTCTACGAGCCAATACTGTAAACTATGGATCACCAAAACAGTTATGAACCCGAGCGCGTGGGCCACTGCGGTTACTATAAGAACCCCTCGTTCAGATGGGACCCGATTCGGTTCAAGTGGGGCCCGAGTCAGTAACCGAATCCTTGACCTCCACACCTTTTGATAAATCCTTAAAGTTAACGAAAACGAAACAAGTACTAAAATCTTGACCGTGTAATCGATAACCTGAATCACTTGATTTTTTTGCAGTACTGATGAATCTTCATCATACGATTTTGACTTTTTGAATAACGCTTCAGCTCCCGTAACGAGCGGGATCCCGTACCCGACTGCTTGAACAGCTAACATCACGATCGATATATATGGTACCGATTCCGAATTCTCTCTAATGTAAAACAGTTGACTAAAAATCAAACCAATCCCAATAGAAAGTGTAAGAACCCGTAACATACCCTCGACACCTTGTCTTGACAGAATATCTTCCCGTTGAGCCCGATACATAATCGGGACGGTTTGAAGGTTAACCGATTTGAAAAACAACGGGTCTAATTCATTCCTTTGACTCGATATCGATATCCTAGCTGTTGGATTAACAAGCCAACGGGTCGTGGTAGGTGGGTACGATACCACTACTTCGATCAAACAATCCAACCCATCTTCGAGATCCATGCTGTCGTACAAAACTTTCCACGAGGCCCGTACATCCCGGCAACCCACTAAATACATTTTCCCAACAACAGGGTAATACAACCCTTCAACAAAAACACTCGAAAAATTCTCGTATTCCGAGCCCAGGCCAGACAGAGTAATTTGACCAGATACATTTAATAAAAGCTGTTTTTCAGTGTATGTGTTCTGTGATTCTTTAGGGATTTCTTCCTCGGTAATTGAGTCGTTTTGAGACCAGTAATGTCCAAATAACGGTCCGATCGATAAAATGTCGAATTGTACATCGGCTCGTAAGGGGGAACGAGTGCGACCCGAATCGGGTACAGCTGGGTGATGAAGGGTAAGATCTTCTGATAAAAGAGATAAACCAACAAGATACGAATCTTTATCGTTGAGTTTCGGGAAAGTCAAAAGCGACTTCTTGATCACGGTCCCAAAGCTGAAGGGTTCGTGTTTTTCGAGCACGGTTCCGGCTAAGTCGATTTTCGAATATTTGTATAATGGATGAGACGCGGTGTACTGATCGTAAAGCTCGTAAGGGCGAACCTGTTTCTCAAAAGCTAAAGGGAAGTAAGACTCGTTAGCTGGTTTACCCTCGTCAACATTAGAAATCGTCCCGATAATTATGCTTCTTTGCTTGATGGAAAACGATAGCGGAATGTATAAACAAATACGTGAATCGCAACTATTAAAATCTCGATCAACAATTCCCCGACACCCGATCATACAAAGCTGCCCACTCGAAGCTTCCCACATCCCTTCAACCGAAAGGGTCATGTTATCCAACCCACTTCGTTGTGCCACATTATAATAATTCTCAGAAGGCGGAACAACTCTAATAACAGCAGCAACTTTTGTAAACTTAGACCCACCGTTATTTTTATTTTTACCAGTTAACGACGTTTCTTCACATCTAACGTCTTGAAGACTAAGTAACACACCTTTAAAGCTTCCGTTAGTCGCTTTTATACTAGCATCTGTATCAAACGGACCCAATTTACAACAATATTCATTCGTCCTGTTACATTTCCAATTCGGCACAACGGTTAACGGAAAATCTTGACCCGTAAACCGTTCAAGAATAAGACAAAAATCAGCCCCTTTATACATCTCAACCCCCGTATCCACAAACTCATCTTTATAAGGGTACGGAGTACAAGCTTTCGATACTAGTTTATCAGAACTAAACTCGTAGTTAACGACCCCACTCAACGAAGAGGACACATGCACTTCGTCAAAGTACTTTTGGCTCGTTTTTGGGTTCAAACTTTTCAAGCTACCATAAATACCTCGTTGTGTTAAAGAAAACGCCTTAGGGTAACGAATAACAAGTAAAATCTGATCATCTTGAATCAACGGTGGTTGGTTAATGTAACCAGGTTCATTAACCCAATCCCACGGGTTACTTTTATCCGGATAACGGTACGGCAACATTGTGTTACCAAGTAAGCACATTACGGTTTCCCCGTTACTATCATCCGTATTGGACACAATCCCTTGAAACGAAATACTTAGTTCCGAATGCCCAGGGTAAATACTAAACGTCGGGTTATTCTCATACGGTCTTGACCCAAACGAGCCCCCTATCGTGATCCTAAGCTTTAAAATTCCGTTAACATTAACAGAATTTTTAGTCCGGTGGGCACGGTCTACATTAGTAACCCAAAATGATACCAAGTTCAAAGGCGAACTTTGATCATCAGTCTCATTTAAACTACTTAACGCATATGACCCATTTAACCTGTTTAACCCAGCCGATTTTAACGGCATTATGGGAGCCTTATCTAAGTCTTGCCACCAATCACCATTCACAAAAGACATTCTATCTTTTATCTTAAATAGTCTTTTACTATATGGTTGTTTATCATTTTGAGTTTGAGGTAAATATGATCTACATTGTTTTTTAACTTCATCTATTCTATCATACTTAGAAACCATAGTAGGCTCATTTCTAACAGATCCTATATCCCCAAATTGACGACTTAAACTAAAATCACTTAATCCAAGAACTAATCCAAAACACAAAATTAACAAAAACCCAGATGCAAAAACACTATTCATGGATCCAATTTCAAAACCCAGAAAGGAATTTTTCAAATTTTTCGAAATTAGAAAATTTGAAAAATTGGGGAAATGAGTTGACTATAAAATTGGGAATGATTTAGTGACTAACCTGTGAAATAATTTGTGGGCTTTGATCCTTGTACTGTGAATTTGGTGAGTGTGAGTTTAACTGGAAATTGGTTGGGTTTTGATTAGAGTTGAAGAGTTATGATTTTGAAGTGAAAATGAAGCCAACTGAGATTGGTGAGATGTGAGTGTCTAAGTGGGGTTGTTATTTATTTATTTATTTTTTCTATTTTTGGAGGGTGTTTGGTGCTAAGTTAAGGCTTATTTGGAGCTTTGTGGAGATAATGAGAGGTATGCTGTCATGAATGATAATGGGTATGAGTTTGATAGTAGTGATGAGTCCTTCACCTATGAAAGATTCATACATAGCTCTCTTAATGTATATGGAGTATGATTTATATTTATCATTAGCTTAGAGACTCGTTAACACCGGGTTATTTTTTAAATAAATAGATAAATGAGATGATAATAAAAGTAATAACTTAAATTTATTAAATTTAAAATATGTGTGAGTTACAATCGATTTACAACCATCGCGTTGCCAATCTAAAATAGATTGACTCGAACATAAAATGATGTGTGAATTCAATGATCAATTGAGTTCTTTAAACCTTGTATACATTAAAATAATGAACCATAATATAATATAACGTGATTACACCAATGATACATACATGATACAACATGAACCTTGTTCAAAGACCTTCAAGTACTTCTTTATACGACATTTGTTGTGGTTTTGGAGAGATTACCATCCACGATCACAAATGACAACCTTCAACCAGCTTGCTCTTTACTCTTGATACAGCGTCTGATTGTCCTTGTGTGAACACGGGGCGGGGCAAGTACAAGCCAACTTTAGAAAGCGATTGCTCTTGGCTTTTGTTGATTGTCATGGCAAAAGATACTAATATCGGATATTGTTTCACACAATCTTAAGAGGCAAGCTATCATAGCGGAGTAATCCTCAACCTTGGAATAATCACCTTTTTTCTGAAGTTGGTTCCGTTAATGATCTGCGCTGAATAGAGGTTCTTGTTAATTTAAGTACTTGAAGTCTTGTACCATTACATAAACCATTTGATTGGTCTATGTTTCTTAACAACATAATCGGCACACTGACTTTTAAAGCAAGCACGTGGTTTGGAACACATGAGAAATTCAATCCATTTATAAATTGAGAAAATAGTGATCTATGCGACACAGCGTTCACTTTTATCCACGTTGTCACAACTTAAGTAGACCATTTCTTCTCACGAAATTTGGCCAACAAATGTTCATTTGATAGTATTGACATATAAATATATGTAGATGCGTTGATGAGTTGAGTAGCCAATGTCCATTCCATGAACATCTAAAAAAATGTAAGTAAAAGAAAGTCGTTAATTATAACATATAAAAAGTATAGAGTTTTTTAAAAACATGTCATATGTATATCGTATATACCTCTTGAACATTGATCATAATCCTTGAAGTACGCCTATGTAGACAACATTTGTAGTAGTTTTCGAGATATTACCATACGCATCACAAATGAACCTTCAGATTTCAAGTTTTTTTTATAAAGGATTAAATACCCATCATCATAAGATAGGTGTTATAAACAAAAGGATGAAATTTTAAGAATGAATTCATTTTTGGCAAATAATACATGTCGTTATTTTTGTATATAATGACAATAAAACTACTTACTTATAATATATAAATGTACCAATATCTACTTGAATTAGATTGTAGCCCAGCACCATATGTGTTGAAAATCCTATCACAACAAATCAAGTATAAATAGAATAACTAAACCCCCATAGTGATTCAACAAATAACATAAGTACATAACTAAACCCCATAGTGAAACAACAGAGAGATCATTACACGAAACATTTTACGTAGTAAACATTACCTTTAAGATCTCATTATCTCTTGCATACTTGGCATAGTACAAAAGCACACCTACATAAAGTTTGTGGTCCTCTTTCACTGTACTGCAATTGTTCTGTTCCATATCATCTTCTTTATATCTACAAAACATACATGTATTACTTTCAACCCAACCAAAGCGATGAAATTTGGTTGCAACAATTGCAACATATATATGGGGTCAGCGTCATATATTATTTGTTGAATCAGTTAGTATGCCAAGTAAATCCAGGTTCGGTTATGCGTCAACAATTAGAGCATCCACTATGATAAACTTTTACAAAGGTTTATAATTATGCTACATCACAAACTCATAAACCTTTTAGATTTATAAACCTATTTCTACTATAGATAAACTTGTTAAAGCTTTATAAATATATAACATTAACTCAATGCATTAAATTGTAAAAAGGTCTAAGATATTAGACCTCTTCATGCCATGTAAGCATGAAATTGATGTCCACTATGGTTAACAATATTATGGACCTCTTCATCTTTTTATAAACCACCATAGTGGATGCCCTTAGAAGCGATCAAGTTTTTCAACAGGTAGATAATCTTGAATACGAAAACTATGCAGTCAGCGTCAAATATTCGAGTAGCCATACTCACTCAGTAAACTCCGTAAACTTCAATCGGTGATTAACTTGAACTTCACAATCTCCTTTCACGGCACTACTTAGAGTGTCAAAAAATTCATGATAATGTATCATATCTATCTATACAATACGGGACGTTTATATTGTTTTGGCAATACTTATTCCACTTTTAAAAAGCGCTTATAGACGTGGAATACGGAGATTTTATAGAAATTATTCATTAAAGAGATATTTGTGTGAATAAATCAACTAACAACAATGAACGTAAATAAGTTCCATTAATATTGAAATGAATAATAACTAATATGTCTCATACGATAAACAATATAGTTTGCAACTATTAGAATAATAAACAGGGTGTATTATCTTTTCCACCTTTGATAGTCTTAAAGACCAAATGTATGCATTGAGTTTAATTAGTTGAGTAGCCAATATCCATTCCATGAACAAAGAAGTTACATAAGTTAACATGCCATACTTGCTCCATATTGGCGGGATGCCCATGTAATGACACCACTTGATGTAGTTATAAAAACAGCGGACGAATTACGGGTTTGTGGCTACATGATGACTTAAATGGGACAGATAGTTAGGTAGCCATATGATTTGCACGTGAGATGCAAACTACTTTAGCAACAGTGTCAAATTCGGAGATGTTAAGTGACCATATGATGCGTGAGATGAAAAATAAAGAACTAGTTCTCAAGTAAAACCTGCATCAAATAACATATGCATGAGGTCTTGAAAGTTTATAGCAATAGCCAATAAGTTCACCGGTTTCCCATCATGTAACATGAAGACTAATAAGAGACAAAATAACATTCTCCAAACTAACAAAACATGGTTTATTATTAATCTTTTATGCCAATGGAGAATCATACACCTTTCTTACAATCTATATGTTCAAGGATACTAATGAGATTATATATTTTGATATCTCTTACAGAGATATCAAAATATACAATCTCATTATTCAAAAATGAGCGATTCTCCATTGGCGAATATTAGTATCCTGAACATATAATCTCATTATCGATATTATAGTATCCTTGAAAATGAGATTATTAATCATTTTTAGATGTAAGAGATTATATAATCTCATTCGATATTAGTATCCTTGAACATATAAACCGTTTTAGCCGTGTTAAACCCACTGAAATCCTTGAACATATAAACCGTATTAGTATCTAACATGCTAATAAAATATATTACTATTTAGTTTGCTAACATCAGATGGTAATCACATCGTAAGTTTCACACCCGCTGAAATCCTTGAACATATGCTAAAGTAAATATATGAAATATAAGCCTTATTCAACATAAGAACTTGATGTTATGAACGATAATGCATAATGCACCTGACAAAAGATGAAACAAAACACCATATGCTCCGATATAGACCCATTTATTTATAAGTGGTTGGATTAAATTTCTTTTTCTCCCACCAATAGCGAGTAAAAATAACGAATTTAGTTTAAAAGAATCGGGTCGTGGGTCAAATGGGCAAAATTTGATAGTTGTCCACAATGTATATTTAAAGCATTATGGGTGAATCAACCAAACCCAACCATTTTAGCCTGTACATATAAATTACTCATTTTGACACATCACCGACCACGACCATTAGCGGAATTAGCCACCTTTATTACCATGGTACCTGAGAAGTTTCTTCTCTTGATAGGCATCTTTCAGGCTCCTCGTACGTAGCACATGCTTGCGATATATCAAAGTATTTACATCCTATCTTCGCCCGCCAATACCGAGAGTGTATTTGATATAGTATTATGATGATACCTGCATGATGATTATAAAAAAATAATAAATAAATAATTAGAGTCCAGGTACAATTATAAATAGTCTACAAAAGAAAGAAAAAAAGAGTCCAGGTACAATTTTGATCTAAAATTAAAGGGCAAATCACCTAAAAATGTAGTTAACTTGCCACTTTTTCCCATTGTATGTAGCATTATTTTTTCTCATTACGTCAATAAACCTCTATCGTTAGTCCTTTGTGTGTACAGTTACTAAAAACACGCATCGTTAGTCCTTTATGCTAACGGCCGGTTAATAAATAACTTAAAATTTGGTTATCTTCACGCTTAAACGCGTCGTCGGTCCTTTATACTAACAATCGTTAAAAAATAACTTAAATTTTGGTTTTCTTACGTTTCTGTCCGTTTTTTCACGTTTTTGTACTTTTTACCGCTTTTCGTTCGTTTTAACAGCTTTAGTCCGTTTTCCGCGTTTTATCCGTTTTTACCGCTTTCATTCGTTTTAACACGTTTTCATCGTTTTTCACTTTTCTTCTTTTTTTCCCGTTTGTTCGTTTTTCACGTTTTCATCCGCTTTACGTTTTCATCCATTTTTACATTTTCGTCCTTTTTTGCGCGTTTTCAATCTTTTGCCATTTTTCATCGGTTTTAACATGGTTTCGTCCGTTTTAACACGGTTTAGATGCTTTTTCACGATTTCATCTGTTTTACGCGTTTTCATCCGCTTTTAACATGGTTTTCGTTTTCGTTTTCTTTTTACGCGTCTTCTTCCGTTTTGCGTGTTTCGTATGTTTTACACATTTTCAGTATGTTTTAACACGTTTTCATCCATTTTAACACTTTTCGTTCGTTATTCACGTTTCATCATTTTTCCGTTTTCATCCGCTTCTACATGTTTTCATCCATTTTTGCGTTTTGTCCATTTTGCACGTTTCGTCCGTTGTTTCACGCTTTCATCCGTTGTTTCCACGTTTTCTTCCGTTTTCGTTTCATCCGTTGTTTCACGTATTCGTTCGCGTTTGCACATTTTGTGTAAAACGGACGGCGATGTAAGAAGGAAGCGTCTTAACGAGAAAACGAAAATGGAAAACCGAGAAAAATTGTGTAAAACATATCGAAATCGCGCAAAACAAATCAGCGTGAAAATGGACGAAAACATGTTAGAACGGACGAAAACATGTAAGAAGGGATGAAAGCGTGCATAAACGGATGAAAATGTGTTAAAATGGATGAAAACGTGTAAAAACGCATGAAGATGTGAAAACGGCGTGTAAAACGAGGCGAAATACGTGTAAAGCGAATGAAATGTGCAAAAAGGCAAAAATGTGTAAAAACGGATGACGTGTAAAAACGAATGAAAATGAAAAAGCGAAAGCTGGAAAAAACGGATAAGCGTGTAAGCGTATAAAACGGACAAAAGCGTGTTAAAGCGAGCAACGGCCCGGCGATGAAAAAAACGGGAAATGAAAACCAAATTTTAAGTTATTTTTTAACGATCGTTAGTATAAAGGACCAACGATGCAAGTTTAGCGTAAGATAACCAAATTTTAAGTTATTCATTAACTGTCGTTAGCATAAAGGACTAACGATGCAGGTTTTTTTGGTAACGGGTACACACAAAGGACTAACGATAGAGGTTTATTGACAGAATGAGAAAAAAAAAGAATGCTACATACAATGGGAAAAAATGACAAGTTAGCTACATTTCTAGGTGATTTGCCCAAAATTAAAAGGGGCAATTGAGTAACAATACTAAAAGTTTTACAGCATATGTAAACTCAAGTTGTACTCACGAATAGGTATGTAATATGCTTCATCTTATCCAACCCAAATAAGCATATTCAACAAAAACATAAGTTCGCAACATTTGTTCGTTCAATTGAATGTTTATAAAGGCCTATGCAAATGAAATGTTTTAGTCAATGACCTATAACTCTTGCTTGCATTTTCATTTTACTAAGTTCTGAACTTTTACCTAATTGACCCTTTAAAGATACTACTGTATTAAGTAAAATAAATTACTCCATATATTGGGTACATTTTGCGACTCATGACCCCTCTAATCGATATCGATCAATAGCTTCTGCAATAACATTAACCTATTACACTCCTCCAATAAGCTTATCCAAACACCCCTTTATTTAAGAAAAAAATACATTTACATATAAAGTAGTAATAATTTAATGACCCTAATTCAAAAAATTAAACAGGTCAAGCACGTTTAAAATGAGAGAAATATACGTTTAACGTGATAATCTTAAAAATCGATCATAAATTATAAAAATTACAACAATTGTTCAATTTTTGTCACATTTAATAAATTCGTCTTAACAACCATTTCTCACAAATGGAGAAAGCTAAGATATTCCCTTCAATCCATTGTCGCAAATTGTCTTAGTCCATAGCCTTAGTAATCCATATAAAGGCAATGTCTAAGTTAGCGGGCGATAACATAACTCCACAAAGTATATTTAAGTGGCTTGGCATAGAGATATCAATCATTTGCTAACTGTATATCAAAAGCTTCCTCAAGTCCCCAACTTTCCAACAACAAAAGCATCGAGCAACAAAAGACTAACTCGTTTCCAATTCAGATATACTTCCAATTCATATTCTTTTAAAGGGATGCTTCATATCAATGCATCTAAGTTAATTTTTATATATATGATTGAAACCATTTGACAGCATTATGCTTATCAATTTTAGCATTCATCGCATAAGTGATTAAACAATGTACTAAATAATATATTTTTCATATTCGGTATGCCAAAATAGATTACCAGATTTAAAGGGACCAACGGCCTTACCAACTAAGCTTGTTCAATTAACTTTTGATGTCCTTGCAATATTATTGGAACAAAAGTTAACTTTAAAATTCGAAAAGAAGGCTAAGTTAGTAGTTTTAGTGCTAATTTTGGCTTGTTTGGATGTTGTACTATCAATGGAGAACTTAATTATGGCAAAATTTATAGAATCAAAATTCGGAATGTTCGAATTCTTGTTTGTATTTGAATCTAGTTGTTAGAATTTTCAATAGTTCCATGACCACATGTTGTGACATAAAACATCAATACTGAATCAAGTGGTTGGATTTGTACATAGTTACTTGGCATATATAAGGCATTTTGATGGAACACTTTCGTGTTAGACATTGACTTAAACACTTGGTATGCATTTTAAAACTAACCTTTCACAAACAAAGCTCCATGACAGGCACCATCATATCGACTCATATTGATTGCTCATCATGAATCTTCATATAAACATTTAACAACCTATTGAAAATAAAATCAGACCAAAACATAAAAAAATTAAACTCACAAAATGATTAAAAGTAGAATACTGCAAAAAAGAAACATAAAATATAAAGATTCAAAAGCTAACCTTTCATCTGAGAAAATAATTATAAACCAAATCGGTTCAATACAAAAAAAAAATAAAAAAAAATAAATAAATAAACAAAAAAAATTACCGGAATTATTGGGTGGAATTCAAGATAATCCATGGCAGTTGATGACCAATTATTCACCTTTCAAATTTACAAATCGTTAATGCAAAATCAGAGGATTTTATGTTTATTAATGAACTGTGAATTTGAATAAATCAAGACACAAATCTAACCTTGTTTGCATATTGGAATGTGAGCGTATAGAAGAAATGCAATTGAATTGTTATTTTTGAATCTGGTGTTATGAATTGAATAGAAGAAACTGAACCGAGGCGAAAAGGGTCAATTTGGTTCCGATCTTGGTTCATGTTTTTCAATATTGTCACTTACTTTATATACATAAACAAATCACATAATCGAAACAGCGACCCACATCACCTAACAACCACATCAGCAACAAACTAAACAGTACAGACCTGTAAAACAACTTAATAAGCTCCAATTTCTGAAAATTTGGCATAGAATAAAGACCTTCTAAAACAACCTACTGGACTAACACAAGTATACTAAAAATACAACAAATATCCATAAGCATGTAAGAAACCACCTACTTCACGAATCTACGCCATTTATCTGGATCTAAAATAATCAAATATACAAAACCTGATAACTACATAACAACTTTTTCATGTATATAGTTGATCCAAGGCAATTATATAAGTTATGTATATACAGTAACTTACAACTTTAGGCAGAATGGTGACCGAATTAGTCTTTGCACAAACTTGAGCCGACAGATCGATAATAGTTTTTAATGTGTTAGGTGATTATCATACCAAAAATGAAAAGAAGTAGCATGTAAATTAATTTTGCAGCAACTAAAGTTTCCAATGAAGATATACCTTGCGATATGAATGGATCGTATTTTTCTAATGAAGAGATACCTTGAAATACGAATGAAGCATAAGTATTTCAAATTTTTTGTAGATTTGTTTCACAGGTAACCCACTACAGATATATAGGTTAAGGATCATAAATATTAAGTACCCTATTTAGTCAATCATTAGGAAAAATTAGCAAAACAGTAAAGTAAAAATGGAGCACCTTTCATACCACTCTTTTTCAAGCCTCAAAGTGCTATCATATAGATGAACCTCGATATACTATATTATACAAAGTTTTAATTCTCACTCCTACATAACCCCTATATAAATAGATAATTAAACATATAACTAAACAGACAATTTATAAGCAAATCCAAACAGCCCCAAACTACATGATAACTTAACCATATCATCTATAATCTCAAACCAACATTTTCAAAAGAAATACACTCTTTTAATAAAGTATGATCAAAAGACTGGGAATAAAATTTGACGATAAAAGCAAATAAAGTCCCTTTAAGGCTTCATTTGGACCAGGTTATGTACATCGTAACATGGTGCTTTAACCCCACTAATTTTTGGATATAGGTTAGCCCGCTACTTCTGACGACATTGACCCGGGTAACCCATTACCAACCTGAATGTGTAACCCGTACCAAGCTCACTCTTTTTAACTAAAATCAAATATTTGGATGACGTATAAAATAGCGTGTTTGTGATGATTACAAAAACTGTATTATCTAAATGATCAACAAAAACTAATTGTATTATCCACAAATACGAATCATACCCCTATTCGGCCAATATACAACCATTGCACCCACATTCGATAAGGAGCCAAACACGAAAACTGAAACACAAACGCATCAAATCAGTCCCAAATTCACGATGATAAAACCCAAAACTCAAAAACAAATATTAATTAAAGGTAATGTAGTTAGAGGTGATAAACCCACAAAACTAATTCATATTCAACTTAATCATCTTCTCCATGTTAAGATCCTTAAAAAATCTGAAATCAAAACCCGAAATAATAACCTAAAATCATTAAAAGCAATAAGCAACATCAAGAAATAAGCAATAAGCATACCAACCTTACTAACCCGAAATCATAACCTTTAATTTGCGAATTAAGAGATAATTTTAAACATACCAACCTTACTAACCTTGAATCGAATATAGCTCCACTAAATCGTTCAGTGGATTTTTTTGGTATCGATATCTAATTATTAACACACATGGGATTTAAATCAAACCCAAAAAAAAACTAATAGATGTAAATACTTACTAATCTAATGATGTAATGTTTCGATTGTAACTGAATGGAGACTTTGAGATAGGGCATCGTACACCTGCATATCATATTGAAAAAAAGATATTAGAACAATCGAATCACACATATCAAATGTAGGACCTTATATCTATCAACCTTATCACAAACCAATACCCACGTTTTGCTTAGAACACGTTAAACCAAACACATATACGTATAAGAGGATGAAATAAAGAAAGGAAGATGGTGACTTGAATGATATAAAATCCGTGTATGTGAGAGTATAAGATAAACACAATATGTTGTATTACTTCAAAGGAAAACACACACACACACACTTTCAAGCACACCCCTCAAATGACCATTTAAGGGGTATTTATAGTCCAAGGGACTTGATGCCCTAAAGGCTTTCTTATGGGCTTCGTGGGTTTGGACATGGGTTGGATTGGATAAAAGGCAAGCCTTACATAACTAGTACCCATTTAGCTTAGTCCAATCCACGAGCCCGTTGACTATTCTATCACGATATCTAACACACGTTACAATGTTCCTAAAAGTGAATGACCATCACTTCTAATAAAACAATTAAGGCTAACAATCTCCCCCTAAGGGGTGGTCATTCAAAAGATGCTCCACTTGATTTGGTCTTTACTTTTCTTGAGCTCGAACTTTGTGTGTAGATATTGAATAGTCTTGATTCTTTGTTCCTTCATGCTTTGTGCTCAGATAATGTGGTTGTACGCCGTTGTCAACTTCGTTGGTTAGGTGTCTCCACGTCTTTCTCCACCATGCTCACACTTCTATTTTACTTTGAGTTACCAATGATGTAGTTCTCGAGTCTTTAAACTTTGTGTAGCCTTTGATTGAGATGAGAACTTTCATGTGTTGTTGGTATGAGCATGTGGCGAGTGCGCGTCCATCCATCGGAGGTTCCATAAGAAGAAAACATAAACAGGTTAGTAATAAGCGGATTCCGGCACTTACAAGTTTGAATTTCGAGGGTGTTAACGGCATAGTGTGAAAACACATCTCTAATTCTCACAAAGGCCGTTCTGAGCTGAGTCCCACAAGTGAGATAGCGATATACGAAGTACATCTACAGTTAGGATGAGTGTTGAGGTACACGGCATCACCCCCTGTAGCCGTTTGAGACACACTAAAGCGTAATCCAGGAGAATTACCGAAGTGACCTGCTGTCGGGGCACGCTGATGTTGACCCGCGGGAGTTTCCATTCAATCACTGAGGATTACAGTTGTAACTCCCCTCATAAATGTTCTGGCAGATTGCTAAGATCTGCGTAGGACTCTAGAATATATCACTTGTGTCCTTAATGATGAACAACAAGCGATGTCATGTCAAGTGTTCCTATGAGATCTTTTGATGAATCTTGTGGCTCTAGACTCAATTAGTGCATTTTGGTTTTCCTGAGACTAGGGAGAGGGTCTCCTTCTTCAATACCAACGATCTCTAAGAGAAAGTCGATAGATTATGTAAGGTTCCCAGTGAGAATGAAACAAATCCTTTTAAGAGGAATTGAGTGGCTAGAAGGTTTAGTGCAGTGCGTCACTGGGTCCATGACGTCTTTGTCTTCAATACCAGTGACATCTAGTGACAACCAGTAGCTGATGAATTGAACCCGGTTTCTGCCCTAAGGTTGAATATGGAGGGCTATTTCTTTTCACCCTTTTCATTACATTTCTTTTTAATTCTTCAACCCCTTCTTTCTCCTTTCTCACATTACTCCTTTTTCAATCATTCCTAAGGACTTCTAGTTCTAAACTATTGGTGATGTCCTTGGGTAGATCCCTCCGGCTCTGGCGGATCATAGGACGGATTTTCCTATCTTTAGTCACCTTATAACTCCATGACTGTCCCATGTTGCCATAAAACCATTTTTCTAGAAAATCTCACAGAGTGTTTATGATAGAAAACATGTTTGAGACACTCTGCGAGTTTTATATTTTCGAAACACTCCCCTTCACATGTGCTTATGAGTTTTAACAGAAATCTGCACATAGAGGGTAGAGTTTGCACTTTTGAATTGATCGGCTCATGATAGACAATTCCCCACGAGACACGATTACGTTGCCTAGTAAAAGAGTTCCATTGTCAGTTTTAGGTGACAACTAGCTCTAATAACTAACTTGAAGTTGTAAACACTCCTTGAAAAGGAGGTTAGACCCATGAAGGTGCATATCTATCACAAGTTTCTAGAGATGGTACATTTATCTTGACTTTAATTCCCGTCAATTCATTGGTTCCGTCTGAGTCGAGCTCATTTTGAGATTCAAACAACGATCATTAAACTTTTTTTGATCACATTTTAATCACGTCTCCTCCCCCTCAAAAATAGCATATTTGTGATATTTTTGATATAAACGGATTAAACAACATTTTAGAATCTTTTGGGGAGACAAACGGATTTGATTTAAGCATGAATATGGAACATTTTAGTTTTATACTCCCCCTTTAATAAAGCATAATCAATTAAAGGGTTTCAGAGGAGTTATCTTGAGCACAAAATATTTTGAAAGATTTTGAAAAAAATCTTTTTGAACAATCTTGAGAAGGTGCTCAAAATGATGATGATTTCTTACCATTTTTAAATGCAGTGCACTGAAGCGTACACTTGAGTTTTTCTATAAAAGCACGAGTTTTGATTTGAAAAATAATCAAAAGTCATCATTTTGGTCCGGGTTTCGTACTGAAGTATACGAAAGCCATTATTTTGAGAAATTTTGAGAAACGACATGTTTTAGAAAACAAATAAATAACTCTCGCTCAAGCATCTGTACATACCCGTATCATTGTTGAATGACATTTCTAGAAACGTACATAATATCGATTATACAAGAGACATGTCGTGAGAAGAATATTTTTGGATTTTTGATTTTATATTGTTTTTGTATTTTTTGAAAGTTTTATATTTTTATATTTTGCTTTTGTTGGTTTTTCAAATTTTGTATTTTGTTTTTCAAAAATATTTACAGCGAAGCTTTTGGAAAATCATTTTCAAGAAGATTCGAGAAGACTTTCTAACTCCTCGGGGGTTAGCCGATTCCAATTCGTCGAACTAAATAGTCAAACCTTTCTTTTGGAAGGGCTTTAGTTAATAGATCGGCGAGTTGGTAATCTGTCTTCACGAAGAATAATTCAACAGTACCATTTTCGACGTACTCTTTGATGAAGTGATAGCGGACTCTGATATGCTTAGTCTTTGAGTGATGAACCGGATTGCATGATATGGCTATGGCACTTTTCGAGTCACAATACATAGGTATTTTATCGAAAGTAAAGCCATAATCTGTGAGTTGCGTTCTCATCCATAGAACTTGAGCACAACACGCAGATAGCGACACATACTCAGCTTGCGTTGAAAGTGCAGTGCAATCTTGTTTCTTTGAAGACCAGCTTACTAACTTTTCACCCAAAATTGTGCTCCTCCGGATGTACTTTTTGCGAACTTGATCACCTGCGTGGTCCGCATCACGAAAAGCAATTAGATCAAATCCGGATTCCTTCGGATACCAAAGTCCCATGTGAATGGATGTCTTCACGTACCGAAAGATCCTTTTAACCTCTTTGAGGTGCAGTTCGGTAGGCTTTGCCTGAAACCGTGCTAATAAGCAAACAACAGAAATGAATATCGATGGTCGACTAGCATAAGGTACATGAGAGAACCAATCATGCTCCGATATTTCTTTGGATCAATAGGTTTCCCAAACAAATCGGCTCCAATTTTTGGTGAAGTTACCATTGGTGTTCCAACCGAGTCACAATTATCCATACCATGATTTTTCAAAATCTCAGTTGTATATTTAGCTTGATTTATAAAAATTCCACGTGGGGATTGATGTATTTGTAAACCAAGAAAGAATTTTAGTTCCCCATCATGGACATTTCAAATTTACTTTTCATGAGATTTTCAAAATGTTTTGAAAGATTCGGATTAGTGGACCCAAAGATGATGTAGTCCACGTAAATCTGAACAATCAAAATGTCGTTTTTGCATTTTTGTGTAAACAAGGTAGGATCAACTGTGCCTTTGGTGAAATTGTTTAGGATAAGGAAAGAGGACAGTTCGTCATACCACGCTCTCGAGCTTGTTTCAATCCATAGATTGCCTTTTTGAGTTTGTAGACGTAGTCCGGATGTTCCATGTCTACGAAGCCTTCGCTGACTCACATACACTTCTTCTTCGAGTTCCATTCAAGAACGCGGTCTTAATGTCCATCGATAAACCGTGATGTTTTTGTGAGCGCTAGGCTAAGAATATCCTGATTGCTTCTAGTCTAGCTACCCGCGCGAATGACTCTTCAAAGTCTATCCCTTCCTCTTGTCTGTATCCTTTTGCCACAAGACGAGCTTTGTTGCGAATTACAGTCATTTCTTCATCCCGTTTGTTTTTCCATAACCATTTAAGATCAATGACGCGAACGTCAATGGGTCTTGGAACCATTTCCCAAGAGTCATGTAGACGGTATTGGAGAAGTTCCTCCTGCATCGCTTCTATCCATGCGGGTTCTGCCATTGCCTCACGAATGTTCTTTGGCTCTATATTGCTAATTGAGCAAAGGTAAATGCATAAGTCGCAATCGGTGGCAAGTTGACGTCTCGTCTGAATTGGCCTTGAAGGTTCACCAATAACTTGTTCAATCGGATGGTCTTTTGTCCACTTCAGAGTAGAAGGATACCGTTGGTTATACGTATGCGAGTTAGATGGTTCTCGTAAACATGAAGATGATTCACGGTGATTCTGTAGCAAACGGATTTTCAAATAAGTCTTCATCTAACGTTGCATCGTTTTGGTTTTGGTTTTGCTCATCAACTGCTGGTAGAACGGGTGCAATAACTGTAGTAGATGTAGATGATGTAGATGGAGTTGGTGCATTGGTTTCGACCGTTGTAGATGCATCTTCTGTTGGTGGTGGAGGATGATGTTGAGCGGGTGCAGCGGAATGATGGTTTGATGCATTTGTCGAAGTTCCACCATAGTATTCATCGAACATTAACTCGAAGAAATTCTCCCATTCTTGTTCTTTAGGATTGTCAATCGAAGTTGATTGAGCTCTTTGAGGTACGAGTCCTGAACTGATGTGTCCAGGAGTCTGTCGGTTTAGTGCGGGTTCTAGAGCGAGTCTCTCAGAAGCCATCTGTGAAAGTTCGTCAAACTTCACATTCATCTTCTCCATGATCCTCCTAGTTCTCCTGTTATACACCCTGAATGCCCTCGAGTTATCTGAATATCCAATGAAGATTCCAATATCACCTTTTGCTTTCAGTTTACCTAGATCTTCTCTGTCGTTCGTAGGATAGCACAAAGCGCCAAATACGTGAAAGTAAGAGATATCCGGTTTTCTGTTGTTCACAAGCTCATATGGGGTTTTATTGAATCTAGGATGGATTAGGGATCGGTTCTGAGTGAAACAAGCAGTGGCAACAGCATCAGCCCACAGAAATAACGGTGCACTAGAATAGATTAGCATTGTGCGAGCAGCTTCCACAAGAGTTCTATTTCTTCTTTCAACTACCCCATTCTGCTGTGGAGTTCTAACAACTGATGTCTGATGTGTGATTCCAACATCTTCAAAATAAGCTCTTAACTCCTGATTAGTGAATTCTGTGCCGTTGTCTGTTCTTACAACTCTTACTGGAGTTTGAAGAAGTACTTGAATACGTTTCAGAAAGGTGATGATGATGCCTGGTGCTTCGTCTTTTGATCTCAGGAACTTAACCCATGTATATCTTGAATAATCATCGACAATGAAAAGAATATACTTTTTCCCATTAATGCTTTCAACTCTCATTGGGCCACATAAGTCCATGTGCAACATATGCAACTTTGCTTCCGAACTAGGTACGGTTTTGGGTTTATATGATGCTCTTTTGCTTTTTCCTTGTTCGCATGATGGACATAAGTGATCCTTGGTGTATTTGAACTTTGGAAGTCCGTTGACGATGTTGTCTTTGGCAATTTTGTTGATGGTGTCGAAATTGAGATGGGATAACCGTCTGTGCCACAACCAGGACTGTGTTCCTGATGCTCGTGTCATAAGACATATTGGTGATGAAGAGGCCATTTGATTGATGTCGATAGCATACAAGTTTGTATCACGATTCCCAGTTTAGAGATCAGTGCCATCCAAGTTTCTAACGAAGCAAGCATTTTTCCTAAAAGCAACCTCTAAATCCGCATCACAGAACTGCCCGACTGAAAACAAATTGTGTCCCAACCCTTCGACATAGTAAACCCAGTGATCAAATAATTTCCAAAAGGTAGATCTCCATAACCCATGATAGCTGCTACATGATCATTTCCGAAACGTACGGATCCCATGAATTTCCAGCACGAAATTGATCCCAGCTTCAGATTCGGTCATGTGCTTGGAGCAACCCGAGTCGACGATCCGAAGACATATTTCGATAACCTGCCAATACATGAAGAAGAAGATTTTGGAAACCGTTTTGAGTTTGGTTCCTTTGGGTTAGAGGTAAAATCCTGATCACACTCATAGAAGTTGTCTATATGTAAGAAGGTGTGCATCGCTCATTCTACCATTCTCGAGTGTGAAAGTTCTACCTGTAGGTTTCCAAATGTCATCCCTAAAGTAAACATTATGCTCCCTATCAGTAGTGTAAAGCCTAAGTCTCGCAACTAGTCTTCCTATTCGTTTAGCATAAGTTCTTTTGGGAACATTCTTCTTAACAGGCTTAACAATCTCATTCTTAGAAACACAATCATCATGAACATTAGATAAAGATTTCTTGCAAGTTAAACAAACAGATTCAACAGATTCATTAAACTTAGCAAATTTCATAGGTTCATTACATTCAGATGAAATGTCTTTCTTATTCAAAAACGGTAAATTCCTAGGGTGTTCTTCTACTTTCTTCTCTTTATTCAAGCGACTACTCTTAGAGGCCAGCGAGACTCTATTGTTCCTTGTATTGCTCTTAGGCTTTAGTCTGCTGCTCCTAGAGGTGCTTCCTAGTCCTGTAGAAGGTAAGGCACACTCATTAGGATTCACAATCTTATCTAGAGAAGTGGTTTCAGCTTTCCTAGTCTCTTTAGAGTGCTTTTCTAAACTTATGACGTTTGTTCCAGAGGTTTTAGATGTGGAGGCAGACGCATTAGTGGTACTCATCTTAAAAGGCCAGAGCTAAAACTGTTGGTTTCTCGATAACCGCTTTTCCCTTATCAACATTTTGTTTAGGTAGTGCAGGTGGAGTGACTGATTTTGATGAAACATTTTTCTCATTGACTTTTGGAGGAGGCATAGAAACAGACATTTTTGGTTTTACAACCGGTTTGGTAACATTTGCTTTCTCCGCAGTCAATGGTTTTTTAATCACAGTATCCACTGCCTTTCCTTTTTGACTTTCCAGCTGAGCCCTCAAAAGATCATTTTTCGCTTTCATGTCATTGTAGGCACGCTCATACGACAATTTGTCATACTTGCATTCCTCAGTTTTTCGATCAAGTTGTTTAAAATATGAGACATTTTCTTTTTCAAGTTTTTCAAGAGCTTTTTCATATTTTGAAACAATTTCGGAGGTCTCATCCTGGAGTCTTTCATGATCTTCAACAGAATATGTTTGCAAAATAATGGACATAATATCAGTAGTCAGAACATCTTCGAAGAGAGAGTCATTTAAAGTTTCCAAAACTTTGATTTGTTCAACACAGTCGTTAGCTTGCTTTACCAGGGATTTATGGTCCTTGACAAAGTCAGCTGTTTCTTTCAAAAACGCTTGTTCAAAATGAATTACCCTTGCACTGATGGCATTCAGCTGAGGGGCAATTTAAGTATCAAAAAACTTTCTTTGTTCGATGTCAAAACTAGAGAACCAGTTATTAGGTGTAATAGTGGTTTTAGTTTTAACAGTGTCTTGAAGATCCACAATTCTAGTTTTTACATTTTCTAAAATACTTCTCGCATCACTTGTGTTAAAAGGATTGTTTGAAGACATTTGTTCAATGTTCGAAAGAGAATTGGAGGCAACAACTGGTTTTGAAACAGATTTTGAAACAGGTGTTGACTCTTTGTTTGAAACACTTGGTGTGATTGAGAACTTTGACTTTTCTTTTTGATTAACAAAAGTAATTCCGTTAATTTTGTTCCATTTGTTATAATCAATTGGTTTGATTTCCGGATTCTTTTGTTTCATTTTTGATCTACTCTCCTCAGATACTTCTAACGTTTCAAGAGAATCACGAACAATAATGGGTTCATGTAAAGCTTTTCCATTGTTTAACACATTCTGAGATTTCTGAGCTTTCTTGAGGAACGAAGAAGGGTCGTTACCAAGTGCCATTCTATTGTTAGTATGAAACCGCGGATTTACTTGATTAGAAAGCATCTTGATTGTTTGAGCAGAATGACCCATTTTAAGAAGCAAATTTTCCAAAGTTTGGATTTTTTCATTTTTATCAAGAATTTCATCAAGAAGAGAATCTTCTCGTTTTGAAAAATCAGTAATCAACTTCTTCTTTTCTTTTTCAAGATTAGAAAACATGTCTTTTTGTTTGGAAAGTTGGTTATTTAAATCAGAAATTTCCTTGTTTAAAGATTTAATTTTCAAGTTCGAATTCACATCAAGTGTGTTATACTTGATTTGCAATTCTTTTTCTTTAGAAACCAAATTTCGATAACCAATTTCTAATTCTGATTCTTTGTTTTTCTGAAATTCAAAGGCTTTTGCATTCTCCTTGTAACTCTCAAGCTCAGCGGTCAATTTGGCATTCGCGGCCTTAACATCGCGATTGACCTTTTTAACTTTCTCAATTTCAATGACACAGTTGTTGATTAATGATTCAAAATAAGCGCAAGTTTCCTCATCAGTCTCAGTATTTTGTGCCACACAGCCTCCACTAGGATCCACATTTGGAGTTTCAGAGTTAGTATTGCTACAACTCGGATTGTCCATGTATGTATCATAAGTAGGTGCTGATGTCACAGAATGCTGTTCGTCATGAGTAAACACATCAAATATGACATTGTTATAGCATGGATCAGTGATTGGTACCTCAGATACTGCGTTGGCGTCATAGACAGGAGGTGCGTCAGAATCATTATCGTACTTAGTCTCCTGAAGATTTGCCATGAAGATGCAGTTTGCATTGAGTTCTTCGAGGTCTTCCAAATCATCCATAATAGCCATGAAGTCATGTTCCTCAAAACTCAATTGAAGTCCGATTGTTCCTTTGTGCCAACAGAATAACTTTCTGAAGATACGCAAGATCCTTCTTTTTCGGCTTAGTTGGACAATTCCTTGCCATGTGACCCAATCCTTGACAGTTATAACACTTAACCTGATTACCCTGATTCACATTTCCATAATTCCCAACTACTGGAGCTGCAAAATTCCCATTCTGATTACCCACTACTCTATTTCCAACATTCTGACCCATCCGATTACCCGATTCGGAACCGCTGATTACCCATGCGAAATCTAGTAGCATATCCTGCTGATTCCCAATAACTCCAACCATTTGACCTTGATTGCCCATGTTCACACCCGGCTGTGCAATTTGCCTGTTGCGAGTGTTTGATGAAATCCTTTGGTTGTTGTTAGTTGGTGTGGAATAGCGACCTCAGAATGCTTTACCCAAGAATACAAATGCTTGAGACAAAGCTTCTTCTCGGGTTCCATTTCAAGATCAGTGATTCCTTGTTCCTGGTAATGTTGTTGTTCAGGTGGATAGTTTTGTTGTTGAGGGATGTATTGCTGCAAGTTGTTGTTAATGGAAGATGATGAAGCTTGTTGTTGTGTATTCACTGGAGTTTGAGTCTTTGCAATGAGTGCCAATGGATCATGATTCTTTGCTAATCTTTCTTGCCTGACTTCATTCACTTCATTTTGGTTTTGTTTCAGAAAATTGTTGAGTTGATCAAAGTTCACTTGATGTAAGTCCTTTGTTTGGTTGACAATAGTGACATATCGTCCCCATTCTTCTGGTAGATTGTTCAAGAACTTGATGTTGCTCACGATAGTTCTGGGTGTCAACTTGTTTCTGATCAGCTCATTCATTAAAGTACAAAACCTTCCATAGTAGGATTAAATGGATTCTCCTGAGTAGATGTAAACTTCTCCCATGCAGTTAGCAACTTGTTCTCTGTGTCTTGTTGACCGATTTCTGTTCCATGACAAAGTCGTCTAACACGTTCCCACATGTCGAAAGCAGTTTCACAACTGTCTACAGCAGCAAAGATGTCTCTTGGTAAACCCAGTTGTATAATATGAATTGCCATGTCATCTGCTTCGACTTGTTTCTGATCCTCTTCAGAGTATTCAGTGTCTTTTTGAAGACGAAAAAATGGTGGGACGGGAGGTGTTGCATCAGGATTTCCAAGGTCTTGGACTTGTCGAGGTATGAAGGGTCCATCCTGAATGGATTTGATCATCAATTTTCCATTAGGTTTTGTCTTGATGTAACGAAGCATTCGACTTGTCCATTGAAGATAACCACCTTTTTCCAACATAGGAGGACGGTTTTCGGCACCGGCTGCATGAATATCTTGTTGAGTTGCCATTGATGAAGGTATGATCTGATAAAGTTGATGTAGGATCGATTCAACGATAAAGGAGTTGTGGTTGATGAAGATTAAGCCCGGTTGAGGTGTATCTGAAAGTCGTACTCGTAACCTTGGTTCAAAAATTTTTCGCCCAAAATTTGAAATTCACTATAAAAATCAATTCTTAGGTAGTATGAAAAATTTGAGTTATGACAATTTTGACGCCAAATTTGACCCGAAAAATTTGAATTTAGGCCCAAAAATTTGAATTTTTGACCAAAATTTTCACAGTTAAACCAAAATTTGAATTTCGCGTAAAAATTGAACGTTTAGTCTCCTCAAAAATTTAAATTTTACTCAAGTTTTCCCGCCAAAAAGAGCTTAGGCGTAGAAACATAAAGTTACGAGTAGGAAATGGTTACGAGTAGGATGGCTTAGGCGTAGGATATTATGCGTAGGAAGCTTAGGCGTAGGATTCCTTAGGCGTAGGATCTTATGCGTAGGAGCTTAGGCGTAGGATTCCTTAGGCGTAGGATCTTATGCGTAGGAGCTTAGGCGTAGGATTCCTTAGGCGTAGAAAGTATCTTACGCGTAACCTTAGGCTTATGCGTAGACAAAAAAACTTAGTCGTAAAACCTTACGCGTAAGTGTGATCTTATGCGTAGAGTTCTACTCGTAAGAGTTTATGCTTATGCGTAAACTTAGGTTAAAACCAAAAATCCTTTACACTGTCACAGAGTAAGGGATATCCACAAGTCGAAGTGTTCCACACACTTATCCAAGTGAGGGAAGCACTGAGTAACCTTTGAAGCTCGAAGATTCTTCACCAAAAAGTTATGAGTAGAAAACTAGGGTTTTGACTTTTTGACTTCTACTCGTAAGAAATTTCCAATGATTCAAACGATGTCTCTTGCACAGATATCCTTAAAAACACTCGAATAACCCAAAAATGTTGACCTTTTTCACCCAAAGTGCTTATAAAAGTTACGAGTAGAAATGACCACCTTCAAAAACACGAGTTCAAACTTAACCAAAACGCGTAAAGCTTCGAACTTTTTGCAAAAAACTGAAACTTTAGCACCAAATAAACCTTAAACCACAAGAATCTTGAATTTTTGAGTGCAAAAATTAAAGCTTTAAGCGTGACAACGTTTATAACAAAGCTACGCGTATAGTACCAACCTTCAAAACAAACACAAACACTCCTAAAACATTGTTAGGCGATTGATACCAATTGTAGGACCTTATATCTATCAACCTTATCACAAACCAATACCCACGTTTTGCTTAGAACACGTTAAACCAAACACATATACGTATAAGAGGATGAAATAAAGAAAGGAAGATGGTGACTTGAATGATATAAAATCCGTGTATGTGAGAGTATAAGATAAACACAATATGTTGTATTACTTCAAAGGAAAACACACACACACACACTTTCAAGCACACCCCTCAAATGACCATTTGAGGGGTATTTATAGTCCAAGGGACTTGATGCCCTAAAGGCTTTCTTATGGGCTTCGTGGGCTTGGACATGGGTTGGATTGGATAAAAGGCAAGCCTTACATAACTAGTACCCATTTAGCTTAGTCCAATCCACGAGCCCGTTGACTATTCTATCACGATATCTAACACACGTTACAAAGTTCCTAAAAGTGAATGACCATCACTTCTAATAAAACAATTAAGGCTAACATCAAAATTAATCGGCACAAAATTAAATTGAAAAAACTAATGAAAACCTGTTACATATAAAACCTGCTACAAACAAATAAAATATGTATTATAATTAAATCACAAATGTTGTATTATGTGATTTAAATCGAAACCCTAAAAAAGAAGATTATGAAGATGATGAATCAACTATTTTATTTTTATTTTTATGGTGAATTGAAACCTTCTTTCATATGGGGAGATACACAAGAAGGATTATAAACTGGAGTTGTGTATATGGAGCGTGTGAGAGAGAGGGAGAATGATCCTAAAAAAAAAATACAGTGTTGACTTATTTTCTTAAACACATTAAATACAAAATTAGCACTACATTCATTTTAAAAACGTATTGCATAAACTAATTGTACTTAGAAGCTAAATAAGGTAGGGCATTAAACCAATTTTTAATGCAAGGTGCTTGGTAGACTTGTACAAAAGCTTATTTTATTATATATAATAATATAATAGATAATAGATTCATTACTACTAGCAGGGTACCCGCGCGATGCGGCGGCGGGTACCCTGTGACTATATTTTCTGATAATATAATGTTATGCAATCATACTTTTATTAAACAATTAAATTACAAATAACAATAATTTTAGTTATGACCGTGGAAATAATTCATCTACTGTTAACCGAAGCTACCACAAACAAAATCTTGATTCTTTCCTTCAGCACAACCACCCTTCGTCAATTTTGGAGCCGACCGACCCAGTTTGACCCTCATGTTGCAATGGTGGCGACTTGGTCGGCGCAGAGGCGACCGAACCAGTCGACCGACCACTGCGGGCAGCCTAATGGCTTTATTTTTAAAAGTTTGGCTTAGTAGTTTGATTAGATTGTATTGTATATTTTAGTGAAGGGGTAAATTAAATAGTGTATTAATTGTATGTGTTGAATAGTGTTTTTTAGTTGTATTTGTGCTTCAAATAGTTTGTACATTGTGTTTTATAAATTATATTTTTTATCAAATGGGTGTTTTAAATATGACATTAATTACAAATGTTGACCAGCCAATATGTGTAGGTGTTTATGCATAAAGTAATTGTACATATAGCTTAAATAGTTGTATTTGCTTAAAATCTATATATGGAAATCTTAAAAAATTAGAAGAGAGAGGGTCATCCCTCCATTATAAGTAGTATAGATATAGATATAGATAGTGGTGGGCCCCCTCATCTTAAACAAATACATTTAATCACTTTCATAGTCATAGTGTCATTCCCATAGTGGAATACCAAACGCACCTTAATTGTATCAAAAGTAAAGTAGAGAGTAAAATACACTGTCTAGCTTGTACCAATACGACATGTTGAGTCTAGCAAAGAAATTTTAGTCACTCAAGGTCTCTACTTTCGTGTCTTTTGTCATCTAAGGTTCCTTTGAGCATATCCTTCAGTCAACTACCGTTATTTCCTCCATACGCCTTGGCGGCCTTGCACATGACATGAAGGTAAAATGGTCATTTCAGGTCTTGTCTTCATCTACCATCCTTATTCTTTATCTCCATTCACTACTACCGATCATTACAACCATTCATCACCAACCACCACCATTACAATAGATAGTTTATGTATCTATTGTTATGCTTATTGCTAGTTGTGAATCTATTGTTGTGCTATCTTGCGGTCCTTCAGCTAGTAATTTCCTCTTGGTTGGTGCAATACGTTTGACAAAAGCTTTAAGAAATTGAATGTCAATAGGAAACTCCTTTATTTCAGTGCATGTGAGTAGACCATAATCAATCTGGACGAATAAATAGTTTATTACTTGGTCAATCTCCGGTTGTACTGATATGACATAATCGTTATTGGAAAGGCGGTTTGAATCAATTAGCGTGTCAATTTGGTCATTTTGTTTCTTAAAATTCAGTGAGCCATCTTAAAATCTGTAAACAAGTTGATTATTGCATATCAATATAGCATTGAGTAGTTTATATTGTAGTACTTAAAAGTCTACTACAGGTTAAGGAAGCAATATAGCAACCAATATTTCGAATTAATGTTTGAGAAAGAACATAAACATAGATCATAACTACACCATAGTCAAACAATAAACTACAAACTCATCTCACTCACCTAATAGACTCGGAATATAAATAAAAGAACAAGAAGATCTTAGGTTACTTTCAAATCAAGAACAAGATCTTTATAAATCTCCATAACCCATAATTGATCTTTAACTATAAAATGAAAACACACCTACCCGAGACCTACAAGGTCTTGAAGACGAGCCGTATCTCTTCAGTCTTTGTTGTGTGCTAAGGTGGTGTTCTACTTGTGGGTTGTTATGAGATGTGTGGTACGTAATTAAGATGTTGGGTTTACGGTACTGAGAAAGAAACAAGAATGATGATATAGTGTATATAGTTTGTGTTATCCAGTTTTAGTCTTGAACAGATGTAAGGGACGAATTGTGTTTTATGAAATGATTTTGTGTGTAGTGGCGTAACTTAACCGATTTTCTTAGGGGGGCCAAAATCATGGTTTTATTAGAACGAGAAACGTAAAGTAAATGAGTTTTTTCATGATACTAAGTAGTAGACGTAGCATAAGATGTAGAGTGACAAACAAGCAATTAATTAATATATAAATTATTCTCCCAAATTATCTTTTTCTAAACAAGATTAATGAAATTACAATTAGATTACATATAGTAATGATGACATCAAATAATCATGATATTTAGTGTCAATTTTCCTCTAATATGCTCATTATTGTATTGTTTTATATGGATATATGCTCTGATTTCTTTATATTTCGTTTCCAGGTTATGAATGAGCATAGGGGAAAAAGAGATGCGAAATTGGAAAAGTACTTACGACTATACACAATTTAGTGTGCTAACTTTGAAGAAGTTACGGCGTAGTTCCACTCTCCTCTTACACCGCAGCTAAGGATTTATAGACGAAGACCAAGTCAACGAAAATCAAAGATTACGACGTAACCCACTCATGAGGTTTACGACGTAGTATGAAGTTTACAGCGTAACTTGGTAATTTAGTTACGCCGTAGAGTGATTTAAGGAGTGGATAAGTACATGCTGACGAAGATTTACGACGTAACTTAGTGATTTAGTTACGACGTTGCTGCAGGTTTTACTGGCCAGGTTTTAATATTTATAAGTGTCTCGTTTACCTATGGTCTACCTTATGCACTAACGGGCAGTGTAGCCGATCGTGTGTAGTGTAGTAATTGGTAAAACCGAGGTCGTCCCAAGAGCTATGTGAGCGGATTCTAATTAAGTCTAGGTTTCACTGATTTTAATGGTTTAAGGTTGAAATGATTAATAAACTAATAAAACAAGAAATAAAGAAAGCGAATAAAGGCAAGGGTTGTGATCAATAGAGGAGAAGTATGCTAACCTAGTTACTCATCCTATCAAGTTATGTTTACGTCTAATTAATTCCAATTGCTTCAAGTGGGGGTTTAGGTCGCTAGGACAGCATTTGGTCAGTTCGTAATAACCTATCAACAAAGGTTTCCACCGGAGATCAAGCTACTACCCTTGAAAGTCTAGTTGTTTTTAGTCCCCTAAGCCAAGTCATTAAGTTCCGCTACATGCAAGATTCATAACAATGAGTGCCTGGGCATTAGCATCTTAGACACTCATCCCTAACTTCTTAAGTTCATCCAAACGGCAGGTGATCATTTGGTCAGTTTGCACAAGCGAAGAAGGGTCATCAGTTGGTCGATTCTTACCCTTCCCACTCAGTCTACCTACTTAGGGTCAGTTTGTCAATTCTCCTAAGTAACTAGACACTACCGCCATTCAAAACTACCAAAACAAGGGTAGCTACTAACAAACTATGCATGCATACACTAGAAACAATTATACGGATGTAAATATAAACATAACAATTAAGGAATCATAACTAGGCTAGCACCAGAGGTGCTTAGCTGATCATATTAAATGAAACAATCAATTCATCGTTTGACATAATGAAATACATGAATTGAAAGTAAAAGAAATGATAAATCGCTAATACTTATCGTTAGGGAGTGATTTCTCCCTTGGAGATGGCTCCGTATGCTCCTCAAGATCTGCCTTTAGTCCCCTACTCACGTTCTCTGCTTTGTGTGTGGAGTGAATGATGTGAAATGCAAAATTTAGGGCTGGTATTTATAGGCCAGATCTAGTCACTGCGTAACTTAAGTTGAGAGTTACGCCGTAACCTATAAAAATCCATAATAATGCTCTAGATATAGCTGGTTACGGCGTAACACATGGAATGAGTTATGCCGTATCTTCAATATACGTTACAAAATCATGATTACGCCGTAATCGTTGGAAAGAGTTACGGCGTAGCTTGCAGCGACGTGGAACATCATTTGACCTAATTAGTTATGGCGTAATCATAAGATGGAGTTACGCCGTAATATGTTGTTGAGTTGTGTCAGGTTCCCATTTATGTAACACAAACATCAATAAGAATAAATGAGATAGAGAGTGATCGGATGAACACACACACACTTATGCGTAGGATATGAAAGAAAGATTAAGCTTAGGATAAATGTGAAAGTGAACAACCAACCTTCAAATGAAGGTTTACATGGGTATTTATAGGAAGGAACTAGGGCAATATGCAAGTTCCCTTCCTTTCCCATAATGGGATTTGGCATAGGCTCATGGGCTTTCTACATGAGCCTAGCCTTGATTACTAACATAAAAGCCATAATTAAGCTAACTATTACATATTAATTACTAACACTTGAATTCTAGTTTAGGAGTGATTCCAACCATCTCCCCCTAAATGTTAGTGATTGATGATTTTATCTTTAAACGTTGTAGGTGCTGATGTGATAGTAGCTTTGACGTCTTCTGACATTCTTCTTTCTTGTGAGAAGAAGTGCCTTGATTCGAACAATCTCCCCAGTGTAGGGAAATTGTTTCGTTTGAAGTATTCTGCTTTGACGTCATCATTTTCTTTGTTCTTTGATCTTTGCTCTGTGTGATAGAAGTGATAGTATGTTGTGGTTGTCTGCATCAGGTCCGCTTCGTTGCTCCAGTGTCTCCACGTCTTTCTCCAACATGCTCACACGCTCTTTGATGTTTGATTGCAATACTGATGTAATTCTCTTAGTCTTTAAACTTTGTAGATTCTTTGACTTTGACGAAGAATCATTCTGACTTTGTGTTGCCTTTTGAGAGAACTTCAATTAGTGTTGTTGTTGGTATGAGCATGTGGAGAATCTACACGATCTTTTCCACCCGCAAGCATCCATAAGAAGAAAACATAAAACATGGGTTAGAACTAATCCAGCGCTTACAAGTTTGAACTTCGAGAGTGTTAACATCATAGTGTGAAAACACAACTCTAATTCTCACGAAGGCTGTTCCTGAACTGGAGTCCCACAAGTGAGATAACGTGATGTACCGAAGTACACCTACAGTTCAGATGAGTCGCTGAGGTACACCGAAGCATCACCCCACGACTTTAGACCGTTTGAGACACACTAAGCGTAACCCACAAGGAGTTACCGAAGTGACCTGCTATTAGGGCTGTTTGATGTTGACCCTGGCAGGAGTTTCCATTCAATCACTGAGGATCACATGTGTAAACCTCTCATAAATGTTCTCAACAGATTGCTAAGATATGTGTAGGACTCAATAATGTATCACTTGCGTCCTTATTATTGAACGACAAGTGATGAAATTTCAAGTGTACCTAAGAGATCTTTTGATGAATCTCGTGTCTCTAGACTCAATAGTGCGCTTTGGTTTTCCTGAGTGGAGACTAGGGAGAGGGTCTCCTTCTTCAATACCAGAAATCTCTAAGATAAAGCCGATAGTTCACGTAGGGTTCCCTGTGAGAATGAAACAAGCTTCTGTTGAGAGAAACTTGAGTGGCTAAGAAGGTTTAGTGCATGCGTCACTGGGTCCATGACGACTTTAATCTTCAATACCGGTGTCATCAAGTGACAACCAGTAGCATATGAATTGAACCCGGTGTCTGCTCTAAGTTGAGTAATCTGGAGGGCTATTTCTTTTCACCCTTTTCTTTTACGTTTCTTTTTAATTCTTCAACTCCTTATTTCTCCGATTCTCATTTTCTCCTTATCATACCTAAGGAATTCTAATTCTATCTATTGGTGGTGTCCTTGGGTAGATCCCTCCGGCTCTGGCGGATCATAGGACGGTTATTCCTAACCTTAGTCACCTTATAACTCCATGAGTAACCTATGTTGCCATAAAACCATTTTCATGAAAATCTCTCAAAGTGGTTATGAGTAAAAGCATTTAATACCACTGTTGAGAGTTTAAGATTTTGCAAAAATACTCCCCCTCCACACGTGCTTAAGTATTTTGACAGAAATCTGCACGGTGAGAGAAGAGCACGCTCATTTGAATTGATCAACTCTAGATAGACAATTCCCCGCGAGACATGGTTACGTTGCATAGTTAAAGAGTTACATTGTCAGCTTTTAGGTGACAACTAGCTCTAATAACTACCTTGAAGGTGTGGACAAACCTCGAAAGGTTGTCAAACCCGTCAAAGTTCATGTCTACCAAAATTTTCTCGAACGGTACATTCTACTAGAACAAGTCCTTTGCGAGACACGTTTACATCACTAGCGAACTAGCTTGAAATTATTACCCGTCCCGGACAAGTCTTTTCGAGTTACTAACATTTAAGATCTCGTCAATTCATTGGTTAAGTCTTTTTATCACGACGATTCATTAGCAATTCACAACATATTTCTTATCACATAATTTTTCTCTCCCTAAAAAATAGCATATTAATGTTATTTTTGACGAAATTTGATATCGGATATGTCCATTTCGAGTTTTGCGGGAAGAATACCACGAAGAACAATTTTGTGAACAAAGTTATTAATGTTATTTTTGACGAAATTTGATATCGGATATGTCCATTTCGAGTTTTGCGGGAAGAATACCACGAAGAACAATTTTGTGAACAAAGTTATTAAGCAAATACTCCCCCTCAACAAGTGATGTTAACTTTTGAGGTTTTGAAAACGATAAGGGAAAGTACTTGTTCTTTTAAGCAAAGCTTTGAAAAGTGAAAGCTTTGATAAGTTTTACTCAAAAGTAAGAAGCTTTTGCTCCTTTTATAAGGATTGTGGCACTGAAGCGTACCACAGGGTCCTTTCATTACACGTACGGGTTGTACACTGTTATGTGTGCACAAGCCATTGTCATAAAAAACACACATCCAAATAATATTGAAGGAAACAAATCAAGGTTTACCAGGAGAATCAGGTAGTCCAGCAATAACTCCGGGAATGCGTTCTGGACGTTGATAGCCTGTGAGAGTTATGCTTGGACGACCACCAACGAAACTCTCCAATGTTCTGATCTGATCCCTTCTGAACAACCTTTCATCGATGCGAGTGATGATCTTCTTCACATCCCTTCTCTCCCTCGAATTCCATCTCTTAGGTGTCCCAATGCCTTCTTGTATCGCCTTTAACCGATAAGCTAACCCGTCCATGACTGATGAGTGTGTAAATACTCATCATTTTTGGGTCAAATCTGAACTGCAAAACACTTAAAAATGCTCAGAAATGCATCAAAATACTGAAAATATCTCAAAATTGCATTTTATATGTTTCAGATGCAAAATGTTTAAAATCAGATGAAAAATGAGCTAAGTTTGCATAATTGGCAGTTTCAGTCCCCCAAGTTTCTAAAACTGTCAAAAATAGTCCCAAAGCACTTATTTCAAAGAAAAATCACCAAAGGTCCTTTTAAAATCATAAGTTGTCATAATTAGTCCTTTGGTGAAAAATGTCAAAAGTTTTGAGAAATTACAAGTTTGGTCCTTCAAGTTTCAAATTTGTCAAAAATAGTCCTTGGAAATTTGAAAATGTGTATTTTGGTCCTTGTACTATTGAAGCTTGTCAGTTTTGGTCCCTTGAAACAACTTTGGAAATTTAGCAGCTTTGGTCCTTGTACTTTCAGAAATTGCAAAAAAGGTCCTTATGATTATTAAGCCTAAACACCTTGGACCTTGTCAAACCCTTGTGACCCCCTTCCATTTGACCCCCCTTTATAACAATAAACCCAAGTCAACCCTATCCTCCTTTCCCTCCTTCCCAAAACCCAGAAAAGAAATACCAAACAATCATGTCTCCCCAGGTTCCCCCCATGCCTTTTTCTCTGCTACACGCTATCTTTCTTTCCCTCCCCCCTCCTATAGCCAGTACCCTCTTCACGTGATGCAATCCAAGCTGGCAATCCACTATCACATTTTCCCGTCAAAACTGAGTTAAAGGGCTAAGATTACTTCCACTCAATCCAAGGGTTGGAAAATGGTCAGAAGAAGTCAAGAATGAAGAGAGAAGACCCATGGCTTATTAGTATAAATAGATTGTAGCCAATATAAGGCAACAGTGAGATAGTAGTTTGTAGTTAGTCTTTTTAGTTTAATTTTAGTTTTCTAGTTTTAGTCTAGAATCATTTTCCGTTCTAGCTCATTGTTTTACTTTCATTGTCAATTTATTTTCATGTAATCTTTAATTTTCAAGTAATACAATTTCAGTTTTTTTTTATTCCATTCTTAGTTTAAGTAGTCTTCAATGTCTTTCATTTGTCGAATCTTCTCAGCTTAATGTGCTGTTAGAAAGTGGTTTGAAAGTTGTTTGTGTTTAAGATTGCTAAGTAGTGTCTCAAGTTTCAAAGTCTTAAGTTTTCCTTTAAAAATCAGTTAAGGTGCTAAACTACTGTTTGGATCAGGGGGATTCGTGGGTCTAAATTCAGTTTTTGACCCATTTCTGGGTTCAAGTAGTTTATTTAGCTCTAAAATCAGTTAGTAAAATTAACAACTCAGTTGACATTAGCAGTTTTAAGAAATTTCGTGTTCTTTTTCCTTATGTCTAGCCTGTTTCAGCAGCCATCAGCAGCTCCTGCACCACTTTTCTCAGCTTATTTATAAGCTGTATTCAGTTTCTCATAGTCCATACATGGGGGCAAAAGGTGCCTAGCCAGGTGGACTTCAAGATCCCAGAAGCTCAGGAGCTTAATACTACTGTAGCTTATTGAAAATAAGCTCTCAAGTGGCCCTTTCAGCCTGTTCTGCTTCAATCCAAACAGCAGTACCACAGCAGGTTCAGATCAGTTTTTCCGTGCTTATTAGGTGTTCAAGTTAGCTTATTTTGATTCGTTAGATGCCTATTTAGTGTGTTAAGTTAGTTTGGATAATTATAGCTTAGGTAGTGCGTATTGGTAGTATTTCACAGCTTATTTGCTCCTTTTAGTCCCTAGGTTCCGTAGATTAGCTTATTGTCCCAACTGCTTATGCCCCCCTTTACAACTAAGTTTCGTTGTTAATATTAGCTTATTTTGTGTTCTAGATTACAAATGTGTACTCAATAATCTGTTAGTAGCCTTTGCATCACTTTTCATTTGCTTAACTTGTGCTTAAATATGTATAAGGTGTGTTTGGTTGGGTCTGCCCACAGCAGTGGTCATATAAGCTGTTAAAACAGCTTATTTAAGGTTCTCACAAGAAAAGTCTTTACAAAAAATTCTTATTTTGATTGCATCTTCAAATTCCAAAAGAAAAAATTCTCCAAAAAAATAAAGTTGCAAAAAGAGTAGAGGCCAGGATTCGAACCTGTGACCTCTAGCCTTCCACGACCACAACACCACGCAACCAACACCATCTGCCCTTGGGACTTGTCTCATCCAAGTTTTGCACCATTTAATACATAACCCTCAATGGCAGTTTGTAGTTATAAGTCATTTTTAGCTTATTTCTAGCTTATTCACACAGCAATCCACTGTTTTTATATTTTTCATAGATTCATAATATTAATTTAGACTTTTCCTAAATTTTTCATATTTTTCTAGTTCAGTTTGCTATTTTTCTTCATTTAAAACAGTTTTTAGGCTTATTTAATTAACTTTTAATACAATTAATTCAGAAAAGTTTCAAAAAAATAAGTTTTCAATTTTCCTAGGTTAAGATAAATATAAAAAGTCAAAAAAATATTTTTCCAGATTTTTCTTAGTTAAATTTGTTATTTTTAGCAATTTAATTAGTTTTAAAAAGTTTTTAATTCATAGAAAATAGAAAAATAATCAGAAAAATATAAAATTAGTTTTGAAAAATCTCTTTAGTTATTTTAGATTTTTCTAAGTCATAATTTCATTTTTCTAACTTTATTTCATAATTTCTTGTATTTTAGGGTATTATTAAATAAGTAAAAATAGTTTTTAATTAATAACAATTAGATAAATAGTTTTAAAAATAATTTTCTTTTTCTAAAAATTTTCTCTTATCATTAGGTTTGTAAAAATGTCATTTTTATATTTTTAGGATTAATATTGCTTCAGTTCACATTTTCTTTTGTACGTCACGTAGTTTTTAATTTAAGTTTTATAAAAGAAAAATCAAAAACATCATTTTAAAAATAGTGATAGCGTTTATTTAATATAATTTATCTTTTTAATTTTCTTTAATTTGCATTTAAGCCCCTGTAATTTATAAACTTTCTCTTTAGGTATAATCATTCACAATCACAATCCTTTTCCGTTCAAATCCTCTCGATCACTATTCGTTTGATTATTCTCGCACAGCTCGTTGGGACATAACGACCTGGGGAAACACTATACTCTCCTGGACTTCATTGCATTTGGTTCCAGACTGTTTGAAGTTTGTTACGGTTGGCCATTCACAAGTGGTCAGCTCGTGTGACAAAACTTGACGGTTTGCCACCAATCAAATTTTGGCGCCGCTGCCGGGGAGCTGTGCTAATTATCTTCCGTTTAGCAGATTAGTAATTTGAATATTCACTCTTTGTTCATACCATCCATCTATATCTATATATATATTTTCTTATAAAAATCCAAAAATCCAAAAACATCTTAAAACATATAAAACACAAAAATATTTTTCTTTTGTTTCTACATATATATAAAATCAAAAACCCAAAAAGATTTTCTTTCTTATTTTTACAAAATGTTTATCCAAAAATCCAAAAATATCCATCTTTACCCTCTCACATCTTTGATTCTTCATCCCTACCCCTCTGAAAACATTTGATTCTTTCTATGTCTTATCCTCACCCTCTTGGTTGTCAATGGTGTGGTGGTCCTTATAATAGTGGCAATTGCCCCATTGTAGCATGGTGGAGTCAGGAAACGGGTCTGTCTATAACCAAGATCCCTATTCTTACCATAACACAACTGATTTATTCCATCAGCTACCACACTGTGAGACTCAGCAGTTTTACTGTTGTGAGTACTGTGGCGGTTCACACTCCAGTTCTGATTGTCAATCGGGAAACACGCTTGTCTATGAGCAGGTTCCTGATAACAATTATGACTACCACACATATAACTCATAGCCACATCAGTTTTACTGTTGTGAGTATTGTGGAGGTCCACACTGTAGCTCTGATTGTCAAACAAGGAATCCATTTCCTGGTAACAATTACGACTCTTCGTATCATAACCAACCTCTACAGTACCAAATGAATCAGGCACCACCTCAGCCTGAGCCACTTCCTCAAAATCTTCTCCTTGATCTTTTGGATTTAGTGAAAGATTTGAAGGAGTGTAAACATTCCCAAGATAATCCAAATCAAAAATCCATGGAAGAATTGTTAGCTGAAGAGCAGGCTGCTAAAATAAATTCCCAAATTGCGTTTGAAAAATCTATTAGGAATCAATTGCAAAAGAAAAAGCAGCCAGATCTAGCTCTCAATTTCGTTTTATTCCTGATGACAGTGATGATGAGGATACACTTGATATCCTTCAATTCTATAAAGATTCATCAAGTTCATCAGATGATATCCCAGCAGTTGAGATTCATTCTCAAACAACTGCTATCACACCCGAGGTTCACACTCACTCTCTGAGCATGGGGGACGAGCATCTTGACACTGATCCTGAAAAGGAATCAGACGAATTCATAAAGTCTAGTGTTGAGAACCTTGTCCCAATCCCAAGAGAGTCACAGGGAACTTCTGATCATATGTGTGATTCTCTTTCCCCTCTTGAGTGTTCAAAAGATCATTTTGAAACTTTCTCCGATTTTAGCGACGATTGTACTTCTTATGGAAACATCAAGTATGTTGAGGCATCACTCCCACAGTCTGATGCTGATCATCTTCTTGAGGAGTTCACCGATGAACTCACTCACATCAATCCACTTTCATCGGAAGGTAATGATAGTCTTTTTGATTTCAAAGCCGATCTGGGAGAGACTGAAAGTCTCCTTGATAATGATCGTTCACTCACTTCTTATCCCAACAGTCCAATAGAGAATATTAATCACTTTATTCCTGAAGCATTCAAAACAACTCACTAATCCTCTATTTGAATTCGACTCTGAATTCACTTTAATTTCTGAGAATCCACTCTTTGATACTCAGATTGAGGATAGTGATGAGTCTACAGTGGAACAAGAATTCACAGATTTATATCTTGTGATTGATTCTCTTCACGAGGAGTTCGCCGGTGAACTCACTCATATCATATGTCCGCTGGAGTATGATAATTTCTACTTTGATCTAGACACACCCATAATATGTCTTGATCAAGCGAGCTTAACTGATGAGATTCATGAAACTATGAATTCTCCTATTGAGGATGAAGAGTTAGTCATGATTTTTATCATGATTTTCTTTCTTTTCTTCATATATTCTGTCACTTCTCCTGTTCTTCACTCCTTCGGGAATGAAGACATTATCTTTGACCCCGGCATTTCCATGTACCATTATCTTGAGCCGAATCTCTCTATATCTCATCGGTGTGGAACTTTCACGTACTTCAATGTTTATCCAAACATCTTGAATGAAAGTCCGATGGAGATTGTCTCTTCCACTTACTTCCCCATGAACAAATTAATTCGGGGTCGAGTCAAGCTAGCGACTTGGTAATAAAAAATAATAGTTAAACATGGGTTTTCACCCGTGTGTACCACCCTAGTGTGGGGGAGTTGCCCCCCGCTGTTGTGTATAAGTTTCTAAAAAATAAAAAATAAATAAATAAAAAAAAATAATAATAAAATTCAAAAAATGGTCGTAGTATTTCCCTTTTCCGTTCTATGTTTCGGCATAACCGCCGGTACTTTGAATATTGAGGGCAATATTCATTTCTAGTGTGGGGGGGAATTCTCACGAATTTTATCATGTAATTATACCACCCAATTCCCCCATTTTTGGCCAAATTTTTTTTTTTTTGGAGTAAGTGTTTTGCACTTACTCAGCTTATGGTTATCAGTCCGCCATGTCTAATAAACAAAAGGATTGGCTAATCCAGGAGCAAACGGCTCTTGGTAAAGATATCTCAAATCCGTTGACGGCTTGCAATTTGCCCAAAATTGTATGGTATTCAGCTCACCATATCCTTAAAAGTGAAGAGTTGGCTAGCCCGCAAGTTTATGGCTTGTGGTAAAGGCAGTGGAAAAACCATAATTGGTAATCAGCTCACCAAAGATAATATTGATAATTTATCTAAGAGTTGGCTAGTCCAGAAGCAAACGGCTTCTGGTAAAGACAAATCAAATCCGTTGGAAGCTGGTGGTTTGCTCAAAATCACATGGTTATCAGTGTACCATAGTTCTTACTTGAACTGAAACATTTGGCTACTCCAGAAGTAATGGCTTTTGGTAAAGAGATTCAAATCCATTAAGTTTTTCTCAAAAGATTGCAAGGGACTAGCAATAGTTTAGTGTGGGGGATTGATGAGTGTGTAAATACTCATCATTTTTGGGTCAAATCTGAACTGCAAAACACTTAAAAATGCTCAGAAATGCATCAAAATACTGAAAATATCTCAAAATTGCATTTTATATGTTTCAGATGCAAAATGTTTAAAATCAGATGAAAAATGAGCTAAGTTTGCATAATTGGCAGTTTCAGTCCCCCAAGTTTTTAAAATTGTCAAAAATAGTCCCTGAGCACTTATTTCAAAAGAAAAATCACCAAAGGTCCTTTTAAAATCATAAGTTGTCATAATTTGTCCTTTGGTGAAAAATGTCAAAAGTTTTGAGAAATTACAAGTTTGGTCCTTCAAGTTTCAAATTTGTCAAAAATAGTCCTTGGAAATTTGAAAATGTGTATTTTGGTCCTTGTACTATTGAAGCTTGTCAGTTTTGGTCCCTTGAAACAACTTTGGAAATTTAGCAGCTTTGGTCCTTGTACTTTCAGAAATTGCAAAAAAGGTCCTTATGATTATTAAGCCTAAACACCTTGGACCCTGTCAAACCCTTGTGACCCCCTTCCATTTGACCCCCCTTTATAACAATAAACCCAAGTCAACCCTATCCTCCTTTCCCTCCTTCCCAAAACCCAGAAAAGAAATACCAAACAATCATGTCTCCCCAGGTTCCCCCCATGCCTTTTTCTCTGCTACACGCTATCTTTCTTTCCCTCCCCCCTCCTATAGCCAGTACCCTCTTCACGTGATGCAATCCAAGCTGGCAATCCACTATCACATTTTCCCGTCAAAACTGAGTTAAAGGGCTAAGATTACTTCCACTCAATCCAAGGGTTGGAAAATGGTCAGAAGAAGTCAAGAATGAAGAGAGAAGACCTATGGCTTATTAGTATAAATAGATTGTAGCCAATATAAGGCAGCAGTTAGATAGTAGTTTGTAGTTAGTCTTTTTAGTTTAATTTTAGTTTTCTAGTTTTAGTCTAGAATCATTTTCCGTTCTAGCTCATTGTTTTACTTTCATTGTCAATTTATTTTCATGTAATCTTTAATTTTCAAGTAATACAATTTCAGTTTTTTTTTATTCCATTCTTAGTTTAAGTAGTCTTCAATGTCTTTCATTTGTCGAATCTGTCTCAGTTAATGTGCTGTTAGAAAGTGGTTTGAAAGTTGTTTGTGTTTAAGATTGCTAAGTAGTGTCTCAAGTTTCAAAGTCTTAAGTTTTCCTTTAAAAATCAGTTAAGGTGCTAAACTACTGTTTGGATCAGGGGGATTCGTGGGTCTAAATTCAGTTTTTGACCCATTTCTGGGTTCAAGTAGTTTATTTAGCTCTAAAATCAGTTAGTAAAATTAACAACTCAGTTGACATTAGCAGTTTTAAGAAATTTCGTGTTCTTTTTCCTTATGTCTAGCCTGTTTCAGCAGCCATCAGCAGCTCCTGCACCACTTTTCTCAGCTTATTTATAAGCTGTATTCAGTTTCTCATAGTCCATACATGGGGGCAAAAGGTGCCTAGCCAGGTGGACTTCAAGATCCCAGAAGCTCGGGAGCTTAATACTACTGTAGCTTATTGAAAATAAGCTCTCAAGTGGCCCTTTCAGCCTGTTCTGCTTCAATCCAAACAGCAGTACCACAGCAGGTTCAGATCAGTTTTTCCGTTCTTATTAGGTGTTCAAGTTAGCTTATTTTGATTCGTTAGATGCCTATTTAGTGTGTTAAGTTAGTTTGGATAATTATAGCTTAGGTAGTGCGTATTGGTAGTATTTCACAGCTTATTTGCTCCTTTTAGTCCCTAGGTTCCGTAGATTAGCTTATTTTCCCAACTGCTTATGCCCCCCTTTACAACTAAGTTTCGTTGTTAATATTAGCTTATTTTGTGTTCTAGATTACAAATGTGTACTCAATAATCTGTTAGTAGCCTTTGCATCACTTTTCATTTGCTTAACTTGTGCTTAAATATGTATAAGGTGTGTTTGGTTGGGTCTGCCCACAGCAGTGGTCATATAAGCTGTTAAAACAGCTTATTTAAGGTTCTCACAAGAAAAGTCTTTACAAAAATTTCTTATTTTGATTGCATCTTCAAATTCCAAAAGAAAAAATTCTCCAAAAAAATAAAGTTGCAAAAAGAGTAGAGGCCAGGATTCGAACCTGTGACCTCTAGCCTTCCACGACCACAACACCACGCAACCAACACCATCTGCCCTTGGGACTTGTCTCATCCAAGTTTTGCACCATTTAATACATAACCCTCAATGGCAGTTTGTATTTATGAGTCATTTTTAGCTTATTTCTAGCTTATTCACACAGCAAGCCACTGTTTTTATATTTTTCATAGATTCATAATATTAATTTAGACTTTTCCTAAATTTTTCATATTTTTCTAGTTCAGTTTGCTATTTTTCTTCATTTAAAACAGTTTTTAGGCTTATTTAATTAACTTTTAATACAATTAATTCAAAAAAGTTTCAAAAAAATAAGTTTTCAATTTTCCTAGGTTAAGATAAATATAAAAAGTCAAAAAAATATTTTTCCAGATTTTTCTTAGTTAAATTTGTATTTTTAGCAATTTAATTAGTTTTAAAAAGTTTTTAATTCATAGAAAATAGAAAAATAATCAGAAAAATATAAAATTAGTTTTGAAAAATCTCTTTAGTTATTTTAGATTTTTCTAAGTCATAATTTCATTTTTCTAACTTTATTTCATAATTTCTTGTATTTTAGGGTATTATTAAATAAGTAAAAATAGTTTTTAATTAATAACAATTAGATAAATAGTTTTAAAAATAATTTTCTTTTTCTAAAAATTTTTCTCTTATCATTAGGTTTGTGAAAATGTCATTTTTATATTTTTAGGATTAATATTGCTTCAGTTCACATTTTCTTTTGTACGTCACGTAGTTTTTAATTTAAGTTTTATAAAAGAAAAATCAAAAACATCATTTTAAAAATAGTGATAGCGTTTATTTAATATAATTTATCTTTTTAATTTTCTTTAATTTGCATTTAAGCCCCTGTAATTTATAAACTTTCTCTTTAGGTATAATCATTCACAATCACAATCCTTTTCCGTTCAAATCCTCTCGATCACTATTCGTTTGATTATTCTCGCACAGCTCGTTGGGACATAACGACCTGAGGAAACACTATACTCTCCTGGACTTCATTGCATTTGGTTCCAGACTGTTTGAAGTTTGTTACGGTTGGCCATTCACAAGTGGTCAGCTCGTGTGACAAAACTTGACGGTTTGCCACCAATCAATGACTTTCTTCAATGTGTGATCCCCAAACTTATGAAGCTCTTTGCACGCCATGAAGCAATTGCGGTGTAGTTCACTACGGTAGACTACTCCAAATGGTTTGCTGATGAGGGTGTACTGAGCAAGTTGGTTGATGTCGGGAAGGTGTAGTTGTGGTTTAGTGAGGTTAACACGCGTCTGATACGATTCCATGACAAGTTGAATGTCTTCTACACGTTCTTGGATCACTATGCTTCTGATGAAGATTAACAAGGACTTGATGTACTCGCGTTGGATAGTAGTAGAGAAATGTCTCATTCGTCCTTGAACCTTAGCGAGATACATATCTTCAATGTCATTAAGAGACAGGCGTGGAAAATCCGCTTCACATAAGTCATAATCTTCTTCGTCTTGTCGTTTGACCATAATTTTCTTGAGGAATGTGTAGTCCCACTTCGACGACAGGGTCACATGCTTGATTGCAATGATCCGTTTGTCACTAAACACTTCCTTTTTAGACTTAAGAACCTGGCAGCTTCTGTAGAAGATTCTTCGGCGTTCAGGCCAATGATGAATCCCATACATCACATCAAGGTCATACGTTTCCACTTTGGCAGCAAACATATGTGAGGCTTCTTCCTCGATGGCTGGATTGTTAGAATAGATTGCTGCTGGGAAAGGAAATGTGAGTGACGTAGCGTACTTCCTTGTAACATCGCAACCGTGTATAAGAAACTCGAGGTCATTGTTGAAGAAGTAACGGTATGGAATTTGAGGTTGATCCGGTCGGCCAATTGTTGGTAAAGGTCTGGTCCAGTCTGTGTAGTATGGAGCTTTTTCTTGTCTTGTGAAGTCGATGTTAGCTTCGGGATTGAGCCAATCGATATTGTTCGACATGGCTTGTGCAATGTTTTAGAGATGGTATTCAACTTCAATTGCACTTTCTGAGCTGTCTTTAAGTAGTTGGAAAGCATCATTCTTAATTCGCCTTAGCTCAGCCTTAGTCATCTTCTTCACTCTAAACTGTTCTTGAATCAGCTTCACATGCTCCATAGTACGGCCATCTACCATTTCTTGACCTTCTGGTAGTGAGGGAGTAGCATCAACAAGTTTAGAAAACCAGTCATATTATTCGGTTGTATCGTCATCTAGCCATGAGAGAACATCGGTCTTCGTCTTCTTCTTCTTTGGCTTTGATGAGGACTCTGGTTTCTTTGTTGTGGCGGGAGAGGTGGGTTGTTGTTGGGGCTCTGGGATCTCTTCATCGTCACCACCAGTGTATTCGAAATGATCACCGGTTTTCTCTGTTGATGGTGGTAACTCAGAGTCCTGAGGTTTATCAGTAGCAGCAGAATGTGGAGGAGATCTTCTTTCGGTTAGAGTCCTTTGGAGTGGTGGTGGCATAGAGGAAGATTCACCGCTTTCTTTGGCGTTTAAGCTCTTTTTCTTTATCCGCATCATCATCGTCTCTAGGACGCTTAGCCGTATCAGCTGCAGCTTTGCATCCCGTTTTAAGTTGGTATTCCAACAATGCTTCAAACAGTTTACCTTCGCCGGCGCAAACGCTGCAATCGTTTTGACATTTTGAGTACAAGCTTGGAAACCAACTCTGATCAAAGAAAGTCAGTAGGCTCGTTGGGTTGATTGTAACGCTTAAGGGCGTTGATCGATTGTTTGTTTGGCCAACTGCATGAGATTCGGATAGAGTTGTCTGGTGAACAACTCTTTTGTCACTCCAGGAACAATGTCGAGAAGGAACTTATGAGTATATTCCCTAATCGTCTTGTTCATTTCCCCTTGGACATCACGATTGATAAACTTCTGGATATGCTCCATTTCACTCAACATCTCGTTTATCCCGTCTTGTAGAAGATTGATCCCTCGGTCGCTGAGTTGATTTAGCTTTTGTTGGTCACATCTTTCTTCCGACTTGCCTGACAGCCTCGACAATCTTTGTCTTAGCTCGATATCCAAGAGTCGGTTGGTTTCTTTACCGACTTGGATGCGGATCTGGTTGTGCCTTTGGATGGTGGAGGTGAAGAGTGAGAAGATGAGTCTGATGATGATGAAACATGAGGAGGCTCAGGGTCCATAGGTGGCTCAGAAGTTAGTTCCTTGGAGCGTTCTGGACTATCTAGAAGAAAATCATCATAATCAATATCGTCATCTTTTCCATATTTAGCCATTTCTTCAGCCTTAATCCTGGCTTCTTCATCTGCTTGAGCTTGAGCTTCTTTTTATGCTTTTTCTTTAGCAGCAGCATCAACATCTTTATCAGTAATTTTATCGGACTTCTCCTTTTCCTGTTCCTCAAAGTCATAGGTGATAGAATCCTCCAGTTGCCATTGTTGTTGTTCGAGGGTGCTGGTACCAGTTTCCTTATCGGGTTGATTAACCGCATCGGAAACTGGTGTAGATAGTGCACCACCACTTGACCCTCCGGGGCCACGAGTTTGTTCACGGGTAAATTCCTGAGCAACATGTTGGAGTCTGAGATTCTTCAACTTCTTTCTGTAGTCTCTGTCCAGTGGCTCTTCTTCTGAGCTCTCTTCTTCGTGCTCAAGCACTGGAGTTTTACCTTTATCAGCCTTAGGACTTAGAGGTTTTGCTACTGTCAAAGTATCATCGATTGGAGTTTCAAAGTAGATGACCTCTTCGTCCGTTTCAGTGTCCTCTGAGTCCTCGTCCATTAGTTTTTGTTGCGGTTCAGGTTTGGAAATAGGGATAGCTTCCTTTAATGGAACTTTCCTTTTACGAGAAGGATTCCTCTTTGGATACTTGAGGGCACTCTCAGTTCTTGTAACACTTCCTGCACTACCTCTCCTGGTCTTCCTAACAGGTGTACTAGAAGACTTTGCATCAATGAACCCTACTTTGCCTGCATCAACTGCTACCAGATATCGTTTGTACGATTGAAGTCCTTTGATAACATCAGAAAGTAGATGATCTGGCAACACTACACCCTGTTTCTTCATGGTTGATTCTTTGAATCTTACAATGTTGAGTTTGGGTTCAAGTAGCTCGGAGTGATGGTTGGGATCGTCAAGTCTTCGGGGAATATCTGGATTGGTTTCAAGAATCCTTCTGATCAACAATTTTGTGTATCTGACATAAGGGATCTTGGAGCCAGGTTTTTTAAGATAAGTCATCATGTCGTCCCAGATCAGAGCAGCATATGCAATGTGTTTCATGTTGACCATGCCCCAAAAAATTTGAAGTTCCATGAGCTTTGGGTGCTCATATCCACTGTCACGTCCGGACACTGATTTAGCAATCATGATGTACATTGTTCTCCATGGTTGAGGGATGTTCTTGAGATCTACTAAGGAGTGTTTAGTGATTACCCCAGCAGCTTCATCATAGCCGATGTCGACCATGAATTGGAGAACGACCTCTTCCGTAGGAGTAGCAGAGAAATCAGTAGGCTCAATGGTTGGAAGAAGAAGAACAGCCCTTAAATCTGTAGGAGTGATGGTGACTTGTTTGTTGTTAAGCGTCACCGTCACATCACTTTGACCTCTGACCTTTTGTATTGTGTGCCAGAATTGGTGAACATAGATCTCCGGCACAGTAGCAGAGTTTGTGAGCATGTTCTGATAAGGGTGAGTCTTCAGAATATCCACCGCAATCTGACAGGAAGACTCAGAACAAGTGAAGTTTTCAAAATCGACCCTGAGGTTGTTCTTTCCAATCTTCATAGTGTAACCGTTGGGGAAGATGTCTTCAACTGTGAGAACACTTGGTGCATCCACATTTTCCATTTGAACGTCCATATCGTGATCTGAAAGATATTTAGCCAAAAGAACCAACATATCGAAAGACATTATGTTAGTCAAAAGTTGATTTTATTGTCTATTTATTGAATGTGATATGTCAATGATTGTTACGAGTCCAATGTCACTTGTTAGTCCAATAGTCCAAAGACGCCGTGATAAGTTTCGTGAGTAGATTAACTTTTGAGTTTTAAAGTCCAAGTTTTCACTTATTTTCACAACTTATTAAACATTTAAGCTTATTAGTGACATATTGGTTTCGTGACGTTATGATTTATTTATTTACAAGTTTGCAGGCGTAACAATTCATAATTTTGGTTGATCTAAGGCTTAGGCGTAAAATTCCAAGCTTATGCATAAACAATAGTGGTTATACGCGTAAGCATAAGCTTATGCGTAGGATCTTGACTTACGCGTAGGAAAAGAGAGCCTTAGGCATAGAGCTTACGCGTAAACGTACGTGGAACCTTACGCGTAAGGCTTACTCGTAAGAGTGAACCTTAAGCGTAAAGGTCACTGTTTACGCATATCCTTCACAGGATATGCGTAGTCCCCTTTGTAGAACCTTACGCATAAAGGTTACGCGTAAGATTTCTCTTACGTATAACATTCTATGCGTAAGGTGATCCTTATGCGTAGAAGCTCAATTAACCTTGATTCTGAATTATCACGCGTAATAATCCTGAAATAAATTCATCATAACACCATCATTAACATCACATTCAATCCCTTTCAATTCTAACATGAAGTCACAATTAAAAACAGTTATGCGTAAGATATGCTTACGCGTAGAAATTAAACCCTAAGATTCAAATTTTACGAGTATGAAATCTAGCCATAGGATAGACACCAAATCATTTCTGGGATAACTTAGAGGCCTAGTGACTTGTCCTAAACAAGTTTTAACACAAAAACCCTTGTGAATAAAAAATACCTAATTCGTATGAACATAAACCTTAAGTCTTAATTTTAACAAAATTGATGTTTCTGGGTATGAATCAAGCAAGGTTTTTGACAATTAAATATGTAAACAACATAACATAACCATCTTTTTAACCAGAAACTCTCCCAAATGAAAACACCCAAATTTACGCTTAAACCCTAATTTGAAGAATTGATCAATTGATGTTTCTGGGTGGATTTGTTTGATAGAAATGGTTTAGGTATGATTATTTAAACATTTTAACATCATTTTTATCAACACAAACACACACATGATGATCTTGTGTTCATACGCTTATGCGTAGAACACAGGAATCACTCAAACACAATATTAAGCCGTTGGATTTTCAAATAAATCAAAACCATTGTTTGTAATGACACCAAGATCATGAAAACACTTACACAATATATTGAGAATTAAAGCATGGATTTGTAGAAGGAAGGATAGGCGTAGGATTTGGTGGTTGAGTAATAAATGTGAGAAGTTAATGTTTTTGAAAAAAATTAGGTGAAGAGTCTTGAAAAAAAAATTGAACTTTTGACAATTTCAGTCCCTCCACCTTAACCATTTTCATCCAACGCCCATAACTTCCATTTTGGTTACCAAAATTATGATTTTTGGAAAGAAACTTGACGACACTCCTCCTCGACTTAAGAAATAATGGAATTTTATAATTTTGAGTCCGGGGAGTGTTAGTGAACCAGAAATGTGACCACCATTATCAAAGAAACAACCGGGATGAGGTAACATGCAAGTACAAGGTTTTATGAAACCGAAAAAATATTTACGTTCTCCCCCTCAACACTTGACCAAGAAAAATACTGAATTTTGAAAGAGTAAAGTGTTGACGAAAGATTTGTACTTTCCATGTTGAAAGAATTTTGGATAGAAGAATATTTTTGAATTTTATCAGATTTTATATTTTTGTATTTTGTTTTTGAAAAATATTTACAAAAGAGGTTTTGGTGTTTGACTGGTTTTTAAGAATGTTTTAAAAGTTCATCCATTTCCTCTGGAGTCAAACACCGCATACCAATCCGGTGGACCAACTCATTAAACCTAGCAGGAGCTAAGGATTTGGTGAGAAGATCTGCCAATTGGTATTCAGTACCCACAAAGTATAATTCAACGGTACCCTTTTCCACGTGCTCCTTGATGAAATGATATCGAAGATCGATGTGCTTTGATTTTGAATGTTGAACAGAGTTGCACGAGATCGCAATAGTACTTCGATTGTCGCAGTACATAGGGATTCTGTCAAATACATAACCATAGTCTTTGAGTTGTGTTCTCATCCAAATGACTTGAGCACAACACGCCTACATGGCTACATATTCTGCTTCTGTTGAGGACAGCGATGTTCAATCCTGCTTCTTCGATTGCCATGACACCAGTTTATCACCAAGAAATTGTAGAGCTCCTGAAGTAATTTTCCGAGAATCTAAGCAACCTACGTGATCAGCGTCTGAAAAAGCTATTAGTTCAAAACCAGAATCCTTCGGATACCAGATTCCCAAGTTAATGGTTCCCTTGATGTATCGGAGGATTCTTTTAGCCTCAGTGAGGTGGGTTTCAGTTGGTCTTGACTGATAACGGGAGCAAAGATAAATGGCAAAGACAATATCAGGTCTACTGGCTGTTAGATACATGAGGGACCCAATGATACTTCGGTATTTTGTAGGGTCAATCAATTTCCCATGCAAATCAGCGTCCAGTTTCTTGGTGTGTGCCATTGGAGTGGTATAAGTGTCACAACTTGTCATTCCATGTTTGTTTAAAATTTCAAGGGCATATTTGGACTGACTTAGAAAAATACCACGGGGTGATTGATGAACTTGTAGTCCTAGAAAGAACGTAAGTTCACCCATCATGGACATTTCAAAATGTTTTTCATTAGTTTTGAAAAAGCGTTTGCGTACTTTAGATGTGTTGACCCAAAAATGATGTCATCCACCTAAATTTGAACAATTAAAATGTATGCCCCGTGATACTGTATGAAAAATGTAGGGTCGACCGAACCTTTGACGAAATTATTAGCGATCAGAAAGGATGATAACTTATCATACCACGCCCGAGGGGCTTGTTTGAGACTGTAGAGAGCCTTCTTCGGTTTGTAAACATGATTAGGGAACTCTGGATCAACGAATCCTTCTGGCTGGCTAACATATACCATTTCTTCCAGTTGTCCACTGAGAAAAGCAGTTTTGACATCCATCTGAAAGACCGTGATGTTCATGTGAGCCGCAAACTCCAGAAAAATCCGTACAGCCTCAAGACGAGCAACCGGAGCGAATGATTCTTCAAAGTCAATACCCTCTTCCTGTCTATAACCCTTAGCCACTAGACGTGACTTATTTCTGATTACGGTTCCTTCAGCATCCAATTTGTTTTTCCAAATCCATTTGAGACCAATGACGAAGACCCCTGTTGGTCTTTCAACCAATTCCCATACTTCAAGACGTTTAAACTGATTGAGTTCTTCTTGCATGGATTCAATCCAGTTGTCTTTTGTCATTGCATCTTTAATGTTTTTAGGTTCAGATTGGTAGACAGTGAGTGCATAAATTCAATGTTCACCGTCTGTGTGAAGACGTTGTCTAGTTACGACTGATTGATTCGGGTTACCAATAATGTTCTCAAGAGGATGGTCTTTCATCCAACGATGTGTGGAAGGTTGATGTTGATATACATTCTGCAGATTGGGAGGATTCAAATGTCTTGTGGATGATTCCGTAACATCAGATGTGGTAGTTTCATTAGCAATCGGATTGAAGAATGCATTTGGATCATAATCTGCAGGTGGGGGTACTTCATTTTTCAGAAGATCATCAGTTGGTTCAGCGTCGTTGGATGCGGTTTGTTCAACTGTTGTTGTAGAATCAACTGGTGGTGCTTCCTCAACAGTAGTTGTGGTAGCAGATGTATCAGGTATTGGATTTTGATCAGGTTGAGCAGCGGATACATTGGATACACCTGGTGCACGTTCATCAATATCATCACTAAACAGGGGAGCAAATAGCTGTTCCATTTGACGTTGAGTTAGTTGTAAACTAGGTTAAGCTGATGATGGGGTATGAGGGAAGTTTAAACGGTTATGACCGGGTTCCAAGCTGTTATGCTCAGAAGCCATTTCTGTAAGCTCATCGAAATTGGCATGAATCGTTTCCATAATCTCCCTTGTACAACGATTCCAGATCTGGAAACCCTTGGAGTTGTCACAATATCCAACAAAGACTCCAATGTCAGCTTTGGCTTTGAGCTTACCAAAGTCATCACGATCATTATTCGGATAACAAAGGGATCCAAATACATGAAAGTGTTTGAGATTCGGTTTACGGTTGTGGATAAGCTCATAAGGTGTTTTGTTGTGGCGCTTAGTAATCATTGAGCGATTCTGAGTGTAGCATGCAGTTGATACGGCTTCAGCCCACAAGTAATCTGGAAGTTTAGCATTAATTAACATTGTTCTTGCAGCTTCTACTAACGTACGGTTTCGTCTTTCAACAACTCCGTTTTGTTCTGGTGTACGTGCAATAGATGTTTGATGCTCAATTCCTACTTTCTCATAAAATGCACGAAGAGTTTGATTCACAAATTCAGTTCCTTTGTCCGTCTCGATTTGTCTGACTGTGTTCCGGAGCTGAACTTGAATTTTCGTGAGAAAGGTGATGATCATCTGTGGAGCTTGATCTTTACTTCGAAGAAAATAAACCTAAGTCCATCTTGAGTATTCATCTACAATTACCAAGATGTAGCGTTTGCCACTAATCGTCCTGCAACGCGCATCGGCCACACAAATCCATGTGAAGAAGATGAAGCACATGTCGTGGAGCTCGTGTTCCACCTTTGAAGGAAAGTGAGCACGAGTGCTTTTCCCTTGTTCACAAGCTGAGCAGAGGTGATATTTAGAATATCGGAATCGTGGGAGACCTTCAACAAGTTTGTATCGAGCAAGGTTGGTTATGGTTTGAAAGTTTAAATGTGAGAGACGACGGTGCCATAGCCAAGATTTGGTAGATGTTGCCTTTGAAAGTAGACAGATGGGAGATGAAGCAATCATGTCTTGGATTGAGATTGTGTAAAGACTTGAATTGCGAGTGCCAGACATAAGATCGTTTCCTTGTAGATCACAAATGAAACAAGTTTTCTCTCGAATAGCAACTTCCAAATCTCCATCACAGAACTGACCAACAAAGAAGAGATTGTGACCGAGGCCTTCCACATAATAAACCCTTTTTTTTTCAAGTTCCCCCATACTTAGTGTAAGCATACACCACAAAAAAAATATTTTAAATGATGAGATTCAGAATAAATTGTGAGGAGAATGGAGTGTTATTTATAAAGTGGAATCAATTTATATTTTTAAGTCTATGAAATCAAGAAATAGAAACCGATAGAATGTATGATTTCATACCCGAAAGTTAAGGGTATGGAAACTGGGCCTGAGAATTCACCAGGACAACCAAAGAAGAAGAAGAAGACAAAGACCAATGTTGTCTCATGGCTAGACGAAGATGACACCGCTGAATATGACTGGTTTTCTACACTTCACTTTAGTCATCAGTCTGGAGATGATATATTGTAAGCATATCCAGATATGTTCTCTCGGCTCTAGGAAGTGATATGGTTCCCAGAGCAGTGCTAATGAGGAATGGTAAAACAAAATCTATAATCACTGCTGCACCCAAAAGTCATGATTTCTTCAATTAAGTGTGGATGCTGTGAGCATGCGGCTTTGGATTGACTTCTCAATTCTGATCAGCTGCAACCATCCAAATGTACCTACAAACAACAATTAGAAATAAAACACACGAAAACATATTTGTATCACACAATTTTTCTCCCCCTCAAAAATGGCATATAAATGTTATTTTTGATGAAATTCGACTGTTGCATAATCTGCAGTTGCGGTATCTGTCATGTGCATATGCTGTACCTGAAACACGATTACAGTATCAGATGAGTATATTGCATATAATAACTCGCACATGTCAACACGCATGAGACAAGTCGCATATCCTGATCAGCTTTTTACAATTGTTGATAACATCAAATAGTCCTGAATATTAAGTGTCAATTTCCCCCGATAATGCTCGTATTTTATATCATTTATATGAGCCTTGTACCGGATAAAGAGTAGGCGACGTTGTGAAGGCTTCTCCGCCACAAGGAGTTTATGTTGTGTAGTGATTACGAACTCTCGAGTAGGTGACTCGGGGAGTGGAGTAGGGCACCCATACCTGTTTCCTTGTTCTTACTTCCAAAGTTCCAATACTTTGGTTCAGAAAGACTCACAGGAGAACCTTGAATCAAGATCTGAAGTTATGACATATTAGGTCCGTCTTTTATTCATTAATCCTTCACTTTGAAAAGCAAGAAGCACAAAAGTGAAATACGGGTGACAATTAAGGCATGAAAGGTCAAGTTACGGTGTAACTCGTCTCTCACATTACGCCGTAACTATTGCGTGACCCAGAAGTCCAACTTATCAAACCTAGACCAATGTGGACAAATGTTAAAGGTGGCTTTAGGTTTCAGGAATTAAAAAAGCACCATGTAGTCGTACCTGCAGGCCGAGATACAACGACACACACCAAGCAGCTCATCACATATTGTTTCTTCAAATAATAAAGCACATTATAGAAATATTCAAGCCCGAACGGGCAACGGGCCAAATGGGCTCGAGCCCGAATGGTCACGGGCCAAACGAGCTCGAGCCCAAACGAGCACGGGCCAGGACTTTGAACAAAACTCAAGTTGCACCCATTTTAGCTATTGCGTCTGACAAATGTAATGGAAAAAGTGATGTCACAAATGCTGAACCTTTAAGTACCTTTGATGACGTATAGTCCGCATTCGGGTCATGAACCCGACCAATGAACGTTACTAGCAATCGACCCCAGTACGAATGGGCTAACCCGGTAACGGTTTGGGCTCACGTAGGCCCATTCTCAAAATCGACCTTGAGGTTGTTCTTTCCAATTTTCTGCCCTAAGGTTGAATTAATGGAGGGCTATTTCTTTTCACCCTTCAGATGCTTGGCTTTATCCTTAAGCTATATCTTGGGTCTTGTATGTTGCAAAGATTCCAATTCTTGAAGCTTCTCCTTGAAAAGGATGCCAGGCTACTTCACACACGGATCCTACCGAGCTAATCAGGGGAATCACAACTGTATGATGAGTTTGAGTACTTCAAGATGAAACCAGATGAGAGTGTCTATGAACCTAGAGTCCAAAAACGGTCCTAAGAACTTATAGAAGATGGCGTGCATAAGTTTTTATTAGATGGTCAATTGTATGTGGCTCTCTCTAGAGCTACATCTGCTCAAGCCCGAACGGGCAATGGGCCAAATAGGCTTGAGCCCGAACGGACGCGGACCAAACGGGCTCGAGCCCGAGCAGACACGGGCCAACGGGTTCGAATGTGCAGCGCACGTGAGGACTGAGATAACTGGAAAACTAACGATCATTAGAAAATTGGACCAACGCATTGATGTCCCTGTAGCTCCAGTATCACCTCCAAGGAATGTAGTACCACCTAGTGCATTCACTAAGACTAAAGCTAAGACTAGTTGGAGATGGCAGAAATGGATACATCTCTAAGAAGCTCAGGATGAGCCTAAAAAGAAACTTTCATTACTGTTAACTATTGTTTCTTAACCTTATTTTCCTGTTTATTAAGCTCACATAAGCTTATCATAGCTTATGTGAGCTGATTGTGGTTTAATTTTGCTTTAATTTCAATCAAGAAGAAAATCATCATATTTAACTTCGTCGTCTTTTCCAGACTTGGCCAATTGTTCTGCCTCAATCACTTTTGTGGCATCTAGTCACCCCATATAACCAAAACATATTATTGCGTTATACTCGCTTTTCACTAAGAATCTTACAACCGACATACATGTTATAAAGAGCAAGAAGAAGAACACAAAATGTTGGAGGAAGATGAAGAGCAGATAAGGATGGATGAAGAAGCATTCCAGTAGTTTTTAGAAGAGGAAAGGGAAGAGCTGAAGGAGACTAAGCACACTTTGGGTGCCTATTTCAAATACCCGATGGGGGGAAAAGATGGACATGTGTTATTTGGAGACGCATCCAAAGTTTAAGTAAAAGATCGAGAAAGTTCACTGTTCCTCGGATCCCACGGATCCCTCCCATTGTGGTTTCATTAGGTTGACCTGAGTCTGGTATCACGTGATCACGAGTATAATCCTTAGAGCAAGGGGTGCTGAATAATTCAAAGGTGCTGAATGAGGCCTAAATGAGGGGTTGTTTTTGTAAATTGTTAGTGAGTTAATATTTAACCTTGGGAATGTTATGATAGCGGGTTCGAAATCATAGTGTCAAAAGAAATCCGACTACAAGTCGAGATCAAGTCAAGCCAAAAATACGAGTAAACGTCAGTAGTTCCCAATGGGTTGGTTTCACATTTCCACCAAATCCAGAGCCATGGGAGTGAAGCCAAGAACGTCGCAACGTGCTCCAAATTTGTGACGGCTCAGTAGCGAAATTGATATTTTACACCCGACGGCGTCAGGTTTTAAAGAGTAGGGCGTCACAACTCGCATCTACGGCCACCCCACAATTCTCCGTAAAGGGAACTGCTAATTTCGAGATGCCATTGATGTAATCTCCGTAGCCCATGATAGCTGCGAAGTGATCATTCCCGAATCTGACAGTGCCAATGAACTTTACAACAAAGTTTGATAACATTTTGAGATTGCCTGTCATGTGTCGAGAACATCCGCTATCAACAATCCAAAGGATGATCTCAGATCACCGCATTACACAGACGCACAGATGGAATAGAAGTAGATGTGGAACCCGAAGAGTTAGAGGGTTCCGGCAGCTTATAGTAGAAACACACATATCAATGATTTTAGGTATCCATTTAAATCCAAGTGTATTATGTAACCATTTCTGCCATCTCCAACTAGTCTTTGCTTTGGTCTTAGTGAATGCACTAGGTGATAAGTTCTTCCTAGGAGGTGAAGGTGGTTCTATGGGTACATCAATGATCGTAGTTGGAACACTAGAGGGTGGTTTACCTAGCACAGACTTAGAAGTATTAGTGGGCCTAGAGGTATTCCGTTTTCTATTATTCCGCTTACGATTCAAGATAGCCTTAGCAACACATCTATCATGACAACCAGAAAACATGCTTTTATGAAAACCAACACAAGAGGCTTCAAACAAAACATTAAGAGTACTTGAAGATTTAGCATTCGTTACAAAGACTTTGTTCATTACATTTGTCGCACGCTTATCTAAAGTGGGTGCAACTTGAGTTTTATTCAAAGTCCTATGGTGTTCTTCTACTCGAGCATTCTTTATTGTTCTTTTTTTACGTCGCAACTTCCTATTCTTCCTTGTATTGCTCCTAGGCGGTGAAGTGCGACGCTGGGAAAAGAGGCAACTATTCCTGTTTCAAGAGAGGAAGCACATTAGTTTCTTGTGGTTTGTCATTAGATGTTCTAGAGTCATTTTGAATCGTGTAGATGTCGATACTACGTGTTACTATTCCTATCTTGCTTAAATTTCACCAACTCTGCTTTAAGATCATGAATTTTGTGTAACAAATCTATATTTTCAGAACGAGTGAGACCATCTCGTCGTAAGACATCTTTCATGTATGCAAGATGATCATTAAGGTCTTTTGACGCTTTAGCACGAGTCTTTTTGAGTAAATCGACACCATATTCCTTTTTAACTTTTGAATTTTCTTGTTCATATTTTGAGATTTGACACTTCAAAGACACATTTTCATCATCCAGTTGCTCAATTTTTGGAGTAAGAGTTTTGGTATGCAACTGGTGGAGTTTGTTTTGCCAAGTGAGTTCACGAGTGTGACAATATTTTTGACACCATTGAAGACGACGTTTTGCATTTGAAAGCTCGTTTAACAATCGTTCATTTTCAACTTTTAAAAGTGTGATTTGTGACATAGTATCAGTATTCTCAACATTTGCAACAGAATCAACAGAATCAGCAGAGATATAATCAAATGCATATGCAAAAGAATGAAGTAACTCAACATTATGGATATAACACGTATAACATCTTCCAAGAGTCGATCAACATCTTTTCTCAACATTTTCTTTTTACGTTTAGTATTTGAAATTGATGTTTCGGTTTTCTCAAAACTTTTGCTTAGTCCAAGCTCCTTGTGAAAATCCCTTTCCGAATATAGTGCACAATTTTTCAAATTTTTAACATGGGGTAAAATTCTTTTCTGAAAATAATCTCTTTGTTCTCGTGCTGTGAGGCGATTGAAAATGTTCAACTTTTATTTCGTAATGAAATTCAATCTCCGCTCCAAAAGTTTGATGTCGGATAAGAAAATTTCAAAGTATTTAATAACTTGACAATTTTCGATTTTTTTAACTTCACTAAGTGAAGGTAAGGGACCATTGATTTGTGCACCATTGTGTTGGGGACCAACATTAGAAGGTTCAGAAACTGGTGTGATAACCCAAGGTGTGTTAGAAGTATCCTGTTGTGTGACAAAAGTTATGGCTTTTGAATAGTTAAATGGTTTGTTATAAACAACATTTTCCATTTTTGACCGACTCTCGTCATCTACATCTAATTCCTCTTGACGATTATATTCAACAACACTCATAATGGAATCATCAATTCTATGTTCTGCACTGTAAACATCCGGATTTGGTTTGAATGCTCGATTAGAAAATTTGGTTTGTAATCAGCAAGATTCGGTCCATATCCATTTGGATTTGGTTTAAAAGTAAACTTTTGAATAGTTGTGATTGACTCACCATGTTTATAAACAACATTTCGAAAATCTTTGATTTTGTTTTGTAAGTCGACAATTTCTTCAAGATAGTCATCTATTCGTTTCTTTGAATGCTTTTGTACTCGAGAACTGTTTTGACAAGTTAACAACTTAGACTTGGCTTTTCGAGCTCCAAAGTGAGAGCTTAAGTTGTTGTTTATGATCATATTTCAGTTGTTCTATTTGAGACAAGAAAGCATTCTTGGATGCGGCTAGATCACGACTGCTTTTCTAATGATTTTTGTTTTGGTAAGATTTGGCAAAGCTTAACTTCAAAACCTTTTCACGCTTTTTCTTGAGTTTTAAAACGTTGAGTTGGTTTTTAAGCATTCAATATCCCTTGTTAACAAAGGCATTTTTGTCCTTTAATTGCTTATTGAGGTCCTTGCATATTTCCAGCCGAGATTCTTGGTCTTTAAGTAAGGTCATGAGCTCGACGGAAGTTCGTTGTTCAACGCGAGTCTCAACATGATCATTATCGATCCTCAAGTATAACCATCGAGTCAACTTGATTATCAATGGTAACCATAAGGTCATCTTGATCGTCAAATATAACTACGGGATCTACTTGATTATCATCAGAATGAGATGTAGACGGCTCATGTTGAACATCTCGATCCTCGCGGATACATATATAGGCGGAGATAACATATCAATAATGAATATGGTTTGATCCGCACTGACAAGCCGCCGTGTCATACACCGGCCCGTGTCACTTATGTGGAGTTCGTGCATGTTTGCCATCAACATAAATGCTGCATTAGCCTACAAGTCCTCCATATCATCACGAATTGCATTTTACATGAAGCTCTGTTCATTGTTTGTAAGAGTTCCGCCAGCTTCATCCTTAAGAGCCAAGTAAAGCCTCTTTGTGATAAGTACGCCCTTTGTCCTCGCTTTGGGCATGCATTAGCGGATGACCCTTCTCATTACAGTTATAGCAATGAAGACCATTAATCCCATTCCGAGCATTACCCTGTTCAACCACTTGAGCCCTTTGTTGTTGTGGAGCACCCATGTTATTCCTTCCCATTGGATTAAACCTTGACCACACCCATCGACCTAACATTACCACGATTCTGAACTTCAACACGTCCATTGTTAACAACAGCTTGATTCCTTGTGTTTCAACACGTCCGAAGGCTCTAGCAATCATGACAAACCTTTGCTGCAATGCATCGAAAGCTTCTGTATCCTCATTAGATTCACTGTAAAGAGCTTGATCATTGTTGTTGTTGTTGTTGTATGGAACCAATTGAGTTTCTTGAGATTGGTGCTATGACGGATCATATGGTGTTATCTTAGCAGATGGCTGAGCAACGGGTTGTGGAGGATTTGTGAATACAGTTTGTAAGGTCGGGAATTGAGGATAACAAGCTTGAGCCCATGATATGTGCAAAAACACATATCATTTCTTTATCAAATCAAACCCAAAATAACCAAGAAAGAGCCGTTTATTGCTAATATTTGTTGTTTTCTTGAGTTTGTGCTTGTGCAGGTACGGATACGTCAAAACACGCAAAAGTTAACCAAATCAGACAAAAGCCCGAGCACGAGAGATAAAGAGTGCTAAAGCTGAGCCGGAAGGTCAGAATTGTGCATCTGTGAAGATTTCTATTCTAAGAGGATGATATTTGAAAGATATGATCAAGTTTAAAGAATTGTCAGATCAGTCCCTGAATTTTGAGCATTTGTCAGAATATACCCTCAAGTTTCAGAAAATGGCAAATTTGGCCCTTGGTCTATTGAAGATTGGCAAGTCTAGCCCTTGGATTACATTTTCAGATTTACAAGATTGGTCCCTGGATTTTCAGCTTGAACACTTTTGGTCCTTATATCATTAAATGGATCCATTTGTAATCCTAAATCCAAACTTAATGTTAGGCCCAAGATAAATCAAAAGCCCAAGTCCACCATCCCATGACCTGGTCCAACCTTTTGCCCAATACCATTTCCCACTTAAATATACCCGGTCAAATCACTCTTATACCCGGTCAACATAATCGAAATATAATAAACTAAACCCACGCGCCAAAATCCACCCCCAAATCCCCAAAGACACTCATGAACCCTAAAATCCTAAATCTACCTCGCGCTTAAATTGGAACAATTAACTAAATTCGAGGGCCATTCTGTACTTTCTGACATATCCTGACACATGGAGAATGCCAGGTTGGCAATCCACAACTCACCCTTGCTCCTGATTGGCTACACATGCGTGGAAGGAATGATCTGATGGTTATTATTGATTGAATGAGGTGTGGGATTGATCCAAGGGCTACCAAAGCACTCAAAGTAGCACAGATGATGACATTCCAGATCCTTCCATGAGTTAGGCTCGCCTATATAAGGCACCCTTATTTCACACTTGTAACCATGTAGAATTTGAGTAGAATTAGTAGCTTATTAATGTTTTATGTTTAAATTTCATTTCTGTATTTTCTAAATTTCAGTTCCATTGTAATCCCAAGTTTTATTAATTCAAGTAATTTTAGCTTTTGTTTTCAATTAATCTCAAGTACTGTTTCATTGATTTCAGTAGCTTAATAGTGTTTCAGTTAATCATCTTAGCTTATCTAAATTCAATTTCAGCTTATTTACTCTTTCAAACAAAAATCACAAAAAAATAAGAAAAATATTTCAAAAATAAAAAAATATCTTAAATCTGCTTTAAAGTTCAAATCATCTTATGTTTATGTTAGTATAAGCTATTATAAGCTCAAAAAAAATAGTTTAGTAAGTGTTTATAAATGTTCCTACTCAGTCCTGCACTCAAACATCAAAATCAGTCAACAATAGTAAACTGTGGTGATAATTGGAGCAGTATTTGGGTTTGATTTGAATTGGATCAGAGTTTGGATGTTTGTAGCTTGATTTGGGGGTATTGATAAGTTTAGGGTAGTGGTTCATTGATCATTTGTTAGCAAGCCATTGTGGCTGGACAACTGTGAGTACTAAGTTCCTTTTCAATCTATATTGCCTGTGATCTTTAATTTAGTTTAATTAGAGTTAGACCTGTGTTATTTTAGTTTAAAATCAATAGTTATATTGTTGTTTAATCCATTGCTGTTATAATTTGTAGTTCTACATAAATTCTAGTGTAATTGCATCAGTAGTCTAAATCTAGTGTTAATAAGAATTAGTAGTTAAGTTTAGCTCTATCAGTAGCATATTTACTTATTGAATCTAGCTATAACTCACTTGTGGATCAGATTTGTGTTTTAGAGTGTTAAGTGGCTAAACGGATTCATAAACATGTGTTTGGTTTAAACTGACATTTGGAATTGCAGTGCTAAATAGTGGTTAGATTCAGTTTACTAAGTCTCTTTTAGGTAAATTAGAGTCACTTTAGTCATTTGATTGCACCTAGGATTAGTTAAAGTCAAAATTAGTTTATATATGTTCTAATTTGCATATCAGTTGGTATTTTGATAATCACAAGCTAGATTTAGGTTTAGAATTTAGAGATTTAGCTTATTATAACTTTGTTTTAGCTTAAAATATCATAATCAGTTAACAAATTAAGCTCAAATTTCACTTTGGTCAAAATCTCATTTCTGTGTAAAAAGTCAAAAGTTGCAAAAATGGATTTTCACAAAACTTTCTAGATTTTTCATAGCTTCAGTTCTGAGTCAAAATCATTGAAACTTTGGGATTTTCAAGTTCAGTTGGTCTATTTTAGTAATCTCATTTTTGTGGAATTTTTGGAAAACCTTATAAGCACTAAATAAGCAGATCTATTAGGCTGTTTTTGCCCTGTTCACACTCAGTATAACTGAGTGTGAATCAGGCTTACTTGTAGGCCTTGCACAGGATTGAATTTAGCTAGTTAGGGCCTCAAAATTGGTCTAGTTGTAGTTTAGTTGGTGGTCTTGAGTACCTAAGTTCTGGTTTTCAGTTTGGGTTAGTAGATAAGCTATTTCAGTAGCTTAAAGTGGATAGGTTAGAGCTATTTTGCTAATTAGCATATTTCAAATCAAGACTTTGTAGATTGCTAAATATAGGTTAGGATTAGCTGGAATAAGTAGCTTATAGGTAATTTTAGTATAATACAACTTCTGTAACAGTTTGGTGCCCTTTAGTACTTTTTAACTTAATCTAGGAGCTTATTTGCAAATCATTTACACTACAGCTTTCTTTTCTTACACAATAGCCATAGTTTTCATATTTTTAATAAATTTAGAATATTATTTTAGACTTTACCTGAATTTTTCATAATTTTTCATCACTGTTTATTATTTTTCTTATTTTAAATTAGTTTTTAAGACTTTTTAAATAGCTTTTATTGCAAATAAATCAGAAAAGATTCAAAAAAATAAGTTTTCATTTTCATAGATTAAGAAAAATATAAAAAGCAAAAAAAATAATTTTTCTCTAGTTTTCCTAGTTAAAATTATAATTTTTAGCCATTTAATTAGTTTAAACTAGTTTTTAATTCAAATAAATAAAAGAAAAATCATAAAAATTAGTTTTAAATCTTAGATAATTTTTTAATTGCATTTTCCATTTTTAGAGTAAAAGTAAATTTAGATCATTTTTAGGACTTACATTAGACGTAGTTGCATTTAATTCGCGTTTCATTACGTTTTAGTTTAATTTGCGTAATTAGGATTCCCCGTAGTGTAATTTCCCTTTTATGCTTTCCCATTTCCCGTAATAAAATAAATTCATCAATCCAAAACATCGAGCATTTTAATAACAAACCAATAACGACGTTGCCCATTCACACCTCGTTGGGAAACGACTCGGATTTCCTAATCCGTATCACTATCACTCACGAGATTTGATTCATTATCCTTTTTCCTAAAGGGATTTTAAGTCATTCTTTGTGGATTATTTTTTATATCGATATTGTGGTTTTATCCATACACACATACCCCTAAGCCTACTTCGAGAATCAGCCCACAAAGCTAATTGTTGATTATCTGGAAGTGAAGGTGAAACAGTTTGTCTACGGATAACCCTTTATTTGTCAACTTCTTTTTTATGGGGCTTCAAATAGTCGTACAACAATCCGTATGTAGCATGATGAAGATTCTTTGCTTGACGGATGAATATGACATACTTTTCCCAATCAGGACCAAGACTATTTAGAAACTTAGTATTGATTGCAATTCTTGGCATAATGATGTTATGTTTTTCCAAGTCATTGATGATGTCTGAGAATCGATGATGATATGACTCTAATGTCTCTCCTGATTCAATCATGAAGTGTTCATAAGCCAAGTAGATTTTGGATCCCATATCTTCTTGATTGTGTTCAGTGCCTTCCATGAGAAGATGAATATTTTCCCACATTGCTTTAGCGCTTTTGAGCATCAACACTTCGAAGAATCGGATTGGGTAATCCCAAAAGGATGTATTTCATTGCTAGTTCATCGGCTTCAAAATGTAGAAGTTCATCAAGTAGTGAGGTCGAAAGACTTGCAATGATAGTAACATCACCTCTTGGTGGATTAGTATTTGGATCTCCGTACAAGTGACAGAGGCATCGAAATGGACCTTCCAGATAACCTTCTTCAAGAACTTTCCATGTGGCTTCTTTAGATCACAAAACCTAAAGAACCTTATCACCCATTGATCATAGTTTCCGGGAGTGAGCATTGGAGGTCTATCAAGTGATCCGGCCTCCTGAATGGATTGTTGGCTACTTAAAGCTTCACACATCTTTGCAAACCAACACGGTTCCTTCATAGTATTCCTGGATGGATGTTGATTGTGAGAGTTTGTGTAAGGTTTTACTTGAAGACTAGGTGGTGGTTGAATCATTTGTGGTTGAATTGCTCCTTGAGGAAATTGTTGTTGAAATTGTTGTTGTTGTTGTTGTTGTTGAATTTGTTGATAAAATTGTTGTTGTTGATTGAGTTGTTGTTGTTGTTGTTGTTGAGGATACACATGAGGGAAGTAGCTAGAGTATGGTGGTTGAGACATATTGAAACTTGTGTTGAAAAATGGATCTTTGTAGTCGAATGAAACTTTGTTGATGAAGTAACCTTATGTGTATTAACCAAGTTTAGGCAAAGAGAACCTTAGGCGTAAAAATCCAATTTACACGTAAGATGTAAGCTTACGCGTAGGGTTAAGTAAACCATAGCTTATGCGTCGACTAATAGCTTAGGAGTAGAATGCTTATGCGTAAGATTTGCTTATGCGTAAGACAAGGCTTAGGCGTAAGGAAATGCTTAGGCGTAAAGATTCTACGCGTAAGAGTTAGCTTAGGCATAAAACTAGGGTTTTGCCCAAAAAATCCTTTACACTTATCCCAGTGTAAAAGATATCCAAAGTCGAAGTGTTTTCAGGCTTATCCAAGCAAGAAAACACTGAGTAAACCAAGAACACTGAATATCAATCCAAGGAAACCTTACGCGTAAGATTAGGGTTTTCTTATGCGTAAGATTTGTCAAAATATTCCAAAACTTTGAATTCTGCCCAAAAGTATTTCTAAACCCGATTTTTGTGAGGAAACAGCTTCAATATCACAAAAGTGTGAAACTTGATGATCCAAAACTTTTATACACCTTACGCGTAGAAATATCCACACGATTAAAACCAAGCTTAAAAACTATGAAATACACGTAAAGTTGCAAACTTTTTGCCAAAAACTTAAACTTTAACACTAAATAACCTTTAAAGTACAAGAATCTTGGATTTTAAAGTGTAAAAATGCAAGATTTTGAACGTATGAAGATTGTATACCGAGACTTACGCGTAAAACACAAAAAAACGTCAAAAACAAAATCGTTTCACCCAACTATTTGGCGAATGATACCACTGTCAGGTTCCCATTTATGTAACACAAGCATCAATAAGAAGAAATGAGATAGAGAGTGATCGGATGAACACACACACACTTATGCGTAGTATATGAAAGAAAGATTAAGCTTAGGATAAATGTGAAAGTGAACAACCAACCTTCAAATGAAGGTTTACATGGGTATTTATAGGAAGGAACTAGGGCAACATGCAAGTTCCCTTCCTTTCCCATAATGGGCTTTGGCATAGGCTCATGGGCTTTCTACATGAGCCTAGCCTTGATTACTAACATAAAAGCCATAATTAAGCTAACTATTACATATTAATTACTAACACTTGAATTCTAGTTTAGGAGTGATTCCAACAAGTTGGTCTTCTGAGTCACGCTCTTATTACGGCGTAATGTGAGAGAGGAGTTACGCCGTAATTACTTCACAGTGGGCATACTATCATATATCTTCAATAAACTCTCTAAATTCGCGTCTCATTAGCTCCAATGCTCATAAATTACCTGAAAGTGAAATATAGAAGAAAACAAGCGTAAATCCATATAAATGATATAAAATACGAGCATTATCGAGGGAAATTAACACTTAATATTCAGGACTATTTGATGTTATCAAATATCCCCCCACTTGAATTCTACTTTTCCTCAAGTATACCTTGTTAGATAAATTCCTAAAAAGATATCTCCCATTACCTGGAAAATATAAGTTTAAAAATCCCTTATGCTAGAATAAAACAAAGCCGAACACCTCACGAAATGGGAATAAAACACTCAAATCTCTCAACTATTCTAAGTGTCAATTTTGGGGTGATCACTCAACGCACAGTCATAACATGTATTCTATCATAAGCTTGGCGGTTACACAAATCTCCACCACTAGGGTTAAGGACTAAAAAATTCTCGAAGGCAATATAGGTAGACACGACAAAGGTTAAGGGTGAATTGTCATTACTAACATGTCACGACCTAGTGGACAAAATCAATGATACATGACCAAATCCATGGCCAAGACACCAAAGATTGATCGCTTCATCACCTAGACACGCTTCACGACTAAAGGGTAGGATAAGACATGGGATATAATTGGTGTAAATTAAAAATAACAAGAAAATAGTCTAAACCTATAACCAAGTCATCACCGCTTACCGTTCATCCAAAGTTCAAGTTTCAAAGCTAAGAAACCGGATCATGATAATCAAGTAGATGTGCCATTAGAGGACGTCATGATGGGCACATTACCTCTTATTCAACTGTTGGCGCAATAATCACCAACTTCATTCTTCAAATGTGACCGAGGTGGCCTCCTCGATACTAAATCTATGATGAGCTCTTAAACATAGTGCTTATAATCATCGCACTTTACAATCAATAACTACAACTATTATTTTTTATTTTTTATTTTCATAACAACTAAACATAGCATCCCCCACTTGAGATGAACAATATGAGAATTTGGGGGTTTTCAATGATCTTCAAAAATATGTATTTGACGAAAGCGTGATTCCCTAACATTTCCACTTGAACCTTGAACTTAGGCAAAAAATGACTTCCCGATCACAAATAAAGACTACAAGGTAGGCTAAGATGTATGGGTGTATCGAAACATATATGTTGGGTGAATAAAATGAAAGGAATGGCTCAGATGGTTGTATCTAGGGGCATCTGGCACTAAAGGTGAGTGCAACAAAAGGGTTTAACATGGGGGTCGAGAAGTCGAGGTGACTAATCAATAGACACACAAGGAAAGGCTTTTTGGATGATAATCCTATAATATTGCCTTCTTAAACTGAAAAATCCAAATACATTAAGCTAACTCAACATACCTCGTTTATGGTCTCGAAATGATGCAAATGCCAAGTTCTAAAGTTTACAAGCTACCGACACACTCATAATTGGTGGATTTGGGGTAAATATTTGGAAATGGATAAGGCTAATCTCACCATATAATATCAAGGATTATAATGTGCACGGATAAGGTATAATCTAGTTAGGTTAAGAAAAACATGTCAAAATTTTAAAAATTACATAATTTTTCAATAGGTATAAGTATGTATAAGCAGTGTGGACCACAAGATTTAATGTTTGTTTGACCGTTACATTCGGTCATGAACAAGTAATGGTTGGCCTGGTACATTCGGTCATGTATGTACATAGCAGTTTGGCTGGTTCATTCGGTTATAGCTTAGCCGATTCATTCGGTTGTGTATGCATAATCGTTTAAAGTACTTGTGTCCGTATGTAAAAGTAAACAATGTATTCTTACCCCGAGTATTTCAAAATAACTATAAACAATGTAAAAGCGGGGCTATGAAACTCACTTAAATCAAATGGTAAATATCGAGAAATAAGTGGCGGCACTCAAATCGAAGTGAAAACCCTAACCGTGACCTAATTAAATAATAAGGTGCTTTAGGCTGTGTACATGTTATGTATGATACACATAAGTTTTATAAGTTTTTATCACCAATACATGTTTACGTTTGAGTTTTTATATGAAAAATATGTTTTACATTGAAGTTTAGTAAATATCATTATTTTTTAATCTCAAAATGACTTTTTCTCCAACTTCAATGGCCTGTAACTTCTTCGTTTTTCAACATTTTTAACCTCCTCCAATTTGTGTGTAAAATAGGCTATGAATACGACAAAAGTCCTTTAGTGGTCCAACAACGTAAACAGACTCTATCATGCTTAAGAATAGCCATTAAGTAGTGAGGTTAGGCTATTTTCGTCAAAAGGGGCAGTTTTTTGTCAACTTTGTAATGTTGTAACTTATTCGTTATAACTCCGTTTACTCGATTCTAACCTTTTTGAAAACTAGGTTGCGAGTACTACAAAAGACTCCTTGTGCAAATTCTTCCAGTTCGAAATCTAGACCCATCTAAAACAACCTTAAACATGACCACTCAGAAATATACAGCCTGGCATTTGGAATATTTTGCACAGTTTCTGCACATTTATTATATTTTTGTCGAAACTTCAAATAGTCGTAACTTATTCATTATATGTCCGTTTTAAGCGATTCGAGTAGCTGCGGACAACTTATTAAGTCTATTTTCTATTTTTCTAACCCAATGTTGCAAAAATTTAATCCATTTTTCAGATTTGACTATTTCTAACAACTAAGACATTATTTTCATAAATCTATATATAAAACTATTTTTCCACTTTTCACGATCAACACTTTCACTAAATTTATTCTAACTTCTAACTTACTATAAAAACTTTAATATAACTTATACAAGAACAAAATAACACATTTTACAACTAACTTCTATATAATTTCAAAAATACATAAAATAACCATTTTAAACACATAAAATTACACTTTTTGCATACATTCTTTTAAGCAATCATATTTTTACACAAACATGTTATGGTGCTAAAATATGTATATGAATAATATATGTAAGTAAATGAATGAAATGAGATGAGTTGAAGTGTGCTTACAAAAATGATGAAGATAATGAAGTCAAGGACACTAACTAACCACTAATAACCCCAAAATACTTGCAAAATCCCAACTAATCACCATTAAGATCTTGAAAACCCTAGCTCCAATTTTACCCAAGAATCCTTTTTCCACGCTAACTTGCAACCTTTGATTACTAAAAAATTGAATACCTAAACAACTTTAACACTTTCTTTCTTGTACAATACTTGAATAGAATTAAAAATAATTTTTGGTCTGGGTGTGGATTTTTGTGGTGGCATATAGAGAGGGAAAGAGAGTTTGTGTGTGTTTTTATGAGGGAAGTAATGTTTGAGGTTAGTTGTTTATATAAAAAAAACTAACGAGGTTAGTGGATGGTGACTAGGAGGGGGAAATATAAGGAAGGAGATAGAATTTTTTGTTGTTTTGTGATAGTTAGTATGGAAATAGTAGGATTTTCTTGATAAGCTTTTGGGATTATGAGGGTTACTAGTTTACTTATGGATGGATAAGGATAGGATAAGATGACTAGTGATGATTTATGAAATGCTGTAGAAATTTTTGGTGGGGTTTAAAGTGTAAGGATTCTATATATTAGGGGTATAGAGTGTAAGGTGGTGAATTATTATGCATGCATGCATGAGATGTGAAAATAAATTACATAGTTTGTTTACGTAAAAATAATAAATGTAAATGCATATGACTTATGTAATGCACGAATATACTTGTTATGAATAGACTAAATCTAGTCTAGTGTGGGTACGCGTTCAATGACATTTTTCGTTATACGCGAGATAACCTCCGGTTATGAGTTAAACATGCACGTAAACATTCAAAGTGAAATAATTCATGTTATGGGTTAAATATTAACCTGAAAAAGTGTAGGTTGTTACAGAGTCTCATCATGAAACCCATTCAACTATAAAAGGGTGGGATTTGATCTTAGTTTCTCTAACACAAATTGTCCTTTTGATTTCTTACCCACAAACTTTAGTACTTTTTTTTTTAATTCTCTTTTTTATTTTCAAATAAACGGTTATTTTTAACGCAAAATTTAGTTTATTTATATATAATAATATATATTCTCACTCCAAATTCAAATTCAAACACAAATCCAAATTCAAATACAAATCTAAATTCAAATACAAACCCAAATCCAAATCCAAATCCTAAACACATTTACAAAGCAAACGGGTCCGTAATACTTTATTATCAATTTACATAGCATCAAAGTCGGGAAACTACGAAAAGAAAATGCCTTTGTATAAAACACTGAAAATGCATATTGGTGGCATGCCTCTCGACATCAAAACACCTTCCATCAATTTCTTGGCTTTATTATGGCACGTAATGGATTGAGCCTCTGTGAGGTAAGTCCGAGTGTATTGATATCTTCTGCAGCCTTATCTTTGAATTTCCACTCGAACTCTTGCACCATTCTTCCTATTCCTATGCAAGAAATCAACATTGCTTGAAGAGTACCAGCACATGCCCTTTTTCCTCCTCCAAATGACATTGTTTTGTGCATATCAGTGGTTTCATTTTCCTTTATAAACCTATCAGGATTATACTCTTCAGGATTTTTCCACACATTCTTCTCCATGTTACATCCATAAATGTTTATCGCTAACTGCCAAAAAATATCAAAACTTGTTAGGATTTACAAATAAGTTACCTTGTATTGTGTATGAAAGGAAGAGTCCCAAAATATAGAAAGAATTATAGAGATGATTAGTGTAAGTGTGTAACTTTCTAAAGGAACACAACCTCAGTTCCAGCCGGGACATGGTACCCTCCTAATATTGTATCTTCGTGCACATATCTTAATGGAATTAGTAGAGCAGGACTGTGCCTTCTCACGGCTTCGTGAAAAATAGCAGATAAGTATGGCAGCTGAGATAGATTTTCCTCTGCGATCTTGTTTGACCCACAAACACTTTGGATCTCCTGGTAGAGACGATCCTGAGTTGGAAGAAAGTGATTTCGACCATATTAATCTTTACAAAAGATGTGTAATATACATAGAGAAAGGTAAAAATAAAAGATAAAACCCGTTTGAGTTTATTTATTTGCTGCAGATTTTTGTAAACAATATATTAATTGATTGCATTTTTATTTTGTTAGATGAACCTGCATTTTGGGATTTTTTGAAAGTTCATACATCGCCCATTCTGTAGTGACCATAGTAGTGTCTGCTGATTCAATAATTGGCTCCCATAGTAACATAATCAGTTGTTCATCTGTAAATGTTTGTGCTTCTGATAGCAAGTAATCGATGTAGCTGTTCAAGTTCTGTTTTGAATAGATCAGATCAAGTTAACATTATCCGTAAGTGATATTAGCGATTAAATACATCTATGAAATGAAATTATCAAATACCTCCCCTGAAGCAATACGTTTTTTATGCTCTTTAATTAGGGCTTTCATTACAGCCTTCCTCCGGATACATATTTGTTGGATTATGTTATCGAACTTTTTATTTGGGACCCACCTTAGATACGGGAAGAAATATCTCCGGTCAAAATTAATGGCGCCCATCATTGGGTCAATCACCAAGACGTGAAAGATTTCGTCTCTTTTCATGGTGATTCCAAGATCATCCACATTTAAGCTTTCCGAATCCTTTCCTACTGTCTGAAAAGTAGCAAAAGAAATTCGGTTTCTTTAACTCTTACCTAATATCGTCGGCATATATGTTGTTTAAGAAAATTAAGTTTTATAAAGCTCACTTGTTTCATTGCTAATCCAAAAAGTTCAGATTGGAATATTTTCCTTAGATCCACTTCTTCATTGGGAGAGTTATCAACAAATGCGTGAAGTTGCTTTGATATGTTATCGATCATGAAATCTCTATGGACACGATGTTTCCTCTGAAAATATTCCAAAATGATAGTTTAAAATAAGTCTATTAGAATTTAGTCATACACACATTTTCATTACCAACCTGAGCATTTGGTCCTAGCATAGCGGTGATTATATGACGTTTGAGAGTCTTGTGAAAATCATTGTAATCACTCGTAGCAACCATGGTTTTATCATCACTGATGGTCGTTAATTCCTTGGATAGGTTTCTAGTTGAAATAGACGAAAATCTGGTAACCATTGCCTATAAAATACATGAAATAGAACACAGTCAACAACATACAATTTGTTAGTGAAGGGGACATGATTCAATACCGAGACTCATGGAAGTTATTTTCTCTATGGCATAACACTTCGAACCTTGTTACGATCTAGAGCTCACAAATAGGGTTTTGATGTCCGCTTTTAAGTTGTTGCATCGTAACAAGGTTTCTCTTGTTACGCCATAAAGGCTTCGACCGCAACATTTTCCTTTTCATATTTAGGTCGGGACTATACTTAGGTCAATTTTTATCTAAGTTTGATATCCATATAAATATAGGGCTCATTATTATTGTAATTCATCTTGGATCACTAATATAAGTGTGTTTAGAGTCTTTACTCGTATTAGGGTTTTATTCCCCGGAGGTTTTATCCTCATTATCAACCCCTGGATTATGGTTTACAAAATTCGCTTCTGTGTCCTGCGTTAGTTGGCATCAAGGTTGTTCATCAATAAAAATCTCTCTCGGGAATTATATCGAACACCTTGTGTGCACTAAATATGTTTCAAAACGTCATTTTCAAAATAAATATCTCACTCGTATCATATCATATTTAAGTAATTCAAATTTCTGGATAAAGAATGGCCAATAAGCTACAACTTTTGTGTTTTAAGTTTTGCGTAATTCAGCCTTAAAGTTAGAGAAAATTAGGGCCGAAGATGCCGAAAATTTCAAGAAAATCATGACACACACTTAAAATCTTTAAAACAAAATTGAGATTTATACATCAAGGAGCTACGTCTTTGAAAGTTATAACAAGTTGAAGTTTGGGGTGAAGTTAAAAAACGAGTCAAATCAGCAAATTGCCCATTTGACCGAAAATATATACTATATGAAAAAAAAGAGGAATTGACTACATCTGATCCAACGGTTGTGATAACTTTTTAAACTTCGAAATTTATTGTCACTTTCTGTTAGATCTGCCACCTTTATAAAAGATTTTCAAAAGACTTTTTAGCCTTGTAGTTATCAAACTTTTTAACAAAAGTTTCTCTTGTGGTACTTTCGTATCAAATAGAACTTTTGTCATTTGAGAAGGTTTATAAAAGCTTTTAAGTATATATATATTAATAAGGGTTTATGTCGTAGAATAGCAACCTTTTTCAGTGTCCGTTTAGTATGCAGTATTTTTAAGTTGTAGAATAGCAATGTACTTTCATAAGTGTTCCATCTAGTTTAATAGCGTGTATTTTTAACCAGTAGAATAGCAATGAACTTTCTATAAACATAGGTGTTCCATTTTGATACGTCGTCGACGCATACTAAAATGGAACACTTATGGAAAGTTCATTGCTATTCTACAGCTTTTACGAAGTTAAAAAAATACACGTACCAAAACAGGACACTTATGAAAGTATATTGCTATTCTACAACTTAAAAAAAGTACACGTACTAAAACGGGACACTTTGAAAAGTACATTGCTATTCTACGACATAAACCCTATTAATAAAAGGATGATTTGGCAACATCGCCGTTTTCAAGGTAATGAAGGCCATAAAATGGGGCCCAAAGTAAAAGTTAAACAAAAGTATGTAACTATGTATCCTCTTAGAAGTGGGTGTACAATGTCAAATCTTAAGCAGTATAAAAAAGTTAGTTTATTTAACTTTTTGTTTTTGCGAAAAATCTATAAATTGAGGCACTATAGCGTCCCTCTTTTATGCCTATTTGCAACATCTTTATCATTTTACGCATTGAATAAAAATTCCCGGCCCTAGAAAATTAGAGGTCATTGGCAGTCACTTACTTCGCCCATCCACGAAGACGTCCCTGTTTGACAAATTTTAAAAGTCTTTAATATTTTGTGCATGGCAAAGGTGAAGGGGGTGGAGCAGAGCCGGCTCTTGAGGTAGGCAGCCAAGGCCCAAGCCTAGGGCCCAACTTGTATAGGGCCCCAAAAAAACTAAATATTTGCACATAATCAGATTCATTCCTGTATCACATAATCAGATATTTGCTCTCACTGTCTCACATAATCAGATTCATTCCATTCTTCCAAAATTCCAGGTACATTTTTTTCACATAAATTGCTATGATTCTATGAAAACCTTGCTATTTTGTAATGACTGATTCATTAGCCACTAGCCCAAATAATGATTATTTTTTTCCAATTTTTCCCATGAATTGCTACTTTTTTGATATTGTAATTTATATTATGTATTCAGTATTCACATCATATATTGTGTAATTTATGTTTTGTTTAGAAAGTGATTAGTTGTAGCTCTCAAGTGTTAGTCGATTAATTGAAAAATGAATTATGTGTTTCAGAAATCAGAAATTATGCCTCCTAAATATCCATCCCAGTCAAAAACGAAAAGAGAAAAGCGAAGAAGAGTTAGTAAAGTCACAAGCAGGGGCTTTGAATAAATTTTTATAAAACGGCCTCAAAGTTCTAATGTTAATGAAGAACAAGTGGTTACTAATGTGGATGTTAATGTCATGGATGAAGATAATGTGGATGTGGATGGTAATGTGGATGAAGTATATGTGGATGGTAATGTTAATATGGATGCAGAAAATGTGGATGTTAATGCTAAAGTAGATGATGAAGATGCTAATGTGAATGAAAAAAATGCTAATGTGGATGAAGAAGATGCTAATGTGAATGCAAATATTGATATATTTGATCCAAGAAATTGGGATGGGCTTAATCTTAACATGCTAAATCTGTTGGTTTCAAAAGGTCCAAAACGAGATTTGACTATTGTGGAAGGTCCACCGGATAATCTTGGAAGACGATTTAAGGCATCCATGTATACTAGAATTTTATCAAATAATGAGAGATGTGATAGACCATGGCTAGTATATTCGAAAGAGACTAACAAATTATATTGTTTTTGTTGTAAACTTTTAAGACAAGGGCCCCGTAAAGGTGTGTTGGATAATGAAGGTTATGCAGATTGGAAGAATGTTTATGCTAGGCTTAAAGAACATGAAGTTGGCATTGAACATTTGAAGAATATGAATCAATGGGTTGAAATGCGCAAAAGATTGGAATGTAACGAAACAATTGACAAAGTAGCATTCGAGCAATTCAAGAAAGAAAAAGATTATTGGAAAGAGGTCATTTTTAGAACTATTGCACTTGTGAAGTTCCTTGCTAAACATGGTTTAGCATTTCGCGGATCAAATGAGAAGTTGTATCAAAAAAGTAATGGAAATTTTTTGGGATTGATTGAGATGTTGGAAGAGTTTGACCCGATTATGAAAGAACATGTGAGGCGTATCATGAGTGATGAACTCCACATACACTATCTTGGGCACAATATACAAAATGAGTTGATACTTTTGCTAGCTAATCAAGTTAAATCAGAGATCATCAAGAAGGTAAAACAAGCAAAGTATTACTCTATCATACTTGATTGCACCCCCGATACAAGTCATCAAGAACAAATGTCTCTGATTGTAAGGTATGTCGATATCAAAACTAACTCTGTTACAGTTGAGGAATCTTTTCTTGGTTTTTTGATTGTTGATGATACCACTGGTAAAGGACTATTTGATGTCACACTTGAGGAATTAAAGTTTCTTGGTCTTGATATCGATGATATGCGAGGTCAAGGCTATGACAATGGATCAAACATGAAGGGAAAACATCAAGGAGTTCAAAGGAGATTCTTAGATATAAATCCTAGGGCATTTTATACTGCATGTCGTTGTCACAGTCTCAATCTTGCATTATGTGACATGGCTAACACGTGTACTAAATCTAGAGAATTCTTTGGAATCATACAACGAATTTATACTATCTTTGTCAACTCTACGAAGAGGTGGCAAATTTTAAAAGATAATGTTGAAGGATTGACTCTTAAGTCGTTGTCTGCCACTCGTTGGGAAAGTCGTGTTGACAGTGTTAAGCCCATTAATGATCCTAAAACTCAAAGCGGTGCTAAATCACTAGCAAATAATGAACTTGGTGATTTTGAAATTTTGGTATCAATTGTCGTTTGGTATGAAATACTAACAAGGGTGAATGTAGTGAGTAAAAGATTGCAATCAAAAGATATGGTTCTTGATATTGCTATTGATGAAGTGAACAAGTTGATTGAATTCTTCAAGAAATATCGAGAAGTGGGGTTATCTAATGCAATTGATGAAGCTAAACAAATTGCCATTGAAATGGGTGTTGATCCTATATTCTCGCAAAGACGTGTGATTCGTAGGAAAAAACATTTCGATGAGACTTCAGTTGAAGAAGAAGTTTTATTTTCACCCGAAAAGGATTTTAAAGTCAATTATTTCCTAATTATTGTTGATCAGGCACTTGCATCTCTTGAAAGTAGATTCGAACAGTACCAACATTATGAAAAATTGTTTGGTTTTTTGTTTTCTAAAAAGTTGAGGGAGCTTGGAGATAAAGATTTTAAGTCTCGTTGTCGTCTTTTACAAGATGCATTGATGTATAAAGAAAAATCAGATATTGATGGTAATGAACTTTATATGGAGCTGAAGTTGTTTGAGACAATTTTACCAAGAAATATTATCAGCCCCGTTTGACGCTTTAGAAAATCTTAAGGATGTCGGTTTCTTTCCTAATGCATTACTTGCATATAGAGTCTTGTTGACTATTCCGGTAACAGTGGCATCGGCAGAAAGAAGTTTCTCAAAACTGAAATTGTTGAAGTCTTACTTAAGATCCACTATGTCCCAAGAAAGACTTAACGGATTAGCAATGATCTCAATCGAGAACGATGTATTATATGGCATGGATTACAAAGATTTGATCGAGAAATTTGCTGTGAAAAATTCGAGGAGAGCGTGATGAGTGTCTAAATACTCATCATTTTTGTACCATTTAAACTGCAAAAACATCTGAAAACACTCAGAAATGCATCAAAATGATAAAAATATCACAAATAAGTGTTTTATGTGTTTTAAATGCAAAATTATCAAAATCTGGTGAAAAACGTATAAAGTTTGCATAATTGGCGCTTTAGTCTCCCAAGTTTCAAAAGTTGTCAAAAAATTCCCCTCGGTAAATCAAAATAAAGAAAATATCATTTTGAGTCCCTAGGATTCTTAAGTTGTCAAAATTGGTCCTTGAGATTTAAAATTGCAAATTTACAACTTAGGTCCCTAAACTTTCAAAAATGTCAAGTTTGGTCCTTTGAAAATTTAAAAATGTCAAAACTGGTCCTTGTACTATTGGAACTTGTCAGTTTTGGTCCTTGTGACAACTTTGGAATATTGGCAGAAAAGGTCCCTCAAGAATCTGAAATTGCAAAAGTGGTCCTTGTAATACAAACTAAGCCATGACCCTTTACCCATTGTGACCCTTGCCAATAACCTGTGACCCCATCCCTTTTTGACCCCCTGGTCAACACCAGTCAAACAACACCTTTACCCGCCCATGGCTTATCCTCTTCCCCACTTGCTGCTCCTCTGCAACCACTCTCCCATCACCTTTTCCCACCTTATCTCTTCCCCCCTCCTCCATAATCATCACACCTACACCTCACCACCCCCCAGTTGCAAAAACACAGAGCCCAAGACCAAAAACCACTTTTCCCGCCAAATTTGATCCAACGGCCAATATGGCCTCTACTCATCCAATGGCTAAAAATATTGATGGGATTTGATCAGAAGACACGTGGAAGCTATATGGGTGTATAAAAGAGGAAGAAAAGCAAGAAATAAAGTAGTAGTTAGTTTTTTAATTTCCTGTATGTCGTTTTTAAGATAAATGTTTTAGTTTAAGTGTTAAAATGTAATCTTTTGTTTCTTTGATCTAAACTCAAGTGATTTTATCATTGTACTTTGCTTTTAAGTATCAATTTCATAGTTTAGCTAAAATTCATGTTTTTGATGTTCACTGGTGAAAAGTTCAATTTCAAAATCTTATATTAAAGCTTCTAATAGCTTATCTCTAGTTCAAACAAGCTTACTTCAGCTTATTAAAGCTTTTGGTAAGCTTGGAAAACAGTTTCAAGCAATTCTCATGTTTGGTCAACAAAAGTCAACTGAAGCTCAAATGGACTTGGATTTGGAATGTGGGAGTTGCAGAGCTTGAGTTTGGGTTGGATTTGAGTAGCATAGTGTAGTTTTAGGTTTGGTATAAGCTACAACAAGCTGGGACACTTGTGAGCTTGTTATCTCATTTACATTTTTAATGCAGTTTTTATATTGTGCTTATATTGGTATCTGTGGTCAATAGATGTTTAGACATGTTTATTTAAGTAGTAATTAGGGTCACTAGATTTAGGTTAAGTGGTAAAATGAGATATATCAGTAGGTAGTCTAGTTTACTATGCAAATCTTCAAACTGGTGTTTGGTTCAGTAGGAAGAATTGAGCTTGAGGCTTTGTTGGTATTTGAAAATTGTATACTCAGTCTTGATATAGACCACTTGAACCATTTCAATCATCAAATATCACTTGTTCACTTTAAAAGTCAAAATCAACATATACACGTTCTAGCTAGCTCTTATCTTTGGAATTTTCAAAAGCCAAAGCTTGATTCATGTTTAGAATTCATAGAGGTATCTTAATAGAGCTTTATTTTATCTTAATACATCATAATAAGTCCATAAATTAAGCTCAAAACTCATGAAAGTCAACTTTTCAAATCTGTCAAAAAGTCAAAATTTCCTAAGAAGCAGTTTTTGAATAAACTTTACAATTTTCTTTGTGACCTTACCATTAAGATTTAGTCTAAATGATTTTGGGATATTAAAGTTGAGTTGCTTAACTAAAATAGAAAAATAGTAGTTCATCTCCACTTAGCTTATAAAGTGCTTAATTTTCAGCTTGGTTTGAACCCCTTTTCATAAAAGTGTCCTGTTTTAACAGATAAGCTTATGCTTATTTGAAGCTTGCTTAGTGCTTATTTATAAGTTTCTTCGCGGCTTAATCAGGCTTGTAATTTTAGCTTATTATCATTTATATAGCTTATTCTCAGTTAGCATTTTGCTTATTTTAGTTTTTAACCATTTAGCTTAATCCTTGTACTAATTTCATTTTCTTGTCCACTGTTAAGACTAATAAACTCAAACTGAGCTTATTAGTGGTTTTGTAAAAAGATTTAGTTTTGAAAATTGCTTATCTTCTTGTTCTTAATAAGTTTGTAAAAAGAAAATCGAAAAAATAATTTTGCAAAGGAGAGGGTCGAACCTAGACCTCTCCCTATGAGAGCGTTTTGTGTATAACTGTATGACGCCCTTGGGACTTCTTTCGTTTAAACTTTGCAACATTTATTACTTAAGGACGTTTTAGTCAGTTTTGCTTTTAAGCTTATTCTAGCTTATTTTGAGCTTATTTCCAAAGCGACCTCTTGTTTTCTCATTTTTCACAGATTAAGCATAACTCAAAGTACTTTCTATGAATTTTTCAGATTTTTCCAAAATGTTTTAGTATTTTTAATAATTTAATTAGTGTTATTTGGTTTTAATTAAGTAATAAATAATTTAAGAGTCGAAAAAATGCCCGGCTTTTTCCTAAAATTTTCTTTTATCATATAGTACGTAAGAAAATTGTTTTTACATTCTTAGGACTTTTATTTCATAAATTTTACGTTTTTACTATGACTCAGCGTAATTTTTGTACTTAACGTACGTTTTCATTTTAAGTCACGTTTTTAGATAATTTAAGTTTAGGTTTTAATTAAAATAGTTTATTTAAGTTATTTTGTTTTATAAATCATAGAAAAACATCATTTTGCAAATAGTGATAGCGTTTATTTAATATATTTTATCTTTTTAATTTTCTTTAATTTGCATTTAAGCCCTTGTAGTTTATGTACTTTTTCTTTTAGTATAATCAATCACAACTCTTTTCCATTCAAATTATCTCGATCACTATTCGTTTGATTATTCTCGCACAGCTCGTTGGGACTTAACGACATGAGGAAACACTATACTCTCCTGGACTTCATTGCATTTGCTTCTGAGCTGTTTTAAGTTTGTTACGGTCGGCCATTCACAAGTGGTCGGTTTGAGTGATTAAACTTGACGGTTCGGGACGAATCAAATTTTGGCGCCGCTGCCGGGTTTTCTCACTCAAGCCGGCCACTTGTGAATGGCCGACCGTAAGAAACTTAAAACAGCTTAGACACAAATGCAATGAAGATCTGGAGAGTATAGTGTTTCCCCGGGTCGTTATGTCCCAAATGAGCTATGATGAATCACCAAGCGTATATGAGTAGATTAAAAGAAGGTTTTGAATTATTATAACTACAGAAAAGTACATAAAACAAGGGCTTAAATGCAAATAAAGGAAATTTAAAAGATAAACTATATTAAATAAACGCTATCACTATTTTAAATGATGTTTTTGATTTTCTTTATAAAACTTAAATTAAAAACTACACTGTGACAAGAAAATATGAAATGGCTGAAGCAATTAACCTAAAAATATGAAAATGACATTTTTACAAACCTAATGATAAAAGAAAATTTTAAGAAAAATAAAATTATTTTTATAACTATTTATCTAATTATTATTAATTAAAATCTAATTTTAACTATTTAATAATAACCTAAAATACAAGAAAATATGAAATAAAACTAGAAAAATGAAATTATGACTTGGAAAAATCTAAAATAACTAAAGAGAATTTTCAAAACTATTTTTATATTTTTATGATTATTTTTCTATTTTCTATGAATTTTAAACTATTTAAAACTAATTAAATTACTAAAAATTACAAATTAAACTATGAAAAATCTGGAAAAATAATTTTTTTACTTTTTATATTTATCTTAACCTATAAAAAATAGAAACTTATTTTTTGAAGTTTTTCTGAATTAATTGTATTAAAAGCTAATTAAATAAGCCTAAAAACTGTTTTAAATTAAGAAAAATAGTAAACAGTGCTAGAAAAATATGAAAAATTCAGGAAAAGCCTAAAATAATATTTTAATTCTAGGAAAAATATAAAAACCGGTGGTTGTGTGCAAGAATATGAAACTGCTATTGTAAGTGCTTATAAATAAGCACTTAGAATAAGCCAAAGACCAGAATAAGCTACCAACTGATTACAGAAGTTCTAGTAAGCTAAAAGTACTTAAAAACAACAAATTACAAAAAGCTTAGACCACTGAAATGCAAACTACACAGTTTAAATGAAACCAAAATTTGATTCGCCCCGAACCGTCAAGTTTAATCACTCAAACCGACCACTTGTGATGGCCGAATCAGAACAAACTTAAACAACCGTAAGCAAATGCAATGAAGTCCAGAGAGAGTAGTGTTTCCGTGTCGTTAAGTCCCAACGAAAGTATGCGAGAATAATCAAACGAATAGTGATCGAGATAATTTGAATGGAAAAGAGTTGTGATTGATTATACTAAAAGAAAAAGTACATAAACTACAAGGGCTTAAATGCAAATTAAAGAGAATTAAAAAGATAAAAAAATATTAAATAAAGGCTATCACTATTTGCAAAATGATGTTTTTCTATGATTTATAAAACAAAATAACTTAAATAAACTATTTTAATTAAACCTAAACTTTAAATTATTTTAAAAACGGACTTAAAACGTGAAAAAACGCATCGTTAAGTACAAAAAATCACGCCGAAAGCAAGTAAAAACGCAGAATTTATGAAATAAAAGTCCTATTTAATGTAAAAACAATTTTCTTACGTACTATATGATAAAAGAAAATTTTAGGAAAAAGCGGGCATTTTTTCGACTCTTAAATTATTTATTACAATTAAAACCAAATAACACTAATTAAATTATTAAAAATACTAAAACATTTTGGAAAATCTGAAAAATTCATAGAAAGTACTTTGAGTTATGCTTAATCTGTGAAAAATGAGAAAACAGTAGGTCGCTTTGGAAATAAGCTCAAAATAAGCTAGAATAAGCTTAAAAGCAAAACTGACTAAAACATCCTTAAGTAATAAATGTTGCAAAGTTTAAACGAAGAAGAAGTCCCAAAGGCTGGTCATACAGGTACACACAAAGCGGCTCATAAGGGAGAGGTCTCGGGTTCGACCCACGCCTCTCCCTTTTTGCAAAATTATTTTTTGATTTTTCTTTTACAAACTTATTAAAACAGTAAGATAAGCAATTTTCAAAACTAAATCTTTTACAAAAACCACTAATAAGCTCGGTTTGAGTTTATTAGTCTTAACGATGGACAAGAAAATGAAATTAGTACAAGGATTAAGCTAAATGGTTAAAAAAACTAAAAATAAGCAAAATGCTAGCGAGAATAAGCTATATAAATGATAATAAGCTAAAATTACAACTGATTAAGCACAGAAACTTATAAATAAGCACTAAGCAAGCTTCAAATAAGCATAAGCTTATCTGTTAAAACAGGACACTTTTATGAAAAGGGGTTCAAACCAAGCTGAAAATTAAGCACTTTATAAGCTAAGTGGAGATGAACTACTATTTTTCTATTTTAGTTAAGCAACTCAACTTTAATATCCCAAAATCATTTAGACTAAATCTTAATGGTAAGGTCACAGTAAAATTGTAAAGTTTATTCAAAAACTGCTTCTTAGGAAATTTTGACTTTTGACAGTTGAAAAGTTGACTTTCATGAGTTTTGAGCTTAATTTATGGACTTATTATGATGTATTAAGATAAAATAAAGCTCTATTAAGATACCTCTATGAATTCTAAACATGAATCAAGCTTTGGCTTTTTGAAAATTCCAAAGATAGAAGCTAGAACAGTATATGTTGATTTTGACTTTTAAAGTGAACAAGTGATATTTGATGATTGAAATGGTTCAAGTGGTCTATATCAAGGTAGTATACAATTTTCAAATACCAACAAAGCCTCAAGCTCAATTCTTCTCTTGAACCAAACACCGGTTTTGGCCGATTTGCATAGTAAACTAGACTACCTACTGATATATCTCATTTTACCACTTAACCTAAATCTAGTGACCCTAATTACTACTTAAATAAACATGTCTAAACATCTATTGACCACAGATACCAATATAAGCACAATATAAAAGCGCATTAAAAATGTAAATGAGATAACAAGCTCAAGTGTCCCAACATTTGTAGCTTATACCAAACCTAAAACTACACTATGCTACTCAAATCCAACCCAAACTCAAGCTCTGCAACTCCATTCCAAATCCAGTCCATTTGAGCTTCAGTTGACTTTTGTTGACCAAACATGAGAATTGCTTGAAACTGTTTTCCAAGCTTACCAAAAGCTTTAATAAGCTGAAGTAAGCTTGTTTGAACTAGAGATAAGCTATTAGAAGCTTTAATATAAGATTTTGAAATTGAACTTTTCACCGATGAACATCAAAACATGAATTTTAGCTAAACTATGAAATTGATACTTAAAAGCAAAGTACAATGATAAAATCACTTGAGTTTAGATCAAAGAAACAAAAGATTACATTTTAACACTTAAACTAAAACATTTATCTTAAAAACGACATACAGGAAATTAAAAAACTAACTACTACTTTATTTCTTGCTTTTCTTCCTCTTTTATACACCCATATAGCTTCCACGTGTCTTCTGATCAAATCCCATCAATATTTTTAGCCATTGGATGAGTAGAGGCCATATTGGCCATTGGATCAAATTTGGCGGGAAAAGTGGTTTTTGGTCTTGGGCTCGTGTTTTGCAACCGGGGGTGGTGAGGTGTAGGTGTGATGATTATGGAGGAGGGGGGAAGAGATAAGGTGGGAAAAGGTGATGGGAGAGTGGTTGCAGAGGAGCAGCAAGTGGGGAAGAGGATAAGCCATGGGCGGGTAAAGGTGTTGTTTGACTGGTGTTGACCAGGGGGTCAAAAAGGGGATGGGTCACAGGTTATTGGAAAGGGTCACAATGGGTAAAGGGTCATGGCTTAGTTTGTATTACAAGGACCACTTTTGCAATTTCAGATTCTTGAGGGACCTTTTCTGCCAATATTCCAAAGTTGTCACAAGGACCAAAACTGACAAGTTCCAATAGTACAAGGACTAGTTTTGACATTTTTAAATTTTCAAAGGACCAAACTTGACATTTTGAAAGTTTAGGGACCTAAGTTGTAAATTTGCAATTTTAAATCTCAAGGACCAATTTTGACAACTTAAGAATCCCTAGGGACTCAAAATGATATTTTTCTTTATTTTGATTTACCAGGGACTGTTTTTGACAACTTTTGAAACTTGGGGGACTAAAACTGCCAATTATGCAAACTTGATACGTTTTTCACCATATTTTGATATTTTTGCATTTAAAACACATAAAACACTTATTTGTGATATTTTTATCATTTTGATGCATTTCTGAGTGTTTTCAGATGTTTTTGCAGTTTAAATGGTACAAAAATGATGAGTATTTAGACAATCATCAATCCCCCACACTAAAATATTGCTAGTCCCTAGCAATGTTTTGAGAATTATTTTATGGATTTCATCTCTTTACCAAAAGCCATTACTTCTGGAGTAGCCAAATGTTTCAGTTCAAGTAAGAACCTTGGTACACCGATAACCAAATGATTTTGAGCAAATCACCAGCTTTCAACGGTTTTGATTTGTCTTTACGAGGCCGTTTGCTTACGGACTAATAACTCTTAGATAATATATCTTTGGTGAGCTGATTACCAATTATGGTTTTTCCACTACCTTTACCACAAGCCATAAACTTGCTGGCTAGCCAACTCTTCACTTTTAAGGATATGGTGAGTTGAATACCATACAATTTTGGGCAAATTGCAAGCCGTCAAAGGATTTGAGATATCTTTACCAAGAGCCGTTTGCTCCTGGATTAGCCAATCCTTATGTGGGTTAGACATGGTGGAGTGATTACCATTTGTTGTGTTTAGTACATAGTACTTCCACTAAAAAAAAATTAAATTTGGCCATTTTGGGGGAAAAAGGGACTAAAAGGGGTACATTTATGATCAAATTCGCGAATTTCCCCACTTAGAAATGAATATTGTCCTCAATATTCAAAGTACCGGCTGTTATGCCGAAACTTAGAACGTAAAAGATAACATTACTAGCTAAGTGTAGAAACACAACAATTATTCTCTTTTTAATATTTACAATTTTCATTCATTTTTAGATCTATATACAACATGTGGGGCATCTCCCCTACACTAGGGTGGTACACACGGGTGAAAACCCATGTTTAACTCTTGTTTTTGATTACCAGAATCGCTAGCTTGACTTGACCCGAATTAATTTGTTCATGGGGAGTAAGTGGAAGACAATCTCCATGGGACTTTCATTCAAGATGTTTGTATAAACATTGAAGTACGTGAAAGTTCCACACCGATGAGATATACATAGAACCGGCTCAAAAATGATAAATGAAAATGTCGAGGTCAAAGATAGTGTCTTCATTCCCGAAGGAGTGAAGATGAAGAGAAATCACAAGATATTTGAGGAAAGGAAGAAAGATTTTGATAACAATCAAGATCCATTCTTCATCCTCAAATGTAGACATATCGGGAGGAAGGGTGAGGGTAGTATCATTAATGGGCAAACTCGTATGATAGAGTACACCTTCCTCCGATCCAATATCATCCTCAAGATCAAAATAGAAATGATCATGTTCCGGAGGAGATATGTCATGAGAGAGTTCATCGGAGAACTCTTCATGAAAAGAATCATTCACATGAAGTGAAATTGTGAACTCTTGTTCCATTGTGGGCTCATCACTATCCTCGATGCGGTATCAAAGAGTGGATTCTCGAGAATTAAAGTGAATTGAGTGAATTCAAATAGAGGATTAGTGAGAGTTGTTTTGAATGCTTCAGGAACAAAGTGATTAACATTCTCTATTGAATTTGTTGGGATAAGTGAGTGAGCGATCATTATAAGGGAGACTTTCAATCTCTCCGGATCCCGAAAATCAAAGAGACCATCGTCACTTTCCGATGAAAGTGGATTGATGTGAGTGAGTTCATCGGTGAACTCCTTAAGAAGTCGGATGCAGGAGTGATGCCTCAACATACCGATGTTTCCATAACCTGACAATCGCGCTAAGATCGGGAAAAGTTTCAAAATGATCTTTTGAACACTCAAGAGGGGAAGAAGAATCACACATATGATCGGAAGTTCCTGTGACTCTCTGGGATTGGGACAAGGTTCTCAACACTAGACTTTATGAATTCGTCCGATTCCTTTTCAGGAGCAGTGTCAAGATGCTCGTCCCCGTGTTCGGAGAGTGAGTGGGAATATCGAGTGTGATAGCTTGATTGTTTGAGAATGAATCTCAACTGGCGGGATATCAAGATGAACTGGATGAATCTTTATAGAATTGAAGGATATCAAGTGTATCCTCATCATCATTTGTCATCGGGAATAAAACGAAATTGAGAGCTAGATCTGGTGCTTTTCTTTTTGCAATTGATTCCCTAATAGATTTTTCAAAGGCAATTTGGGAATTTATTTTAGCAGACCGCTCTTCGGCTAACAATTCTTCCATGGATTTTTGATTTGGATTATCTTGGGAATGGTTACCTTCCTTCAAATCTTTCACTAAATCCAAAAGATCAAGGAGAATATTTTGAGGAAGTGGCTGTGAGGTGGTTCTGACTCATTTAGTCTTGTAGAGGTTGGTCATGATACGAAAAGTCGTAATTGTTACAAGGAAATGGATTCCTTGTTTGACAATCAGAGCTAAAGTGAGTACCTCCACAATACTCTATGATAAAAGCCGTGTGGTCGTGAGTCATATGTGTTGTAGTCATAATTGTTAGCAGGAACCTGCTCATAGACAAGCGTGTTTCCCGATTGTAATCGAACGTAGTGTGAACCACCAGATACTCACAAGATAAAGCTGCTGAGATCTACATGAGTGTGGTAGGTGATGGAATAAATGGTTGTGTTATGGTAGGAATAGGGATCCGGTTATAGACGAGACCATTTCGACTCCACCATGCTACAAGGGGCAATTGCCACCATTATAAGGACCACCACACCATTGACAACCAAGAGGGTGAGAATAAGACATAGAAAGAATCAAAGGTTTACAGAGGGGTAGGGATGAAGAATCAAAGATGTGAGAGGGTAAAGATGGATATTTTTGGATTTTTGGATAAACATTTTGTAAAAATAAGAAAGAAAATCTTTTTGGGTTTTTGTGTTTGTTGAAAACTAATTTTAAAATGTTTTTGGATTTTTGGATTTTTATAAGAAAATATAAACATATATAGATGGTATGAACAAGGAGTGAATATTCAAATCACTAATCTGCTAAACTTAAGATAATTAGCACTGACTCCCGTGGCGTAAAATTTGATCTGCTCCAAACCGTCAAGTTTAATCACTCAAGCGGCCACTTGTGAATGGCCAGCGTAAACTTAACAGCTTCGGCAAAATGCAATGAAGTCCGGGAGAGTATAGTGTTTCGAGTAGTTAAGTCCCGGCGAACGTGCGAGAATAGTCAAACGAATAGTGATCGAGAGGATTTGAACGGAAAAAGATTGTAATTTATATACTTTTTCTTTTAGTATAATCAATCACAATCTTTTTCCGTTCAAATCCTCTCGATCACTGCAGAACAGGTTGTTTTGAAGCACTATCTTCTACTGGGCTTCATTCAACTTCAGCTTTAACTGTTCTGTTAACCGATACAATCCGACATAGTGACAACGATTTGGAAAGCTTTGAAGATCGCGACTACGTTTTCTTTGAATATGTAAGCTATATTTTTATTTGCTATAATACTTTATTGAATTATTGTTATCACACTTATGCTTTATTATTGACTTTTATTTAATTTATCAACTTGAATTTTAGGGGCCTATTTTTTTCCATTTGCCTCGGGCCTCGTCTTTTTTAGGCATTCTCGAAGACGGCCCTGGGGTGGAGGGCAAGAAAAGGGACTTGGCCATTTGGGTAGTTAGGTTGCAGGTTAAGTGTCAAAATGACCAAATGTTTTGAATTTTGGTCAAAGTTATAATTGATGGAAGATCCTAAAAGCGTAGTAACCTATTTTTCATGCAATAGTTTTAGAGAAAGCGAACTCTGTTTTTAATTTTTTATCTTAAAATTGTCTGCCAAAACAATAATGGTTTATTTTTCAGATTAATTTATAAATGAAATTAACTGTTTAACATTAGTCATTACAAGGTTTTATTACTTGTTATTCAATTATTATGTATTGAAGAAAATACCACTCATATAATGGTACATTATAGTTGTGTATTGACATCATAGCATTATACATAAGAATTAATTCAACCAAAACCAAAAGTCTAGCTATATTGGTCATGCATTTTGGGCTGGCATTGGAAAACATAAAACCAGAATTCGGGCGGTTCTTCGGTTTCGGTACCGATATCCGTAATTTCGGACCGAACAGAACCGAGAACTGAAATTTAAAATATCTAAGAACCGAGAACTGGACCGCGGTTTTAAAATACGGTTTGGGTTGTTGTCTTCTTTCATTTTTTTATTTTTTCAAATTTTTCTAAGCTTTTTTTTTTTTGAGACTAACTGTGATATTAAAGATATTATAATATGGTGATAGTATAAAACCAACCGTGATATTAAAAAACCGTAATTGTTACGGTGATATTAAAAATTAAAAAAAACAACATGATAGTTATTGTGTTATTAAAAAAACTTTAAAACAATTGTTGTACATGTAAAAAGAAACTGCGATATTAACAATTATATTGAAAAATGTTACTTTGATATTAGTAAAAAACTTAATATCATTGTATTTTTATTACGATATTAAAAAACTTATAGTGATATTAAAAATATTCAAAAAAAAACTATGATTGTTACGGTGATATTAAAAAAACCATAATATCATAATAACTTTTACACATGATTTCTTTTTATTTTGAATTTTTTTTCAGCGATTTTTAATAATTTATTGCTATTTTTTTTAATTTTTTAAAAAGAAACTACTGTGATATTATCTGCACATCCCTACTTAAAATCCAATCCATACCCGATCCCAGGCGTCTTGTACACACACACTGCACACACACACACACACACACACACACACACACACACACATATATATATATATATATATATATATATATATATATATATATTTATATATATATATATGGCTTTGGTTCCGTTGAAAAGAGTTATATTGAGAAGGTTTCGTTTGAGCTAATGGTTCATAATTTTAGATTTGATTCACTAGTATACATCAATTAATAGTGAATCAAATCTATAAATCACAAATTTACTTCACAAATCTTTGTAAAAATCGAGTTATGATAATGATTCACTAAATACGTACATATGATTCAGAATTGTACATATATCGCAAAATCGTGAAATTATCAACATTGATTCAATTATTTTTTACACATTTTGAATTTGAATCATATTAAAATGAGTTCTACACTTGAAAAACATGAATCGGAGTTAAAAATCTAGCATTTTTTAGCCTTCTCAATTTTCTTTTTAATTTAAATCCTTCTCAATGAATCCATATTTTATATATATATATATATATATATATATATATATATAATAGCGGCGAGCGGGAAACTCTTTAATTTTTTCTTTAATAGAATACATGTGATAAAATGTTTTTAGGCTAACTACATACATAGAAAGAAGGTCAATTTGTGTACCTCTTTGGCAATTTCATTGGAACTTACGACCACCATGGAAGTACCACCTGTTCTAATTGAATATATTGGCCCATATGTTTCTGCCCATCTTGTAAATATCACGTGTGGCTTCTTTCCCTTCAATTGCAATATATTTCCCAACACTGGTACTCCGGGTACCTCTAAAAAATTTTAAGTATACAATTTCATAATCACATTATTTCACAATTTCATCATAAATAGAAGAGTAAATTACACGGATGGTCCCTAAGGTTTGTCCAAAGTTTCACTCACAGTCCCTGAAAGTTTAAAGTTGCATGGATAGTCCCTATCTCTGAAAAGAATAACACCTGTGGTCCCTTATTTAACTGGCGTTAAGTAAGCTCCGTTATAATTTACATTTTTAGCCCTTTTGGTTGAAGGTCGTTACCTTGTCAGTCCATTATCATAATAGTCGTTTATAAGTTAAAGTTTTTTAGACATTAGTGCGTTTTATACATTTTAACGTTTTTACGTTTTAGTTTGTTTTTAGCGTTTTGATTGATTTTTATCGTTTTCATCCGTTTTTTATCGTTTTAGCCCGTTTGCTTACATTTTTACATTTTGGTCCGTTTTTATCGTTTTCGTCCGTTTTCTTACGTTTTTTAACGTTTTCGTCATAAAAATTTTTGACATAAAATTTCAAAAAAAAATTGAAAAATTTTTGACATAAAATTTTGAAAAATTTTACTCAATTTTCGAAATTCAAATTTTTTCCAATTTTTTTTAGGATTTTTTTTCCAATTATTTTTTTCGAAATTCTTTTTCAAATTTTTTTTCCACTTTTTGAAATTCTTTTTCATCCGTTTCAAATTTTGAAAAGAATTTGGAAAATAAAATTTTGAAAAAGACTTTCGAAAAAAAATAACTGGAAAAAAAAATTTCGAAAATTGAAAAAATTAGAAATTTGGAAAAAATTTTGAAAAATTTCAAAAATTTGGGAAAAATTCGAACAAAATTTTGAAAAGATTTCGAAAAAATTGGAAAAATAGAAAAAATGGAAAAAATTTATGTCGAAATTTTTTCCAAAATTTTTTATTTTGAAATTTTATGTCAAAATTTTTATGGCGTTAAAGAGAGAAGAAAATATAAAAGCGGGCAAAATGTAAAAATGTAATAGCAGGCGAAAAAAGTATGAAAATGGGATGAAAACATAAAAAGCCATGAAAGCGTGCGGACGGTATAAAAACGGACCAAAATGTAAAAAATGTAAGCAAGCATATAAAAATAGATGAAAGCGTAAAATGGATGGCATTATAAAAACCAAAGCAAATTTTTGGAAAAAATTGGAGTAAAATTTTCAAATTTATGTCAAAAAATTTCGGAAAAAATTGAAAAAAGAATTTCGGAAAAAATTGGAGTAAAATTTTGAAAAATTTTTATGTCGAAAAAATTTTCAATTTTTTTTTGAAATTTTATGTCAAAAATTTTATGACAACGTTAAAAAAGAAGTAAGAAAACGAACGAAAACCTATAAAACGGACCAAAATGTAAAAAATGTAAGCAAGCGGGCGGCGATAAAAACGTGGCATTATAAAAGCGGTGACGTTAAAAGCAGGGCAGTAAAAAGCGTAAAGAGAATGTATAAAAGCGTACCTAATGTCGAAATACTTTAACTTATAAACGGCCGTTATGATAATGGTGATAAGGTAACGACCTTCAACCAAAAGGGCTAAAATGTAAATTATAACGGAGCTTACTTACGCAGGTTAAATAAGGGACCACAGGTGTTATTCTTTTCAGAGATAGGGACTATCCATGCAACTTTAAACTTTCAGGGACTGTGAGTGAAACTTTGGACAAACCTTAAGGACCATCCGTGTAATTTACTCTAAATAGAAATATAACAATAGTTTTAAGAGTAAACTGCGAAAACCGTCCATGTCGCATGTGCAAATCACAAGCTCAGTCCTTGCAACTTTTATTAAAGTAAAGCTATCGTTTCCAAGTTGTAGGAATTATGCATGTGATTTAGACATGACACAAGGATGATTTTATTAAAAATCCCAACCCAACAAATAATCAAAATAAATCAACACGATAACACAAACATAAGTTTAAACTTTTTTTTTTTTTTTTTTTTTTTTTGTAAAAGAAAAATTACTTGGAATTGCTGGGAGATGACTTGATCGACGGCTGTGGTTGGATGCATGGCTTTTGATATAGAGAAAAATAGCAACAGCTATTGCGACGGTGGTAATAGCGACGTTGGTAGGTGTTGCTAGAGGAATTTGTAGCATATCGGTTAAGGAATCCATTTTGGTGTGAGAGAGAGAGACAAATTCTGTTTTTGGACATGTCTGAATGGTGTGGGGGTGGTGGTGTTTAAATAGAGCCCAAGCTACTCTTGATTGATCGGTTGAAAAGTTAATTTTATATTAAAAAGATTCTCTATACATAATTTGGTACTAGCAGTCTGCGTAGCGTTCAGTGAATACTGCTGAAGTAAGTTCCGGTGAATCATGTATTTTAGTTTATTATGTTTTTTTTTACATTAAATTTACGGATATCAATAATTTTGTTTAACTCGTGCCCGTTCGGGCTCGAGCGTTAACTTGGGTATGCGTTTGGGCTCGACCGTTTGGCCCATGGTTTGGCTCAACCCGTTTGGTCCGGTGCGTTCGGCTCGACCTGTTTGGACCATTTTTAGTTCGGGCTCGGGCTCATTTGACCCATTCTTGGTTGGGGCTTGAATATTGTATAATGTGATTTATTATTTGTATTAGTGACATTTAATGCTGGAATTGTGTTTAAGTTGGTTGTACAATATGCTTGATAATTTGTATTTCTTGTGTAAGGGGTGTTTTAATAATTGCATTAATTGTATTTATTGACCAGTTAATTAATTGACTATGTTAAGTATCTTGACCACATTAATATTGCTTTGTATTTTGTACATTAAGCTTTAAGACTTGTAATTCTTAAAATTAAGATTGATGAGAAAGATCATTAATAGTGCATTGTGTATTGTACAATAGGCTTTGTATTTTATAAGTCTTAATTTTAAGACCATGAGGAGAGATTCATTCATATATTATAAGTAGTATAGATATAGATTCTTTTGGGCGTGTATCATATAATTTCTAATATTAAATATTTCCAATCGTATCATATACTTTCAGTAATATATGGTCATTTATGGAGACTATAATTACGTGTATTACTTAACTCAAAGGGAAAAGTAAACAAAAGAGGAAACCATTCATTTTATTAATTATCTTTTGGTGTGAATGAAAACTTTAATTCACCTATAGTCAGCGGGGTGTGTATGGAAACGAAATAAATCGATATTCTTTTCAATAATACTCCACACTTATGCTTCAAAGCGCTCCATCAAAATTATTCCTATCATTTGACACTAAACAAACGACCAAGCACAGAGTAAACAACTCTTCCTCCTCCATTTCTTTTCCAAAAAAACAATCTTAGTTCTCAACAATTACAAATAAACTATGTTAGGTCTCAAAGAAAGAGACAATATACTACAAACATATATACAAAGAAGACCAAGCTAACCATTTCTTCACCATCCCTCCACCACAACCTATGCGCTTTATCTACCTTCAACAACCATTATCGAAATATCCGATGGATTTGGCGGTTCAGCAGGTAGTGATGGTTATGTTTACCACGGGTAGATCTGAACGAAAAGATCAACAAAACCACCTACCCGCTAGATCTCAGACGAAAAGAACAAACAAGCATATTGAAAACAACACCAAAACCACCTACCAAAACCACCTAGCACACCATAACAACATCGAGAGGTCGGTTATCTTGGCGGTTTTGATGGCAACAAAGATGGGCTTTGCGTGTGTGTGTTTTATGGGAGAGATGGAGAATAGGTTTCGATGGAGACCGGTTAAAGAAAAAATTGTGTCGCATATGTTTTTATAGAAAAGTCTATATTTAATATGTGTATAAATGTGTTGTATATTATGCATACGTGGTTGTAAGTCTGAATTTTTGTGCTTTAATGTGTTGTACATCATGCTTTATTGCTTTCAAGTCTTAAAAGTCTGAAAATTAATTAAGAGAGAGAGTGGTTTATGCATTATAAGTAGTAGTGATACAAGCAAACATTTTCATTATATTTGATATTTATTCTAATACAAAAGTCATTTTCTTTATCAATTTAATCTTTTAAATAATATTTAGGCTTTATATCTTTTATATACACTAATCGTGTATTTAAGTTTTTTTAGAAAGGAAAGTGAAAGTAAATGGGTGAAAAAGGGAGGATTTTGCTTTCAACACTTTCACCCTACTTTCGAGATGAAACATAACTTGTCTTCCTCTTTATTTCTTTACTCCCTCTTTCTTTACTATACTTTCCATTTCTTCTTGTTTATTTTAAGAACAAAATGTTAAGGATGAATTTCACATCTCCTCCTACTTTCATGATTAATTTCATATATACCCAAATTACAACCATTGAACGCTAAATGTGTCACACCCCCAAATTACCTGTTTTGCAGCGGAATGGAATTCCTGGGGATTGACTGTCATAGCATCACAATCACAGTTATATTGAACGACCTAAAGTGTCGTTTGGAAAACACATCGTTTAATTTAATAAAACAATAGTTTTACAAAGTATAGGTCCCAAATGAAAATCAACTTGTGCGGAAATAAGTTTGTTACAATTCAAACGATGTTTTAAAGTGCAAAAATCCCATGAGAGACGTCGCGTCACCGACTCTATGATAAGTCCACATGCATGCCATGAAGTGAATGTCTTAGATACGAGATAAAAAACATGCTAAAAGTGTCAACACAAAGGTTGAGTGAGTTCATAGAGTTTGAATTGAAATGTAAAGACTTTCAAAATCGTTTATCGCGGCATTGTGAATCCACTCGGTTCCAAGTTCATATACAAAACTTGCAACCTGTGTGTTCACAACCCACTGCCAGAATGTGTATAGTTTATGTTCAAGCCCACATCGTCAAATGAATTCACAATAGTACCTAACTCGGCGTGAAACAATAGCACACATAATCAATAGTACTTAACTCGACGTGAACAATAGCACATATCAATAGCACCTAACTCAATGTATGTTAGTCAACTGATTTAGAACGTTATCTGACGTGAACCGTAACCGCCAACAAGAACAATTGATATAGTATAACCTTTGATTTAGAAACAATGGTAATCATGCTAGAGTTATCCTTAAAATATAAAGTACTTGTGAAAAATAATTGAGCATGTATCTCCCCCAAAATAGTACAAAACAATTGAAAGCAGGGGCTATGGAACTCACGGTAATTCATATAAGTTAAAGTACTTGTGAAAATAAATGGAAATATTTGAGCATGTATCTCCCCCAAAAAGGTTATGAAAACAAGTAAAAGCAGGGGCCATGAAACTCACTTGGTAAACTGAGGCGGTGACAAAAGTGAGTACACCGAGGTATAATGTGAAACTTTAATCTGGACCTATTACCAATGATATGATATGTAATGAGTTGCAATGTAATGTTATGCTATGCATGCATTACGTATGTTATTTATACCATTTGCGAGTTTTTGGAAAAATAATACTTATGAATCGAAAATACTCTTTTGACGTCTTGACCATTCTTAAATCACTTTACAAGTATTCACGTCAAAATGTCATCCTACAATGGTTTAAATGATTTATTGTGAAATTTTCACTTTTCATTGGTAAAACAATGTAAATCGGAAATTTCATGAAAGTGATAAAATGGCTTCGAAAAACTAGTCGTAAAATGGTGTCGTCATACGTTAGGAAACGAACTCGACGGTTTTGAAAAGTTTGTATCAAAATCTAGAAGTTTTAGTACATGAGTTTTCGTCATAGAGGTCTCGAACATAAAGATAATAGGGGTTAAATATGGTGATTTTAGTTACCGTAACACTTATCTCGTAAAAATAATATAGTTTTTCTAAAAATAATAGTTACGGCAAGTTTATGAAAACGTGTATATCTTAGTCGTTTTCAAATCCGTTTTCACGTATCGTCCTTAGCCGTATCAAAGTATACTAATATATTTTTGATAAGTTAAAATAATTTGTAAAACTTAGGACTCGTTTTTGACTCGTACAAAACTAAAATAGGTTGCTGAAATTTCAGAAAATATATATTTAGTCAACCAAACTTGAAAAATTCATAACTCCCGTTATAACTCCGTTTAATCCGTTCAAGCGGCCACGGATTCGTTTTAAAGTATATTTTCTAATTATCAAGGCCAAAATGTCGTGCCTACTGTCGTTTTTTTCCAGAAAATCGAAATAAGGACAGAACATATTTTATACGTATCGAAAATAGTTTTTCTCGGACAAAACCTATTCTAATCCCTTCAAATCAACTCCAAAACTAATCTAATCCTACCATACACCTTCTTAGGGTGTCATGGGTTCCTAGACATCATCAAGACCAAAGAATACCAAGGGGATAATTATAGGATGACCATAATATATATATAACTCTAAAATCATGTAAAAATGGTATAAATCACATATGTCTTGCATGTGCTCCAAAAATGAAAAGATACATATGAAATGAAAACATAGAAAATGAAAGAAACATGCTTACAAGTGAATATGATGAGGTGCAAGTAACAAGGTTTAGCCTAAATACTCTAGATTTTTATTTCAAAATCTTAATAAGAGTATTATCTAGATTGTATATAACTTGAACTTGTAAAAATTTTGGTGATCCCTTGAACACCTATGGTAGAACCGGTTCTATGAAGAGGAAGACAAGAGAGAAACCAAATTTTACTTACTTGTTGAAAAAATGAAAAGTGGATAAAGTGAATGAATGAAATGATATTTAAGTTAAGTGTAGACTTATGCAATCAAAGAAAAGTGTACCAAGTCATTTATTGCCTACCCCTTGGACGGATTTTAGGGCTTTGCTTCTCAAATAATTTTTTTTATTATTATGTATATATATATTTACTTGTATAATTTGTAAGAAAGTGTAAGTAAAGTGTAGATAATTGTAACTTTTTGGTACAAGTAAGTTTTTAATAGGTCAAAATAGAATGTAATGAGATAATAAAAATTGTAAAAATACATTCCTTGTGAAATTTGAGTGATATAAAAATTATCGTATAGTTTTTAAGAAAAACGTCGTAATAATTTAAATTTTAACGATTTATGTACCAAATAAATTTGAAACACTAGGAAAACTAAAATATAGTTTTTATAAACTAAATGTAAGTTTAAAAATATGTCGGGATCATTTTTTGAAAGTAATGGATTAAATATTCAAAATAATAACTCACGCGATAACGATTATTAAATATAAAAAAAATTACGCGATAAATGTGAAATGAAATGTCATGAATGAACTAACGTGATGCAAATGATGCTAATGAAATGTAGACTAATCTTAGTCCATATGAAATGTACGTGATGTTATGATCATGAATTCGCCGCTAAACCTTTAAGGTTACGTAATTTGGAACAAGTAAACCAAGTTTACGGTAAATGTTGAAATAATGAAGCAAGAATTGTTTGGAAATGACTGAAAATACGGGTTGTCACATTCGCCCATCAAAAAGGAATTCAGTCCACGAATTAGTTCGTGTTAGTCTATTGGGTTTAGGGTTTGATGTGGCAAACTTTCCCATTCCCGAGCAAAACCCTCAAAAGACTTTTTACTCACCAATTTTCACTTAATCTCCAACTCATCAAACAAGAGCTGTCATGAGATTAGGCTAAATTGGTTTGAAGGAGGAAAAATTTGGCTCGATTCAGGTGCTTACACATATAAGCCTACTACTCCGCTATCGCATGATTCTTCTGAATTAGACATAGGTGATCGGGCTATGTATAATTTAGGAGTAACTATGCAATGCTTGGACTAATCGACTCATATGTTGTTTGGTGTTGAGTCAACTGATGTTAAAATTGTGATGAACATCAAGGAGAGAAGACATGGAGAAGTGTCGTTAAAATGATAGTTAAAGTAAAAAGAATTTAAAATCCTCGTAAATGATAACAGATCGGAAAAAATAAAGTACGATAGATGAGAATATTTTACAACGAGTGGTTTATCAAATAGAAATACATCTTAGGTTATAAAGATTCGGATACGATGGAAAACATAAACTTAATACGACATAGTACATAAGAGAAATAAAACTTAGTTTAGAACTTCTTGTCTTCAGTCGTTGATACCTTGACGAGCTCCTCCTCCTCAACATCATATACATTCCATGAGCACCTTCGACTTGTTGACCTTGGTTTTGAGGACATTGGTTCCGATAGTGTCCTTGTTCCCCACATCTGAAGCACGTAACTATGGTCTTGCCCTTAGTCCTTAGCAGGTGTCCTACTTTGTGACAGTTAAAACATATACCACATGGACCATTATGATGTAGCGTGCATTGGTGGCATCGCGGTAAGTTTCTGCATAAGCTCTTCCCTTTGTTGGTGCAGCAACATAGACCCTGGCGACTTCTTGTCTTCTATTCTGTTGTTGATGATGGTTAGTGTTACGGTTTTGGTTGTTGTTGTTATAACCTCTTTGGTCATTTTCCCATTTTCTTTTGTTGTTGTTGATTTGGTTATCGTCGTTGCAGTTGTTGTTTTGGTTATTGTGGTAGTTGGTATTGTTGTTAAGGTTGGTGTTGTTGGTGTTGCCCCTCTTTACTACTTGTGCCATGAGCTTTTGAGACAATCGAATAGCTTCCTCAATCGTCTGCGGGTCGAAGAGATCACATCTTGAATAATCTCGGAGATCCTTCATGAAAGCCTCAGGTAGCTTCTCATTATCCGAAACCATAGATGGGCATAACGGCCAATTCTTGGGAACCGAATATAAGTATCAATGTAGGTACCAATAGTTTCCAACTCATAAATTCGGTCTCCAACTTCTTAACCTCCGATGCGGACAAAACTTCTTTGTTACCAAACCTTTAAATTGCTCCCAAGTGAGCTTGAAAGCATTCTCCATTCCAATCGGTTGAGCATAAGAATTCCACCATGACAATGCTCCATCTAGTAATGTACTTTCGTGCAAATTTGACCTTCTTTGTCATCAGGACGATTACATAGCAAACCGATTCCAATTTTCAAACCATCGAACCATGGTCGGCGTGGCTCCTCGGTACCTCTAAACTTAGTGGGATCTCCACTTTTGAAATTCTTATACGAACGACTTTTAACTCCGGACCCTCCTGCATTTCTGGCGGCTGACAAACCTAGCGGCTTGGCAGCGTGTGACCTCAGCGTGGCGGCGATACCGTTCCCTTTCAATCCTTAATGCCTCGGCTACTTATCCCTTACCAACTTTTGAATAGCGGCTTGGTCATTCTGGTGTGGCTCTCTTGTATTTCTTCAAAACAAGAGGAAATGTGAGCGTAGCAAAATCGATGTTAATAATAAGCTTCAAAGAAATGTGATAGAAACGATAAGTTTGAGGTTATTTTTCAAAATGATCGACGGTTTAGAAAAGATGGGTTATGAGGTGTTGTAAGTGCTTCAAATGTATAATGGTTTAGTGACTTAATGTGTTAGTAACGTGTAACTCGACATGTTAGTGATGAAACAAAGGTGAGTGACTTTGCCTACTTAGGGTTTATCTCGGCATTCGACGTTATCGGTGATGAGTCAATTGATGTAAAGATTGTGATAGGGAATAACAAGGATTCTCCATTAGAGTATGAGGAAAGGATAATGGGATGGGTATTTAAGGGCATCCATGTGACAATCGTTATGAAATGAAAGTAATTAACTTTCGAAAAAATGTATTATATCATGCAAAGTGAACATGCACTTATGATGAAATGATGAGATGCTATGGTGATGTAGTTATAGTCTAGGGTCAATGATGCAACCTAGTTCTCTATAACGAAGCTCGATGCTGTCAATCTGTCACCCCCCAATTACGTTTTTGTGGAATGGAATTCCAGGGGATTTGTCATAGCATCACAATCAGTTATTGAACGACCTAAGTGTGGTTTGGAAAACACATCGTTTGATTTAATAAAACAATCCGAGTTTACAAAGTATAGGTCCCAAATGAAAATCAACTTGTGCGGAAATAAGTTTGTTACAATTCAAACGATGTTTTAAAGTGCGTAAATCCCATGAGAGGCAGCGTCGTCACCACGACTCTATGATAAGTCCACATGCATGCCATGAAGTGAATGTCTTAGATACCTGAGATAAAAACATGCTAAAAGTGTCAACACAAAGGTTGAGTGAGTTCATAGAGTTTGAATTGAAATGTAAACCTTTCAAAATCGTTTATGCAAAGAAAGGCATTGTGAATCCCTTTCGGTTCCAAGTTCGCCCATACAAAACTTGCAACATTGTGTTCAAACCAACTGCCAGAAATGTGTATAGTTTATGTTCAAGCCACATCGTCAAATGAATTCACATAGTACTTCGGCGTAGAACAATAGCACATAATCAATAGCACTTAACTCGGCGTAGAACAATAGCACATAATCAATAGCACCTAACTCAATGTATCAGTAGTCAACTGATTTAGAACGTTATACGACGTAGAACCGTAGCACGCCAACAAGAACAATTGATATAGTATAACCTTTGATTTAGAAACAATGGTAATCATGCTAGAGTTATCCTTAAAAATATAAAGTACTTGTGAAAAATAATTGAGCATGTATCTCCCCCAAAATAGTACAAAACAATTGAAAGCAGGGGCTATGGAACTCACGGTAATTCATATAAGTTAAAGTACTTGTGAAAATAAATGGAAATATTTGAGCATGTATCTCCCCCAAAAAGATTATGAAAACAAGTAAGCGAGGGGCCATGAAACTCACTTGGTAGCGGTGATTGACAAAAGTGAGTACAGGAATTATAATGTGAAACTTTAATCTGGACCTATTACCAATGATATGATATGTAATGAGTTGCAATGTAATGTTATGCTATGCATGCATTACGTATGTTATTTATACCATTTGCGAGTTTTTGGAAAAATAATACTTATCGTCGAAAAATACTCTTTTGACGTCTTGACCATTCTTAAATCACTTTACAAGTATTCACGTCAAAATGTCATCCTACAATGGTTTAAATGTGATTTATTGTGAAACACTTTTACGTCGTTAAACAATGTCGGTCGGAATTTCATGAAAGTGATAAAAATGGCTTGAAAACTAGTCGTAAAATGGTATGCGTCATACGTTAGGAAAGCGAACTTCGGCGGTTTTGAAAGTTTGTATCAAAATCTAGAAGTTTTAGTACATGATTTTTCGTCATAGAGGTCTCGAACATAAAGATAATAGGGGTTAAATATGGTGATTTTAGTTACCGTAACACTTATCTCGTAAAAATAATATAGTTTATCTAAAAATAATAGTTCTGCAAGTTTATAAGCGTGTATATCTTATGGTTTCAAATCCGTTTTCTCATTATCGTCCTTAGCCGTTATCAAAGTATACTAATATATTTTTGATAAGTCGAAATAATTTGTAAAGCTTAGGTTCGTTTTGACTCGTTACAAAACTAAAATAGGTTGCTGAAATTTCAGAAAATATATATTTTAGTCGTCAAACTTGAAAATTCATAACTCCTTCGTTATAACTCCGTTTTAATCCGTTCAAGCGGCCACGGATTCGTTTTAAAGTATATTTTCTAATTATCAAGGCCAAAATGTCGTGCCTACTGTCGGTTTTTCCAGAAAATCGAAATAAGGACAGAACATATTTTATACGTATCGAAAATAGTTTTTCTCGGACAAAACCTATTCTAATCCCTTCAAATCAACTCCAAAGCTAATCTAATCCTACCATACACCTTCTTAGGGTGTCATGGGTTCCTAGACATCATCAAGACCAAAGAATACCAAGGGGATAATTATAGGATGACCATAATATATATATAACTCTAAAATCATGTAAAAATGGTATAAATCACATATGTCTTGCATGTGCTCCAAAAATGAAGAGATACATATGAAATGAAAAGGAAACATGAAAAATGAAAGAAACATGCTTACAAGTGAATATGATGAGGTGCAAGTAACAAGGTTTAGCCTAAATACTCTAGATTTTTATTTCAAAATCTTAATAAGAGTATTATCTAGATTGTATATAACTTGAACTTGTAAAAATTTTGGTGATCCCTTGAACACCTATGGTAGAACCGGTTCTATGAAGAGGAAGACAAGAGAGAAACCAAATTTTACTTACTTGTTGAAAAAATGAAAAGTGGATGAAGTGAATGAATGAAATGATATTTAAGTTAAGTGTAGACTTATGCAATCAAAGAAAAGTGTACCAAGTCATTTATTGCCTACCCCTTGGACCGGATTTTAGGGGCTTTGCTTCTCAAATAATTTTTTTTTTTTTTTATTATTATGTATATATATATTTACTTGTATAATTTGTAAGAAAGTGTAAGTAAAGTGTAGATAATTGTAACTTTTTGGTACAAGTAAGTTTTTAATAGGTCAAAATAGAATGTAATGAGATAATAAAAATTGTAAAAATACATTCCTTGTGAAATTTGAGTGATATAAAAATTATCGTATAGTTTTTAAGAAAAACGTCGTAATAATTTAAATTTAACGATTTGTATACGAAATAAATTCAAAACACTAGGAAAACTAAAATATAGTTTTATAAACTAAATGTAAGTATAAAAATATGTCGGGATCATTTTTGAAAGTAATGGATTAAATGTTCAAAATAATAACTCCTTGCGATAACGATTATTAAATATAAAAATTACGCGATAAATGTGAAATGAAATGTCATGAATGAACTAACATGATGCAAATGATGCTAATGAAATGTAGACTAATCTTAGTCCATATGAAATGTTCGTGATGTTATGATCATGAATTCGCCGCTAAACCTTTAAGGTTACGCGAATTTGGAACAAGTAAACCAAGTTTACGGTAAATGTTGAAATAATGAAGCAAGAATTGTTTCGAGAAATGACCTGAAAGTACGGGTTGTCACAAAATGTACAATGGTTTTAAAGCATGTTTTGGTAAATACAAAAATTTCAAATTTAAGGAAGAAAGATATGAAATTGCCCTTTTATTTAACATGAAGCTGCAACTTTCACTATCTTTTTTGTTTCACTGTATGTTGGCGGGGCAACTTATTAACTTGCAGCCATGGCAAATTGATCCTCTTTTTCTAATAGTTTACAAATCTGAGCCTTATCAAATGAGGCATCTTTTGGATGATTATCATATTTTTGCATTGTCTTTTTATGCACATGTTTCCTCTTATTTATGGTTCGAAAAGATGATGTTTAATGTTGCATAAAAAACAATGGCTGAGTGTTTTGTGCATGAACCTTGGTAAACGAACACTAAAGATTTGATGTATTTTTATTTACCAAAAGGAATCAAGCATCAAACGACGTCGTTGGCTAGCAAAACTATAAGCAAACATTAAGCGGCGCTGTTCCCTGGCAGATAAAGTGAAAAGACAGAGAGATAGAGAGAGAGAGAGAGGAGTGGTTTTGGAGACTCTCGAAATATTTTTGACACGATGGTACTTGGTTGGCTGTGACGTATTGAATACACATTCACCAATGATTTTGGCATAGCAAAAACTTGATGGCATAAAATACAACCGTGTTTTTCAGCCAAGAACATATATCTGAGCCAACCTACAAATATCTAGAGTGTTTTTCTCCTAAAATTATATAACTACTATACAAAATTCTTAATCTTAAAATAAACGAACAAAAATAATTGTTGCCAAATTAACACATTAATCGCCACGCGACAATACAACTATACCAAAATATTTCATACCAAACAGAAGACTTAAATTCGCCATGGAACAACGCACGTGAGCAACATTTCTCGTTAATGAGAATGTCCATGCACAAAGGGGTCAGCGTGAAAGTCAAGAGTAGTTTGTTAACTGATAGTAGTCCTCTAATTTGGTAAGCTTTTGATGGTGGTAGTACTGATTGTTGTAGGTTTTTGATGGTTGATAAATGATTTGGCGTAGTACTGATGGTAGTCTTTCGATAACTGATGATAGTCTTTGAAAGAACATATTTATGGTCGTAGTATGTTTATCATAGTCTGATAAGTTGTAATGATCTTATTAGAAGTATGTAATGATCTTTGAACAAGTTATATGTTTATTAACTGGTCTTTTTGGTGAATGTTTTAGCACGTGTTTTTCTTAATTTTGGTAAATGTTATAACTAATGGTCGTAGCCTGGAAAAGTTATACAGCTAGATCACATGTGATTTTGACATAACTTATATGTGATTTTCATATGAATCACAAGTGATTCACAACGAATCACTTGTTATTTTGACATGAATCACAAGTTTTGAGAATTTAAGTTTACAAATTTCTTTTTGACATGAATCACATGTGATTTTGTCATGAATCACAATTGTTTTGAGATGAATCACATGTGTTTCTAAGAATCTGCTAAAACATCAAACAAAGAGTATTCAAGTAAACGCCCATATATTTTGAATTAAAATTCTTATACAATTTTGAAAAAGTTCAAAAAAAATGAAAAAAAAAGAAAAGAAAAGGAGAAATTTAAATCTAAAAAAAATATGTGAAATTCAAGAAGCACTTTTCAATTTTTTTGCTATGAATTTTGGATTTAACGGATATGTAGTCTTGGTGTGCTTGTTAGTCTTCTCTCAGCACCATCCACGTTTCATTCCAGCTTAGTTCTAGCTTGAAGTGCTATTTCTCTTCCATTCTTTCTACGTTCTCCTTTAATACCCCCTTTGTTTGCAGCCCCAAATGCATTTTTTTACCTCGGTATTTTTAGGTTTCTCAACTGCATAAATATCCTCGATCACATATCCCGTTTTGCGTGAAGGATGATTAAGCACTTCAACCTCAATTTCTTTCTTGATTGATTTAAACTGTTCCACAAACTTTGCTAACTTGTCTTCATCTTTACTCAATAAAAATAATTATTCGTCTAGCACGAAAGTAGCCTCATTTGTTAAATTTTCGATTGGTTCATTTTTTTCTCCATATATGTTTGTGTTTCTTCTTAATGCAGGTGGCATTATATCCTTCTCCAACGCCTCAAAATGTACTTTTCATGAATCATTTGAATATCACGGTTCTTCAAAACACATAATGCGTGTCGACATAGAAATTCGAACCCAAAAAAATGCCTACAAGTACATTCTACTGACCCGTCTTCAAGAAAACGCAGAACCTTATTGCAGAAAAGAAAAGAAAGATAATTCATACTTTTATGTTGGAATTACATGTGATTTAAATGAAAATCACATGTGATTGTTATAACATATGTTAACAGCTGTTAAATTTCTTAAAAATTCAAGTAAATTACCTTGTTGTGACAACCGGTAGTTTTCAAAAAATATTTTTATACCACATCGTAACTATTTTTGGTTATTTATCATTTTCGAGCTTTACTGGACTTATTTGGATTGAAAACAAGTGGTTATCTCGTGAGGCGAGAGATTTTCTCGGGAAATGTGAGACTTTAGCACAATGCGTATCGGCATGAGTCTTGACCTAATATACATTTGTTAATGATTTTGATTGGAAAAATGGTTTGAAGAATAACCGCGCAAGTTTTAAATTCTCGGGAGACATTAAACGAGCGTAAACTTTTCCCGAGTCGTTATTTTGAAAAAATTACAGAAAGTGTCCCTGGAATTATATTTACGCCACCCTCCCCCCTTAACTTTGAGAATTTGTCATTGGGACTTTGAAACTTTGGGAGTATATAAGTTATATGAGCTAGGGTTTGGGACTCATTTGTCTAACCCTAAACTTGCCTCCCCCTCCCTTTTGATAAACTGGCGCATCCCACCGCCGCCATCTCCATCATCTCTTAGAGGTTTTGAAGCTATTTGTAAGTATATCGAAATTTGTTCGCGTTTTATCCTGTAGCCACCATCTCTTTTTTTCTCTCTCTTCTTCTTGGTACCTTAATAACAAGGGTATCCTATCATTTTTCTTAAGCTACTTTTCAATCTAAACAAGAAAACGGATTTTATTTAAAAGTTTTGTTAAATAACGATTTACAAACGTTGGGTGTGAATCGGTTTTGTGTAAAAACGTGTAAACAACAATAGGGTGTCATCATTTTTTGTGTTATCTTTAATCTTTTCTTCGGATCTATGACTTTGTGTCATTAAGCTAGTTGTAAAGCTTATTTAATTTTTTTTGTCATGACTTGGATTGGTTAGCCACGAGAGGTTGGTTCGTGACACATGTGGCTTTAGTTCTGGATTGTTTATTTTGTTTTGGATCCGTTGGTAAGTTTTGGCCATGGTGTCTTTGGATCCGTTGGTTTAGACGAGACCATAAGGTCTCGGTGGTGTCCTTGGATTAGCTTATTCCGGCTGATTTTGTTTGGCTTATGACTTATTTTGGCTTATTTGACCTTGAGGGCTTGTTTGGATTATGGTTGACCCGTATACGTGTAACTGGCGGATGATTGGGTTTGTTTGGTTCGCGGTGTAACATTGACGCAAGGGTCGCGTATTTTGGTTGTGACTCGAAAATGAAAAGACCCGTGTGTTATGATTTGGTTTAATGAGAAATCGAAACACGTAAGGGTGTTTGGCTCGATTTGGACAAAAGAAAAACAAGAAAAATAAATTTATTAGAGTTAAATAATAAAATGGCATTAGTTACTAAAATTTATTAAAACATGAAGTGAATTTATTAAAGTAATATGTATTGACTTTTGATTAAAACGGAACACACGAGGGTTAGTTGGACTTTTCGAGACACGTTAAACTTGGATTATCACATTTGACTTGTTTGACTATATACTCGTGGACTTTGATTATTTGGCATTGATTTTAAGTTACAGATTCATTTAATTTTAATAAACCCTACCAATATGGTTATTGGACTTATTGGGTTGACGAGCCCAATAAGAGCCCAATAAGCGTATTGAAGGAATTTATTAGCTCGTAACCCATCCTAATGACTTACCGTTTACTCATGGCATTTGTAGATTTTGGATTTGGATTAATAAGCGAGACAAAAGGACTGTTGGACTTACTGGGTTGACAAATCCATAAGGATCCAATAATCCATCCAAATACATTATTAAGCTTTTAGATTAACCTTTTAGACCCGTTAACTTTTACCCATATTTTGAGTTTGACTTGATATTGATTAGTAGTCGGATTACTTTTGGGATTGCAACACCGGATTTGGATTATACATTTGGTTACGGATTATATACTTTGGTTTGGACTTACTGGACTTATATTGGACTATGGACACATTGGAATTATTGGACTCGAAACGAGTATATTAAGTTAGACTCGTAATGAATTTAATGTATTCAATTCGTAACGGAGATACAATATTGAAATAATGTATAACGGTTAATTATCTTTATTTCTATAATTCTTTTCAGTTAAATTAAAATGGGAATTGAATTGTAATAAAGTCCTTTGACTTGGAAATGTTCGATAAACGAACGAGTCATGGCGAAATTCTATAAAATTTCTATACATAAACTATTTTCGAAAACTCTTTTATTATAAGTCCAAATTTGTTTTATTTATAAAACATTTGTGTTTTATACAAAATACTTTCGAATATTTGGTAAATACCGACACTTACCAACCGACTTACCTTATTTGACATATTTCTTCGTCATCACTTTCTCGACTTCGTTTCGTCGTTTTTTCTCGACTCGAGTTCTCGTCGATACTCTTCCTGACTATTCCTATTATTTATTTCTTTTTGTGTATTCTTGAGTCCATACTTCTTACCTCTACACGAATGATGATATCAAACTCTTTTATAATGACGATATGAGATTATTTTGGGAATAGAAATGCCATGACTTTTGAAAACTCTTGCGCATTTGATTACTTTTCATGAGTCATGTTTTGAGACAAGTCTTTCTGTATTAGGTCGTGCCGAGTACGTTGTGATGTGATACTGCTTGTTATCGTTGTGTTGTGATATCCCCTTTGCCTGTTGTGTGATTGCATTGTTGTGCTAGAGGTGAGTTTCATAGCCCCACTTTTACTCGCATTACTTGTTTTAATAAATCTTGGGGTGAGAAACATCTAAAACCTTTTTGATTGGACTTGGAATTGTGTTGTGATTTTATGGAAGTTATTACATGAACTGGCTAAGGTTTAGTATCCCATTATTTTCCCTTTCATGAACCGTTAATTCCTGCGAGAAGCACGAGTGTTATAGATATATCTATTGGGGGTGACCACCCTTTCCTGATTCGTAGCGTCAATCGCAGTGGGTGTATAACATGTAGGATTGTATGAGTGTTTGGGGATAAGCACCATGTTATGGGCTTGTTTTTGTGCTTAGGTGCGCTATCGAGCATCGGTCTCATGACTTAGCCAGCGTAATAGATAAGCTTGTGCGACACTATATGCGTTGTAGTGGTTACATAATGCGGATTCTTGCAAACCTCACAACGAGTTTTGCAATCCTCATAGGCAGTGTACCTAACCGTTGTAGTGTAGTATAGGTAAGACACGGGGGATTGATTGTTCTCAAGGGGAATAGTGTTGGGAAGGTCGAGATGTACGACGAATAGGTCTAAGGTGGGGGATGATTCTTTTATCTTTTTATATTTTTATAAAAGCAATTAAAATCTCGGTATTGGATTGGGGGTTTTGATTATCGACTTCTTAAACTACTAATTAAACTAATTAAAACTTATAATTAAACTAAATGACAAGTAAATTAAAATGAGAGATTCAAATGATAGGTAAAAACGTGTTTACTTAGATCTCACTACTCCCTAGTTATCTTCTATTGATTAGTCGAATTGTCGCATCCTTATTTAATTGGCGCATTGTATTCCTAAGGTCGCAGGGAGGTGCCAAATGCTCTATTTCTATGAATGTACATGATAACAATCATAACTCACACAATAAACACAACGAAAAGTCTACTAGTGCACTCTAGGACATGAATACGTTTTTTAGGACGTTCAAGCTCGCAACACTAAAGGAAGAAGCAAGTTTTCATAACCTAATGTGTAACAACCACTTAAACAAGAGACGACAATCAATAGTTAACAACTAGATCTCATTAGATCCAAGCAAACACTATATTAAATTAGCTAGACATGAAAAAGATAATGAAACAAGTAATGATAATTGAACTTGAATAAAAAATAATGCTAGAAGTACTCAAGAGACTTATCTCTTGTTGAATGAGGGTATTAAAAACCTAAGTTACTGTAAAGAACCTAAAAAACTCGCACACCAACTTTTCTCTCCAAGTGTGCACACTAAATGCTGAAAATTCTAAAACTATATATAGGATTACACTTGCGACAGTGTCACTTTATAATTGTAACACCATCAAGTCGCCGTCATTAGGGTTTCGTCTCTTCCAAGTCAGTTTTGTGACGGGGTCGCTTTATGCCTTAGGGCAGTCCCTAATACTCCCGGCGTAAACTTTATGATTTTTGATCCGTCACCTTATAATTTTTACAGAGAATTCCAGCTCCCTTAACAAGTGACGGCGTCACTTATTATTTCTTCATTTTTCCACTGAGCCATCTCTAGTAAAATCTGGATTGTTTTGATACTTTTATTAGCAAGTGATGACGTCACCTTGTAGGTTGTGACACCGTCTGGTGCCTTTTTCTAGACTTTTCATGACTTGGTCGTTTTCTGCACATTTTCAACCCTTTTCGTCCATATATGCTTGATTTCCAGCTTTTGCTTTCAAAGTATCAAAAAAGTGAAAAGAAATGAATTTAGACAATATTTGATCATAAATACATTGGTTTAGGGCTTAAACGCCCCCCCCCCCCCTAAAAACGTACGTTTTAAATTCTTATCAAATATCCATACACTTTTAATTTGTTTTTCCTCAAGCAAATATGATTTTATCTAATCAATTTACAAGTTAATGGTCATTTAACATTGGTTTAAAATAGTTTAAAACAATTATAAGCTCTACAATAGTCAAAACAAGCACGGAAATTATACACTAGCACCTTACATATAGTGGTTGGATTCTCTCATCTCTCGGGTTTATAATGAATATAACATGTATGGAAATGGAAAATAACACTCTCTACCTATCATAGCACATAGATTACCATAGGCTTGAGATTAGATAAAACCTTCACCACTTTGGCGTAAGCACCTAAGATAAACTATCAAAGAGGGCTTTTAAAGGGTTGTAATGTAAGGTGTAAGGGTATGAAAAAATATGGGTTTTTTGGATTGGGGAATTTACTGGTGGCAAGTTAAAAAATCTAAGCTAATTACATGTAAAACGAGGCGTTGCTAAGCCAAGACTCGACTTAATAAACTAACTCTTTTTGTATTTTTCAAGAAACTTTCTTGACTTAAACAAAGGTAAAATATAAAGGATAGAGGTGAGATGGTAGCCTGTATGTTTGTTTGTTTTTTTTTCATTTTTTCGATTTGTTTTTTCATACACTCTTACTCTACCATCAGCAAAACATAACATCATAGCAAAGGGATTTGTAGCTACCTCCCTACACTTGAGTTTTTATTAAACTAAACTAATAACCTGGATTGCGAGGATCAAAACATGTGGAGTAATTAATTACGTTGATAAGGGAAATTAAATTTGACATTCATTCCCGTTACTCCATAAAATACTACTTAACCCATGAGTCCCAATTGTCCCAAAACTGTATTTACACAAGATATGACTCGACTTAGCAACCATGTAATCAACTAGATAACTGAACTAAGAGTTTAACATATTACAATAATGCACTAAATATGAGTGCATAAAAAGAAGACTAATGCGATTTGGGTGTAACATTTGGGGTGTATTATAACGTTTCCGCTCAACAAGTAAATAAATATCTTCAACACTAGTTTCCCAATATATCGATCCTCCAAGTGTCTTAATATGTTCGTATAAATTTGGTCTCGGTGTGATCACAATATCTGTTTATAGAATCACATGTAATTTTGGTCAGAATCATGTTTGATAACAAAACAGAGAAAATGTCATTTCCTTTTTCTTGTATAAAAACAAAAATTATTAAAAAAAATGATTTATGATTCTTGTTTTAGAAGCAAACAAAACAAAAGATGATCAAACATTATAGTTATCACACGTGATTCGAACATTATGTTAACGAAAGAACAGAATCACATGTGATTTACCTTGAACATCAACTAGATTTTCTTATCCATCTGGATCTTCAACAACTTCATCCCCAACCAAGATTTCAGAATCCACCACAAGATTTTCAGCAGCCGCAACTCGAACATCAACTAAATTTGTTTCGTTTAACTGATTATCGTCCATATTTTATGAGATCGCTTGTAATTTATGGTTCAATCGAACAAAAAATTATCAAAATTTGATCAAAATGAACGTTTTTGAATGATTAACAATCTGAGATGATGATTTGAAAGTGAAAACAGAGTGAAATCGGAGTGTTTATTCTGACAACTATAAGGTGCAATCGTAAGTGTGTTTGTGTGTGTATTTTTGACCAAATTTTTTTGGGAAAAAAATGAAGATGAACTGTTATTTTAAGTTTATATAGTAAGACATATTTGCCCTTGATGTGAGAATATGAGATTTGATCTTAGCCTTTGGATCATATTGGAATAGATGGTTGGGATAGGTTCAATGGGTCTATGAATAATAATAGGTCTAGGATCTCAACTTTGAAAGTATTATATATTAAAATATATATGAAGCAAAAGAAACATGATAATATTAACGTCATTGATGAGAATTTTGATAAGTGATTATATATTATTAAAGTCATTGATGAGAGTATTATATATTAAACGAGGTGATAACCCTCGCCGCGTTGCGGCGGACTTTTAAAATTTTTTTTGAGCTCGAATACGTTGGAACACGTTTTAATATTTTTATAAAGGTTTTCTTTAAGAATATGTACGCGAGATGGCTATTAATTTTGATCCTTTTTTTTTCTTTTTTTTTTGACAAAAAAAAACAAACACTCTTGACAGCAAAAACAGCAAGCAAAGAACCCTTTCTACAGTAAATAAGCAAACACCCCTTTTGAAGCAAGAACAACAACCAACCCATAGAACCAAAGAATTATAATTAAATGTAATGTTAATGAATATGAAGTACCTGAAGCTTATTTAAAATTGCAGAAAAGGATGTGAAGATCCAAATAATAAAGAAACCATCCAAGATTGCCACAAACAAAGATAAAAAGAACATTGTGTTTCTTTGAAAGATCAATGATGGCACCAACATGTTCTCCAAACTCAAACACAGGAGTGCACCAAAAAGTTGCTCCAAGCATGATAAAATTTGATGTAAGACCACCAAGGGTTGGTCTTACAACACCATATCCCATAGAAACTACTTTAATGATCGGGTGTGAAGCTGATGCGTTGTGTGGCTTATTTGCCCATATGGTAATCTTGTTGGTTGCGCCTTCGGACATGGCAAGAACAAGCGTCGTTGCTATTGCATTTCCACGCACCGCACGTCTGAGTTGGTTTAAACACAATTTTATCATAATTTTTAAAAGTTTACACTTCAATATTTAAACGCCTCGGTAGTGACTTGCAATCGCATCTCAAATACGGAGCTCAATACAGATCGACTAAAAACAATTTATTAAACTTGCGACATATATATTTGGTTTAACATTTACATTGATCTGTCGGCAAAGCCTGAGTTTTCTTTAGTCAACTCCTCACTCTAGCTGAAACCAAATGGAGTGTATAAACCTATGAGATGCGCCGTTGTTCAAGTCCAGTTACGGATTTCGCAAACTGCTAATGCCTACTAACGGAAATCATATTAATATCTATACCTTATGTACGTTTTCTGCAACGTTAATCGTGAAAAAAGGTTGACGGCTGAATAGTTTTCCCCGCGGCCATTTTGAGTTTTTGATTGTGAAAATCAACTCTAATGCCGTAAGCACGCAATTAAAAAATATAAACTTGGTGAACGTTCTCATAAGGGCGGTTTCTCATTTAGTTTGCTTCAAATACAATCTAGGAAGAATGTGCAATTCTTAATTGCATCGATAGCCTAATAGGTGACTCAGATTACTGGAAAGCAAGCTTTATAAAAGAAATTCTCTATATTTTAGAACACTTTAAATAAATGAAGCAAATTTTAGATATTCGGATCCCAGAAGTAGCAACGGTGCCACGTGAAAGCATACACCATGGGTCTTAAAGGCGATCTATAAATTTTTATATTCTAAACAACACAGGGTTACAGTAGTCATACCCGGGTATTAAAGAAATGAAGAAAAAAATGTTAATAGGGAGAAGATGCGAAGCTAACCTAATATTATTGGTTTCGGTATATCATAATTCACATTATTTTAGTATGCCATGTTAGGAACATGTTTTATTATCAAGTGTAGGTCATTTCATTTGTAATAGGTCGTTTATAATTATGGTTTATAAATATTTGTAATTAGTTTCATGTAGTAAGCCCATGAGTCGTGATAGAAGGTCTTCTAGAGAACCAGGGAAACACCCACTAACATGTAAACACTATAAATACCCCCCTCCCTAGAAGGGAGAGGGTTGTTAGTTCTAATTGCAATTATCATTTTCACTAATCATTCATTAGTTCCTTCCCCTTTCTCTCTCTATAACTTTCTCTCTCTAGAAATACATATTGTTGTGATAAGATGGTGACCTAACAAGTGGTATCAAGAGCCAAGGGATAGTTTAGGTTAATATTGACAAGATTTAATAGAAATCGGGACTTAAACGTGTTTTAGATTGAAATTTATGGATTTTTGAATGACGTGTTTACTAGCGAGTTTACGCACATTTCTTATGAGTTTAGCGAGAGTTTGGCGAGTTAGCCATGAATTCTGCGAGTTTCTCATGAGTTTACTGCGAGTTTCTCCTTGAAGTTTAGCGAGTTTCTGTCTAAGTTTTTTGAGTTTGCAAAGTTGGCGAGTTTCATCTAAATTTTTTCTGAGTTTGCAAAGTTGGCGAGTTCTGTCTAAAGTTTTGCGAGTTTGCAAAGTTGGCGAGTTTGCTCTAAAGTTTTTCGAGTTTGCAAAGTTGGCGAGTTTCTGTCTAAATTTTTGCGAGTTTGAAATTTGGCGAGTTTGAAATTTGGCGAGTTTGAAATTTGGCGAGTTTGAAATTTGGCGAGTTTCTGCTTTGGCGAGTTTGTGACTTGGCGAGTTTGGTACTTGGCGAGTTTCGATTTGTGAGTTTTTGATTTGGCGAGTTTCTGATTTGGCGAGTTTCTGACTTTGGCGAGTTTCTGATTTGGCGAGTTTCTGACTTGGCGAGTTTCTGATTTAGCGAGTTTCTTTCTGGCGAGTTTCTCTCTGGCGAGTTTCTTTAGCGAGTTTCTTCTCTGCGAGTTTGGTTCTTGCGAGTTTGGTTCTTGCGAGTTTGGTTCTTCCGAGTTTCTTCTCTGCGAGTTTGGTTCTTCGAGTTTGGTTCTTGCGAGTTTCTTCTCTGCGAGTTTGGTTCTTGCGAGTTTCTTCTGCGAGTTTCTTCTGCAAGTCTGGATTTCTGTTACTAATCTACATAAACCTAAAACCACATCTATCCTTTAAAGATCAATAACACATCATCAACACAAATTTAAAAAGAGTTTTTTGGCGGAAAATTTGAGTAAAATTTACTTTTTAGGGAGACTAAGCGTTCAATTTTTCTGAAATTCAAATTTTAGTTCAAGCTGTGAAATTTTTGGTCAAAATTTCAAATTTTTGAGCCCCAATTGAATTTTTAGGGTCAAATTTAACGTCAAAATTTTTCAAATCTCAAATTTTCTTACAACTTTAGAATTGAATTTTATAGTGAATTTCAAATTTTGGGGGAGAAAATTTTTCATAATCATTTTGGAAAATTAAAATTCACTACATCAATGTCTCTAATCCTTTCACAAATCTCCTCACCTTCCATCTACTGCTTAAAACCTTCTTCACCAAACCTTACTACTTGATGATTAGAAGATCCATTTGTGAAATTAAACAAAGAAATGATATTCTTGACTAAGATGTTCTCACAATTTAAGAATTCAAAGAGTCGAACTTCATCGATCCCGAAATCATCAGATAGTGCAAGGTGAAAGAGTTGATGTACAAGGAAGGAATGCTCAAAGGCTTGTCAAGAATTATGAGAATACTACAAATGTCGATATCTGGACAATGAGGTTGTAGCATTGGAGCGGATGACATCGCAGATCTGGGAAGATATCATACCCAACTATGACACCGAGCCCAACTTCGATGAAGAACAAATGGTTGAGGAAGATATCGTTCCCACATGACCTGAGCCTATCTTTGACAAAGAACGGATGGTTGAGGTACAATCACATTGTTCATATTTTGCTGCAAATGTAAAACAAAGCGAGCAACACTGAATTGAAATGAAGGAGAGGTTGACCGATTGTTGCACAATGTCAGGACATATCTCATGTCACGAGCCTTTAGTTGCAAACAATACAAGCGAATCATCAAATCAAAATCTTGAATCGAAAACATTCTTCTCAAAAGACCATTGCTCAATTTCAAAAAGATTTTTCAAAACTAGAGGCACATTGCAAATCTCTTGAAGTTAAAATGCAAAGTAATCGTGTGGATACATTAGTAAAAGAAAATGAGCATCTAAAGGCTCAAATTCAAGCAAAGGGGCTTACGCATGTTGCTTTACAAAACAAATTGAGAAGATTAACTGGCAAGAGTGTGGATACTAAATTTACAAAACCAACAATCTTGGGGAAATCATCACTACAACCAATCGAAACCAATCGGTAGTTAAACAACCAAGCTGCTTTTAAATCGAGCGATCAAAACCTTCAAAACCACGGTTTGCCTCACAAGTTGTTGAGAATAATCATTTGTCAAATCCAGTCCTCCACATTCTGGCCTAAGAGTAGCGTCTCTATTAAACCTCAACAAGTAGGCTGCTGGCTCTTCTAGGATTATTAGAAACGGTGTCTAAACCGAGCATTAACATTAAAAATTCATATGATTCACATGACGCGTACAAGAACTATGATCTAGAAAAGCTAGGAAAAGGGCACCTACTCCAAAAGATGGAATCTTAGGTTCACAACCTAGTGTGATGCTTTCTAGTGTGTTGCATAACACTGCTTGTAGTAGCAAACCAAAACCTAAGGTTAATCAACAAACGGTTAGAAATAAACCCGTTGATCTAAGCGTAAAATTTAGAAAACCTAATAGGTGGATCAATATAGGGCCTTGACTCTTCCCAAAAGAAGTTTCAACATCCCCTAGATCTAACCTTAGATGGATTCCAACAGGTAGAGTTTTCAACAACTGTTGGTAGGTGGATTCCTACGGGCAAGATACTAAGTAGTTGCATCAAAACAAGTGTTAAACCCACAACATCCATCCACGAGGTAGGAAAGGAAATCATCAAAATGGCATGTTGGTGTCGAAGATTATTGACACTACATCTTTATGCTTCTAACATCCGGAACCCGGTTACCATTGGGGATCCATGTTTCTTCTATCTTGCCCTCTCCTATTTTCCTTACAGTACCATAACAATGGCTTAAGTACAACACTTAGGACCCGTTTCTCCTGTCTAAAACATAATGATTCATCAGTTGCATCACCATTGTACTCAATCGTCAAGAATTGGAAATTTTGTTTGCTCCACTGTTTGGAGATTCTTTAGAAAGCGTTAGCCGGATGTATCTAATGTTTCATTTGCACAACGATCATATTCTAATTCTAGATACACCACACAATCTACAACAACAGCGGATTCTTTGGAGATGCACCTTAATCGAATCTCGATAACATAGACCAAAGCTGTTTCCAACAAATGACATAGCTGATGATTAGCAGTTGATTCTCATGAGGTATTTATGGTACTTCACACCTATTCGATTAATTGAACATACATTCTGTTGTCTCCAATTTCATCATCAACATACGTGGTGTATGTTTCAATTCATTGAAAACATCGAGGGGGAGAGAGTGTAGGTGATCATTGGTTTTTTGTTTTTCCACATGCTTCTTTGCGAAAACCCAATGCCTTCATGAATTTCTTCAATTAGGGAAAATAAACGATTTGTGGTTAAAATTTCTCAAGTTGGTGTTATCGTCTCAATTTCACGGGTTATCTTGTGTGAAGTTACCCAAATATGATGTTATGATGCCTCACTACGGTCATTTTATCAGTATTTGCATATACACGTTGATTAGTATTAGATAGACCGCAACAATCGGGGTTGTTTCATTTAAGCCTTTCGTGGTTTTGTTTGGTGTGATGTCTACATACGTCATGAAGATATTGTTGATTTCATGTTTTCCTCGAGCGGACTTTCGCAACAAGTCGATTCTCTTGTGTGGTTTTTATCTCTTCAAATTCGGCGCATCACGAAAACTTCAAAAGTTAGAATAAATGTCTACTATATCAAAGTTTCGAATCTGCGGAAAACGGTTGTCGGTTTGAGTGATCTTGAAAAATCGTCAATTGGGGAGAGGTTAATTTGTGTAATACTTATTACATCTTTTCCCTAAATGGCTTGTGCACATTACGTATACAACCCGTTCTTGTCAAGAAAGGATCGTAGTGCGCATCGGTGCCACAATCCTATAAAGGAGCGAAAGCTTCTTTCTGTTGATTAAAACTTATCAAAACTTTCATTTTTCAAAGTTTTGCTCAACAACAAGTACTTCCCTTATGTTTTCAAAACTTCAAAAGTTAGTATCACTTGTTGAGGGGGAGTATTTGCAAAATCTTTGTTCTAAATCAAATGTTCTTGAAATCCATTTCTTTCTAAATGAATTTCCAATGCCTCAAAAAGCATATTTTAATCAACATGTTTTCAAAAACAACATACATATGCTATTTTTGAGGGGAGAAATGTGATTAAAATTGTTGATCAGGAAGTTATGGAATCTCATAGCGTGCTCGACTCGAATATCACCAATGAATTGCGATCTTTGAATGTCGATCGAAAAGATTTGTCTTCCAAGACTTATCTTAGTAGAATGTACCAATCTGAGACACTCTTGATTGACATGAACTTTGTCGGGTCTAACCTCCTTTTACGGAGTTTACATCTTCAAGGTAGTTATTAGAGCTAGTTGTCACCTAAAGGCTGATAATGGAACTCTTTAACTATACAACGTAACCGGTGTCTGTGGGAATTGTCTATCAAGAGTCGATCAATTCAAAAGTCGAGCTCTTCCCCTCTCAATGTGATTTAGGTCAAAACTCATAAGCACATGTGGAGGGAGTATTTCTGAAAAAAAAAACTCTCAAGGTGTTAGCAAAACATGTTTTTCATCATAAACATATTGAGAGATTTTTCAAGAAAAGGTTTTGTGGCAACATAGGATAGTCATGGAGTTTTAAGGTAACTAAGTTTAGGAATAAGCGTCTTATGATCCTTGAGCCGGAGAGGATCTACAAGGACATCACAAATAGTTAGTATCTAGAAGTCCTTAGGTATGATTTAAAAAGGAGAAAATGAGAATCGGAGAAAGAAGGAGTTGAAGAATTAAAAAGAGAAGTTAAAGAAAAGGGTGAAAACAAATAGCCCTCCAAATTATTCAACTTAGGGAACACTTGGGTTCAATTCATATGCTCTTGGTTGTCACAAGATGACACCGTATTGAAGACAAAGTCGTCATGGACCCGATGACGTAATGCACTAAACCTTCTTAGCCACTCAAGTTCTCTCAAAAGAGCTTGTTTCATTCTCACAGGAAACCCTACGTAATCTATCGACTCTGCTAGAGATTGTTGGTATTGAAGAAGGAGACCCTCTTCCTAGTCTCCGCTTAGGAAAATCAAAGCGCACTAATCGAGTCTAGAGCCATGAGATTTATCTAAAGATCTCTTAGGAACACTTAATTATTTCATCACTTGTTGTTCAAACAATAAGAACACAAGTGACACTTTTCAAGTCCCTCACAGATCTTAGCAATGCGAACATTTATGAGGGATTCACAATTGTGATCCTCGGTGATTGAATGGAAATTCTGCCGGGGTCAACATCAACGACCACGGCGGCCCGAGTTACTGGTAACTCCTTGTGGGTTGCAGCAGGTAATGTCTCAAACGGTCTGATGCATGGGGTGATGCTTGATGTACCTCGACTCATCGAGCTGTAGGTGTATTTGATACATCGTGTTATCTCACTTGTGGGACTCCAGTTAGAACGACCTTTGTGAGAATTAGAGATGTGTTTTCACACTATCTGTTAACATCTCGAAGTTCAAACTTGTAAGTCTTTGGATTATTTCTAACCCATGTTTTATGTTTTCTTCTTATGGATGCTCACGGGTGGAAAAGATCGTGCAGACTCTTCACATGCTCATATCAACATCAACACAAATTGAAGTTCTCTCAAAAGGCAAAGAAATTTGAGAAAGATTCTACATCAAAGTCAAAGAATGCGCAAAGTTATTAGATAAAGATCAAAGTTAAAGAATGAGAGCTTCAAATATATGAATCACAAACTTCATGATATGAGCATCTGGAAATGACTTTCATCACTAACAACAAAGGTGTTGATAAAGGCAGATTTCTGGCCTGATCACAACAACAAGAACAAAGAACAAAGATTCAAAGAATCAAAGGCGTCACAAGCTATGAGCATGAAAAGAAGTTCAAGACGTCAAACGACCTAAGCAAGACAACAAATGATGACCAACCCTTAGGGGAGATTGTTAGGAACATGTTTTATTATCAAGTGTAGGTCATTTCATTTTGTGGGTGGATTTATAATTATGGTTTATAAATGTTTGTAATTAGTTTCACAGCTCATGTAGTAAGCCCATGAGCTGTGATAGAAGGTTCTTTTAGAACCAAGGGGAAACACCCCTACTTATGTAAACACTATAAATACCCCTCCCTAGAAGGAGAGAGGTTGTTAGTTCTAATTGCAATTATCATTTCACTAATCATTCATTAGTTCCTTCCACTTTCTCTCTCTATAACTTTCTCTCTCTAGAAATACATATTGTTGTGATAAGATGGTGACCTAACATGCCATAATGCTGTTATAAATCCACATTGAAACAACCACATAACCATTAGAACGCGTATTAAGGTTCTTCAATTTAACAACTTTGATGTAAGCAGTGAGCTTAAATTTCGTAATAGGCCAAAAGGTAAAAATTTAGCCTAATTCATATCTCTTTGCTTTCAGTTAAATGGAACATTAGGTATACGATAAGGGATAAAATATTTACATACCTTGTAACAGGATAGTGAAAGCCTCGAATGGTTAGGCTCAATCTGAATCTAAAAAGTTTGGGATGACTATAACCTATCTTCTCAGAACAATCCCACACTTCCGCATAATTCATCACATAAATTGAATAATAAACTTTTATATAAAAGCACGTGTTAAGATCGGTAGACAAATAAAAGTGTACAGCTTGACTACAACTCCCAAATCCCCACGGCATCCCAAAGAAATCCAATTTATCATCTTCTAAATCAAACACTTCAAACCGAATAAAACTTAGCACCAAAAATTACCCCGAAATTGTTAAAGCAAATGATTTTAATATTAGGGTTTAAGATTCAACTTTATCGTCTCGCACAAGCCCCCTCCCTAATAGTACCAATCAAACAAAAATATATAAACCCCAATTATATAAATAAAATGATATAAAACCATACCTAAAATCCAGCTAACCGGAAAAACGTAAAACACAAACCTCAAACGCTTTTGAGATCTTTGGCAGTGATGTTTTAAGGTTTGTAGTAGTAGCGCGTCGGTTGTCGGTGATGACCTATTACCCAGATGTAATTCTTAACAACTTGAAACAAATATTGATCAGCAACCCCAAATGTATGTTGAAGATAAGGATTCGGTTAGCGATGGATGGTACGTATATAATTTTTCTACATGAATAGATAAGGATTCGAAATCCTGATGAGTAAGAAAGACATCTGCTCCTGCAGAAATGTATGTTGAAGACACGTGGATCGAATGTATAAAAAGGTCAGCTTATAGGATTACCTATTTTTTAACGGGCTGAGAGTATACCCAGAGGCCCAACAACTTATTTACTATCGTAAGGTTCACATTTGCATCGCACGTGCCAAGGAAATCTTTTTTCTATTCCACCGACCTAGCAGATTAAGTAGTATATAGAATACACTTGAGAAAATTTCAGAATACACTCTTGTGATTCACATTTATAATTTTATATATGTTATTGAAGACGACTTGCCATTTCTTATAATACAAACTATAGAACTAGTTAGAGCAAGGTGCACGTGTATAGGTTTAATGGGAGAAAAGTTTAATATATATCAAATATTCTAAGATTTAAGATCAGACAAAAACTTCTTTAGGATCAATCTACACCCTCCATTTTTATTTGATCTAATGGATGAGATTAATCCTAACAATTAAAAAAACTCACTTTCATCATTTTTTTTAAATATAAATATCTTTCAAACCGTTAATCGTCAAGCGAAAAAAATATACCATTGGGACGAGCATTTAATTATCTTTATATAGATATGCACTTTGATATACTTTCGACAAAACTTTTTTTCTTCGTGTTTTTCATATTTTTTTTAAAGTTTTTTTTTTTTTTTTTTTTTCGTTACTGAAATTTGCATGAAAAATCATATATGATTTCACACTAATTTGAATATCAAATGTGATATTAGTTTTAAATCATATATGATATGTATATGATATGTGATTTATCTTATATGATTCTAGTATCACATATGATCAATGTTGCAAAAATCGGCCAACTCGGCCGATTAATCGTTAATCGGCCGAGTACCTTGTCGATTTTAAAAAATCGGTCGAAAAATCGGCCTAGAAAAAAAATCGACACTAAGCTGTCAAAAAATCGGCTGAATCGGCCGATTAATCGGCCAAATCGGTAAAAAATCGACCGAATCGGTCAAAACTCGACCGGTCAAAAATCGGTCGAATCGAGCAAATCGGTCATTTAAAAAAATATAATAATTTAGGTATTCTACTTAATTTGGGGATCGTATATTTCACTTATAACGCACAATGGGTATCATAATAAGAATTGGAGCCTTTTATTGAGGTTTGGAAACATAGCAGGCTTGGAATCGGTTAAGATTTTTAGTTTGGTCTCCGAAAATACCAAAATATTGCAAGAAATGCCAATCCGATTAATCACCGATTAATCCCGACTTGACCGATTACTCGCTGCAGGGTGGTCGACCGCCCGACTACCGATTCACGATTTTTGCAACATTGCATATGATATTACATATCATATGTGATTTAACACTAATATCACATGTGATCTTCAAATTAGTATTAAATCATATATGATATTTCATGCAAATTCCAATTTCGAGGAAAAACGAAAAAAAAAGACGAAAAAACATGAAAAACAGATTTTTTTTTCCTTTTTTCGAAAGTATATCAAAGTGCCCGTCTATAGAAAGATAATTAAATGTTCGTCGCGATGGTGTAATTATTTTTGCTTAAGGATTCACGGTTTAAGAGATATTTAAATTATAAAAAATAGGTGAAATAATAAAATGCTTTTAATCTCAGCCATTGATTTTTTTTAGATGGATGGTGAAGATAAGTCCCTTGGTATGCAAGAAAAATTTGGTATGTAAAATAACTCACCTCATATTCTAAAAAGATTTAATGAATTAATTACATTTATTTTCTGATTAAAAAAAAAAGAGTTTTAACTTTTTTTTAAAGAATTAAATTTCTCACAAACCATTAATCGTTACGCAAAACGAATCATATCACCACGACAAGAAGTAAATCATTTTTTATAGATGGGCACTTCTATATACTTTTGACTAACTTTTTTTTCGATTTTTATTTAGTTACGTATAGAAAAATCACATATTCTTCGGAAGTATATCGAATTACCCATCTACTGAAAGATTAAAAAATAATAGTCGTAATGGTGTATTTTTTTCACTTAACGATTTACCGTTCACAAGATATTTTATTTTTAAAAAAGAGGTGTAAAGTAGATGTATTTTTTAAAATGAGTGGTTAAGAACTAAGAATTGTTTCATTATATCTTATAATTTTGGTTCTAAATTGATCTCAACTCGGTTTAATAGTTGTATTTTATTTCCTTTTTTTACCACAAAATTTGTTTTAAAACTCGTGTATAAATGTGAGAGATATGCAAATTAAACTTAGATTAAGTAGTAATTGTAATACATAAAATGAGAAATTTTCATTTGCTTACTTTTATTTTGATACTTACCAATGGACAAATCTTCACCTTCTATTTAGATTGATCTAATGGTTGAGATTAATTTAAGATTTAATATGCTTAACCTTAATCTTCCAACTATATAAAACCTTTATTTATTTTTCTTTTTTACCATTTGTCATTTTTTACACACACTTTGTATGTGTTTTCTTCTGCTCTCATTCTTTCCCTCCAAAAATTAGTTATCCTGATCCACAATTACAGTTCCGATCATCATCACCGTTCCGATCATCATCACCATCACCATTCCGATCACATCACCGTTCCGATCATTATCTCATCATCACCTCCGGATCATTGTCATCATTTTTTATGTCTTCTTTTGATTTGAACGAACCGTTTGTTTCAGAAGCTTTTCTGATTTATATTGTTGTGGTTGATAATCTTGTTGAATCAGTTGTTAATTACGTGGATCAAGTTGTGTAACAATCCTACTTATCAAGTTGCACACCAAGTGTTTGATAAAATGTGTAAGTGAAAAATATTTGATAATCTTGTTATCACGCTCCGTAATTTTACTTATTAATTAAGTTGTTAGTTGAATTTATGTTTTAAGCGCGCGAAATGCTATTTTTATGTTTGATTGCGTTTTTGAATCTCGCTCTCTATCGTAGCGTGTAGTATCACCGGTGATATCCGAAGTTGATGATATTATAATTTTGCTGCTTTTTGTGCTTCTCAAGATACAATCATTGGATGCGAGAAGCTCTCATGTCTTGGCAGATGCTTATAATAGTGGGCTTGGAAGTTTGAATTATGGAAATAAATTAGCTAACCGGAGTTCATGGTGAGCTCTGTTTTGGCTTGAAATTGGAGATGCGCCGGTAATGTTTTTCTTATGAAGCTTAGTGCTTGTTAAGATAAGTTATATTAACGTCTGCGATGTATGAATGCTTTAACTTTGTCGAGATCATAGTAAATATGTATTCTGAGATGCGTGGTGAAGCTCGTGATCATGCACGTTTACGCAATTTATACTTTTTAACATTGAACTAAATTTTCTCTCAGATTGATGCTGCAAAACCTGTTGGAAAAGTTTTCGAACCATTCAAGGCCCCTTTCACCTTATTGGACAAGGTAAAACAATTTATAATATATTTATTGCCTAGTAATGCTTTTGGTTGTTATCCTTGTGGAGTTCGTTGCCTAGGTGTTATCTACCTTTACATCTTCGGTCTCGTCTTGAATGGTACAACATAATTGTTATAGTATGCACATATCTTTGTGAGTTCAGTTCCCAATAGGATATTTAGTGTACACTTGAAATTGAGAGGGAATCAACTGGGTATAAAAGAGTTACAAAAAAAAATGCTTGCTTTTGAACTGTAGTTTTGTAGTATCACTTGTGATATTTGTAGTATCACTTGTAATATTTTGTTTTTTATACGTTTTGATATTCATAGGTTAAACTTTATTATATGTCATGTATATTATCACTTGTGATATTTCATTGTTATTGTTTTATAATTATTCTTAAATCTTTTTTTTTTTAATTTGTGATGATACCCTATTTACCGTATGTTTACCTTTGTTTACAGCTTCTAATAGTGTGAAAACACATAAGTCGTTTAATCATCATGAGTTTATTGACACTCCTGGGGGATAAGTTTTTTTGGGTTCCTAGAGTTTCGGCTAGTGCGTTACCAGTATTCTCTAGTCATTGCCCCGGGGGCGATGACCCCTGGAGACGGTGATCCTGGAGGCGACTCCGTTGAAGGTGAATCTGCTGCAGTCTAAGTCCGATTTTACCTTATTTTTTTTAATTTCTTTTGTTTGATGTAACACTTGTAATTCATAGCTTTTCAATATTGCTAAAAAAAACTTATGCTCAATAGTTTGGAATGATTTTTTATGAGGATTTTTTTGATTCATACAGTTCTCTATATCTGGTATCACTTTGTGATATTCTGTTAAAAAATAGGCAACACTTGGTTTTGATTTTGATGTTTATATCACTTATGGTATTCTGTTAAATTTGATGTAACACTTTCTTTGATTTTTAGATATGTCAAGTTTTTTATTTTTGTAGTTTTGTTTCTTGTTTTTATACATATTTGGTATATGTAATATGCAGTGTTATATCTCTTGTGATATGAAACATTTTATTGTAATAAAAAATGCTAAGAGTAATATCACATGTGATAAAAGAATAAAATGCTACATTAATACTTTTCCATACAAATGATCATACAAGTCAGTTAGTGATTCCCAAAAGTAGTACAAACTCCGGCACCATGCAATGTGGCTCGGGACCTAATAGTGCACACCCTTCTTAGGTTACCCCAAACTCGCATTGCATTTTTAAACTAAGTAACATAAGGATTGCTTCTTGCTTCGCCTGATCCTTCTCCAGTCATCTTTGTTTCATCTATCATTCTCTTTATCTAGCCGTCTTTATTTTTTTTGTATCAATCTTGTTTGCAGAATCAGACATCATCTCCTTTTTTCATTTACTTGATGTAGAATTATCTTTGCTGTAATTCTTCATAAAGTTTCATATGGATTATTTATCATCACGTGCCTCGAAAGCACGTCCGTCTGAAAAAATTAAGAGGTCATGTTTATTAGAGACCAATATATACTCATTTATCACTTGTGATATTATAATGCATTTAAAAATATATATGCAACATGTTGTTCGGATTTTTGGAGGAACCTGTGATATCGTGATATCATAGGTGATATCACAGGTGTATCATCTGTGATATCACAGGCATGTCGACTTCTTCTATTTGTTGAATCAATGGTGGTGATGGAGAAACATGTGATACAGTGTTAAACCTATCGAAACATGCACACTCTATCAATTAAGAAAATAAATGCATTACAAATCAAACAGAAGCATGTTACAAGCTCAATATCTCTTGTGATTTCTCATATTATCACAACATTCATCACATTATCACAACAATCCCTCAATAACTACTAACTACCACACTTTTATTGCTAATTTATTGTGTGTCTCATTCTCTTGTTCAACTTTTGGAGGAGAATTTGATATCACGGTGACATCTCGGATGTGTCGACTTCTTCTATTTGTTGAATCACGGTGATATCACGTATGATATCATTGGTGATATCACTTGTGATATCATAAATGATATCACGTGTAATATCACATGTGATATAACATATGTTTGAGCTTCTTCAGTTTGTTATGAAGATGTTGTGCTTTGTATAACCATAACTTCTTCAATTTGTTGATTCACCCATAGATATTTTTCAATCCCGTTGTAAAACCTATTGAAATACGCACAATGTATCCATTAAATAGACAAATTCAATTACAACTTAAATAATAATCAAAATCACACTAAATAACTATGTGTTTAAAGCAAAATCAATATGTTTAATCTAACAACTTCAATAATAAGCAATATTGCACTATAATAAATAGCTTATCAGTAACCAAAACACAATTATCATCCACAAAAAGCACATAAAACATCAAAATAATAATATAAAACAAAGGTGATAAAACACACAGTAAATAGTATATCATCAAAACTTAAAAAAAAACTATGATTATAAAACAATAACAATGGAATATCAAAATGGATACTATACATGACATATAATAAAGCTTAACAAATAAACAAAAAAACCTATCATATAAATAAAATTGCACAAGTGATAATACAAATATCACTAGTGATAATACATATATACAATTCAACTGCAAATATCACTGGTGATACTACACGTATGATACTTTTCACTCACACATTTTATCAAACACTTGGTGTGCATCCATGTATGCAAAACTAACAGAAAGATCATAATATCTCTGGTTTTCAATTAGATCTAACCTCTAATATCTCATATTATCATAAAAACACAAAAATCCTCATAAAAATTCTCATAAATATCTTTCAAAACACAAATAAAATCAAGATTCAAGAACAAAATTATCACAATCATCTCATCATCACATTAATCTATCAATTAACAACTAAAAACACAATTTTTTTTATAAATAACAATAAAAACGTAAATAAAATCACAGCAAATAGTAAAATAACTACTAAATAAAGAATTGGAAGTACCGTACGATCATCTTGAGTTTGAATCGGTTCATTTTGAACCGTTTTTTTCCTAGATCCGGTTCTACATACGTTGATTGTGTCATTTTTGTGTTTTTTCTTTTTGCTTTTAACGGTTAAAAGTGGTTGATTTTGAATTTTTATGCTAGTTTTTGATTTTGGTTAGAGAGAGAAAGTGATATTTGTTGATATTAAATTTGGGGAAAGTGACTGGTATGGGTAAGAGATAAGGTGGGGCAAGAATTCATTAATTACAGAAGTGGTCCCTCCAGGTATTGTATTCTTAAAATTTGTCTTTTTGATCCAACGGTGGAGATCCATTCCATGGTAAGTAGCAAAATGATGGTATCCAAAATAAAGCGTCTCTACATAAAATATTAAATAAAAGCACAAGTTATTGTTATATGCATATTAATACAAGAGTAAATTGCATTTTTGGTCCCTAAGGTTTAGCCAAATTGCAGGTTCAGTCCCTAAGGTTTCGAAAGTGCAACGATGGTCCTCATTTTGAAACGTTTGCTGCATGTTTGGTCCCTGATCAACATCAAATGACGAAAATACCCCTGTCTTCTTTTGTTTCTATTTTCTTTTCATATTTCTTACATAAATGGTCCCTGTCTTGTGCTGGCTTTACAAAATTCGTCCATTTTTTTTTATTTTTTTTTAAATTAACTATTACAATTAGTATTATTTTTTTAATTCAAAAATATTCAAAAATGATCAAAAATGTTAAAGATATTCCAAAAAAATTAATTTTTTATATAATTTTTTTAAATTCAAGAGAAAAGTCCAAAATATATTCGTCTCCTTCCGCTTTTTTTTTCGATTTCGCCGCTTTTTTTTATATTTTCGTCCATTTTTTTACGCTTCTCCGTTCTTTTACGCTTCCAACTCTTTTTTTATTATTTTTATGTTTTCGCCTTTTTTTTACGCTTCCCGTTCTTTTACGCTTTTAGTCTCCGTTTCTTTTACGCTTTCGCCAGCTTGTTTTACATTTTCGCCTTTTTGTTTTCGTCTCTTTCTTTTACGTTTTTTTTTTACGCCGCCTAACGTAAAGAGATCGTTTACGCTTTTTTTACTCGCCTAAAAAATGTCTTTTTTGTACGTTTTACGCTTCGCCTAAAAGAACGTCTCTTTTTTTACGCTTCGCCTAAAAAGTCGCTCTCTCTTTATGTTTTTTCGTTTTCAAGAACGTCTCGTACTTTTTTACGCTTCCGTATAAAATGTTTCTTTTTTACGCTTACATTTTTTACGCTTCGTCAAAACGCCTTTACGCTAGATCTAAACGTGAAAAAGACATTTTTAGACGAAACGTAAAAAAAACGTAAAAAGACGCTTCTTTAGACGCAAACGAAAAAAACGTGAAAAAACGAAAAGAAGAAAGAGACGTTTTAGACTAAAAGCGAAAAAAACGCAAAATAAAAAGAGGCGTTCTAAAAAATGTAAAAATGTCTCTTTACGCTAGATCTAAACGTAAAAAGTCATTTTTTTTACGTTAGACTAAAGCGTAAAAAAACGAAAACGCAAAAGAAAGAGTCGAAAACAAAAAAGGCCGAAAATGCAAAACAACCTGACTTAAAACGTAAAAGAACACTAAAACGTAAAAGAACAGGCAGAAAACGTGAAAAAAACGGACCTAAAACATAAAAATAAAAATAAAAAGTTGAAAACGTAAAAAGAATGTAATTAAAACGTAAAAAATGGATGAAAACATAAAAACGGACGAAACGTAAAAATCGTAAAAAAACGTAAAGGCGATCTAATATATTTTGACTTTCTCTTCTTTAAAAATTATGTAAAAAAAATTTTTTTTTGGGAATATCTTTAACATTTTTTGAATATTTTTTGAATATTTTTGAATTAAAAAAATAATACTAATTGTAATAGTTAATTTAAAAAAAAAATAAAAAAATGGGACTAATTTTGTAAAGCCAAAGTTAACGTGGACCATTTATGTAAGAAATATGAAAAGAGAATAGAAACAAAGAAGACAGGGTATTTTCGCCATTTGATGTTGATCGTGACCAAACATGCGATAAGAACGTTCAAAATGAGTGACCAATGCAGACTTTCAAACCTTAGGATTCGAACTTCTAATTTGGCTAAACCTTAGGGACCAAAAATGCAATTTACTCTTAATACAATAAGATAGTATATATAACAAATAGTACTTATGTAATTTTTAATAAAAATTTAAGTAAGAATATTAAAATTTATTATTTTTACAACTTTCATTTAATAACCCGTGAGCACACATGTTAAAAACTTAAATACAGATAAAATTATTATTACTCACATATATCGCCGTGATTAAGCACATAATTTAAATGATTTCGTATAATCAGAAGGTAACTCACACATTTTAGAAGCCAAAACTTAAATACAACATGTTATAAAACATTTGAAGATTGTAAATTGTTGATGCAATACGTAAAGTTAATTCACGAATTACTTTTGGTCCATTTGTTAAAAAGTGGGATTTAGAACAAAACATATACTTTGGTCCATTTTTAAAAATAAATTGTAAAGAGGCAACATTAGTCCTTAACCACGGTCGTTGACGTTAGTCCTTGAAAGATTTTGCAACATTTAAGCTATTTCTTTTCTTAAAAAAAATTTAAAAGAAAAATGTTTTTTTAAATTTTAGTTTGTTTTTTTTTAATTTTTTTTCTAATAAATTTTTTAAATTCTAAAAAATAATTGAAAATTATGAAAAAATAATTTTTTTCTAAAATTTAAAAAATTTCAAAATATATTCTAAAAAAACTTTTTTTTAAAAAAATTTAAAAGAATTTCTAAAAATAAAATTTTAAATAAAAAAATTAAAATTTTTTTGTTTAATTTCAAAAAATATAAAATTTTAAAATATATTATAGAAATTTTTGTGACATTTTGCCATTTGATATGGATAAAAATTTAAACAAAATGATAAAACTTCATTTTGATATGGTTTTAGTCTATTTTTAGAAACTTTTAGAAAAAAGAAAATCAAAATTTTTAGAAAGTGAAACCAAACTATCATTTTGATAAAAAAATTGAAGGTAACATTTGATATGGTTAGTCAAAATTTCTAAAAAATAATGCCTAAAAATTTTGATATTTTAGTTTAAAAAATCTCAAATTATTTTTCAAAAAGTTTTTTAGAATATTTGAATTATTTTTTGAAAAGTTTTTTTAAAAATTTTAGATTTTTTAGAAATTTAGAATTTTTTGAAAAAAATTAGAATATATTTCAATTTTTCGCTTATTTAAAATTAGAAATTTTTTTTAAATTTTTTCAATTATTTTTGATTTTAACGTTATTAAAAGTGTATTCTTAAAAAATTTCATAAAAACATTTTTTCTAATTTATTTAGAAATTTTTAAGAAAAACTAACGCTCAAAATGCAAACGATCTTAAATTATAAAACTAGTACTTTTTTGAAGAACTAACTCGTTAGAAAATGACCAGTAAACCAAACTATGATTTTGACTAAAATCGCATCATTGAAGAAATACCAAAGTGATGCAATACAAGGACAAAAATGTTAACTCATTAAAATATGATGCCGCTTATTGGTACCCCTCTAAAGTGTAAGTAATGTCCCCCTTGTGTTCAATCGGTAGGTGTGACGTCGATTTTTTTTTGTCTCAACTTTTTCCTTTTTCCTTTTTCGACGGAATACGATTTGGTTTGTGAAGAATTAGCAGATGAAGAAGACGGAGGAAATATATTATTGTTGGTGTTTTGTTGTGACATTTTTTGAAAATAAAATGGAAGTGTATGTAAAAGTGTAGTTAAATTATGATTTGGGATTAGGGGTGTAAACGAAGTCGAAGTCAAATGAGTCGAGGTGAAGTCGCTCGCCAAGCTCGAACTCGACTAGATTAGTAATACTCGAGCTCGAAACTCGACTCGAGCTCGTTCTAGCTTTGGATTTCAAGCTCGAGCTCGGCTCGTCATCTCAAACTCGAGCCGAACTCGACTCGAGCTTCGATTGTTGCCGCTTTAAAGCTCGAACTCGATGAAAATGGGCATATCAAGCTCGACTCACTCGATTCGTCGAACTATATGTATATAAAAGGGTAAAAGTGTAATATCATTAAAGCTCGATAAGGGCTCGCGAGCCTCACGATTTTAGCGAGCATATTCGAGCTTCGAACTCCTCGAAGTGTATCTCAGTAGTTCGAGCTCGACTCGCTTATATCGAGTCGATTTCGAGTAGTTTACGAGTCGATCTCGAATAGCTCGCGAGCTGTCTCGTCTCGTTTACACCCCTATTTGGGATGAAGGTATGAAAAATGTTTAGTTAAAAGTGAATATTTATAAGTGAAAAGTAGGGTATAGTTTTTAGCCGTTACAAACGTTTACATTTTAAAGAAAAAAGATAAAAAAAATAAAAAAAATAAAAAATAACGGACGGTGTCCGTTGGTGCAATGGCTGAGGAACCAAATGGCGGACGAACGACGAGCATCTGATGTAGTATGACGCCGCCGTTCATGCATTTCTGTGACCGATTTCGGGCGAAAATTTAGTGTAATGAGAACCCTTATATATTATAAATACAACAGTCAAATAAAAACATATTATGTTTGGCGTAATGAGCTGCAGCTGGAGCTGGGATTAGGGCTTATATTATAAGCCGAGAGATACAGCTTATATTTTTATAAAGCTGTTTGGCAAATTAGTTGGAGCTGAAGCTTATTTATGTAAAATCACATAAAATTACATCAAATTAAAATTACATATATTTTCAGCTTTTACGTGATAATTCATTATATTTTTAAAGGTTTTAAGTAATTTAACTAGTCATAAGCCCTATAAGCCTTTTTTTATGTGTTTGAGCTTATAAAAGCTTATGACTTATTTTATAAGTTATAAGTCTTTATAAACATGTGTAACAAACAAAACTTATTTTAAAATTCCAAAGCCTTTATAACCCCCGCCAAATACAGCCATAGCAGACACCACTGTCTCTCTAATCGGTAAAAAGCATTAATGTTAAAGTATTGGTGATACGATAGTTGATAAGCTTATGGGATTAATGTTAAGAGTGGGTAATACAGTATTAAAAAGATTCTCAGCATACGTATACATGATTTGGTATACGGCCCCATTTTCATTTTTATTAACACAGTGTTCTCATGTTTTGCAAAAGAGATGAAAGAAAAAAAAAATGATAAAAAGTGTTTGTTCACAAATTTATAATACAGCTCTCTCTCTCTAAAAATAAATTTTCTCCTACCTCTCTCTAAAAGCTCAAAAAATCTTATATTTTCCGCGTCGGTTTTGCCGCCACCGCCGTCTCTGACCTCCTTCTCCATCTTTTGTCCTTTTCCTTCCCACAATAAATGCCCTTACTCACAGACCGTCATCTCCCATCTGCCGCCGCGCGCAGTAGTTGTTGCATCGCCACTTCTCGCCGGATCCGTTACTATCCGTCTCTTCGCCAGATCTGTGTTGTCCGTCATCGATGGCTTGTCGCCGCCTTGGGTCTCGACTTTAGACTGTTTGTTTAGGTCCGCTCCTTTAAGGATGCCTAGTTTTATCTTTTATGTATGTTTTATGTACTTTTGTCAAGCTACATCTTCATATAGTTGTGTCTACCAAAAGCTCACTTTGGTGATTCCCCCACCCTTGTATGGTGTTGATGTTGTCTGTCACAACTATTATGGTGTATGTCTTGTTTTGGCTTAACTTGTTACCTTGTGTATTTTGTTTGGCAAGTCGGTTCCGATTTTGCTCATTATATTCGATGTAACTTGTTGTGTTCAAATTACCTCCATTTGTGAGGTGTGAAATGAAATGTTATCTCTGTTCAAAAAAAAAAAAAAAAATTTATATGTGAGTTTATAAGCTTATTTGACTTAGACTTATATAAAATAAGCATAATCTTCTGGCTTATTTTGAGACTCATGGACTTATGTAAGTTTATCATATTGTAATAAATTTATATAGGGATTGTCTAACCAATGCCCTAAGGGCATTGGTTAAGAAGGCATGACCCTTTACAAAATAACTCAGGGACCCACACATAAAGTACACTTCTTATATTAAAAAACGTTTTTCTAATCCTTTTTTGTGGGTCCATACCCTTCTTAACCAATGCCCTAAGGGCATTGGTTTAGGGCATTGGTTAGACAATCCCATTTATATAAATCCACAAGTCTAAAAAGATAAACCAAATTGAGGCATATGAAATATAAGCTGAAACACAAATAATCTCATAAGCCACATATAAACTTAAATAAACACCCCAAAATATAACAAAAATGAAAAATTCAGAAAAAAAATTTTGAAATTGCCCCTTTATCTAACATGAAGTTGTAACTTTCATTATTTGTTTGGACTGCGGCCATTATTAGATACTAGCTTAGAGACCCGTTGACACCGGGTTATTTTTTAAAGAAATAGATAAATGAGATGATAATAAAAGTAATAACGTAAATTTGTTAAATTTAAAAAATGTGTGAGTCACAATCGATTTACAACCATCGCGTTGCCAATCTAAAATAGATTGACTCGAACATAAAATGATGTGTGATTTTAATGATCAATTGAGTTGCTAACAAACCTTGTAACATTAAAAATAATGAACCATAGTATAATACTAGACGAGTACCCGCGCCTAGCGGCAGCGATGTCTAGTTTTCTGCAAAGTTCCGATGACCCATAAGTTTCTTTCAACAAACTGTATTTGTAGCATTAGAGAATTATTTTCGAATAACTACAATTCGATGTTGTGGTTGCATAGAAACATAAATATATAGTTTTTAATAAATTATGAGGAGTCGATCTAAGTGTGTGAGTATATTTTCTAATAGGATTGTTTTAAGTTATTAAGATTTTTAGTAATAATAGATTCAAGCATTACAAAAAGCAACGGTATTATGTAGTTGGCAATATTATATTGTAGTTTAGAGGTATAGCCAACATGTGTGACCGCTTTTTCTTGTTTTGTCAGCAATTTAGGCGTGATAACTATTTTTTACATGTGTAACGCTTATCATTTGGTGTGTGGCTTTTAAAATTGTAACTTTGCAAATTGGATATCACCATAAAGATTATTTTGTACTATCAATTTGTATAGATATTTATGCATTGTTCAAAGCTATTTGTTTGAGGTACAAATAATTATCGCTAAAGATAACAATACTATTTATTTTTGTGATTTTAATAAACTTACATAACATTATTGATACACCGGACAAAGGGCTATACAATATATATTAACTTTTAAACGACGATTCATATATGCTAGTCCCTTAAATGGTGCAAGAGCAACATTTTTTAATATAACATTATACAAATGACAAATTACATGTGTCAAAGCAAAATAAACCAAAAACTACAATTACTTGGTCTCTCCTTTCAAAAAAATTGTCACGGTTCCACAACTACTTCATCATTTCTCATATAATTTTGTCAAATTTGAAACCCGATTCGACCCGGGTGGTTCAACCGTTGAACCGCTCCGATAAAAAACAGTCGATTTAAACCGAGTCAAACCGATAGATTGGGTCGAAAAAATGTCAAATTAAACCGGGTCAACCCGCCGGGTTTGAAGCGTCCCGGGTCAACCCGATATCGGTTTCAACAGGTCAACCCGGTATCGGTTTCAACGGGTCAACCCGGTATCGGTTTCAATTGGTTATTTTTAATTTGGTAGATGTGCTTTTAATTGGGTGTACAATGTGAATAAATTATTGTACTTTTAAGTAATGGGGTGTTTTAATAAGAGTATTAATTATATTATTTATTTCTCTCTCCATTGACCATGTTTTCAACATTCAACTTTCAACATTTTTCACTTTTTCCACTTTGACCATTTTTCCATTTTATATAGTATAGATATATTATTGGGCGATCAAAACAACAAAAAAATATTTTTTTCCCATTTCAAACCAGCCTAAATTTTTTTACAAAAAACCCCTCAACTATCCAATCATTTGCTAAAAATACTCTGAACTCTTTACTATTTACGATTTTTTTATGTAACAAAATTTATTTATCAAATATCTAACAAATATCTGCGATTTTCATACTGCCAGAAACGCCTCTCAATAACGAATAAAATGAGCTCAATATCAATATACTTCTGACATACATAAGATTTAAAAAAAAATGTTGGAAGTTTTATAAATATTTTTAAATAACTTTAAAAGCTATTTTAATTTTTTTTACCATACAGACACAAAACGTACAATTCTATGAAAGTTTGATTTATAATATAAATAATGTCTTTTTATATAAGAGACTTTCTTTACCAAATATCTAAATAATATACCCTCCGAAAGGCCTCTGTATTACAAACAGGACGAGCCCAATATTGATATATTTTTACTTACGTATGAATTTATAAAAAATGTTGATGTTTAGTATCTATTAAAACCGACTTTTTACCAAAAATTATATTGACGAAAACGAGTCTAAATTATCAACAAAGCCTAATATTGATATATTTTTAACTAACAAGCAAAAAAGCTATGACGAAACGCGCGAATGCCATTTTCTCGTTTTGTATTAGAGTACGTTTCGTCTATCGTATATTTAAGATTTCTTTTAATATAATATGGCTTTATCTTATTAAGATTTCCAATATTATTAAGATACAGATTTTGATGTATTTTATTGACTGTAGTTGTATATTTTATTATTTTATGCATTCTACTTTCTAAATTTCAACCTAACAAGTAACAATATTTAAGTGTTTCACGAGTTTCATGAAATTTATTAATACGTCCTAATTGCTTAACAAGTTAGCAAAGAATAACTTATTTGAATAAGTCAACTCATCATTGCATTTGAGTAGGGTTGAAAACGAGCCGAGCTGAGTTCGAGCTCAAGCTCAGCTCATGTAAGTTTTAAAAAGCTCGAGCTCAAGCTCGGCTTATTTCGAGCCTTAAATTTTAAGCTCGAGCACGGCTCGGCTCGTGGTATGTTACATAGGCTCGGGCTCGGCTCGTTTATACGATTTGGCAAAAAATAGTTAAAGCTTGGCTCGAGCTCGAGCTCGACTTGTAATATATCTATATTGAGTTCGTTAATAAGCTCGAGCTCGACTCGTATATATGTTGAATACTAAAAATATCATAATGTCGTTTAGGGCTCGCGAGCCCAAACAAGCTTTGTATGTAAAGCTCGGGCTCGAGCTCGATTAATAAAAGAGCTGTAGCTCGGGCTCGAGCTAGTTTATGCTCGACATGTTCGAGCTTTTTACCGATCTGATCCCGAAGCTTGGCTCATTTTCACCCCTACATCTGAGTAATTGTATAAATATGTCTAACAATCGTTAAAAACGCGGTCGCGTTACGTCGCAAAGAAAATAAAGTCAAAAAATCCGGCCCAACAAATTTAGCCCGCTGGCCCAAAAAAAAGTAAAATTTTATTTTACAAAAATACACTCTCAACTTGATATTATTTACGACTTTTTTATATAACAAACTTTACTTACCAATTATGTAATAAATATCTAGCGATTTCTTGAATAAAAAAAATACCACCAAAAAGGTCTCTTGATAACGAAATAGAGAAGCCCAATATTGATATACACATACTCTACTTTCCTCCATTTCCCGCGCCCACTTAATAATAGTTGACCACATGGCTCCACAACTTTTTATCTACATGAGTGTATGTGAGTTTTTTTCTTGTTCGCTAATGAAACGGATAAACAAATTAGGTTTCTCTTGTTCAGGTTACCTGAGAATATAGTTGTAAACGAATTGAATGTTTAATGAACACTTCACAAATCGATGAGTCAAAACACTATACTTTCCTCCATTTCCCGCGCCCACTCAATAATAGTTGACTACATGGCTCAACAACTTTTTATCTGCATGAGTATATGTGACTTTTTTTTTCTTGTTCGCTAACGAAACGAATAAACAAATTATGTTTCTCTTGTTCAGGTTACCTGAGAATATAATTGTAAACGAACTGAACGTTTAATGAACACTTCACAAATCGATGAGTCAAAACACTCTAGTTTTCTCCATTTCCCGCGCCCAATCAATAATAGTTGACCATATGGCTCCACAACTTTTTATCTACATGAGTGTATGTGAGTTTTTTTTTTTTTTTTTTTTTGCTTCTCTCCTTCTTCTTCTTCTTCTTCTTCGCTAATGAAATAGATAAACATATTAGGTTTCTTTTATGTTAATACAAATAAACTATAAAAACGCTTATTTATATTTTACGATCTTCTAATGTTTTTTCGATAATAAACGTAAAATCATTTTAACGAAATAAATAAAATACGTAAAAGCTTCGAGCCAATAGTTTACTAACACACTTTTACTAAACATATTAAAACCATCAAAACATGTTTAGTTAAATAAGTTATATAAAACCAAAGCTATTTTTATAAAACACTTACAAGTAATATTGTTTACTTACATTTTATAAAAATATATATATGTACTTTGTATATGTTGTAATAGGTAATAATGGGTAAAAACCAAAGTTCATAACCCATGACCCAAGACCCATGATCCATTGACTAGGTACAATAATTGTTGGGTAAGAACCAAAGTCCATAACCCATACCCATAGAGCATGATCCATAACCCATGACCCATTGCATGACATCATGTATGAAGTCATGCTGGATATTATCCATTATCCATGATCCATGACCCAAAGTCCATGACCCATGACCTAAGATCCATAATCCATTGACTAGGTACATTGTATCTTGTTGGTTATCCATGATCCAAAGTCCATGACCCATGGTCCATAACCCATAACCCATAACCCGGTTTGCAACCCAAAATACGGACTAAGCTGACCCAACAGCCGGATCCCTGGAATTGCACTGGTCGGATCCCTTGGGTGAGGGATCCGCCGGAACCATGGATCGGTAGGCATGTTTTGCCTATAAATAGTGAGTCATTTCTCTCTTGCTTACTAACTCTGTTAGACATACTTTCTCTCTATGTTCTAACCTCTCTAACCACAGATCCAAAAGATCATTCTATGTCGTTTTATCTTTGTGTGATTCTCTAGGTTCCTCTTAAAGGCGAGATCACAACCTCTTGAAGACATGCAAGCTCAAGGTCATGAGTTGCTAAGCTTCGTCATCATCAAGACAACTGAAGTGCATCTTGTTGATAGTTCTTCTCTCCCTCCATAGTGTGTCGTTTTGAAGGCATTGGTGTAAAGTGCCGAAGGTGTACATTTGATATGGTCCGTCGATGTACAAGTTGTGTAGTTTGGATTAAAGGATATTGATATCCTTTCTAGTATTATAAAAAGGAGTGTGTCCCCTTTCGGTAGTTGTATTGGATAGTAGTTCCTCCTTTATAATGGAACTCGGTATCTAGCCTTGTACCGGATAAAGTGTTGGCGACGTTGTGATAGGTTTGGTTCTACCTCGTGGAAAAACTCGGTGTCTAGCCTTATACCGGATAAAGTCTAGGCGACGTTATAAAGGCTTCTCCGCCACATTAAGGAGCTTGTGTTGTGTAGTGCTTAGAAACTCTCGAGTTGGTTACTCGGGGAGTGGAGTATGGCAAGGAAAGTGTCATTGCAGCCGAACCACTATAAATACTCGTGTCGTGGTTTTGTGTTCCTTTACTCTTTATCTCTTGCATTACTTATATATTATATATATATATATATATATATACATAGAGGTGCGGATTTTTTTAATTCGTGTGGATGTGCGGATAGATCTGGACCGCCCATTCTAGATCTGAAAAAAAAGTCAAGATCTGCGCTAACTTCACGGTACTAATTGACCATGTAAATGATTTTTTTAATTTTTTTCACTTTTGAGGGATCCTTACTTTTGTTATCTTCTTTCATTTTTTTATTTTTCCAGATTTTTCTGAGCACTTTTTTGTTTTTTTGATCATGAGTCCTACCGTGATATTAACGATATTATTAGTTCTATTGTGATATTATGAAACTATGATATTATAAAATGGTGATATTATAAAACCAATTGTGATATTAAGCTTTTTTACATGTAAAAATGAACCATGATATTAAGAAACATATGATAGTTACTATGATATTAACAATTTTATTAAAAAAGCATATGATAATTACAGTGATATTAACAATTATATTAAAAAAAAGTTCCTGTGATAGTAAAAAGGAACCGTGATATTAACATTTTTTTATTAAAAAATGAACGGTGATATTAATAATATTAGTAAAAAAACAAAAAAATAGTGTGATATAAAAAAAAAGTTAGTGTGATATTAACAATTTGTATTATAAAAAAAAAGTTTATGTCATATTAAGATCTGATCTTGACTTTTTTACAAAAGTCAAGATCTGATCCTGACTTTCTCAAGATCAGATCTTGACTTTTGTAAAAAAGTCAAAATCGACCTTAATATTACAATACCTTTAATCATGAAAACGATTTTTTTTTGGAATTTTTTTTCAGCGATTCTTAATAATTTATCATCCTTTTTATTTTTTAAATTTTTTCAGATTTTCTTTAAAAAAAAAAAAGCTACTGTGATATTATCCGCACCATCCCTACTTAAAAGCCAATCCGCACCCGATCCTTTCCTATATATATATATATATATATATATATATATATATATATATATATATATATATATATATATATATATATATATATATATATATATATATATATATATATATATATATATATATATATATATATATATAGAGTAAGGATCAAATAAGAAGATTACTTAAAATAAGAAGGAATAAGAAGAACTATAACCGCAAATCCGGGATGCACCGACCTAAATTAGATGCATCTCTATAATCTTAGATGCATTATAACGCAACATAGTGTGTTTTCTAGCTTCTAATCAAATGCATATACGTATATTAGATGCATTTCATGATTTCTCTTATTTTGTGTTCCTCTGCACGTGCTGAAATCATGAAAATCAATTTGCACCATCAATACATCAAATTAACTTTCGAAACTCAAGATGTTGCATCTATATGAATAGAAACGCATCTAATGCAAGTCGTTGCATCTCAAATGCATGATTTTGGTCACTTCTCACCACTTCTTATTTTAATTTACTTCTCACTAATATATATATATATATATATATATATATATATATATATATATATATATATAAATATATATATATATAGGAAGGATCCGTAAGAAGAAAAACTATAATAAGAAGAATAAGAAGAATTTCTAGCCACACATTTCAAATAGGAGGGAGAAATTTAGGGGAGATGCATCTATTTTTGTAGTGCATCAAATGAGTGATTGTGGTTTCTTCTTATCATTCTTATTTTAATTTTTCTTCTTATTTGATCCTAACTATATATATATATATATATATATATATATATATATATATATATATATATATATATATATATATATATATTGAGTTAGATTATAATAAAGAATAATTAAAATAAGAAGGATAAGAAGAAACCACAACCACATATTTTAGATGCACCTAAAAAAGTGGATGCATGTCCTTTCAAATTTTCCCTCCTTATTTAAAATGTGTGGCTAGAATTACTTCTTACCCTTCTTATTTTAATTAATCTTCTTACTAGATATCTTCCCTATATATATATATATATTATATAAGAGGAGGCATGCCACGTCATAATGCCACTTGGCATCCCATAATGCCACATTATAATTCCACCTAAGCAACACATGCACAGTCATCACATTTGATGCCACCTAAGAAATTATTTTCGAAATAAATTGTAAAAAATGACACTTACATGGTTCGAACCATGGTTGTTTGAAAGAAAAGCATGTATCTTAACCACTGAAGCAACATGTTTTTTTAATATATTTCGCAAGCCCTAATATATAAAATCCTTGAATTATTTTGACTCCTAATCTAAATACAATTCATTGTAATCTGCAATTCAATGTAGCCGACTGTCTCAATTTTTATTATTTTTCCCTCGGTATTTTTCTCAAAACCCTAATAAAATTCATTCATTCCAAAAGGTAGATTTCTAAAACCCTAGAGTTTCTTGAACATAAAGCATCATCCAACTTCTTTCTGAGTCACCAAGCTCCAAACTTTTTACTGAGATTCAATAAAACCAGAAGATTGCTGAAGGAGGTCTTGATCGTAAGTTCACTTCAAGTTTTAGTTACTGTTTATGGTTTTGATGAATTCTGGTGTCTTTAATTATCCTTTTAAGTTTCACATGTATCTAAAATTTAAATTTTGTTTCATGTAAAATTAGTTGAAAGTAGAGGACAATGAGGTTAGGATAACCCATTGATTAACCGACCCATAATTTTCATATTATTATTCGAAATATCAACCTGCCATCACTTTCTACAAATCAAGATCAAGTCATTTTTTTTCTCAGCCCTAGGTACGCCTCTTATTTCCTAAAAACCCTAATGGTCTTTGTTTTATCTTTTACATATTGTTGGTTTCTTAGCATAAAGACGTTAGGAAAGGATTTATGTGTGATTGAATTGAATCATTAGCTATTGTGGATAATGTGTGGTGATTTAGTTACGATAAATGTAGCATAATGATGTTAGGATACGATTTATAAGTGATTAAATCTGCAGATATGATTGAGTTATATGTAGGATATGCAGTTAATTAGGATAGGACTTTTAGGTGTTTTGGCAGAACTGATTTAGTTTGTTCACGGACACAATATGGAGAAATTAACTAATGAAAAGCATACAATGATGATGATATTGATGCTTTCATGAAGGGCACGTATGTTCCAGGCCAGAAAACTACTTTGATCAGTGATTATATCATCAAGGTTAGTCACTTTTTTTTTCACTCAATGCTCTTCATCCAATGTAAAGCCTTATTTGTAAATGTTTCTAGATCGTATCATTTGTTGTGCAGCCTTATTTAATGTAAAGCCTTATTTGAATTTGTTATATGAAGGGCACATATGTTTTTCACCTCCATCATGTTCCAAACCCTTTTTTTTCAACCGCCAGAATCATCACGTATCATCATCGAGGATCTTGACCCTAAGGTAATCACATAAGCTAATTTTTTTGTGAATGATAAATACTTTTAATGTTTAGGTTATTCTCATATGTGCATTAGCAGTGGTGAAGAAGAAGATTGTTATTCATCTTATCGCGATGATGATTCTAATGATAACGCGTCTCATCATATATTGGCTTACTATAAAGGCTCCTTAATCAAGGTATTCCATTCTATTCGATAATTACTAATGACATAATATTGGCTTTTCATGCATCGACAATGTTTTTGTTATTTGGTAGGAACTCAATTACAGTCGTACACTTCATCAATATATGCTGATAATGAAGGTCTTTGTGGTGCTGTGCTGCCAAAGAATTGCTCCAATCACGAGCCAATAGCCACAACAAGCAACGAGGTATTTTTTTAACTCACATTTATTGACGATTTTTATCAAAATATTGGATAGTTTAAACTTGGGTTGAAGAGAAAGTCGCTGCTGTTGCTTCATTTTGCAATGTTATCCGACGGAATTGGAACACGAGAAGCTTGCATCGGGTTTAGTAAAGCCGTTTATGACTCACCCTACTGTGACTTAACCAAAGATATAAATGCAGTGCGCCCTAAATTCGAAGTAGACAGTTTCGACGTAGGATAGTTTTTAAACGTGCAAAGCACATATCATTGCGATTGATCAAACTTTGTAAGATGTGTGTGTTGGGAGAGATGAGTAACGGGTTTAAACGTGACCAGGTTAAGATGGGTCATTTTATTCGAATTGAAACTGGACTTGATAAGCTGGTAGAGTATGTTACTTTGTGCTAATTAATATTCTATATTCTATTTGTGCATATGCAGAAGCTGGGTCGAGTAAGCTTTAAGAATGTTGCAAGGAACCTAGTTAGGTGGACAAACTATCAGACTTTCATGGGGTTGTAGTCCTGCAAGTAAGCAGGTTTATTTAATGATCAAAATGTAATTATGTAGCTATAAAGTAGCCAGATAAATTGATTCATGTTTTCAATCTGTTCGCCTCAGGTTGAGCAAAGCCAGTGCTATGGTGGATGCTATGGGAAAAAGCAATAGTCAGTTTCTCTTTTTCTCACATGTTAATATGCCTAATACTTAGATGTGACAATTTTGACCATTTGCTTAGGAATGGGTTAGGTTTTATATCATTAAGATCAAATCAGAAAATTAATGGAACAGATGATGGGTCAAATGTGTTTGAACCGGTTAACATGTTGAAAGTAACCTGAACCATATTTAGCACATGCAACCTGAACTAATAATCTATTAGATCATGCACCATATTTATAAACATATTCAGATAATGAACCATATTTAAAAAACAACTTAGAAGGTTGCATTGAAAAGTACAGACTCCTACGCAAATTCATTTGACTCATAAACTAATAATCTATGTTGTCACCTCTACTAACTCGTTATTGAAACAGTGATAAGCAAACTCGAACGCCGTATTGTAGCTTATCATGAAGCCGGACATGCTGTTGTGGGGTGGACGTTAGAACAACACAAAAACCAAAGACACCATACCGATAAATCCAAGCTATACAAAGGATCTAATGCACTTTTATATCAAATCACAATATGAAGGTAAAGTTTCTTTTTTCACCGTTATAACGTTAATCTGTTCTAAACCATAATCAAATTATTTCTAGAGCTTACTGAGATACTTGAAGCTATCACAACTTCTTATAGTTGAACTTGCATCTCACATGATAAAATATAGACGCATTTATACCATAATGCCAAACAACGCTTTTCTATAGGAAAATTCACAAATAAGCATAAAAAAAAATCACCGGCAAGCAACAAGAGAACACGAGAGCCATAATCTCCAGAAATCTAGATAGAATCCAAGTGAGATACATTAAAAACTATAAAATCTTTAAGATGAAATGATACAATTGATAGGGGGGAGCAGAAATAGTGCGCTGCACACGGTGGTTACTTTAATACATGGTTTGGTAATGATTTGGATGCAACAAAAACAGTGGTTATTGGGTCCAACAAATTTTCAGTTACAGTAATTTGGTACTGATTTGGATGCAAGTATCTGCAGATGGGTAGGCTGCAAGTATTGTGTATGAGAGTTATTCCCGCTGCTGCACTTTTCCCTGTGACGACAGTTTGGGACATGGGTTATTTGGGATAATGGTTTTGGACATGGGTTGTTTGGAATAGTGGTTTGTCCGAATAGGGTCCGGTGTATATGTTACTGCATACAAATGTATGTCGTGGGTTCGCTGCGTACCATTGGTGCATCGTTAGTTTGATCATAAGATCGTTGATAGTTGATGTATCAAGCGTTACTTCATGTAGCGACAATCAGTCCTTTTCATGCTCAATCGAATCATTAAGATCTTTGATAGTTGATGTATCAAGCGTTGGAAGCATGGCTACTGGCTGGATTGGTACCATTGGTGCATCATTAGTTTGATCATAATTACTAAAGGCTACTGTTTCCATTTTTGTTATTTTGTTTATGTTGCATATCGAGTGTTATGATAAAATGTTTTAATGGCAGATCACAGAAGATAGGGATCCCTAGGACGTCCACCTATACATAAACCGAGCTACGCCAAGTTTTTTTAATGGTGAGGTTCGCCAAGTTTTTTTACCGTTATCTTTTTTGGTCATTACTTTATAACCAACCTCTAGCTATTCGTTTGCTTATTGCAGAAACAACACGTGGGCTATTCATTCTCGATTTTCAGTCACGAAATGTTCGATCTGCAAGCAACGCCTTTGGTTCATCGAGTGATACCGCGGCAACCGGGCGTGCGCAATCGGCTTCCTATAGTTTCTCGGGCGTGAAGTCGGTGCATTCCAGGCGATCGACGGGGGTTTGCTCAAACTACAAACATACCAAGTTGCAGTGTGTGTCTCATCCCGCTTTTGCATAAACTTCTGGTATCTGTTTTTTCTTCAAACTTTTTACGCGTTTTTTGTATGTTGCATTTTTTTTATAACTCTTCTAAGTGAATGACAAAAAAGGTGAAAGGTACTAACTGTCCCTAATTCTATTGTTGTTCGTGAAGGCCATGGAATTGGCAGAAATAAAAAAGGATTTCCTCAAACCAGACAATCGGGTGCTGTAACAGGTTTAGCTCTTCGTAAACTTACGGCATCCGTTTTTTGATGCAAGTTTTTGTATAACCTTTGTGTGTCATGTTTTTCACTAGGTATCCAACGTCAACGAATATCTCAATTATTGTTACTGTTCTACGGATAGATGCACGTAATGCACGAATTTAGCCTTCACCCACGCAATCAACTCCATCGACTGCCACTCGGCGAGGTTGTTTCTCAAATATATTATGGTTCTGGGATTCTAGGTCTCTAGACCTTGCTTTTCGTTGCTGCTATGATGTACTCACACCTAATAATTTGTTGCTTTCGGATTTAGTGCAGGTCTTCCAGATACATATGTTTCTTTGGGCAAATGTGACCGCATATAAACCTACACCGACTATTTCACGAAAGTAGACGAATCCAGACGCACAAAGAAACATACGCTTTGAGTTCTACGAGATTAGGCTTGCAAACCCGCAGCGATGATGTAGTCACAGCATGATCCTCCTACCTCATCCAGGTTAGTTTTTCAAAATTCTTTAGTGCTTCTATGTTTGGTACAATTTTGTTACTAGAAAAGTATAGTTGGAATTACTATTGTTATGAAAACTCACAAGAAGCTCTTAAGAATTCATGATAGTTATTTTGGCAAATACCAGAGGTGGATGTTTGGTTAAAGTTTATACACTGCTTTTATAAGCTATTTTGGACAACCTACTTCACTTTATTAACCCATGAATTTTCTTTATAGCGAAAAGACCGTATTGTAACCTCAAAAAGTAATAACATCTTTAAGTAAGTTTATCCAAACAGTCCATACAAAGTTGAGTAGTTTCAGATTATTACGACTCAGAATTTCCTGAGACACTGATGTATTCAGCTTTAGTTATACTTATAGTATTGCAAAGGTTGATGTTATTAGAAGTAGATGCTAATGTTGGTTTTGTATCTACGCAGAATGATATAGGCTGTTGCTATAGTATTTCCAGCATATTTAGTATACTAGGCGAGTACCCGTGCCTAGCGGCATCGGTTTCTAGCGGCAGACAATTAACGATATGCAGTATTGTGGTAAGTGTATCGTATAACCTTCAAAATAGTACGTGAAAAGATCAAAATGTAATTACAAACGGGTATAACATGTGATAATTCAACTCTAGCAAAAATTCTTAACATGTATCAAATGACATATAAAAATATTTAATGAAACTTAAAATAAAACATTACATCAATTATGAAATATTAACTAACAACACACGTTACTCGTCACATAAAACTTCTTGATCTACGCAATTTTCAAATTGATTTTTCCCGCCTTGAATAAGTTTTGAGTGAAATAAGTTTCCATTTTCAATTTCGTTTTCTTGTAGGAAATTAAAATCAAAGTTGTATCGCCAAGGTTGTATATATTTGACTTGTATAAATTTCGTTTTCGTGAGTGAAATAAGTTTCCTTAAATAAATTCATAACAAAGCATGTTTTGGGGTTGTTTAATAATTGTAATACTTTCCAAAGTTGTATGTATTTGACTTCTTGAAAGTTGTATCCGTGCATAGCAATAGAATTTTCTAGTGGCAAACAGCTATGGTTGTGATAAAACGTGAAATAACCAAAATGCATAGCGACGAGATATCTAGCGGCAAACAACTATAAGTGTTTCGTATAACGTGTATACATAAAACGTGAAATAACCACAATGTAATTGCAAAAGATTGCAACATGCGATAATTTAACTCAACGAAAAAACTTTAAATGCATCAAAGAACATATAAAAACATTTAGTCAAACTGAAAATAAAACATTGCATCAGCTATAAGATAAAATAACTAACAATGCACACTATTCGTCATGTAAAGCTTCTCGATACACGACTTTAGAGGTGTAGACTCCTTCTTGACCGAAACCTTTGATTGGCTTCACTAATACTTTTGTAGTCCTACGTGATATCTTTCTATACAACGCAACATAAAGCTAGCCAAGCGAGAAAACAAAGTCCGACAAATTTACGCCCACGTTTAGAACTGTATACTATACTAATACAAATAACAAACAAAAGGACTGAAAAACGGCCATGAAGCATAGTGATAAAACAACAAATTTATAAAGATAAATAAGATATTATAATGTATTAATTACAAAATCATCATCAACATTTTTTTGATTATTCATTTTCATGTAATTTTATTTAACTATACTATACCACAAGTTGAAATGAAAATGAAAGCTAGGGTGTTTATATAATAGAGAAGTGGATAATGTTTTGGAAAATACTAACTATAAAGATTCTAATAAATCATTGGCATTTTAAGTTTTCAACTTTATGTTTCAGTTTTACGTCAATACTTAGGTGGTTTGAAATGAAAATGGAAATTAGGTGTGTTCCCTAAATTAGATAGAATTTGTTTGAAAGTCAATAAAGTAAACATGTACTCTTTATAATTTGAATTAGTTTAAATTTTCCTTCAATAAGTTACCCGTGCATTATATTGGCAAGTATATGATTTGTTTTTTAATTTAATAAAATAATGAAAACATGTATCATTTCCATATTATCTTTGTCAACCATGAAAACTTGTATCCTTTCAATTTTGTCATTGTCAATCATGAAAGGTTGTATCCTTTCCAAATAATCTTTGTCAACCGTGAAAGCTTGTTTCCTTTCCATATTGTTTTTGTCAATCATGAAAGCTTGTATCATTTCTAAATAATATTTGTCAACCAAGAAAGATTGTATCATTTCCATTTTATATTTGTTAACCATGAAATAAGTTATGTTGATTTAGGGCGTGTATATGATGTATCCGATTATGAGTTATGTTGATTTTAATATTATTTGCTAAAGAATGAATTAGGCGTGTATATTCAGCCCATTTTGAGTTTCGTAGGCCAAAATGGCAATCATATTATCTTTGTCCCCCCAAGTTAATATGACATGAGCAAGTTGACTTTAAAGAATCTTGCATACTTTAGTCATGATTTTGTCATTTTAATAAGTTTGTGGTTACTGAACTTTTGAGTAGATTTGATTTTGTAATGGAAATAAAACAAAATAATTTAATCGGTCAATGAAAGGTAGACATAGTCGAAAAACATACGCAACATGATAGGTAACGCTATATATGAATATGTTTAATAAATTTACTGGCTAAAATATGGTTCCAATTGTTCAATCCATTCAGCAGTATCTTTCATTTTCTGTAAAAACAAGCTTCATCAAACCTTCAACACTACCGGTGTCGCTTTCAATTCTATGTTTCACCGAGTCTATTATATGCAACAATGCAGTGATCTCTTTATGAACCAAATCTACCCAAATCCGATCTATTTTAGCTTTTGTAGCTCCGAAAAGTTGTCCGACATCAACATGAACATCAATTGTACGAGAGTTTGTGTTTGTTTCAGAATTTATCTTATAAAAGGAGAAAAAAGATAATACGTTATCTATCATAAAAATAGTAAAAAAAAAACGATAGAATGACTTTAGGTATCGTCCAATATCACATAACACAAATATAAAAAAGGTACAACATATTTACCGTCACATTTGGATCACTTTGGTCAAGCATGGCCGCATCTTGATTTTCAAAAAATTTGGTTCATGCATTTCTGTTTTAATAGAATTCATATTTGCTAGCCTAATGATCAATTTGCTCCCAAAGTTCATTTTAATGGAAAACGTCATGTGTATATATATAGATTTCATGATACGAAGATTTTGTATATATAATAGGTAATAGAGATAGTCATTAATTGGCTGTGACTATTTGTTGTTGGCATGTTTGTGTTTCGGTTAGTAGAGGAAGAGCACAATAATTTCCTTTATTAGTGTAAATTCAACATTGTAAATTAGTTAACTTACTTGCAAACCGGACCACCTTGTGTTTGTAAATTCATCCTTCTTTCTTTTTCATGTCCATGATTAAACATGTTTTGTAGATCAAACATTCAAACATCTAATCTAGTTTCGTTACACTCTTTGATATAGCTTTTGTGGTCGCTGTATCTTATGCCTCTAACCGGTTGTCTCTTCTCTCGCTTCCTTCATCTCCATGGCTATGGAGATGGACTTCTTCTTTGAAATTTTCTATTTCTTTGGTGAATATCCTTGCTATATTTAGTTTTATAAGTTTCACCTCATGAAATTATATAAGTTTCTAACTCCAGTTATACGAATGAACATGCCTAGTTATATTGCCATATTTGTTTTATGAAACCATATAAGTTTCTCATGAATAATAACAAAGTCAAACGTGTGATTATATACATTTACTTTGTTCCCTAAATTGGTTTCAATTCCCATAGATAGATTAAGTCAACCATGTAGTAAATTGAATTTGAACCATGTACTGATTAGCGTTTGTAGTATTTGTAGTATAGAATTATAGATTCAATATTGCCATGTTTGCCTAATTTGTCTATTTGTCGTACAATGATTGGGGTTGAAAAAAGGAGGAGGATGGGGATGTGGAGGAGGGGGATGAAGCTCGTAGGAAAAAACAAACAAGTGTTAATTCACGTTACAAACAACAAACAAGAGCATAAAAAAATCGATTACTAATCTCGAGATCATCATCAACGTTTCTTTCATTTTGCATATCCATTATTTATTTTTCCTTTACAAACCTCAAGTTGTTGTGAAATAAAAACTTGTGTTGGGATTGTTAATATAGGCATGGTAACAAAATGTTTAAATTAATTTTTCCCTCCAATGAAATAATGAATGGTGTAGCAAATTTGAAAATTAAAAATACATTCAAATCAAGTTTTAATACTTACCATGCAAACTTACAATGCAAAATAATACATTGCAAACTTACAATGCAAACTTACTAATGGGATAAAGGCTGGCAAACTTACGAATACAAAATAATACATTGCAAACTTACCATGCAATTTGGAATTGATATTCCACTTTCCATGCAAATCTTTAACAATTCAATGGGATGACTAATTAGAAAAGTTGACTAATTGATATTCCACTTTCCATGCAAATCTTAAACCATGCAATCGGATAAAGGCTGGCGTCAAATTTTAAACCATTTCCACTATTTCATTTTTTCCACTTTTCACTTTTCCAACATTGACTATATTGACCATTTTTCCTTTTAATGTAGTATAGATATAGATCAGTTTAAATGAAAACCCTGTAGACCTGAAAAATAACCTTTAAAAAATGACGTTTATAAAGGCCATGATTGTTTGTTGCAGGCAGTAAATGCGCCTGTGTTGCAGCCTACCTCAAGCCACATTGTTGCAGGCAGTGAAGTAAGCTACGTGACACTCGAGATGTTAGGAACCACTGGCAACGGGCGTCGAATGCTTCAGTTTTACCATTGACTCCTTGAAAAGAAGAACATGTAACTTGATAATGAAGCTTGATATTTTTGGTAAAGAGACAGTTTATGTCGATGAAACGGTTACAAAATATAATGGAGCCTTTTGATACAAGTAGAAGAAGCTACAAGCCCATTGAAGTTCAAGATATAAGTGAGTCGTTATTCAACTGCTTAACATGCAATGGTGAATCATATATGACGTTGATCTTAACTGAATGCTAGATTTCTGGCATCAATATATAACTTTTTCCTTAAGATGCTTATATAACTGAGTTTTTATGGATACTTTGGAAGACTGTTATGTTGACTATTTTCTTTATGTTGCTTGAATTTTATGGATACAAGTGTAAGGCTTACGACAATAAATGCTTTCGTATGTTAATCGAGCAGAAATGCAAACGTATATTGGAAAAAAAACGCCGCAACGCGGCGGGTACTTTTTCCTTGTTTGGATATAGTCAAACATATAAAGTATTTTATACGGACTAGGGGCGGATCTAAGCGCATGTACGTGGTGCCCAGGAACCATTTTAAAAAATATTTTCGTGTACAAGCGATGTGGTAAAATTTTTGGACCTACTTTAGAAATATGTAGGACCTTAGAGTGTTAAAATGGTGAAACATAGTGACTAAAACAGGTGAAATGAAGAGAAAACAATGATGAAAATAGATCTTGTATGAGAAAGTATTAAAAGACTGTTAATGGAGTCTTAATAGTTGAGTGGTGTACTATAAGAGAGAAGAAGCATGGTTTTTATGATCGGGATCCTATCTAAAATTGTTTTCGTCTTTGCAAGATCGTGATCGTAATATCGGTTCGGGATCCTAAGATCCTACAATAATTTCATTTTTAATGATCTTTGTTATATTATTTAAATCTACAAATTATTATATATTATAAACACGAAATTATATGAATATTTCATGAAAATGTTGTCCTAAATTATGAATATGGAATGTTTAAGAAAAATCACATGTTGTTTTTTAAATTATATAAAAACATAAACCTTAAATTTGTAGTTTTTTAGTTTGTGTTTCGAGAAAAGTAAGATCGGATCGGAGTAGATCTTAAGATCCTATAATCAAGATCGGGGATCCTATAAGATCTTAAGATTGTTAAGATCCTACGTAGGATCCGGATCGTTTTTGATTAGTAGAATCGTAAATCGTAAAATCTTAATATTAGGATCGCGGTCTTAACAACTATGAGAAGAATTAATAGCAAGAAGAAAAAGAGGAGTTAAAGTTAAAGAAAAAAAATGTATAGGTCACGTGAGTAAGAGTAAAATATTTATGGAAAACTAAAATTATGTACAGTTCTCGACTTCTTATATTCTCTAAAATCACACGGTACGATAACGCACCGGCCGATGTTATGCCAACGTGTATGCGCGTTACCTGGCGTTAACATTCCGCCCCTAAAAAAACCAACGGCGTTTCCGTCCAAGTTATCCCACCAACGTAAGTTACAACGCCGTTTTTTTGAGTTTTTAAATGGGTTTTTGTGGGGGATGTGGGGGTGTGTGTGTGTGTTAAACACTTCCAATTTTGGAAGGAAAATCAGAAAACATGTTGGGCCTTTAAAAAAAACCAAATATTAACATCTATAAACCCTTAGCGACCCTTAATTTGCAACAGGAAACCCTTTGCGACCCTTTATAAGCATCAGAACTCCACCAGAAAAATAAACCTTCATCAACAATAAACTTGGGTCTATGCAATGTCAAACTATGAACCAAGATTTGATTTGAGATCTATTTTTTACTTTTGTGTATGATGTAAGAGACATATACTGTGAGATCTGTTTTTACGTATGTCTATGATGATTATAAGGATACCTTTAGCTTTCTTAAAAACAATTTATAAACTACAACCAAAACTATCAACAATACAATACAAATGACATGTGTTATTTAAAAAAAATAACCAAACAATTTAGCAAATAAGGAAAAAAAACTTTATTTATTATAATTTATGTTTTTTATAAAAAAATGATTTAATTATTGCATAATAAGGAAGATTTAGTTTCTTTGAAATACATATTTCTCCACTAAATATTGCGTGTTTAACTTGAATCCCCATTAAGGGTTTTGCTTTAATAACTCACCACAGCTAGGATTTAAAAATTTTATTAAAAAAACATCGTAAGATTACGAGAATTATAAAAACACATACTCGAGCTATCTTAATCATGTATCTTGGTTTATAAAATTTCGTTTAAAAACTTATTGAAAATAAAACCTTATATAACTACTAACTACGTCATCAAAAAAATAATTAAAACACGTAACACACCAAAATATAATTTATATTGTAAACTAAGAAATTAATGATATCAAATTTAAACAATAAAATTTAAGAAGTCTGAACAAAAATATTAACACTACTCTAACTAAGTAAATGGTAGTTAGAGCCTCCTTAAAGAAGCCGCCCTTTTGAATACCACCTCTGTAAGGATTCTACCATCATTATCAAAAGCATATAACCACAACCTTTTTTCCCTATTCCTGATAAACACACAAAGATCACCACTTAACAAACAAAGGGTATCAACAACAAAACTCTACTTGTAACCCGACCATACATACATATTCTCATCACAACAAACATCAAACAAAACCATAAATCCATTCACAGGTAATTCAAATTCGTCAACATCATCTAAATTTGATAAACTAACAGCTGGAAGTACCTATATAAAATCACTAGATAAACATAATTAACAAAAACAAAATAATAATAACAAATGCTAATAATATTATCAAATGTAAAAGATGTTCATGATTAATATTGTTTAGAACAAAATGTTAGAAAGTAGTTACCTCCTTTTAGCCGTTTTACGGATTTCGATAACATCAATTATAGTTCTTAACCGTTTAATTTAACTTTTAATAACTTTTTACTATATATTTGTTCTACTAAATCCTAAAAATAAAAACCACAAATCAAAGTATGTACCTGTTTTTAGTAGTTTTATGGATTATGATAACATCAATTATAGATTCTAACCATTTCATTTAACTTTTAATTACTTTTTAGTATATCTTTGTTCTACGAAATTCTAAAAATAAAAACCAGAGGTCATACCCGTCCATCGGACAGGTTTTGACACTAGTATATATATATATATATATATATATATATATATATATATATATATATAAGTCGGTCTAAATACTTTAAAACGAAGTTTTAATCTAAAAACTATTCAACCCCCCCTTCTAGTTTTTCACAATTGGCATCAGAGCTTCGTTACCAAGTTTCTTAGAATATATTGTACTTTAAAAACTTGATACGATCCATGTATGTTTGAAAACTACAAAGAAGGAAATTTCTTAAAACAAAAATTCAGGTTTTAGAAATTTTTGTATTTTAACAAATATTGGATATTCATAAATCATTCTAACATTTTTTTTCTCTTGAGAAATCTTCATGCTAGGACTCTTCTAATGACTTCGTTCTATCCGAAGAAAAATGAAGTTAACACCCAAAGAAGAATCCGAAGTGATCACAACTTGCTTTCAAAAGTACGATTAAGTATTTTAAAAGCTCGTGAAGTATTTCACGTTTATGATTTCTAAAAATCATAAAAAAGATATATAGCAAAGGTATGTTCTCCTAATTACAATTAGTTGATCTAAAAACATGCTAATTGTTTGTGGATAAAATAATGGTATATGTCTCTCTATTATGATAAGCATTCTTATAAAAACCTTGCATATATATATATATAATACTATGTATAAAGATACATAGATTTGGTGCCTAACATCAAAGTCACAATTTTCTAAAAAGTTTCTCTTCATCTCAACACATCATCAGGAATAGTATTCCTTCTTGATTTCCCTAAACATTATAAGCTAGTCATATACGCCTTTATCTTGAAAAGAAATATTGCTAACTAAAAGTCCTGATCCATCATTCCTCGCATAGAGATATTTTTGTTGCATTAGTAATCTAAATCAATATCATCTATTTAAGTCTTTATATATCACGTTAAAATGGAATTTGACATGATCCTTGTTCTTTTTCTCGATTCATGGTTTACACATAAAAGTGCTTCGTCAAATGTGTTTCGTAAACACGAAGACTCGTCAAACCTTGTATCACATCTACAATAGATAAACTCAAAGGAATAGAGCAAACCTTTGACAAAAACTGAAATAAAAAAATCCCGCGTCAAATTATCAAACCTACTAAAAATGTTAACTTACTGAATAGCCGGATCCCTCGACTATAACATGCCGGATCCCTTTTTCAAAGGATACGGCAGAACCGGCACATCAGCAAAACAGAATATGTATTTGATAATTCATTGTACATTCTCATCTTCCATTTTACTCTCTCATACACGACCCTAAACTCAGTACTACTGTTCATGGAGCTTTCTCTTTATCAATTCAAGTTACCCAATCACTTGTGTAAGTTGTATCTTCACTAAATTGTGATTTCCATTCTCAAGTTCTTCGTAATACATTTTTTTACATCTTTAGAGTTTTGATTCAAGTGGTTTGTCACAATTTGCTATCACATTGTTTTAATTAGCTATATAAGATAACTAATCAAAGAACAAACATTGTTAATACAAATTAAAACTCATAATGAAATAAAAAAGAAGGATGTTTTGAGCAAAATTGTGATAAACCTCAAAAAGAACTCTTCCCAAAATTAACACCACATTGTGCTCTTATTGTTTAGGATCAAACATGCCTAGCTCAACTCAACAAGATTATCAAGCCACCGCTTACTACATACCAATGCATCACCGTAAGGATGGTCTTACGCCCAAGGACCGAAAAACCTTCAAAATGCTTCAACTTCGATTGCCTACTCCATATCAATGAACAAATTTATCCCATGTTTGTCCTCGAGTTCTACAAGAGTGTCCGCATCATTAGAAATGATGATGGAACCATCTTTTTCACTTTTGTCATCAACAATCAAAACTTCATCCTAACTCTTGTCGAGCTTGCACGAATCCTCCGCATCCCATACCAAGGTGTGTGTATGTACTCAAATGATTGGTCACTCGCCAAACTCAATGATATGGTTGATGATCACCATGTCTATCTCACTCCTCTTCATGAACCCACCACGGTAAAGGATGCCGTCTTCATCCAAAGAACCTCACAAACCCGTGTCACTAGAAATCCAAAGTTATCTACCGAGATCCATTCCAAATGGAACTCTTTGAGATGTTCCCACTTTACGAAAAATGGGAACAAATTCGTAGAGAAAATGTTCTTTGCTTGGTCGGGAATAAGGATCATCCAAATGCATGTCTTGTCTACATGATCTATTGCCTCATAAATGAAACTCCCTTCAACCTAGCATATTACATGGTCAAGAGAATGGCAAGTGTCTTTAGAACGGAGAAAATGGTGCTTCCATATGCTATGCTTCTCACCCGTCTAGCAAACTTAGATGGCATAGCATATGGAAGCACCATTTTCTTTTCTAAATAGGGAAGACCTACGATTATCAGTTGTTAATCTTTTTATCCGGATATTATCAGTTGTTAATCTTTTTGTTTTCTTGAGCACGTATTGTCCATTGTTTAACAACTGATAATCTTTACTTACTTGTGGATCTCGTATAGGTCTAGTAATCAGTTAGCTAGAAACATTACTCTAGCTAGATTGTTATTGAAAGGATAAGCTAAATTTGGTTAGTGTACAGCCTTGGTGAACGTATGAGGTAAGAAAAAGGTAAGATTTGGTCTGAAGTGTCGATAAAGGAAAGATGTGTGCATTTCCGAATGAAGTATAAAGGGATCGTTATAGTTAGGGTTTCTTTATATCAGTCTATTTTGTGTGTGTACTAGTGAGTTGTCTCTCTCACTTTGATAGAACGTTTGTTAACTTTCTTTGTATCTGGAGGCCCAAGATTATGTGAGTAAAGGGGTCTCACTAAGATTAGCATAACTTGGGCTACGAGGCTCCGTTTCAGGCCCATGACCAGTCAAATCGAAGCATGCAACGAGTTATTTACGCTTTTATGTTTTTTTTATCTGTTTGTTGGACTTTGTTTGTGGGCTAGTGCTCGGCCCATTTTTCTTTTAGGCCCATTTCGAATTTCTAAGGTCTATTTAATAATTGTTGTGTAATCCTGGCACATCAGTTCTAAAATATATGAAATTTCAATTTTCTCTCATTTCTCAATTTTGGGTAGAAAACCCCCTGATTATTTGTAATCATTGAATCAACGATAATTGGAAGAATTGTTCCTGATATTCGTGTGAATCGACAGGTCCAATTTGTGTTATCTCTTTTTAGTCTACATCACCATCTATGCGATCAAAAGGCAAAGGCCTAATTCCTTCAACAAGTCATTCTCCTTAAACCCAAAGTAGATCTTAAACTTTGGGATAAAAAACAACGCAACTTCTATTTCTTGGAATGGAACATGAAATTCCAAAAAGTTAGATTCAGAACCCATTTTTTTGTATCGAAGATTGGAGACCATCTTTTGTATACGGAAGGAAAAAATACATTATGAAACGACGGTTATCTTCACAATGTAAATTGGGAAGACCTACGATTTTTGAAACCATCACATGAGCGCACAATTTTTATTTTTTATTTTTTTGTTGCTGGTCATGAATGATACCTTAACTTTACTTCCATCAAGAAGGTGGAAGTCATAGTCTTTTGTCTTTGACGGATCAAACTTCTCATTCCAGACTCCCTTGAAATAGACTGCGTTTACAAATATAAGCCTCATATCTATGTTAACCGCATCAAGAGGAAGAATCTCTTTAATGAGTCCACTTGTCTGCTTTCCAGCCCATAAATTCACTTCAGCCACTACCTCCTCAGGCTTGGATAATCAATGAGTACAAAAATATATCAATTTGCAATAGAAGATAAAAGAACATGCAATTATGCAAATGAAATTTAGGACTGGCCTTATTAAGGAAATCGAGTTGCTTAGAAGTGGCTTTTATAAACAGTGTCTACAACATATTTAAATGATGGTACAAAAATACATGTTCGCTCAACCCAAACTCCGTATGCAAAAAGTAAACGAGGCCCACCACTTGGACTACCATTGGCCAAGACCCAGGATACTAGCTACGAAGAAAGAGAGTTGAGATCCAGATGTTGCTTGTTTTGACAAACAAAAGAAACTGGTCGAGTGTTCGACCATTGGAACCGGCTATAACTATTCTCAGGGCGACATGGATTGAAAGTGGAGAGAAAACAATGTTGGTGTATGAGGATTTGTTAGAGAGGAGGTGATTTTCAAGTGTTAATGAGACATGGGTTAGGTTGCTAATTGATTATCTGATGTCCATTACTATTTTCTGGGAGGAAATCAGAGGAAATTGATTGATGAAGTGCTGTTGTGTTTGGACTGTTATAAACCATTAAGTCATGGGTTAAGGATGGTTATGAAGTCAACTGTGTTAAGGAAGAATATGTGAAGTCAACTTTGATAGGAAGGAACATAATGATTCCCTTAATTGATATTCTTTATGAGTTTAAGATACATGAATACAATAAAACCATGTAGACACCACAGAGTACACAGCGGAAGACTAAGGATCATAACAAATAAATAATTAACTGAATTAAAAGCGTAACATACTCTTGCGAATGTCAGATCTCTTGAACAAAACAGAAGAAGTGGTTTAAAGAGTTGTCCCTTACCGTTTTACAACTCAAACCAATTAGGTGTAAGAATAGTGTCTTACAACCACAGTTTTGTACACACGAATTAACCAACGAATCAAGCGATTGCTAGATCTAACAAAAGTCCTTGTTTTATGAAAAACAAAACCAAAACACCCTAAGGAGGGGGGTTCGTCCGAATATGAGCAAGAGAGGAAGAGGAGAGATCTAGGGTTAATTCAATGCACAAAGTTATGAAAAACCCTAAACCCTGGCCTCTGTATATATAGTGGATACAAATCTTTGGGAACAAGTTAGGGTTTGGGTTGTGAGAACCCCCCTATGGCCGGCCACTCTAAAGCCCCAAGGGATACCCGAATCTTTTCCATATTAAGATTTTACACTATAAGTCCTTCTCTTTACATTTAACGATCGTTATTCCGTTAAATACTTAACGATCGTTAGACGGACTTTATGTGCAATAATTAATCGTAAACATTAACATTAATTATTTAACTTTAATTCTCATTCGCTAATGTGTGCAATCCCATGGTCACGAGTTCGAATCCGGACATTTACGTATTTATAAATATATACATTTCCAACAGCTCCCACTTGGATATGTTTACAAAACGTGAAATGACATTGGTTAGCGTCTAGCAACACGCCAATGCCCCCGGTACAACTCGTGTATGGTTTTTTGGAGAAAAACCAAGTTTTGATGATTCATCATCATATTCATCCTTTTGTTTCTAATACCATGTTAATAAGAATATGGATCTCACTCATTTCTTAATTAACTATTTTGTTTCTCGCTTTATGTGATTGATCACGATTACCAATTCTTCTGGAACATATTCCGAAGACCTTGGGCATGGCCATGCAAACATCTTAACAACCCTACAAGGGGCCCAGCAGTATTATACTTCAAAATAAATTTGAAGGAAACAAATCCCATTTTTGAAGCAGGATTCATAAATTTCAACACTTCGAAAACAACCCTTATAACTACCATTCATTATAGCGTTAGATTGCTTCACAAAATGCACTACATCCATGACATATCTCTGGTATCTCAAGTCAGAGGATAATTATTCATGATATACTTAATGACTAAGATCCATAAAGTATCATCGTGCGGGTGGGATAAGTCCTATACTCAATTCATTGAATATCATCTGAAATTAGTCATGCTACGCATCAATATACTTTCAAGTATATTCTAACTAATACTCAGATTTGTCTTAATTCAATATGATTCCCATGTTATTGATTGACAACGGACTATTTAGAATAACTTAAGTTATTCAAGGATTTAAACATGCAAATATAGGATAGCATCATAATAAATGAATAATAAACATAACAAAATACTTTATTTCATTTCAATAATAATGTTTACAATATCCTTTTATCTAAAATACTTAGTCACAGATGGGCATGAAACTACTAGCTAAACGAAGTCCAAACTTATCAGACAAATTATTAAGTTTTTCACCGTAAGGCCCGTTAAAGGATCTGCTAGGTTATCATCTGTGTGAACTTTGAGCAACTCAATTTCACCTATATCGACTTGCTCTCGAACATAGTGATATTGTCTAGGATAGTGTTTGGTGCCCTTCATGACTCCAGGTTCATGGGTAAAAGTAATTGCATCAGAGTTGTTTCAATATACTTTAATAGGATTTTCAATCGACGGCATAACACCAAGCCCCGATACAAATTTCCTTATCCAAACAGCTTCCATGGCAGCCTCAGACGCTGCTATGTACTCACTTTCTGTAGCAGACATCGCAAGTGTTGTCTGTTTCTTACTCTTCCAATCCACAACACCTCCATTGATGACAAATATGTAACCTGTCTGAGACTTCGTATCATCTTTGTCACACTTCGAGATGCATCGCAGTAACACTGTAATGAGGCAGTTACTTCGGATTTCCCCATACACTATGAACATATCTCTTGTAACCCTAAGGTACTTGAGAATATGTTTAACAGCGATCTAGTGAATTTTCACCCGGATTCTTGATACCGACTGGTCAAGTTCTGAGCAAACGCCACATCAGGCCTTGTGCATCGTACCGCATACATGATTGATCCTACAGCCGAAGCATAAGGAACTTTCTTCATACGCGCCACCTCTGCAGGTGTTGAAGCACAGCCTTGGCTGCTCAAACCATGATTTACTTGCATTGGCAAAAATCACTTCTTGGAATTTTGCATATTGAATCTCTTCAATATTTTGTCAATGTAAGCACTTTAGCTTAAACCAATTAGCCGCCTTGATCTATCCTTGTAGATCTTGATTCCGAGTATATATGTTGCTTCCCCTAAGTCCTTCATCGAGAAACATTTACCGAGATAGGCTTTCACCTCATTTAGACTTGGTATATGATTACCCATGATTAATATGCCATCAACATACAGAACAAGAAAAGTAACATGACTCCCACTAGCTTTGTGATATACACATGGCTCATCAAGATTCTGAGTAAATCCAAAACTTTTGATTTCTCCATCGAATCTTTTATTCCATTGCCTTGATGCTTGCTTTAGTCCATAAATGGACCTTTTAAGCTTGCATACACGGTTAGGAAATAGTGAATTCACAAACCCCTCGGTCGTGCCATATAGATGTCTTCATCTAGACGACCATTGAAAAGCGGTTTGACATCCATTTGCCAAATCTCATAATCATAGTGTGCAACTATGGCTATGAGAATCCTAATAGCTCTTATGTCCGCTGAGGAGAATGCCTCCTCGTAGTCAATGCCATAGGTTTGAGTAAAACCTTTAGCCACTAGACGAGCCTTGTAGGTGTGTACATTGCCATCCATGTCGGTTTTCTTCTTGAAGATCCACTTACTTCCAACGATTTTCGCATTGGGAGGAAGGTCAACTTCAATCCAAACTTCATTATCTTTTCATGGATTGCATTTCCCCATTCATAGCAATCTGCCATTTATCCTTTTCAGGATCAGCCATGGCAGCCTTATAGTTAGCAGGTTCATTAAGATCCCCAACTATATTTTCCTCCACCTCTACGTTAAGACATAGACGGTCAGGTGCACGTATAGTCCTTTCGGACCTACGAATGGGAACAACTTTAGGAGGAGCGCCTAAGCTTTCAGGCTCTTCTTGAAGTTGGCTAGTATTTTCAGAAGGTGTTGTATCTTCTTGATCATATTCTAGATCATATACTCTCCCACTGAGTTCTTGGGATATGAGATTCCTTTCAAGAAAATCTCCATACCTAGCCACTATGACTTTGTTCTCAGTTGGATAGTAGAAGTAGTAACCCATAGTTTCCTTAGGGTATCCTATAAAGATACACTTAACAGATCTGGCTTGGAGCTTTTCTAGTGAGTCACGTTTAACAAACGCCTCACATCCCCAGACCTTTAAGTAAGAAAAGTTGGGAGCTTTTCCTGTCCATATTTCATATGGAGTTTTAACAACCTTCTTTGTTGGAACCATATTCACAATGCGAATAGCAGTTTCAAGGGCATAATCCCAAAAAGTAAAAGGAAGAGTCGTAAGTTCAAACATTGATCGTACCATGTCAAGTAAAGTACGATTTCTCCTTTTAGATACACCATTTTGTTGTGGAGTATAAGGAGATGTGAGCTGCTGGATAATTCCACACTCAGCTAAGTAATCTTTGAACTCTTGACTTATATACTCGCCACCTCTATCGGATCGAAGAGCTTTAATCTTCTTACCGAGTTGTAATTCTACTTCACTTTTGAAAACCTTAAATGTTTCAAAGACTTCATGTTTATGTTTAAGTAAATAAACATAACGATAACGACTGAAATCATCCGTAAAGGTTAAGAAGTAGATAGCACCACGTTTTGAAACATGTCTAAGTGGACCACACACATCAGTGTGTATTAATCCAAGTAGATCAGAAGCCCTTTCCACTTGTGGTGAAAAAGGTTTCCTTGTCATCTTCCCAGCTATGCAAGAATCGCATTTGTCAAATGATTCATCATTGACCGTTTGTAAAATCCCATCGTGTTGCAGCTTTTCCATGCGTTTCTTGCCTATATGGGCAAGGCGACAATGCCAAAGATAAGAAGAGTCACAGTTCGACTTGCTCTTCTTATTGCTAATGCTATACAACGAATTATTTTCATTGGATATACAACCATCCATATCAATTTCAAACACACCAAGCATAGGAAATGCATTAAAATAAAAAACATTATTTAAAGAAACTGAAATTCCATAACTGGTAAAAGTGTGCATAAAACCAATATCTTTTAACAAAGAAACTGAAATAACACCCCTAACAATGGAGGGTGCATAATGACAATTATTTAGTTCCAAAATTAAGCCCGAAGGCAACACTAAGTCAAAAGTCCCTATGGCTTCGACAACTGCACGCTTTCCATTTCCAACGTACAAGTATCTCTCTCCACAGGTCAGCTTCCTTGCTCCTCTAAGTCCCTGCGATGTATTACAGATGTGAGTACCACGTCCTGTATCATATATCCAGGAATTTTGCTTATGAGGAAAAGAAAATAATTCAAACATAAAAATACCTGATGAGCTAGGCACCATCTTATTTTTATTCTAAAGGCACTCATTCAGAAATACTGGACAGTTCCGCTTCCAGTGATGGTGGCAAGTTAAATCCTTCTTAGGATTCTTCTTAGGAGCTGGTGGGATGACAACTTGTTTCCCCTTTCCTTTTCCTTTCCCTTGCTTATCTGCTTGCGGCTTTGGCTTATTCACCCTACCACCTTGTATTGCTAGTACAGCAGGTGTAGGAGCCTTCTTTGGCAATCTCTTCTCGAAGTCTACAAGCATTGCATGTAACTCATTCACTGTCTTCCCCGTGCAATGCATGATAAAATTTCGAACAAAATCACCAAATCGTTCCTGATTAAGGGAGTGATTGATGAGACCGACACATACATCGTTTGAGTAACCACAACCGAGCTTCTCCAATTGGTCCAAGTGATGTTTCATCTCGAGGACGTGGTCGGAGATAGATTTGCCAACCTCCTGCTTGCAGCTATGAACCTTTTCAATTAGTTCATACAGTTCAACTGCAGGTGGCTTCTCAAACATACGTTTGAGTTCATCTAACATGCTCATAGGCGGATAGTGCTCAAATTGTTTTTTGCAATTGAGCAGACATCCCCGAAAGCATTAGACACGCCACATCATTATGCTTCTCATATTCAACACGATATGCCTCTTGTTCAAGAGCAATAGCCGTGTCGAGAGGAGCATTAGGCTGAGGTGTAGTCAAAATATCAAGTCTTTTGGCAACACGAAGGATGATCCTAAGTGCACGATGCCAATCATTGAAATTAGGGCCAGTCAGCTTGTCTCTTCCAATCATATATTTGAAAGCAGAACTTATTAAGCTTATAGTGTTTTCTGGTTGATGAGCCATCTACAGAAAAAGTTCAAAAAACCATAATTAGTATTTTGATAATTTTCCTTTTCAATAAACAATTAAATACCCAAGGTTCATATTCATATAACCAATTAATTATTATTGAAAACTAGGATCCAAATTGTCATAATCTCATCACATCAGTTGATCTGTTAGTGATGAACCTTATACAGAATGGTAGAGCTTTTGCTCAATTGCCAATTTCAATTGCAATTCCTAGATTTATGGGATTTACATATAGCTAATTTCAATTGCCATGTAAACATGTTTTATCCCATCTTATGCCTTGAGTTTTCAGTTTTCACCGCCTAACTCAATTAAGTTGTCCAACTTAAGAAACTGCAAAATCATCCATGCCCGTTCTCACGTCACGAGGATATTTTACCCTTTGATTACGATCTAAATCACGTTCTCACGCAAATAAAAGGTAATCTTAGGTGTTTCCGTTTCGTTGGATGGCATATAACTTAAATTAAGGGTAACAATTTTTGATGTTAAATCAAATATGTACAAAGATGTCATGCATTCATCTTCGTAGCATAGGTTTTATTAAAACATTTATATCCTTGTTTTAATAGTTAAGCTTTTCATCATCAAACTTTAATCGAGGTATTGGTAAACCAATTAAAGAATTACCTTTAATTCTCACTATATCCTACTGCTGCATGAGTCATAAGACCCAAGTTATTCGGATAATTACCACAAAAGTGACGCGTAGAATTTAAAGTAAATCACCCTTAAGATTTTATGCACACATATAGGAATACTTGGTAGCTCCATTAAGACACACAAACGAGCGGAGAATTAGGTCAGCGCGAAGCAAATTACATACCCTCATCTTTAAGGTCACAATTTAATGCGTACCAACCTTATACCCATCACACAGTTTGTCATTAATGGGTGAGCCGTTCTAACTATTTTGTGCAAAAAATCTATCAATTAAACGATTACGATTACTATGCTTAAAAAATACATGTTTCACCATTGTTTAGGTCAGTTTATTTTTCTTATAAAATACCCTTGTTACACATAACAAACAAGCAAGTATTTAAAAAATTAACATATAAACAATGAATGCATAACAAAAAATAAGTCATGCATATCAAATAGCCACATGCAAACCTTTTTGATAAATCCTATTAATAATCAATTCTAGATCTGCCAATATGTATATGTATAATTAAGACTCTCACCCGTTTTCAGCTATGTACAAGGTGAGCCACATGCATCGATTCATCGATTGCGTGAGTCAAAATCAAACACATACCACATAGCACATAATTGATTAAATAATAATGATTGAGGTCTTCCCCAATTTTAGATCTATCATAATATTTAGTGTATATCACTTAACCAAGTAATACATACAATAAAAGCAGATCCATGATAAAACATGCATGTAATTATCATGGATATAAATCACACTTAACAATTAATGCAATTAAACAGAGTTACGCAATACACATAAAATTGCATGCAACCTAGGGTTTCTAATCCAATTAAACATAAGTTTACAAAACCCTAATTAGGGCACCAAACCCCCCCCCCCTAAAAAATTAGGGTTTAGGTTTTGCAAACCCTAGATCTACGCATACAAATAATAACACAATCATGTTTATTTTATTTATGTGTTTCAGTAATTAATTACTTGTTATACAAGGCTCGTGATGCCACTGTTGAGTTTAAGATACATGAATACAATAAAACCATGTAGACACCACAGAGTACACAGCGGAAGACTAAGGATCATAACAAATAAATAATTAACTGAATTAAAAGCATAACATACCTCTTGCGAATGTCAGATCTCTTGAATAAAATAGAAGAAGTGGTTTAAAGAGTTGTCCCTTACCGTTTTACAACTCAAACCAATTAGGTGTAAGAATAGTGTCTTACAACCACAGTTTTGTACACACGAATTAACCAACGAATCAAGCGATTGCTAGATCTAACACAAGTCCTTGTTTTATGAAAAACAAAACCAAAACACCCTAAGGAGGGGGGTTCGGCCGAATATGAGCAAGAGAGGAAGAGGAGAGATCTAGGGTTAATTCAATGCACAAAGTTATGAAAAACCCTAAACCCTAGCCTCTGTATATATAGTGGATACAAATCTTTGGGAACAAGTTATCTTTGGGAACAAGTTAGTGTTTGGGTTGTGAGAACCCCCTATGGCCGGCCACTCTAAAGCCCCAAGGGATACCCGAATCTTTTCCATATTAAGATTTTACACTATAAGTCCTTCTCTTTATATTTAACGATCGTTAGTTATTTTCCGTTAAATACTTAACGATCGTTAGACGGACTTTATGTGCAATAATTAATCGTAAACATTAACATTAATTATTTAACTTTAATTCTCATTTCCTAATGTGTGCAATCCCATTGTCACGAGTTCGAATCTGGACATTTACGTATTTATAAATATATACATTTCCAACATATATGACAGTGCCTAAGTTAAGCTGGCTCATATATGTAACCTATTGTAATCATATGCTGTGTATACAATTAATAAATAAACGCCAAAGTAAAGTATTCTTAGAAGATTGTTTTTCAAGATCATATCAAATTCATAGGACAGGTGTACTAATTGACCAAAGTTGTCTTCCAAGATCGACATCAGTTGAAGTTTTAATACTTTAGTAGCGATGCACATAGCATCAAAGTCAGGAAACTACGAAAAGAACATGACTTTGTATAAAATACTAACAATGCATATTGGTGGCATGCCTCCCGCCATCAAAATACCTTCCATCAATTTCTCGGCTTTATTATGGCACGTAATGGACTGAGCCTCTGTGTGGTAAGTCCGATAGTATTGATATCTTCTTCATCAGCCTTATCTTTAAATCTCCACTCGAACTCTTGCACCATTCTTCCTATTCCTATGCAAGAAATCAAAATTGCTTGAAGAGAACCAGCACACACCCTTTTCCCTCCTCCAAATGACATTGTTTTGTGCATATCAGTGGTTTCATTTTCCTTCATAAACCTATCAGGATTATACTCTTCAGGATTTTCCCACACATTCTTCTCCATGTTACATCCATAAATGTTTACCGTTAACTGCAAAAAAAATATCAAAACTTGTAAGGAATTACGAATAAGTAACCTTGTATTGTGTATGAAAGGAAGAATCACAAAATACAGAAAGAATTATATAAAGATGATTATTGTAAGTGTGTAACTTTCCAATGGAACACAACCTCGGTTCCTGCCGGGACATGGTACCCTCCTAATATTATATCTTCGTGCACATGTCTTAATGGAATCATTGGAGCAGGACTGTGCCTTCTCAAGGTTTCGTGAAAAATAGCAGATAAGTATGGCAGGTGAGATAGATTTTCCTCTGTGATCTTGCATGACCAACAAACAGTACTTTGGATGTCCCGGTAGAGACGATCCTGAGTTGAAAGAAAGTGAATTAGACCATATTAATCTTTACAAAAGATATTTAATATACATAGACAAAGGTACAAATTAAAGATAAAACCCATTTGAATTAATTTTTTGCAGCAAACTTTCGTAAACAATATATTGATTGATTTCATTTTTATTTTGTTATACGAACCTGCATTTTGGGACTTTTTGTAAGTTCATACATTGCCCATTCTGTGGCGACCATAGTAGTGTTTGATGATTCAATAATTGGCTCCCATAGTAACATAATCAATTGTTCATCTGTAAATGTTTGTGCTTCTGATATCATGTAATCGATGTAGCTGTTCAAGTTCTGTTTTGAATACATTAGATCAAGTTAATATTATGCGTAAGTGATATTAACGATAAAATACATCTATAAAATGAAATTATCAAATACCTCCCCTGAAGCAATACGTTTCTTATGCTCTTTACTTAGGGCTTTCATCACAGCCTTCCTACGGATATACATTTGTTGGATCATGTTCTCAAACTTTTTATTTGGGACCCACTTGAGATACGGGAAGAAATCCCTCCAGTCAAACTCAAGGGCGGCCATCATTGGGTCAACGGCCAAGACTTGAAAGATCTCGTCTCTTTTCATGGTGATTCCAAGATCCTCCACATTTAAGCTTTCCACATCCTTCCCCATTGTCTGAAAAGTAACAAAAGAAATTCAGCTTCTTTAACAGACCTAATATCGCCGACCTACATATTGTTTAAGAAAATTAAGTTTTATAAAGCTCACTTGTTTCATTGCCAATCCAAAAAGTTCAGACTGGAATATATTCCTTAGATCCACTTCTTCTTTGGGAGAGTTGTCAACAATTGCGTGAAGTTGCTTTGATATATTCTCGATCATGAAATCTCTATGGACACGTTGTTTCCTCTGAAAATTCCAAAATGATAGTTTAAAATAAGTCTATTCGAATTTAGTCATACACACTTTTTCAATACCAACCTGAGCATTTGGTCCTAACATAGCGGTCAGTATATGGAGTTTGAGAGTCCTGTGATAATCATTGTAACCACTCATAGCAACCATGGTTTTATCAGCCGTGATGACCGTTAATGCCTTGGATAGGTTTCTAGTTGAAATAGACGAAAATCTGGTAACCAATGCCTATAAAATGCATGAAAGAGAACACAGTCAACAACATACAATTTGTTAGTGACGGGCACAAGATTCTAGACCGAGAGTCGTAGAAGTTATTTTTCTACGTCATAACACTTTGAACCTTGTTACATTGTAGAACTCTCAAATAGGGTTCTGATGTCGGCTTTTAAGTTGTTACGCGTAAAGGCTTCTACCACACCATTTTCCTTTTTATGTTTAGGTCTCTTCTTACTATATTTAGGTCACTTTTTCTCTAAGTTTTATATACATATAAATATAGGGCTCATTATTATTGTAACTCATCTTGGATCATTAATATAATTGTGTTTAGAGTCTTACTCTTGTTAAGGTTTTATTCCCTGGAGGTTTTATCCTCATTATCAATCCTTGAATTAGAGTTTACAAAATTCGCTTTCACGTCCTACGTCAGTTGGCATCAAGCTTCTTAGTTTCATGATGGTAAGTGCTATAGAAGTCTTGGATGGTGAAAGGTGTAGAAGATACAAAAACCCATATCGTTGGTGGGGTATGATCTGGAGACTACATGGATCATGGTTAGACCAAATCCATGAAAGAACTTGATAGGAGTTACACTATGGTACAAGAACTATCTTCTGTAATCGTAGGTGAGGCATCGATGCACGTAAATCACGAGGGTAACAATTATGGAGGTTCAATAATTCTCCCAACCATTAGCGGATCCATTGACAATCGTAGGTGCAATCAATACCCATTTAATAATAGGGGGTGTTGATGAATGAGAGGAAAAGATGAAGATGGAGATTCAACTACCAACAACCAAGTGGTTTCATTCAAAATTTTTGATCAATAATAAGGTATTTTCTTTAATTATTGACAATTATAGTGCTAGGAATTTGTTGTCGAGAAAATTGGTTAGTTATTTTAATTTAGCAATAGAGATTTTTTCGATTTGAAAAACACAAGTTTGTTGGCTTCCCAAATTTATTGGTAGATCTTATAAACGTAAAGTGTTTTGCGAATTAGATGACAAAAAAAATCATATTCGGTAGGGAAAATCAAGACGACAAGAAGTTCAAGGGTTTTATGATTTAAAGCGTAATCACTACCTATTCTTATGGGAAGGAAAGAGAATTGCAATGATTCTATCCAAAGAGCAAGTACATGTATTAATGGCCGATGTTAACATGGAAGAAAAGATATTGAAGATCAAGGTTGTTGAAGAACACGTTGAGAACATCAAAGAGCTTCATGTTTGCGAGAAACATGAAGACAAAATTGCAACTTTAGTAGAATCAACAAAAGAAGTTACAGTTTTGAAGATGATAAAGATGTTAAGGGCTTGGATTGTGAGCTAAAAATGGATTTCGAATGCTTCCATGATTTATAGGTCTGTGATTTAGATTATGGCTTAAATTTAAAGATGATTATCAAAAATCCAATTAAGTTTTCATTAGCGAACAAAGTTATTTTTATTTCCACTGAATACTTGGTGAACGTTGATAAGGAGTACACAACCCAATGTTTATGGTCATGGTTTGATCGTTGAGAGTGTGGTAGGCGCGTTAAAAAGATGAATATTCTCGAGTTGATGTGAAGCGCAAATCTACCAAAGATAAGGTTCGTTGTGAGAAGATGTTTGAGGTGGATGGAGTTATTGATGATGAGAACTCGAGGGCGAGTTCTTTTCAAATGAGGGGGAATGATGGAGACAAGATTCAAGACCAAGAGCATAAGAAGTTATTTTCTTTACGGTGTAACACTTTGAACCTTGTTACACCGTAGAGCTCTCAAATAGGGTTTTGATGTTAGCTTTTAAGTTGTTACATCGTAACAAGGTAATTTTCCTTTTTATGTTTAAGTCGGTTTTTAGTATATTTAGGTTACTTTTTATCCAGATTTTATATCTTTATAGTGTAATTCATTTTGGATCATTAATATAATTGTGATTCAAGTCTTTACTCTTATTAAGATTTTATTCCTTGAAGGTTTTATCCTCATTGTCAACCATTGAATTATGATTTACAAAATTCGTTTTTGCGTCCTGCGTCAGAGTTAGCCTGAACAACAACTTGTTTTCTAAACGTGTTATAAATGAGTTAAGAACAGTATTGGTGGATTATATCGGGAATTTCTAGAAATTTACTGATTTAAAGGGCTCATCTATATATTTTTGAAAAGGTTTATATTGCATAATACATATAGTTAATTAATCTACTTGTTTACAGTGTTGTTGGGTTATGCATTCAAATCTAACTACAAGTTAAGAGTGATGATTTACACACTGTATAAACTTATTGGCACATTCCAATTTATGATGTCTTGACATATTTATCCTTATGAGGTGAAAATGAATAAAAATGATTAAGGTTATAAATGTCAAAACGCCGTAAATTAAAATGTAACAATAAATTTATAGAGTGTGCAAATCATCACTCATAATTTAATGATGACTTTTTCAAATTCGTTTTTATCAAAAAATTTTAGAATCTAAAGAGTAGGTGAAGTTAGCATCTCCAATGCATGGCTTTTGTAAATCTGTTTACAATTTGTAAAATATATTCAAAATACTTTTTAGCCTTGTAGCTATCAAACTTTTTAACAAAAGTTTCTCTATGTGGCACTTTCGTATCAAAACGAGCTTTTGCCATTTGAGAAGGTAAATATTAATAAAAGAATGATTTGGCAACATGGTTGTTTTCGGGGTACTGGTGGGCCGGTGGCCTTGGGCGAGAACTTTAAATGGCCCCCCAAAGTAAAGTTAACACTGTGTTCTCAAGATAATAAAAGGAGAGAAAAGGAAAGCAAGGTAGGGACAACAAAAATATTTAGTGTTTTTAAGAAATTTTGAGGAAAGAAGGGGAAAGGAAGCTATGAAAAGTGAGGGGGATTTGGTGGATTTTGGACCAAAAATCACCCACCCATATTTGGGCTGTTTTGGAAGGGAATGAGATATTTCTAATTGAATTGACCAAAGTGCCCTTTATTAACATATTTTATATTTTGCTTTTTCCCTACTAACTAGATCTCACATTACCAGTTAGTTTCTTCCACCATCTACAAAAATGAAATTTGATCAACAATACGGACGAAAAATCTCTAAGCTTGCTTGATGATTCTACATAAATAAAATTATGTCAACCATTTGTTGAAGAAGAATTTTGTCAATTACCATTTACAAGAAGAACAACCATTTTTTAATGAAAGTAAATGGTTTGTGTGTGATTTTGATTCATCATTCTTGTATGGTCTTTTTTTTGAAGTGGGGTTTCATTGATGTGCCTATGCCCTATGGTACTTTGAGTATTATCTTCTCTGTAGTGGATCTATATAGAACTATGTTTTTTTCTTTGATTGTGGAAAGTATTTGTTATTTTGTATTGTTGAAAGTTTGCAATTATCTTTTGTGGGTTTTGATTTGTTCTTAAACAAATTGCATTTAAAAGTTGGTTTTTTTGAAGGTTTAGGATTATTTCTTTATAAAACTTTGTTTCTAGTTAGATGATTGAAAGGTTATGATGGTAAGATGAAAGATTTCCTGCTATTTCGTTTCTTTCCATTTTGCTAACTTGAGAACACATTGTGAACGTGAGCTTGACATCACTTCCATTCCTCTCATTTACTTTACCTTTCTTTTCCCCTCCTTTTCATCTCAAAAAAATCTTAAGAACACAGTGTAAATGAAAAGTGTGTCTACCCTCTTAAAATATACTCTTCCCATCTCAAAAAGATTATCTATAAACAAAAAAATTATGATATGTGTAATTAATACTAGTTTTGATTGATAAAAAGTTATTTTTACTCTTAGAGCACTAGGTATGGTGACGTAGGTTAAACCTTAACACCATGTCACGTCAGCACCACATCAGCTTTAAAATTTCACCTTAACTAAACAAAAAAACACCCCTTATCATAACTTACCCAAGTTAAACCTTAACTCACCAACAATTTACAAAAACAACCACTTATTTAAGGGGCAAAAATGAAAAATAAAATAAAATAAAATAAAAAATAAAATAAAAAATAAAATAAAATCAACTGAAAAAAAAACCTTAACGTGGCGTTAAGGTGTTAATATGTTAACACCCCCTTAACTTGGGAGACGGTATGGTTAACATGCCTTAACGCCGGCATGTTAAACCTTAACACCCCTTTGCTAGTTACCATACCCAAGGCTCTTATAGTTAATATACAAAAAAGGGGTAATTAATGCAAGTTTTGATTAGAAGGGTAAAGTAAGAAAACGAGTTATAATTATTGTCCATATATAAAATCTGGACACTTATTTAACAAGGCGGACATTTTTTAGGACCGAGGGAGTACAATGGCAATTGTTTATGTACAACTAGTTATAATACCGTTGCACACACGGGGTTATGACAAAAAAAATATTTTGTATTAATACTAAATATTGTGTCTTTAAAGGTAATTGCATATAATTATTTAGTTATAAGTTTTGTGCACGCACGAAGTTTAAACTTAAATCAAATTTATTTTAACATTTTAGTTTAGTATATACACAGATAAGAGCATCTGCAATGAGGAATTTTTGCAAAAGCTTTTCAAAAGCTTTTTGCCATTGCAATGAAAGACTTTTCTCTTGGTTTGAAAGAAAGACTTGGCACCAGCCAAATGTTTGAAGCAATATCTTCTTACTTGCTAGCATTGTTAATAAATGTTTCAAGACAAAATAGCTTAGCATTTATTGCCATAAATGCACCAAGTCATTGAAAGACTTGGTGCAATGCGGATGCTCTAAGAATTTACCCATGAAAATTGTGATATAAGTACAACTAATACTTATGCACGAGTTTTTCATTATGCATTAATATCCATTAAAATTTGGTAAAATATATATAAAATTTATGTTAGGTAAATCAAGATTTTATTTGATTTAGCTGACAAAGATGTTGATGTTGTTATTTAAATTTCACTACTAATATTATGTTGTACACGTGATGCAAGTTTAATAGCACATAATGAGCGTTGATAAAGTTAAAGTATACTCCTTAAAGTTTTTTAAAAATGTTTTTCTAGATATCCTTATATAAATAAATAAGAATTACATGAATCATTGTTATAAATACAATCGCGTATATTTATTTTTATATTAAAGTAACTCGTGCTTACAATTTGATAATTATATTCCTGTTTTCAGTAATTTAGCCGTATTTAAATGTAAACTCGTGTCCACATAGATTAAACTTTTAAAAATAAAATAAATGAGTCCTTATTGAACGTATATAGCCAAAAACATGATACTTATAATCTTATGCAAATTTACATGTTGTTATTTTAAAACAACATATACATTGTATTTTTTAAGATGTAAAGTATAAAGGGTATAAATTATAAGAGGGTATTTGTTTATAATCCAAAGTTATTAAAAAAGATGAAGATTTATAATATTACACTTAACTCTATATAATTTTTAAAAATTCAACCACTAAAGTTTTATTAATTACCTCATCCTTTTTTAAGTTTTTGTTTTCACAAATTTGATACCTATATTTTTATGTGTTTTTTTTATCAACCAAATTTCTTCACCAAATTTATTAAAGGTTGACAAAAATCGATTTAATTTTGACTTTTGTTAACCAATCACATCACACGATTTTGCTTACGTGGCGAAATCGAGCTCTCCTATTGGCCAAACTATTTATTCAATAAGAATGAATTGACAAAATCACACCGAAATGATGTAATTCATTTATTATATAAAAGATGTCATAACTTAAACAAAATAAAAATAAAATAAAAAAGTTAGGTTATTTAACTTTTTGTTTTTGTAAGAAATCTTTAAATTTAGGCGCTATAATGTCCTTTTTTTATTCATATTTGCAACATCTTTATCATTTTATGCATTTTTGGCCCTAGAAATTGTTGAGGTTAAGATATATGATATACAAATAAAAACATATAGACATAACAGAGTACACAGCGGAAGACTTAGGAATATAATAGCAATTAATTAACTGAAAATAAAACGTAACATACCTCTTGCAATTGGCTAGATCTCTTCAATTCAAGAACACTAATTAGGGTTTATCTGGTTTAACAAATTGACCCTTACCATTTTTCAATTCAAACCAATTGATGTAATAATAGTGTGTTACACCACGTTTTTGTACACACATACTATTAGCGATTCGATGCGAATGCTAGTTCTTGATCACAATAGAATAACCAAACATCTTTGTTATGCTCAAGGTCACTCGTAAATCCCTTTCAATGGGGATTCACTCGTCGACCAAGACAAGAGGGAAGAAAAGAAGAAGTTTGGCCTTCTATTGAAATCAAGTGTACCAAAGGATGAATACATGGGGATGTGTTTATAGCCTTATGGTAGATGTCAAGATTAGTATGGTTTCCGATGTGGGATTCCATAGTTTCGGCCAAAAACAAGCCCAAAAGAGGGTTCCTAAAACCGTCTCTTAGCTTGTTTACTTTTCTTCATATCCCGTTGACATTTAACGACCGATAGTCACTTCCGATCAGTACTTATCGCTCGTTTAGTCGTTTATTGTGAATTTAATAATTAAACATAATATTTTATATTAATTATTTAAACATCGAGTCTCATACGTAAAGTGTGCAATCCCGTGGTCTCGAGTTCGAATCCGGTCATACACATATTAAATATATCCATAAACCAACAGCTCCCACTTGGAGATATCTTACTATGCGTAATGACATTGGTTAGCATCTAGCAACACGCCAATGACCCCAGAACAACTCGAGTATGGTTTCCAAGAAAAACATTTTGATGATTCATCATCATACTTATCCTTTTGTTTCTAATACCATGTTAATAAGAATATGGATCTCACTCATTTCTTAATTAACTATTCAGTTTCTCGCTTTATATGATTGATCAAGATTACCAATTCTTCTGAACATATTCCAGAAGACCTTGGGCATGGCCATGCAAACATCTTGACAACCCTACGAGGGGCCCAACAGTATTAAGCTTCAAAATAAATTTGAAGGAAACAAATCATGTTTTGACTACGAGCAGAATTCATAAATTTCGCAACACTTCCGAAAACAACCCTTATAACTACCAGTTACGTATAGCGTTAGATTGCTTCACAGAAATGCACTACATCCATGACTTTCTCTGGTATCTCAAGTCAGAGGATAAATATTCATGTACTTAATGACTAAGATCCATAAAGTACTATCATGTGGTTGGGATAAGTCCTATACTCAATCCATTGAATATCATCTGAAATTAGTCATGCTACGCTCAATATACTTTCAAGTATATTCTAACTAATACTCAGATTTGTCTTAATTCAATATCATTCCCATGTTATTGATCGACAATGGACTATTTAGAATAACTTAAGTTATTCAAGGATTTAAACATGCAAATACAGGACACAATATTATCAATGACATTAAACGTATAAAGTACTTTAATTCATTATAAATAATAATTGTTTAACATCCTTTATCCAAATACTAAATAGATCAATGCATGATAATACTAGTTAATGGATTTTGCCACAAGTCATGAGAATCACACTTGTTGACAAGGCATAATTTAAATTAACTTTGATCTATTGGAATTTTTCGAATACATATTTCAAGAATTCAATAAGTTAACTTCTTGTATATGTTTACACATATCTTGATATTGTCATAACATTCCATAAGGTGCGTGACAACCTGAACCACCTTTTTATGACAATCATCTTTCAAAACTTTAAAGGTTAAAGTATTCTTTATTCTTTAATGTATAATGCAACTATGCTTTTAGTTAAGCATAACTAGCCAACATGGTCATCATCAAGGATACCGTGACTAGAATTGAGTGTCATCTCAATTATACTAGCATTATTGTATACAACAATATGCTCTTAAAACATCCGTAAACTTTAAATATTATTTGTTTGGTGCCATTCAAACTTCAAGTTTGTTGACTATAACAATTACATAACAATTGTTGTATAGAATCTGGGAGCAACTCCAGGCTGAGGAATGCAATTCTAAATCCAAACATAAATATTACAATGTTGTTAAATCATCTTGTAATCAAGCATGATACAACAATCTTATACACAACATGATGTACAAAATGAATCTTTAAGTTAGACTATAAGATCTCATTCATATTCTATCTTGTCAGAGGTATGTATTAATCATATTCTATTAGACTCATTTATTTACCGCATATGTTTATAACAATAAACATATATTCCAAGGTTGTATGTCTTATTTCCAAATCCTACAAACGAAGTTTCATTCCCAACTAAAACTTAATTTAGGTGGAATGTAGTTGCCCATACAACATATAAGATTTAAGAAAATAAAAAATAATACTCCCACTAGCTTTCAGGAATACTTATGAGCTATCTTATTTTAATTATTAAATCAAACATGGATTTAATATTAAACATAATAATCATCTCCTAGATGCATGCATATATCCATTCATGGATCCTTGCAGTTTGTACATATTCAAAGGTTATTTGAATTCATAAAACTCCTTTGCATTACTTATCGTCCTCGCAAAAGTAATTCCAGAACAAAGAGTTTTGATATTCATAGTCAAATTTTCATATCAATGAAACTAAGTATGACAATTATAATCTTTATACTTCTATTTAATGTATCTAGGAAAGAATATTCAATCATAGTTAATTACTTAAGTATGATTAATATTATTATCACTAGACATACATTAAATACGTGTACAATATTGTCCATATGATTTCTACATACAGATTTAAACCACTAGGGTTTTCATCCTTTGAAGACAATCATCTTCATTAAGATAAACCAAGTATCTAAAGTTGATTATCTTTATGGACAGCAACTCTACATTCATAATATGATTGATTTACCACAATTCAACATTTGGTAAATTCATCATTATGATTAACATGCTTACCATGATCCTGTAACTCATATCCCCCAGCATATTAAATATCTGAGATATCCTTACGGATCTATGAATGACAATTCCATCATGATATTTGCTAGTGCATTTTAGAAGATTATGTATTTTGTAATTTTAATCTTTCAAGATCTAAACAAAACTCCCACTTGCCTTTAACAATTTAAAGATTACCTTTAAGTAGTTTAGCAAGTAGAGCAACAATACATCGTTCTCTTTTGGGATATTACAAAAAAAAAAAAAAAAAAAAAACATTTACAGTTCCTGACATTAGTTTGTTACAACTCACTTTACAAGTAGTTTAACAAATTCAGAACTTCACTATAAGACTTAATGTGATTCATCACATTTCATAAACAAATGGTGTCTTATCAATCTTCTAGGTTGGAGTCTTATTGAGTATATTCAATCTATACTCATTCTACTAACCTTGATAACTTTTGGACGAAACTATAGTTATCTTGAATCAAACAATGCCAATAGATTTTGATTCTTCTAACTGAACATACCATAAAACTATGGTATTTTCTTAGAATTAATATTGTAAGAAAATCTAACAATATTTAAGATAACCATCTACTCTTTGGCTTACCTATTTACCAACAAAGTAAAACTTAATGGTACAATAGAATTACCAAGTCAATTGCATGCATTATAACACAAGTATTCTTGACCAAGTCAAAAGACATATCAGTTATAATCCCACTATACGTTATAAGTCATTGATCAACTCATTGACTTCATGCATATGTCTTAAAACATAGCAAGTTAATGTCTTACTTTATATTGTAAGTCTTGTATTGACAGACTTCATGTTTGTGACTTTACAAAATCATAAACATTTATAATTAAAGTAATTATGAACACCACCTCGGGTTTCAATTAATATTTCAAGTTAATATTTAATACATATATTTAAGTCATTCAACGAATACTTAAATTCAAAGTAGTATTAGATTACTTCATTTAATTATGTCATTCCATGAAATGTTCAACGTAAGAAACTGCAAAATTATCCATGCTCGTTCTCACGACACGTGGATATTTTACCTTGAGCTATAATCTAGTTCACGTTCTCACGTAACATAAATTGTAACAACAAGTGTTTCTTAAATATTGAATGACATAAATATTTAAGATAAAGTAGTCTTTGTTATCATCTTGACACATGTTCTTAATAGGGCAATCATATACTTTTAAATGTATAATTCCTATTAGAACGTTACTCTCTTACCTTGCGGTCAAGAGAATCCATTTAAATCATATTTATATGTGTTGTACCTTGGACACAATAAAGATTTCTCCCACTTGTGCATGGAACAACATCATGTAGCAGATAAACAACACGATACACGTTCGTTTATTTGATTAATATGATTTGTGTCATAGATATAACAAGTAGATGTAGGACTATATTGATTAGTAAGGAAACGCACATGACTCTCCTTAAAAACATAAGTGCCTTGAGTTGTCAGTTCTCACTATAAAGCTCAATTAAGTTGTCCAACTTAAGAAACTGCAAAATCATCCATGCCCGTTCTCATGTCACGTGGATATTTTACCCTTTGATTATGATCTAAATCACGTTCTCACGCAAATAAAAGGTAATCTCAGGTGTTTCCGTTTCGTTTGATGGCATACAACTTAAATTAAGGGTCATAATTTTGATGTCAAATCAAATATGTACAAAGATGTCATGCATTCATCTTCGTAGCATAAGGTATTATTAAAACGATCACATCCTTGTTTTAATGTTTAAGCTTTTCATCATCAAACTTTAATCGAGGTATTGGTTACACCAATTAAAGAATTACCTTTAATTACCACTATATCCTACTGCTGCATGAAACATAAGACCCAAGTTATTCGGATAATTGCCACAAAAGTGGCGCGTAGAATTTAAGGTCAATTCACCCTTAAGATTTTATGCACATTCATAGGAATACTTGGTAGCTCCATTAAGACGCACAAACGAGCGGAGAATTAGGTCAGCGCGAAGCATATTACATACCCTCATCTTTAAGGTCACAATTTAATGCGTACCAACCTTACACCCATCACACAATTTGTCATTAATGGGTGAGCCATTCTAACTATTTTGTGCAAAAAACTGATCAATTAAACGATTACGATTACTATGCTTAAAAATACATGTTTCACCATTGTTTAGGTCAGCTTATTTTTCTTATAAAATACCCTTGTTACACATAACAAACAAGCAAGTATTTAAAAATAAACATATAAACAATGAATGCATAACATAATAATAAGTCAAACATAACAAATAGCCACATGCAAACTGTGACAACTAGTAATTTCAGGTCATTTTACAAACTTTAAAAGTTTTACTATTTCATCATTTATCGTAAACTACGTTTACGAGTATCAAATTCGCGTAACCTTAATGGTTTAGCTGCGAATTCATGAACAATCATCAAGGAAATTTCATATAGACTAGGTTTAGTCTACATATCATTAACATCATTTCATATTGGTTCATGCATGGTTTTGCATTTATTCATTAAACGTTTATTTTTCCTATTAAATAAACGCTATCGCGTAAACATTATTTTGAAACATTGATCCGACACTTCCAAAAATTATCCTAATATATTTTTATACTCCTTTTAAGACTATGAAAATTATATTATTAGTTTACCCGATGTTTTCAAATTATTTTGTATATAAATTCTCATGTATAAATATGTACGACGGTTTTCGTAAATTCAAGTCGATAATTATTATTTCACTCAATTCTTGTAAGAAATGTATTTTTATAATTTTTATGACTTCGATATATTTTATTTTGTTCCGTAAAAATCGATTTCTAGCTAACGCTACACCAAAAAAACAAAGTAAATGCATAAAACATACAATATACACTACTTTAAATACAATAATACATCAAAAGTGTCACTTTGCTTCCCCATTTTGTATGTTGCCGACCTTCCCCCTCCAACTCATCACTTTTTGATATTTTTTTTTACTAGACAATACACCTAAGCACTTTTTATCATTTAATATCTTAATGCATAAATTATTTTCCTAAAAGAAAACACATACAAGCACAAACTAAAAGGTGAAAGTGAGAGAAATTCTCTCCATGGTTCTTGTGGTATTCGGCCAAATCAAAAAGGAAGAAGAAACATAATAATTTTTCATGATTCAAGTGATTATCAAGCTCATGTAGTGATCTAGTATAGGTTTTGAAATAAAAACCTCATGATTTATTTAAGTATACTTTGCTCAAAACTCTTCAATCCTTCAAGTGTTCTAATAATTTTTCATAATCTTTCATACTCTTACTTGATGTATTTTTATGTTTCTTTTAGAAAAACATGCATGTTACATATGAATTTATACCACTTTTGTTGTTTTTATTACTTATTATGTAATATAATTATCCTATAATGAATCCCTTGAAACATATCACTTTTGGTGATGTCTAGGAACCCATGACACCCTAAGAAGGTGTATGGTAGGATTTGAATAGCTTCGGACTTGTTTTGAATTGGTTAGAATAGGTTTGGCGCGAGAAAAACTCATTTCGACAAGTTTTCTAAAGGGTCTGTCCATATTTTTGAAATCTGGAAATCTCGACAGTAGATAAAAATTTTTGGCCTAGATATTTGGAAAATAAACTTTAAAACGAAAACGTGGCCGCTTGAATGGGTTAAAACGGAGTTATAACGAAGAAGTTATGCTATTTTCAAGTTTGACGACGAAAAATATTTGTTTCAGAAAATTCAGCATGTAATCTCGACTTTTTACGAGTCAAAAATGAGTCTTAAGCGTTATAAAATGTGTCGACTTATCAAAAATATATTAGTATATATTATTACGATTCCGAGGACATATAAAACGTAGAAAACGGACTTGTAACGATTAAATTACACGCGATTTAACAAAGTTGCCGTAACTTTATTATATAAGAAAAACTAATATATTTCTATTAGACAAATATTACGGCCACAAGGGACCATGTTGGGGGTCGTTTTTAACATTGACGTAGTACTTTTTGTAACATGATGTCTTCTAGTAAAAGTAAGTTCGCCTAGCATATTTTCCAAAATGTCTAGCCATTCGTCAAGCGGAGTTGTAACGAATAAAATACGGTCACTTAAACTTTGCCAAAAACCACCCTTAAACGATATTTTGGACACAAGTACCATACTTAACCTATATTTTTCTCTGTGATCGAGACCTCTAGGATGAAAACTTAAATGCTAAAACTTTGAGATAATGATACAAGCTTCACAAAACCGTTGAGTTTGTTTCCTAACGCTCGACGTGCACCATTTTATGACTAGCTTTTCGAGGCCGTTTTGTCACTTTCATGAAATTTCAACGACATTATTTTACGACGAAAAGTTATAATTTCATAATAAATCATTAAATGATTATCGTAAGATATCATTTCAACGTAAATACTTGTAAAGTATTTTATAACATGACGAGATGTCATAAACATATATTTCGACGATAAATGCTATTTTCAAAAGCGTACAAGTGGTATAGATTACATGTGGATTTGCATGCACGACATTGTTTCATGATTTACATTAGAACATATCATTCATAATAGGTCACGGTCAGAGGTTATGCCTCATTTCAGTATTGCCATTACATCATCATTATCATTGCAACATGTGAGTTTTCATAGCCCCGATTTATTCAAGTTTTTACTTTATTTCAAACCTACGGGTGTGACAACTCGTATTTTCAGGTCATATTTCAAAACATTATTCATGCTTCATCATTTATCGTTTATTGTAAACTGGGTTTACGAGCATCAAATTCACGTAACCGTAATGGTTTAGCTGTGAATTCATGATCATATCATCGAGGACATTTCATATAGACTAAGTTTAGTCTACATTTCATTAACAGCATTATCATCATATTAATTCATGCATGGTTTTGCATTTTTCATTAAACGTATAATTCTCATATTAAATAAACGTTATCGCGTAAGTAATTATTTTGAACAATTGATCCGTTACTTCTAAAAATTATCCCGATATATTTTTATACTCATATTAAGTTATAAAAATAATATTATGAGTTTACCCAGTGTTTTAAATTTATTTTGTATATAAATTGTAAAATTTATATAATTACGACGGTTTTCTTAAAAACAACACGATAATTATTATTTCACTCAAATTTTGCAAGAAATGTATTTTTATAATTTTTATGACCTTAATATATTTTATCTTGACCCGTTAAAAGTTATTTTTATTTAACGCTACCCTAAATATTCAAAAGTGACTACAACTTATCATTTAACCTCATTTAACTTCACAAATCTTATGCTTATACTTAATTAAAAAAAAAAATATCAAGAGAATGACTAGCACCCCTTGTCGACACAAGGGGTGAGTCATGGAAGATTTTTGTAAATATCTTTAAGTATAATGTATATTATACAAAACTCATTTCATATCATTTCATTTCCCAAATACTAGATCAAATATTTCATTCTTTTCTCTCTTGCAAAAATTCGGCAGCCACAAGGAGACCAAAAGAAGGATCACCATTTTATTTTTCAAGACAAGATTATTACTCTAGTATCATCCTTGTATAGGTTTTGCAATAAAAACCTCAAGTGATTAGGAAACCCTTTGTCCTTAAACCTCATCATATCACTTGTAAGCATTCATATTCATATTTTTATTTCATACTCATTGTTATGGTCATATCATTTTTTTGAGAAACATGCAAGTTATGTGATGTTTATACCATTTTTTAAAGGTTTTTAAGTGTTATACATATATATAATCCATCCTATAATTACTCCTTGTTATATATAATTTTTGATGATGTCTAGGAACCCATGACACCCTAAGAAGGTGTATGGTAGGATTAGAATAGCTTCGGAGTTGTTTTGAATGGGTTAGAATAGGTTTGGCGTGAGAAAAACTCATTTCGACAAGTTTGCAAAAGGGTCTGTCCTTATTTTTAAAATCTGGAAAATCCGACAGTTAATAAAAAATTTTGGCCTAGATAATTAGAAAATACACTTTAAAACGAAAACGTGGTCGCTTGAACGGATTAAAACGGAGTTATAACGAAGAAGTTATGAATTTTTCAATTTGGCGACGAAAACCATTATTTTCTGAAAATTTCAGCAAGCTATAATTATTTTGTACGAGTCAAAATTGGAACTTAGGCGTTATAAATTATGCCGACTTATAAAAAATATGTTAGTATACTTTGATACAAAACTAAGGACCTTTAAAACGTTGAAAACGGATTTGTAATGATCAAGATATACACATTTACAAAAAGTTGACGTAACTTCATTTTATAAGAAAAATTATATTATTTCTAATAGGCAAGTTTTACGGCAAAACTAGAGACCAAGTTGGAGGACGTTTTTAACAATGATGTGGAACTTTTTATAAAGTAAAGTCTTCTAGTAAAAGTGAGTTTACCAGGTAGATTTTCTAAAATGTCCGACCGTTTGATTAGCGGAGTTGTAATGAATTAATTACGGTCGCTTAAACTTTGCCGAAAAACCATCCTTAAACTATATTATGGGACAAAAGTACCATACTTAACCTCTATTTACTTTATGTTCGAAACCTCTAGGATGGAAACTCATGTACTAAAACTTTGAGATATTGATACAAGCTTCCCAAAACCATTGAGTATGTTTCCTAATAATCGATGTGCATTATTTTACGACTAGCTTTTAGAGGCCGTTTTGTCACTTTCAAGAATATTTCAACAACATTATTTTACGACGAAAAGTTATAATTTCACAATAAATCACCAAATGATTATCGTCGGATATCATTTCAACGTAAATACATGTGAAGTAATTTAAAAATGGTCAAGACGTTAAAAGATTATATTTTCGACAAGTATTGTTTTCAAAAACTCATAAGTGGTATAAATATCATCCGAATTGCATGCATAACATTACATCATGACTTATTACATATCATATCATTCATAATAGGTCAGTTTCGAGATTCACGCTACATTTCAGTGTATCCACTTTTGCCATTACATCATCATTATCATTGCAACAGGTGAGTTTTCATAGCCCCGATTTATTCAAGTTTTTACTTATTTCAAACCTACGGGGGAGAATACATTGCACATCATTTTTATTACGATACCAAGTATATCAAATTCATTACATTGCTTAAGTTACCTCATTGCCAGTTAAATGTCCCCATTTCATAAACATGAACCGTTAATTTCATAGAAGCGTGGGTGAGTGGATAGATCTATCGAGGGTGACACCTCCATCCGGGTTGGCGGATTCCAACCGGACGGATGCATTTCATTTCATTATCATTATTTGAGTTGTTTGGCAAAACACTCTGTTGGGGTGAACATCAGTCAAGCTTCGGTGTCATGTGCTTAAGCAATTGTATCATTTTGTGGCGACATTGTCATACATAATTTATACTTGTGGTAGTCGTATTAAACATTTACATAAACTCTATGAACTCACTCAACCTTTGTGTTGACACTTTTAGCAATGTATTTTCAGGTAACTAAGGCATTCACTTCATGGCATGCATGTGGACATATCATAGAGTCGCGGTGACGACGCGTCTCACATGGGATTTATACATTTTTAAAACATCGTTTGACTTGTACCAAACTTATTTTCCGCACATGTTGATTTTCATTTGGGACCTATACTTTGTAAACTCTGATTATTTTATTAAATCAAACGATGTATTTTCCAAACGACACTTTAGGTCGTTCAATATAACTGTGATTGTGATGCTATGACAGTCAACCCCCAGGAATTCCATTCCGCTGCAAAATAGGTAATTTGGGAGTGTGACAGATTGGTATCAGAGCTTCGGTTATAGAGAACTAGGTTGCATCATTGACCCTAGACTATAACTACATCATCATAGCATCTCATCATTTCATCATAAGTGCATAGTCACTATACATGCGGTTTCATACGCACATTTTGCGAGTTATTTACTTTCATTTCAAATCGATTGTCACATAGATGCCTTCAAATACCCATCCCATCACTTTGACATGGAGAATGCCCTGTCATTCCCTATCACAATTTTAACATCAGTTGACTCAAACACCGATATCATCAGATGATGAGACTGAACTTTTTTAGGAGGACGAAGTTGCACCTACACCATCGCGATCACTATTGATTCACCGTAGGATCAGGACAATTTTTATCATTCCGTTGGGACAGATTATACCATTTGGTAGAACTTATAGGCTTAGTCCTAATGGACCTATTAGGATGCTTACTACAAGGAAGATAGTAGTATTTCATTCACCATCATCTCCTAACTTACCACTAGGATTTCCATCATCATCGTCATCATTATCATCTAGAGCATCATTCGTACCATCATATCTCATATACACTACTCATACACCTGACTTGCAGCTTGGGAAGCGTGCATGATTTGACACACCATTATCATTTATCACTAAGACTATAGACACTACATCATCTCATAGGTTTGAGGACTGGGAGATTTCTAGGGCTATTGCTGCTAGACCGCCTACTACTCCTACACTTGAAACACAATTAGACTACCAACAGGAACAAATAATAAGCACCTTTCTAGCTAATGTAATCTTTATCCCTTATTAACTCCATGATAATCACAACCTTTGTTTATTTCATTCCTTATTCCAATTGCCCAATTTTCAATCATTTCGCGACAATACCTCACTATCTTACTAGGGGTTAGGCCAACTTTATTCTTGATCAATTAAGAGACTATTACCACTCTATGAGGTTCTCCCATGTATCTTACAAACCATTCAACAAATTATATTTCAAGTTACTTTGCTACTACTTCATAACATTATTTCACTTAATTTTATTTCAAGCTATTCTACACCAACTTAGAAACATTGTTTCATAAAGTTTTAAAACAAGTTGTTTCGTTACCACCCTATCAATTGGCTTTCAGTCATTTTATCAACTATTTATTACCATCATGCGAAACAATTTTCATGTTACTATGAAAAATTATTGAGCCATTATCTTACAAAACAAAACGTTGAATACCATCTAAAACTTCGGAGGAACATAATATCATTTCAACAAAACCAAGCATCATATCATTTGTCCTCGATTATACATGGCCTGATCACCTATGTATAATTTAGGAAGAATTATGTCATGAAAGAAACAAACATCATTTAAAATTTCCTAAGACAATCTTCACTCAAAATCAAAGCTTTGTAATCAGATAAATTGTTCATAAACATTTCTTTTTGTTAACACTCTATAGAAGCCTACGCCATTCATCTCTCTCTCAACCGATAAGTTAGAATTTGACGAGTGACCTTTTTAGGAAAGGCTTTCTATACCATCTGTGAGGAGGATTCCTCGATACAAGAAAACAAAGAAAGGATTTCGGAATTACCAACAAGGACTAGAAGTAAGTAGTGAGATCTTTCAAACCTCAATAAAAATCTTAAGACATCACGAGACATTCCGAACCACTATTTTGGACTAGAAGTCAAATTATATCATTTCAAAAGTACTAGCTAGGCCGAGTTACAAGATTTAGTACGAAGCGAATACACACTAAGCAACACTATAGGGAGAAACCGAGTCTTCTAACTAAGACTACAGAACATAACACTAAACATGGCTTCAACAATAGGTGAACTTCCCCACAATAAGTTTCCCCTAAAGGAAAATTTGGTTAAATTAAGGTTATCAATATAAACTTCCCCTAAGGCATTGTGTTCCCTAGAAATTACAAATAGCCTCACTTTCATATCAAGAGATGCAACAGGTTTGAACATATCGGACAATAAATGACTCTCCATCTACAAGTGAAATTAGAACAAACATTCTTCGACATGGTATGAGCTGATATCTATTTTCTTGCTAGCATGATAGCAATATAAGTGATGAAATATTTTAGAAGCACTCAATATTGAAACAAGTCTTGAAAATCAACCACTGCACCACATCACTTAAACATTTAAGGTTTTGTGACTTTACAACATAGAGCATGAATACACTTCGATAATCAAACAATAAACATTTTAGTCATGGAGACTAAGCACCTTAGGCAAGTAAGACTCAAGTAATGACATTCGTTAGAACTAGAAACGCGAGGAATCACAACTGTTACCCATAATCTATTCCTTTCTATAAGGTCCTTTTCGACAGATTTAACATTTTGAAATTTGGCATGAGACACGTGGTATCAATTCCAGTTGTATCTATTACAAGCTATTCGATTCACCTTAGACTTCTGACAATCATTTTAAGATTCCTTTGGAATTCACTAGGACAAGATTACCGCTTATTATCCTCAGCTCAATGGTTAGAGCGAGAGAACAATTCCCACATTAGATGATATACTCAAGGCATGTGTGATTTTCTAGAAATGATTAGGCAAATCATTCTTCATCGAACAAGTTGCTTTACAGCAATAGCTAGCACCTGAACATATTGACTGAACCAATTGAGGCACTCTATGGTCGAGGTCTCAATCACTTATTCACGGGTCAAAACCAGGAAAGTTTAACTCACAAGTCCATAAGTCATTCATGAAACAACAAAGTGATCGAACAGATCAAAAATCAGTTACAAGTAACAACATATAGCTAGATAAGCTATGTCGATATACGACGCAAAATATTGGAAGTATGTGCCATAAGTCGCAAACCATTAGAATTTCAAGTTGGCAACAAATATATGTTCAACGTCCCGTCTTGGAAAGGCGTGGCACAATTTAGAAAAACATTGGACGACCCAATGCGACTCAAATACCCTCATCTTTTCACAAGTAACACCGTAGAACCTAACATGGACTGAATTTAGGGACTGAATTCCTTTTTGGTTGGGCGAATGTGACAACTCGTAATTTCAGGTCATTTTACAAACTTTAAAAGTTTCACTATTTCATCATTTATCGTAAACTACGTTTACGAGTATCAAATTCGCGTAACCTTAATGGTTTAGCTGCGAATTCATGAACAATCATCAAGGAAATTTCATATAGACTAGGTTTAGTCTACATATCATTAACATCATTTCATATTGGTTGTTCATGCATGGTTTTGCATTTATTCATTAAACGTTTATTTTTCCTATTAAATAAACGATATCGCGTAAACATTATTTTGAAACATTGATCCGACACTTCCAAAAATTATCCTAATATATTTTTATACTCCTTTTAAGACTATAAAAATTATATTATTAGTTTACCCGATGTTTTCAAATTATTTTGTATATAAATTGTCATGTATAAATATGTACGACGGTTTTCGTAAATTCAAGTCGATAATTATTATTTCACTCAATTCTTGTAAGAAATGTATTTTTATAATTTTTATGACTTCGATATATTTTATTTTGTTCCGTAAAAATCGATTTCTAGCTAACGCTACACCAAAAAAACAAAGTAAATGCATAAAACATACAATATACACTACTTTAAATACAATAATACATCAAAAGTGTCACTTTGCTTCCCCATTTTGGATGTTGCCGACCTTCCCCCTCCAACTCATCACTTTTTGATATTTTTTTTTTTACTAAACAATACGCCTAAGCACTTTTTATCATTTAATATCCTAATGCATACATTATTTTCCTAAAAGAAAACACATACAAGCACAAACTAAAAGGTGAAAGTGAGAGAAATTCTCTCCATGGTTCTTGTGGTATTCGGCCAAATCAAAAAGGAAGAAGAAACATAATAATTTTTCATGATTCAAGTGATTATTAAGCTCATGTAGTGATCTAGTATAGGTTTTGAAATAAAAACCTCATGATTTATTTAAATATACTTTGCTCAAAACTCTTCAATCCTTCAAGTAAGTGTTCTAATAATTTTTCATAATCTTTCATACTCTTACTTGATGTATTTTTATGTTTCTTTTAGAAAAACATGCATGTTACATATGAATTTATACCACTTTTGTTGTTTTTATTACTTATTATGTAATATAATTATCCTATAATGAATCCCTTGAAACATATCACTTTTGGTGGTGTCTAGGAACCCATGACACCCTAAGAAGGTGTATGGTAGGATTTGAATAGCTTCGGAGTTATTTTGAATTGGTTAGAATAGGTTTGGCGCGAGAAAAACTCATTTCGACAAGTTTTCTAAAGGGTATGTCCATATTTTTGAAATATGGAAATCTCGACAGTAGATAAAAATTTTTGGCCTAGATATTTGGAAAATACACTTTAAAACGAAAACGTGGCCGCTTGAATGGGTTAAAACGGAGTTATAAAGAAGAAGTTATGCTATTTTCAAGTTTGACGACGAAAAATATATGTTTCAGAAAATTCAGCATGTAATCTCGACTTTTTACGAGTCAAAAATGAGTTTTAAGCATTATAAAATGTGTCGACTTATCAAAAATATATTAGTATATATTATTACGATTCCGAGGACATATAAAACGTAGAAAACGGACTTGTAACGATTAAATTACACGCGATTTAACAAAGTTGCCGTAACTTTATTATATAAGAAAAACTAATATATTTCTATTAGACAAATATTACGGCCACAAGGGACCATGTTGAGGGTCGTTTTTAACATTGACGTAGTACTTTTTGTAACATGATGTCTTCTAGTAAAAGTAAGTTCGCCTAGCATATTTTCCAAAATGTCCAGCCATTCGTCAAGCGGAGTTGTAACGAATAAAATACGGTCACTTAAACTTTGCCGAAAACCACCCTTAAACGATATTTTGGACACAAGTACCATACTTAACCTATATTTTTCTCTGTGATCGAGACCTCTAGGATGAAAACTTAAATGCTAAAACTTTGAGATAATGATACAAGCTTCCCAAAACCGTTGAGTTTGTTTCCTAACGCTCGACGTGCACCATTTTATGACTAGCTTTTCGAGGCCGTTTTGTCACTTTCATGAAATTTCAACGACATTATTTTACGACGAAAAGTTATAATTTCATAATAAATCATTAAATGATTATCGTAAGATATCATTTCAACGTAAATACTTGTAAAGTATTTTATAACATGACGAGATGTCATAAACATATATTTCGACGATAAATGCTATTTTCAAAAGCGTACAAGTGGTATAGATTACATGTGGATTTGCATGCACGACATTGTTTCATGATTTACATTAGAACATATCATTCATAATAGGTCACGGTCAGAGGTTATGCCTCATTTCAGTATTGCCATTACATCATCATTATCATTGCAACATATGAGTTTTCATAGCCCCGATTTATTCAAGTTTTTACTTTATTTCAAACCTACGGGGGAGAATACATTGCACATCATTTTTATTACGATACCAAGTATATCAAATTCATTACATTGCTTAAGTTACCTCATGCCAATTGAATGTCCCCATTATATAACATGAACCGTTAATTTCATAGAAGCGAGGGTGAGTGGATAGATCTATCGAGGGTGACTCCTCCATCCGGGTTGGTGGATTCCAACTGGTTAAACGGATGCATTTCATTTAATATCATTATTTGAGTTGTTTGGCAAACACTCTGTTGGGGCGAACATCATGATCAGTCTAGTTTCGGTGTCATGGACTTATAGCAATTGTATCATTTTTGTGACATCATTGTCATACAAACTTATACTTGTGGTAGTCGTATTATACATATACATAAACTCTATGAACTCACTCAACCTTTGTGTTGACACTTTTAGCAATGTATTTTCAGGTAACTAAGGCATTCACTTCATGGCATGCATGTGGACATATCATAGAGTCGCGGTGACGACGCGTCTCACATGGGATTTATACATTTTTAAAACATCGTTTGACTTGTACCAAACTTATTTTCCGCACATGTTGATTTTCATTTGGGACCTATACTTTGTAAACTCTGATTATTTTATTAAATCAAACGATGTATTTTCTAAACGACACTTTAGGTCGTTCAATATAACTGTGATTGTGATGCTATGACAGTCAACCCCCAGGAATTCCATTCCGCTGCAAAACAGGTAATTTGGGGGTGTGACACAAACCTTTTGATAAATCCTATTTATAATCAATTCTAGATCTGTCAATATGTACATGTTTAATTAAGACTCTCACCCGTTTTCAGCAATGTACAAAGTGAGCCACATGCATCGATTCATCGATTGCGCAAGTCAAAATTAAAGCATATACCACATAGCACATAATTGATTTAATAATAATAATTGAGGTCTTCCCCAATTTTAGATCTATCAAAAATTTAGTGTATATTACTTAACCAAGTTGAACATACAATAAAAGCAGATCCATGACAAAACATGCATGTATTTATCATGTATATAAAATTACACTTAACAATTAATGCAATTAAACAAGAGTTACGCAATTTAATACACATAAAATTGCATGCAACCTAGGGTTTTCTAATCCAATTAAAAACAATAGTTTACAAAACCCTAATTAGGGCACACACACAAAAAAAGCCCCCCCCAAAAAAAATAAATTTGGGTTTAGGTTTTGCAAACCCTAGATCTACACATACAATTAATAACACAATACATTTATTTGTTTTATGTGTTTCAGTAATTAATTACTTATTATACAAGGCTCGTGATGCCACTGTTGAGGTTAAGATATATGATATACAAATAATAACATATAGACATCACAGAGTACACAGCGGAAGACTTAGGAATATAATAGCAATTAATTAACTGAAAATAAAACGTAACATACCTCTTGCAATTGGCTAGATCTCTTCAATTCAAGAACCCTAATTAAGGTTTATCTGGTTTAATGAATTAACCCTTACCATTTTTCAATTCAAACCAATTGATGTAACAATAGTGTGTTACACCACGTTTTTGTGCACACGTACTATTAGCGATTCGATGCGAATGCTAGTTCTTGATCACAATAGAATAACCAAACATCTTTGTTATGCTCAAGGTCACTCGTAAATCCCTTACAATGGGGATTCACTCATCGACAAAGACAAGAGGGAAGAAAAGAAGAAGTTTGGCCTTCTATTGAAATCAAGTGTACCAAAGGATGAATACATGGGGATGTATTTATAGCCTTATGGTAGATGTCAAGATTACTATGGTTTCCGATGTGGGATTCCATAGTTTTGGCCAAAAACAAGCCTAAAAGAGGGTTCCTAAAACCGTCTCTTGGCTTGTTTACTTTTCATCATATCTCGTTGACATTTAACGACCGATAGTCACTTCCGATCAGTACTTATCGCTCGTTTAGTCGTTTATTGTGAATTTAATAATTAAACATAATATTTTATATTAATTATTTAAACATCGAGTCTCATACGTAAAGTGTGCAATCCCGTAGTCTCGAGTTCGAATCCGGTCATACACATATTAAATATATCCATAAACCAACAGAAATTGGGGGTAATTGGCAGTCGCCCACAATTTAAGAGTCTTCAATATTTTGAGCATTGTAGAGGTTGGAGGGGGAAAGGGCAAGAAAAGGACTTGCCACTTGGGGTAGTTAGGTTGTTAACAAAACATTTATCTAAGAAAATGTAAAGAAGAACCTCACTTCCTCACCTACTTGCATCATGTTTTAACGTTTTTCTGTGATTAATAATTTTAAGTTTATTTTTTGGTACGACATACATAAACATGAGATTTTGTCTCGTTTATGGATCAACACATCCAAATTCACCCAAGATAAATGAAACTTTGTTTTATCTTTGCATAACATAACAAACAAGATAATTGAAGTGAATAAACATATGCCTAAACATATGTCTAGAGTTACATTGCATTAATCATTTTGTTTTGGAGAAAGCGTACCCTTCTTCTTACATCAAACGGATTAATTAATATCATGTAGTTTTAGTTATATATTTTAGACTCGAGGTTAGGCATATCAATCAATTCTCAACAGATTAACTTTCAGAGGCCTTCTTCCTAAAAGTAATAACAGAAGTAAAAAAGTATGAGACCTTAATCAACAGCAACACCAAGCATATCTATGAATGTATAAAGGCAAGAAAACATATATAGGCTTGAAAGCATAAAGCCAGGAATAAAACTCTTGAAAGTGAAAAAACATATAAGCCTAAAATCATGTGACAATATAGGCAGAATGTGGGCATGAGTTGAGATCAATATAAAACTCATATTTGTCATAGAACAAATGAACCAATTATAACCCTCCATTTTTTATCTAAATTAATACAAAATCATTTTCCACCTTTTTTTAAAAACAACATAGCTTACAAATGGTAAATCTTCAAAATATAAAAAATACACCATCGTGACGAGAATTAAATTATCTTTCTATAGATATGCACTTTTACATATTTTCAACAAACGTTTTTTTTCAAAAATTCCGTCCGAAAAAATCATATATGATTTTTACAAATCATATATGATTTTAAAAAATCATGTATGATTCGATTTTTACGAATCATATATGATTTTTACAATCATATATGATTCTCAAAAATCATATGTGATTCGTAAAAATCGAATCATATATGATTTTCACAAATCATATATGATTTTTGTTGACCGAAATTTTGAAAAAAAAAAGTTGTTAAAAATATATAGTAGTGCATATCTATAGAAAGATAATTTAATTCTCGATCACGATTGTATAATTTTTATCGCGTAACGATTAACGGTTTGTGAGATATTTAATTTTTTTAAAAAGGGTGAAAGTCTATCATAATAAAAAAATGAATGACTATTATTGGTTGATTGTATCTATGGTAAATTTTGGTTCTATATTGAACTTTTGCCGGTAAAGGCCACGGTGATAGGTGTTGCCAGAGAAATTTGTAGCATATCGGTTAAGGCATCCATTTTGGTAACAGAGAGGAAGATTCTCATTTTGTACTTGTCCTAGTGAATGGTGTAGGGTGGTGTTTAAATAAGAAATAATTTTATTTTCATAAATGTTTTTGGACTCTTTTTGTATTATTAAAACAACGGATCTTGTCTTTTGTGTTAGGAAATTTGGAAGAGTCGTGTAAACACTTTAAGATTGAAGTATTTCGGTGGTTCTATCGAAATCTCAAATCGGATAAAACTCAGATTTAGAACGTGAATATGTTTTTGTGTGTTATGAAACAGAACCAAAAACGAATATATGACCAATTAACCAACGGCGGTTGTAACTGCCATTGCAGTTATAATAACCGTAAAAAACAGTTAAATTTAAGTGGTAAAATACCAGAAATTTTATTGTCTAGTGCGTTTTTAACATAACACTTTATACCAAATAAATTTTTTCTAAGCTGAGACCCTGCCAGGTGCTGCCGCTCCTTGGACCCTGCTACGAGGGGCACTGCCCCCGGACCCCCGTCATTCTGGGCTTCGCCCCCGAATGATAATCATAATAACGTCATACAAGTGTACACTCCGCACAAACCCCGAATTGTTGAACATTTATCACAATTACACATTGGTCAACTAAGTCAATCCATTACACTTAAATAATAATAATATCGGTGATGTAAAATCACCAACATTTTGTGTTTCTTTTGATTCCCAATTTCTTTTTAACTGTTGTGAAGAAAGAAACTTGTTAAAGTACAAAATTGGAGTTTGAATATTAGGCTGGTCGATTAACGGGTTAAAATGTTTTGGGTCAAAACAAGCATATGGGTATGCTGAAACGGGTCGGGATAGGCTCATGTGAGATTTTTTTATTTTTATATTTTATATAAACAGTGTGGTAAATAGAGCTAGAAAGATGTAATAAATTAAATTACAAAGTTTTTATGTTTTATAATTACACTTTGGGCAACTTTTGCCACGTTTGACCCATTTAACCCGTTCCTTTTTAGCTATATATTTTTATTAAATTTTACTTGAGTGACCCATTCACAAGTAAATGTGTAAACTCTTACAACTTTAACTAAATCCACCTGTTTTAATGTTTGCAGAGTTGGATAATCTAAAACGCATGAAGGAAACAAGAATCATGCGAATAGCAAGGGGAGTGGGTTGTCAAGTTAGAGAGGTTGCCAAAATGGTTCAAGAATATAAGAGACTCAAAAAGGAAGTTACGAGTAAAATGATGGATGTACACACGAAGGGAGATATGAGCACGTTATCTAGAAAAGAACTTTGCCCCAAAGACGACAGGGTGGTGAACAAAAACTTTTATCGTGTTTGGAGAACAGTAACTTTTTAGTAAAAACATCATAAAAAAGTAAAACAGAAAAATGAAAGTGCACGTCACTTGCTTGTTGCTTCGTCATGCTTAAAATCTTAAAAATGGTACCAACAGATACTCGGCATAGTACAACTGCAAAATGGAAACAATATCATCAGTGTTCTAAATTTAGTTGTTCTGACTAAATTACTCCATATGTCAAGTTTCATATTCTTTACTTAATAAATGATAAATGCCAAAGTGTACAAAGTAATTACCTTCCAAATAAACAAGTAGAATGATTCAATGGCCTCATTGCTATTGAGATCCACCGAGTTTGCATTTCTCCAAAGTATAAAACCAAGGATGCTATGGCTAGTTACCTATTCAACACAATTAGATGATGTAAGGTTTTCTTGGGCTTGTATCGAGTCTATTGATCGACATTCTTATATATTCACTCATATGCATGCTCTATATAATATGAAAAGCTTTGTCTGGATCAATTTTTTGGCACGATAGATTTGGACCTTTTGAACTACACCGGCTAAAGCCAAGTAAAAAAGTTTGTTAGATCCGGAAATCCCATTTTATTTCTATTATCAGTTAGGATTGAAAATGTTTTGTATATCCAAAAGCATTGATTTCAGTTTGAAGATTCTCCTTAAAGAGGCTGAATATATGAATGCATTTGAAAAGTTTTCTGGAAGCTAAATGAGACACATATGATACAGCTTTAGGCAAAGACTTGATCTCGTAGGTAAATTAATTAATAATATGTTGATTACCATGATCAGTCTGATCCAAAAATGAGCAGATGATATTCCTGTTAATATAGCCACAGCGTATACCATTTCAAGAAGCCAAACACAGATCCAGAATACCTGCAAGAAATTCAACTTATTATTGCTAAATGTTAACAAAATATTCAAGATTAAATTCGACTTAATTGACACAGCAAGCTTGTGATAGATAACCCGTTTAATAAACAGGTCATGTTTAGGTTGAGTAGGTATTAAACAGGTCAACTCGTGAACCCGTTTAAGTATGTAAGACTCTAAAAATAAAATATATAACTTGGTTATTTTATGTTTGATGTCGATTAAATGTATTTTGTTATGTACTTAATATCAGTGAATTACGATTATACCTCATATATCATTGAAATTGACGCTTATAACTCAGAAAATTGTCGTATAGTTATTTGTATGTTCTTTTTTTTAAATCATATTTTAGATCTTTATATCATCTTTGCATTTAAACTAGTTAAATCAGCAAACAACCAACTTTATTCACTGTTTGACCTATTTACTTAAACAGGTTAAACGAGTCACAAACGGGTTACACGTGTTATGTAGGTCTGGGTTAGGGTTGAGTTTCTTGACACGATTAATAAAGGGGGAATTTCATATATACCCAAAGAAACTTCAAAAATTACATATTTCCCCAAAATACAAGTTTTTAATGCATGATATACAATGCTATTAAAGCATGCTTTGAGGAAATATGTAATTATTGAAGTTTGGGTGGGGATGTATGTAAATGCCCCATTAATAAATGGGTCATATTTGGGTAGAGGTTATACTAATCCGTCAACATGCGAACCCGAATAGGTCAACACAAACACGACTTGATTGTCACCCCTAGAAAATACGTATCATCTTTGCACTTAATGAACCACAAGGACAAAACGTGCAATTTGGCAAAACCACAAAGACGATTTTTGCAATTTTACTCTTGTGACACACGAAACGTTTGGTTTTGGTTGTGTTGCTTATCCACACATAGCAGAAATGACGAGCATTGTGTTGTTGCCTGTAAATATTAATATGATCTATCAGAGTTTCATTTATCCAATCCCTTAATGAAGTAAGTCTTGTATCAAATCACAGTAGAAAAACTCATTCAACAAACAACTAATGAATATTATAACACACGAAATGTCGTTTTACATCAAACCATAAACTTACGGTGAAAAAAGTACAAAGTTATAACAACAGAAATCTGAAACAGTAAATAGCCAAACAATACAAGTAAGGAAGCTTCTATGGTGAACACCAGCTAAGTTTGAACTCGGTAACTTTGAGCTCATCACTGCAGTCACGAAGAGGCGTTGTATCAAGCAAACACAAGGAAGAACTTGTTAGTGCTACCCATCTTCCATTGAGAGGATCTCTTATTTCACAATACACGATCTTTCCTATTTCATTTTCCTTTACCATTAGCTGGTTCAACAAGTAGTCAGCGACTTTGAGGTTTAATTCATTATTCGCCTTCACATACATGGGGTGGCAAATAGAAAAAACTGCATCAAAGAGCAGTGAGTTCTCCCACAAGGCACAGTCGAATTGTTTGAGAAAAACCACTTCTTCAACATTTGTAGCCGGAAACGGGAGGATTGTTCTCACATCATCAACGTCGGAAGGCACTAGAACCCCATCTTCGGAATCCATTATACTAATGTTAAACTTGCTTGATAATTCCAGTGTTTCCCTCACTTTAAGAAAGAACAACTCATCGATGGGATTGTTCAATCCGAGACATAGCTTAATTTGCTGGGGAGGAATGGTTGGAAACAAGAGACTAGGCATTTTTGCCTTGCTTGCGTGCTTGTAAACAAGTAAATTGGGAGCATAAACATGTACATCAATTTGGTCGTCTAGATCAAACTCTAACCTCAAACTCCGCAACGTACGACATCTGATATCCAAGATTTCGACACTACACCAGCTGATAGAAAGGGTCAAACTCTCTAGAAATGGAAAGTTCGATTTGATCATACTTGAGAAGGCATCATCCATGGACACATTGTCTAACGATAACTCTCTCAAGCTCCGTATTGTGCCCAGTTTGAATGATACAGGCTTACTCCAGAATAGCGAAAATGTGTCGTACACAAGCGAGCGGAGAGATGGGACATTATCAACTTCGAAAATACTATTATACTTGGTGAGATTATATATTCTCAACTCATCAAGATAATGGAGGTTGCTTACCTTGATAATCCTCAATTGCACGGGTAACTCGATGTCGATCTTTTGAAGTAACTTACATGTAGATAACAATTTATGAAGCACATCTTGAGTTATGTGGACATCAACCAACTTGAGTACACGTAGGTTGATGCAGTGGATAGAGGGATTGCTACCAAAGTGAAGGGAATAACTGGAATTTCTCGAGTCAATGAGGTTGTATATAAGTTTCAAACTTAATGTGTGGAGATTTTCACTTGAGAATATCTCATCAGGCAAAGTAAATGACGTGGTAGCCAAGATTGCGAGGTGAAGCTCGTTAAGAGAGCGACGACTTTTAGAAGTAGCTTGCATAATCAATTTGTAAGCGGAACGCAAAGCAGTGTGAATGCCAAACTGAAGATCAAGACTTGTGATTGGTAAGTTGTCCCGGTGATACCTTAGTAAGGTCCGGTGAATCCACCTCATGTACTTTCTTTGATGGTTTTTTTTTAAAGAGTCAACGGATGGAGAAAACCGGATGGTAGGGATGGTAGACCAAGCGTGCAGCCATGACTTGGACAAGATGCAGGTGCGGGCAGCATCTTCTGTTGGCAACAATAGTTGTATACGGTGAATCAACTCGGGAAAATTTTCTAACTCGTTTCTGTGGATCACCACTCGCCTTCTCTTCTTTACTTGCGCCATCTAAATCAAAATATTTACTAGAAGTTAGAGGAACAAACAGCAAAACCGAAACCCAAACTTTCGAACAACAGTCGACAACCCACAACAATAATCAAATATTGTATTGATGAATGAAAACAATGTGGTACACGTACACCCTCCTTTTATAGAGAATGAGGCAAACCGACTCTACAATAAGGAAACTAAAGTTTATGTTTTCTTAATAGATAAACAAAACCAGATCTTGAATATATGTATTGTATGCTTAATATAAACAACGAAGATAAGATTTACCTTTGAAATCGAAAAACAAAAACCGACTCTGAAACTTTATCCGGCGACCAGCCATCCCTAGGGTTTTCTTTTTAACCACTAGAATACATCAAGAATCATGATTTAAATAAAAAGTCACAAGCCTTTTTTTTTCCACCCCAACTCTACAGAAACTTCGTAGACTTAATTTTTCCGTTGTCTCCTAAGCCCTAAATTAAGTTATACTATCATCTTAATCCATTAATTATTACTGTAATAGATGGAATATTTTGTATAGGCTCTGAATGTAAAAAACCAAAGGGGTTCATTTGGTTTTTCAGTATTCTGTATTATAATAATTCATGTAAAGAAACAGTTCTATGATTTTTTTTATATGACTAGATGTACCCGTACATAGCAACGAGATTTTTTAGCGGCAAATAGTTTTAGTGAAAAAAATAATTTATGGGTTATAATTTATAAACGAAAAATAATAAAAGTTTGAGGATTTGGGAATTAAATATAATGTTTTAAAACCTGGTTCGACCTGGGTGGTTCAGCCGGTTGAACGGTTTCGGTCAAAAAAATGGGTCAATTTAAATCGGGTCAACCCGATGGGTTGGGTCGAAAAAACAGGTCAATTTAAATCGGGTCAACCCGCAGAGTTTAAAACGTCCTGGGTCAACCCGGTTTTCGATGTGTATTAATAGTTTTTTTAAACATATTTCTTTTATATACGGTATAGAAGAGAAAAGTTCAAATGCTTACTCTTGTTTTGGTGCTTATCAAGGGACAAATCCCCACCATCCATCTAGTTTGATATAATGGTGGGGATTAACCTAAGATTTAATAGATAAACCTAAATCCATGTTTTTTTTCTTGTCTTTTTGTCTTTCTTTTTTATTTAGGGGGGTGGGAGTCGATGCGGTAAGGGATCGAGGCCGAGGGATTATTTCGGTGCCGCTCGGGAGCACCATTCCCTCCCTTGCGGTACCGCAAATTCCACCCCAAATCCATCCCAAATCGGCTTGCAAGCCCCGCTCCTCACCCAGCTCCAACGGTCCAAAAAACAACGAAAAAAATAGTGTAACGGCTAGTTTGGGAGGAAAAAAAAATCTCCTATATATACACATAAACATACACATTTAAAAAAACATACAAAAAACATATACATTAAAAAAAAATCTCTTCTATATCAAAAAATAATGAATCCTTTATTTCTTGAAGATTCAACGTCAGATTCGTCTTCGTCAAGTGATGAGTCGTTTGAGACACGTAAGATGCATTTAGCGTTTATGCTTTCTGTCGCCAACTTTGTGATGCCTTCCGGTGTTCTTGACACTGCATCATCGACAAGAAAGTCTATAAAAAGAGCTAAACGTGAAATATCTCATAACTGTCTTGTTCGAGATTATTTTTGTGAGAATGCAAGGTTTGAAGTTTACTTTGAGGATCGGTTTCGGATGAAAATGCCACTCTTTGAGAGGATAGTAGTCGATATAGAAAACAACTTTTTGTATTTTCGAACGAGATACGATGCAAGAAACGTAAGAAGCTTTTCGGGTTTGAAAAAATGCACATCCGCAATCCGTCAATTAGCCTATGGAAGTGTTCTTGACTCGTTAGACGAATACTAACAAATGTCAGCAAGAACGTCACGTGAAAGCCTTTAAATTTTTTGCAGTGGTGTTATTCAATTATACGGGAGAGAATATTTGCATAGACCCACCAAGAATGACGTGCAACGTTTATATGCCCGTCATGCAAACTATCATGGTTTTCCCGGCATGTTAGGTACGTATAAATTATATAAGTTATATAAATTTTATAAATTTTATTTTATATTCTAAGTTAATTTAAATTTTATATAAATTTTAGAAAGTGTTGATTGTACACATTGGTTGTGGCGGAATTGTCCGATAGCTTGGCGTGGACAATTCACGAGAGGTGACCACCCAGGGCCGACTATCATGCTTGAAGCCGTGGCGTCCCTAGATGGCTGGTTTTGGCATGCATTTTTTGGTGTCGCCTGTTCAAACAACGACCTGAACGTGTTGAATCAATCTCCATTATTCAATGGTCATGTTAACGGCACCGCACTAGTTGTTCCATTTACTATAAATGGAACTGAATAAAAGCACAAATATTATCTTGTAGATGGGATTTACCCGAAATGGGGGGTGTTTGTGAAAACTATTCCTTATCCAACTGGTGATAAGCGAAGACGATTTAGTGTGGCACAGGAAGGCGCAAAAAAGGATGTGGAGCGAACTTTCGGTATGCTTAAAGAGAGACGGGGTATACTTCGAGTACCAGCACGACCAACCGAAGAATTGAGAATAAGAAAAATCATGTATGCTTGTATTATTTTGCACAACATGATTTTAAATGAAGAGGGGCTTCCTTTATGTCCTGATTGGATCCCAGATCCTTCGGTGAATTCACCACTTAACGAAGACATGTTACTGGAGATCCAAGATGAGGACACTCACGATGATCTACAAATAGATCTCATCGACCATATTGAGCATGCATACATTCCAAATTTAGATGGCTAGTAGTTGTTTTGTTTTTCAATGTGTCTTGTATTTTTTTTAAAAAATTTTCTTGTTGTTTTAAGTATTTATTGTATTTTGTTTTCAGTATTTAATGTATTTTGTATTTTAATTTTTAATGAAATATTGAATTTAATTGAAAAAAAATTAAATAGTGATGTGGAGAAGAGAGAAACTGAAAGACGGGAAGGGTTTGAAAGATGTCAATTCTCTCTAGAGATGGGTTTGAAAGATGGGGGGAGAGAGGGAGACCACTCCCTCCGCCCTTATATTTTTTTTGTCTTTTTTTGTTTCAATTCACGTTATTCACATTTTTTTTAATTCGCATTTTTTTCTTCGTTTTCGTCCGTTTTCATACGTTTTCGTCCGTTTTCATATGTTTTTGTCCGGTTTCTTACGTTTTCGTCTATTATTCATATATTTTTTGTCCATTTTCATCCGTTTTCATACGTTTTCGCCCCTTTTTCATACGTTTTCTCCCGTTTTCATACGTTTTCGTCCGTTTTCATACGCTTTTGTCCGGCTTCGTACGTTTTCGTCCGGTTTCTTACGTTTTCGTCCATTATTCATACATTTTTGTCCATTTTCGTCCGTTTTCATACGTGTTTTTACGCTTTCATACGTTTTTAAATGTTTTCGGCCATTTTTAGACGTTTTCATACATTTCAGAATATCACAAGTGATATTCTGTCACACCCCCAAAATGGGTCGCAGCGGAATGGTAACCGGGGCGCGACTTTCAAGGTACAAAGTTACAGTTATGTCGAACGACTTACATGAGTCGTTTAGAAAATCATTCGTTTGATTCATTAAAGTAATTCTTAGTTCACAAAAGAAAGGTTTCAATAGTTTTCCCAGAAGTAAAGAAATAAGTATTAGTTCAATCAAACGAATGTGTTAAATGCAGGAAATCTTCGTGAATGTAGTCGCCAACGACGACCATGACTCCATGAAATGTAATCAAGCAAGCTAGATACTTGAGAAATACATGGTAAAAGGTTAACATAATGTTGGTGAGTTCATAGGTTTAATTTAATGAAAAAAATTCATGTACAAAACACAAGATTTCAGTAGTATAAAAATAAATACAATTGCACTAAGCTCATGACCTCGATGCTTAACGTATTTGGTATGCAATCAAGCATAAATGCCCCAAACAAGTGTTTGCCAGACACTTAATGTAATCCTCAAATGGTATGCGTTCGTTTGACCAGTTGGAGCAACCCAACCCGAACGGGGGTGTCAACCAAATAGATCTATTCACAACATTCGCGCTTTCTAGTAATTAACGGTACATGATTATGGTAGGGGACTTTAATTGGCCATGTGGTAACTTAGGCAATGTAACCGTTTTGTACTCATGTCCGCATAAAAACAAGCAATGTAGTCTCACCCCGAGAATTTAGAAATATTGTAAATAAGTAAAAACGCGGCTATGAAACTCACCTTAGTAAAGCAATCTGAAGAGAGTGCGGTCAAACAGTATGATGCTATGGCACCGACACGTAAACTATATTATGTGACAAGTCTTAGTTCATAATTCCAGTTTAAGACTCGATGAAGTTTACTTATGTATAAAAGCCTTTTTGTATTGTTGTTGCTTGTGTGGCGACCTTTATGATGAAACGACCTTTTAAGTACTGGTAAGAATTGGCTCTTTGGAAGTGTATAGGTATGAATGCCTTTGAAAGTATCTAAATGGAGTGAGCCTTTAGTTTGATAGAAACCGAGAGGCGACGTAAAGAAACTAGACACGTAAGAGTAGTGGATGAGTTTGGATTATAACAAGACGTAGTAACAAAATATATATGATTATATATTCATATAAGTATAGGGTTTTTAGAAAAATCGGGCATGACTCGTTTATACGTTTTAGAGATACATTTTGACAAAATAATGAGATGTTATTATTTATAATAGTTTCGTTTAGTTTGAATATAATGTTTACACGAAATATAGTTTAACGTTTTTAAATGCTAAGTTTTGTTCATGGTGATAATTGGTAATTCGTTTATAAAATATGATGTTTAGAAATAGTAGTTAAAAGTAATATACATTCATCCTTATGATTTAGAAAAACAAGCGATTTTAAATAAAAAATCTTGGAAACGTAATTTAGTTTTATAAGCTTTAAGTTTATAAAATAGGTTGAGTCGATTATATACATATATTAGTTAAATTATAAAGACGTTTGTTTGAGTAATAATTTACGTAGTCGATATCAAATGGATTGAGATACATTGGAAACAAGTCGTGTAATTCTGGCTTCGAGGCATATCGACTAAGGTAGTGTTTGATAACAACTTAATGTGTCTTAATTGAAAAATAGGCAAGTTAATTAAGTCATCAAATGGATGTTTGTTTAGTGCTTAAAACTAACATGTGACTTTCTAGAAAAAGCCAAGAAGATGAGGGCCTACAAATTAAGTCATCTCTTTTTTCCTAATTTTACATGTTTAACCTCCTACTTCTTAACTTTATTTCAAATAAAAGGGTATAACAGTAATTTTTACTAATTCAGACACTTTATTCAGCACACAAAACAAACAACCATTTATTCATCTACAAACAGACATCATATATCTAGACAGACACTTTAATTTAACAGGACTTAATAAAAAAACTAAACAAACAGGCCCTAAGTTGATTAGACGGAATGATGTTTAGTCGAGTGACATTTAAGACGAGTCGTGTTTGACATATTCTACACGGAATGACTGTTGGGCTGAGCAAAATTAACACCTTCGTTAAGATGACTGGGCTCCGGCCCAAACATAAACAAATACCCTTTTACCTACCTGAGGTAGGCTTGGGCCGAAGGAAACATGACCGGATGGCCTGTCAAGGGACAGATGGGCTTCGGCCCGTCTTCAAATATATCAAACGGATTATTTTGACATTCAAGGGAATAAGGAACATGATACTAAAACAAATACCAAGCGCTTTCTAATGAAAAGGTTGACAACAACATATTGCAACATTTTGACACTCAAGGACTAGAGACATATCGCATGGTTTTGGCAAAATAATAGGCTTGAAAATGAAGTGTATAATTCGTGAGTCGAAGACTCACCTTAGGTACAAAAAGAACTATACCAATTCTCATAAACCATCAAGGTGTCGTAAGCCATGTCTCTAGTTTCGACCTTAGAACCTAGTGAATACACAACAATGTTTTGACCACAAGGGGAGCGACTCATGAGTCAAAGACTCGAATCAAAAGTGACCAACAATTCTCTTTTCAGAATAAATCCTAAACCATAACGCTAGCAACAACGATAAACTGGAAGAATAGCAAGCTACGACTATTACGCTTTTACGCATGGTTATCTAAGTCGAAATAAACAAGTCATTAGACTAGTTATACATAGGCCGAAACATCAACAGTCCATTTTTATGATAGCTTAATTTAGTTTTTGTGTTTTCCTTTTTGATTGCCACACGACACCAACAACAATACCATAGCCATAATATTTCAGAAATCAAAACTATTAATCATTCAAGTATTTGTATCATACATAATTAAATTAAATAACCAATTTAAAACAAGTGAAATTATTTGTTAATACAAATATGGTCATTAAACGTTATTTATATTTTTGATCTTTACCTAAGTTTTGTTAACGACAAAAGTAAATTTAATTTGTATAAAAGCTTAAAGCTTGTCAAGTTTAATAGATATTAAAACAAGTTTTCTCAAACAATATCTCATCATTTGAAGCATTATATTTGTGATTAGTCATATCTTAATATGACTCTAATCATTATGTATGATAGTAGTTTAAATGTGTTAGGTCTTAAAACCAAACACTACTTAAGTACTTGCATATTTCTAAAAATAGAAATACAACATATGACATCATGTGATGCATCATGGAAATCATTGGAAGATTTCATAGATATTTTGTGTAGATTTGTACTCTTCATATCCTACACAATCTTGCATAGATATGGTTGACTTTAGCAAGATATTGAAATCTTGCAGTCAGACCTGGCAGCACCAAAATCCACAACGGGCGGAACCTTTTAAGGGGTCCGCGGTCCGTGGATGCTGCTGATGGTTTTGGCTATAAATAGCAAAGCCAAACCAAGTAGTTTTTCATCCCTTTATATCATACTCTCTTACATATCTTTTCTCTAACCTTTCTAACTCAGTTTCATATCATATTAGTGATCTCTTTTGTAGCAAAGAAGATCAAGTCACATTCAAGCTTCAAACGAGAAGTTGGAAGTCTTGTTTGTTTAGTGTTGTATGATCTTGTGTTGATTCATACTTCATTGTTGTATTAAACCATCATAATCTTGTGAGTGGGAGTGGTTAGTATTTTAGTCCTCAAATAATTGTGTGTGGGAGTGGTTGTACCCTTGGAAAGAACTCGACATCTAGCTTAGTGTCGGAAATAGTGTAAGCGAAGTGTAAAGGTTTTCTCCGGCGGTGAAAGGAGCTTGTTGACTAGTGAAGTTAAACTTCGAGTGTGAGACTCGGGGAGTGGAGTAGGGCAAGGAAAAAGAGTCCTTGTAGACCAAACCACTATAAACAACTTGTTGTGGTTTGATCATTTCTTTCCTTATTTACTCTTTACATATTGGTTGCATATTTCATTAACATATCTAAGATCAATATCAATTGATCTTTCAATAAGTTTCAAAACAAAGTTTTTAATTGGTAAACTATTCAACCCCTTCTAGTTTTCTACAATTGGTACAGAGCCTCGGTTGCTCAAGAATTCTAAATAATTTGTATTTTATAAACGGAAACGATCCAGATTCTGAAAAATTTTAAAGAAGAAGCAACTATGCAAAGACCAACACTCTTGAAACCAATGGATTTATATTGGAAAAACCGTTTTGAAACATATGTAAAATAAAAAAATATAGATCTTTGTTTGTTATTGTAAAGGGGGATTTTAGTTCTACAACAAAGGATATTTGTGATGAACAAAAGAAATTAGTGCTAAAATAATGAAGCTAAAATGATGCTTTTTATATGCTTTACTAGAAAGGAATATGAAAGAATTTTTATGTGTGAAACCGCCAAAGATATTTGGGAATCTTTGATTATTAAACATCAAGGTAATTCCAAGTCAAGGATACAAAATTGAGGTTTCTTGTTCAACAATATGCACCAATTTGTGAATCCCTGAAGAATGAAACCATTGATTGTGGCTTTGCTCGCTTTAATACTATTATTACATCACTTAAAGCACTTGATGAATCTTTTAGTAGTAAGAACTTTTCAGGGAAATTCTTAGAGCATCCATCTCAAATGGAGAGCTAAAGTGACGCTATTGAAGAATCAAAGATCTCTAAAAATGTCACTAGACGAGCTAATCGGTAACCTCAAAGTACACGAAATGGTGATGGAGAAAGATTCGGAGATCATCAAAGGAATAAGGGAGAAGATCAAACTGCTGCTCTAAAAGCAAAGGCGGAATCAAGTGATGATGAAGAATCTTGTTCAGATGAAGATGAGGAGTATGCCATGGCCGTTAGAGATTTTAAGAAGTTCTTTAGAAGAAGAGGAAAGTTCGTAAGACAACCTCGAGAAGAAAAGAAGCATTCCGAAAAGATCGGGATGACAAAAGGGGTAAAGGTGAAAGAAAGTATTGTAGATGTGGTGATGCAAGTCACCATAGGAGAGAATGTCCTGGCCACTTAAAGCAAAACTCAACGAAGCTTTCAGTAAGTGGTGCTTGGAGTGATAAGTTGAAGACGATGAAGAATCAAGCAAGGAAGAAATCGCCTAATGGCACATTATTTAGTCAAACGAGGTATGCTTGAAAGTTGATTGAACCCGATGAATGGATAAAAGATAAGATGCTCAATGACACATGACTGCAACGTGGTATTATTCTCATCATAAAGAGTATACGACGGAGGTAATGTCACTTTTGGTAGCAATCTCAAAAGCAAAATCATTCAAAGGTACGACGCCATAACTCCCTAACTATTGAAAATGTTGCTCATGTAGATAGGTTAGGATTTAATCCACTTAGTATTAGCCAATTATGTGATAAAAGTATAAAGTACTATTTGATGAAAATGGTAGTAAAATACTAAAAGATGGTATCACCATAGCTAAAGGAGTTAGGGAAAATAACATATAACGCATGAAAATAGATAAAACATCTAATGACAAACTTTGCCTAACAACGTTAGATGATAGCTCATCTCTTTGGCATAGACGCTTAGGTCACGCCAATATGAGACTTATACAAAACCTATCTTCAAAAGAGCTAGTTAGAATTTACCAAAACTAAAATATGACCAACACTTTGGCGACGCTTGCAAAATTGGTAAACAAACCCATAGTAGTCATAAATCTAAAAATATGGTGTCCACATCTAAGTGTCTAGAATTATTGTATATGGACTTGTTTGGTCCATCCGCTATAAGAAGCTACGGAGGCAACTTATACACTTTGGTCATAGTAGATGATTACTCAAGATTTACTTGGACGTTGTTTCTGAAAACTAAAAATGAAGCTTTTGATAAATTTGAAATTCTTAGCAAGAAAATTCAAAACTAGGTGTTGTAATTATGTCGATCCGAACGGATCATGGTCGTGAATTTGACAACTAAACTCAATTTGGAAACTTTTGTGATACAAATGGTATAACACATAATTCGGCCCACTAACACCTCAATCTAATGGAGTAGTAGAACGTAAAAATAGAACAATTCAAGAAATGAGTAGAACAATGCTTAATGAACAAAACATTCCTCAAAAGTTTGGTGTAACGGTTGACACTTCTACATATATTTTAAATAGAGTCTTAATTCGTCCTTTCTTAAACAAAACACCATATGAGCTTTATAAAGGTAAAAGCCAACTTTAGGATATTTTAGAGTCTTTGGTTGTAAATGCTTTATTCTTAATACTAAAGATTATCTCACCAAGTTTGACCCAAAGTCTTATAAAGGTGTATTTCTTATTTCAAACTAGTAAAGCTTACATTGTCCTAAACAAAGAAACAATGATAGTCGATGAATCGTTGAACATAACATTTGAACGAAAGTCCCACCTCTAAGACATCACCTTTGGTAGATGATGACTTAGTTGAAAGTCAAATGATAGAAAGTCAAGAAATAATTAATAATAACAAGGAAGATGAACCATTAAATAAAGAAATTGTAAACATCAAAGAATCTAAAAGTCATCCTTTAGACAAGGTCATAGGACAACTAAATCAAAGAACCTTAAGGTCACAAGCCCAAAATCAAAGTAATTATTTTTGTTTTGTATCCACCATTGAACCGAAAAACATAAATGAAGCAATAAAAGATGAATCATGGGTTATTGCCATGCAAGAAGAGTTAAACCAATTCGTTAGAAATGATGTTTGGAAATTAGTTCCAAAACCTAAAGATCAAACTATAATTGGAACAAAATGAGTTTTTCGAAATAAAATGGACGAAAAGGGTATAGTATCTAGAAACAAAGCTAGGCTTGTGCAGCAAGGTTATAATCAACAAAGAGGAATTGATATGATGAAACTTATGCACCTGTAGCTAGACTTGAATCTATTAGAATATTACTTGCTTATGCATGTGCTTATGATTTTAAATTATTTCAAATGGATGTTAAAAGTGCCTTTCTTAATGGGTTTATTAACGAAGAAGTGTATGTTGCTCAACCTCCCGTTTCACCGACTTTGAGAAACCACATCATGTCTTCAAACTCAAGAAAGCATTGTATAATCTTAAGCAAGCACCAAAAGCTTGGTACGACCGACTTAAGACTTTTCTTATTGATAACAATACACTAATGGGATTAGTAGATAATACTCTTTTTACCAAGAAAAGGAATCACATATTATCATTGTTCAAATATATGTTGATGACATTATATTCGATCAACTTGTCAAGAGCTATGATGATTTCTAAAATCATGCACGACGAGTTTGAAATGAGTATGTGGGTGAGTTAAATTTCTTTCTAGGACTTCAAATTAAACAACTAAAAGATGGCATATTTTTTAACCAATCTAAATATATAAAAGACATGCTCAAGAAATTTGGTCTTGAAGATTCCAAACCAACTAAAACACCCATGTCCTCTGACACTAAACTCACCAAGGATGAAGAAGGTGAATCCGTAGATAACACTAAATATAGAGGAATGATTGGTAGCCTACTCTATCTTGCGGCTAGTAGACCCGACATTATGTTTAGTGTTTGTCTATGTGCTCGCTTTTAAGAAAACCCAAAGGCATCACACTTAGAAGCCTTAAAAAGGATTTTTAGATACATTAAGGGGACAACGTGTTTAGGATTATGGTATCCCAAAGGAACGGGTGTAGAAACCATAGTGTATGCCGATTCGGATCATGCCGGTGATTATGTCGATAGAAAAAGTACAAGTGGTATTTGCACTTTTGGTTGACATTGTCTCACCTCATGGTTTGCAAAGAAGCAAACGACTTTAGCCATCTCAACTATCGGGCCGAAGTACGCCTCACCGAAAAGCATGTCAACAAGCTCTTGGATGAAGCAAGCTCTCGAGATTACGAATTCATCTCAACGACATTGTGATACTTTGCGACAACAAAGGAGCCATCGATCTCAGCAAGAATCCCGCTCAACATGCTCGTACAAAGCATATTGAAATCCGCCATCACTTTCTTCATGACAATGTTCAAAAAGGAAACATTTCAATCTGAAAGTATCCTCAAGACAACATTGCCGACATCTTAACTAAGCCTTTAAACGAACCTTTTAATCTTCTTAGACTTGGTTTAGGGTTAATGGAACCAAACATGTAGGATAAACATAGCCCAAAACATTAGAATAGTCAAAACAAAACAATTTTGTTTTGTATCTGGTACTGTAGCCACGGCACCATACGACAACACGGACGGAACCAAAAATTTGGTACCGCCGGTCCGTGGTGTCTACGTAAGCAAAACCGCTATATACAAACATCTTCTTCCTCAAAACCCACTTTACCAAAACGTGTAAACATTAAACCAAGCTCATTATTGACACCTTCCCACTCACTAATCACCGAAGATAACATCATTGTAAGTATCCTAACTACATTTTATCTCTCAATTCTAAGTCTAGGATTCTTATTTATGCACAAAACTATCACAAATCATTACATGGGGTTTTATGTATGCTTATATACCAAATATGAATTCAATTGGCAAATTGCATAACTAGTCATTGAAATTAGGTACCACATTATCATATTGCATAAACAAATCATGCTTCCCACTAATTGATAGATAATAACTATAAGGCCTTATTCAAATAACCAAACACCCCATGTCAAAATTTTGAAAAGCTTCTCACTTGTAGGAAAACAATTTTTCATTGTTAATACAAATAGAAACGCTAGATTTTCATCACTTGCATGCTCTTGAATACTAAAGGTATTGCATAACTAATATGCATTCCCGGGTATATTCAAATGAAGCCACATTGAATTAGGAGCTTTTGGGTTATCTCATGGTATTTGCCAAACACCCCACTAAAACCATTTTGTGCATAAAATGAGTCGAGATAACCGCAACTCCAAATTGTTTTCATATAGGCACACACTAGAACCAAAACGTTAAAGTGTAGTCTCATTTTTAACATATTAATTCCTGCTCTTAGGAATAACCATGGTAGCCGCAAGATTCTATGATCACAAAGACACCCTTAACTACATTCCCAAACATCACAAAACCAAAGGACTTACCAAGGAACAAGTAGAAATATTTAGGGTCTAGAATCAAGGTATTTCCATGAGGGTAGAACCATTCACCCATCCTTCCTTGAAAATACCAATCTCCGTGAAGAACTAGCCGCCATTCAATTCGATTGTCCTCTTGACATCGATGAACCAATTTGTCCTAGGTTTGTGTTAGAATTCTATGCTAGTGACCCGGCTTTTAATGATGAAGACGATGATGAATTTTGTCTTAGGTTTAGAATCAATCAAAACGACTACACCATCACCTTAGCCAACTTTGCTCAAGTGCTAGGAATTCCCAACCTAGGGACTTGTGTCTACTCGGATAAGTGGTCACTCACCGCTTTTGATGCAATCAATGACCGCTCTTCTACCAAAACCCGCTTTGCCGATAAGGATGTTATCCGTGAACACCTATTTAACCCAAGGGGTGATACAACCCGAGTTACCCGAAAGGGAAATGAGGTAAACCGAGATCCATATGGAATGGAGCTAAATGAACTTAAGCCCGAATTTAAGAAATGGGAGGAGCTACTTAGAGCCAACGCCATTAGCACCATAGGAAATAGGGATCACATCAACGCTTGCCTTTGTCACATGCTCTACAACTTGTCCACCCGTCAACCATTCAATTTAGCTTACTACATCGCTAAGAGAATGATTGATATTCCAACTCAAGGATCGGTTGCTCTTCCATACGGGATGCTTCTCACCCGCCTCTATAGAAACTTTGCACCAATTCCACCAAGCCCAAAAGGGATGCACCTTCACTATGAGCTCATCCCTCACATCTTTGTACCTTTAAGTGATGCACAAGTTGCTAAGACAAAAGGCAAGAGAGCAAAACCTCCAACTCCATCATCATCATCATCCAATAGCTCCGAGGATGGTCTTCCAAGCTCTCATCTTCGACCTCATGAGTATTATGCCTCTTCCGAGATAGAGAATGAATCTGGAATTCAAGCAAACTAAGGTGTTAAGTGCCTTGGTAGGATGATGAACAAGATTCTACAAGAATGGACAAATGAGGGTCCATTAAGGAGTGTTTGGAACAATACATTATCGTTAATGTTTGATACAATTTAGTTGTTTTCATTATGTAGGATGATAATATAACTAAAACAATGTTGTATGCTAACAATCTTATGCATGGGGATAGCACAAGTATGCTATCAAATTTTACCCATTTTCACTATAATGTGAAAATCAATAAGCCTTGCTCAAAATCTATGCTCCACTATGTTTATATATGTGTTATTTACTTTTCCTAACTAGAAATGTTTAGTGTCACATGTTTTGAGAAAAATTTCAGGTTTCAAAAAAGTCCCGGACACCAAAAACACACTGCTCAAGTTTTCTGCACGACGGATCAACCGGCACCAACCATTTGGTACCGTCATATGAGAAATGTGACCGCACTGACCGTATCAGGCGGACCAGACGGCACCCTTTTTAGGGTCCCGTCGTAAAATTTTGGTGCCGTGGATCCTCAGGTAACTTTCTCAATTTTGACTCTTTCGTGATTCCAAATTACCATCAATTGCTTATAAGTCAATCTTAACTAGTTTATACACTTATTAGAACTAGTATAATTCACTTAGGTATATAAGAAATCCATTTCCCACCAAAATTCAAAAATTTGAAAATTCCACCCAAGGAGCCCTTTGGCATAAAGGAAGGAACCAAATTTTTGGTACCTTCAAACGTGGAAATCATTATTAGAAATTCCACTATTAGAACACATTTATTGCAAATCTTTTCTTCTTCACTCCATCTCTCTTGTATGGCTTGACTTGGGTGATATGACTAGCATTCAACCCACTTCCAAATCATTAGGAACCTCATCTCTTCAATGGTTTAACATCAAATCAAACACATTTCTCCATGATTTTTCACCTTTATAAATTGAGAGGTTTTACCATGATCATCCTCACACCTTCTTCATTCTTACCATCATCTAGCAAAGAAAAACACAAGTCAAAATGACAAAATCATCTCCTAAACCTTGCAAGAAAACCGCTAGAATTAGTGTGAGGCCTTGTTGCTTCAGAACCTTAGCTCCTCATCCGAGTCTTCTCCACTCACAATCTCATCTCCCATCCAAGATGATACAAGCCTTACCTTGGCTACACCTACTCAAACACACATTGTGATCACCACTCCACCACCTACAAAAACACCAACTTCACCTCCACTGGCACCCATCCAAACATCCAAACCACCTTCACCACCTTCACCACCTCCAACTCATTCCTATGGAGTTATTCAACTCCACCCACTTCTCCAAATCCTTTCTTGGAAGACTTGGATGACTTGCCTCATAGGCCAAATCATCCACCACCATTGCCATCCTTTGGCACAATTGAGCGAATTGCTCATGAGTCACCTCGGTCATCTTTGACCCAAACGCCCATTAGGGCCAAACCTCTTTCTTCCACCCCATTCACAAACATCCATGGTCCTTTGTATGGGATCCCCACCTCACATCAATGTCCCTCACTTAGAGGACATTGAGAGTGCTAATCCCACAAGAGAGGAGACTGCAGAATCCACAACCTCCACCAATTCAAAGGCATGGATTCACTTAGTGAGACTATGCAAATGCAAAATGCTTTGCTTGCTCCATCATGACCAACCCCAAACATCCCACCAACACCAACACATCTACCATTCCACCACCACAACCTCCCCAAACATACTACCCCCTAGGCATGGTTGCTCATCTTGTGAGCAAACGGCCAAACCCGTTGATAGGACCCGGTTATGGTCCTGACTTCCAAGAGGAAATGAGGTTCATCCTCAATCATATCCTTGAGCGCCTCAACGCTTTTTCTCATCCACCATCTCATTAGGATGGTCATATTAGCATTTCTAGTTTTTCCTTTCTTAGAATTATTTATTTTTCTTGTACTAAAACACATCATTGTGTTCTTTTCATGATTTTATTCATGAAAATTTTAACTAATGAATGGTTTTTATTATATTTGGTGCTTACATAGTGTTTGGAAATGCTTGTGAATGATCATTATTACTAACATTTTTTTTGTAGCTTTATTTTCACAATCCATGTATCTTTCCATTAAGCACCCAATTTAGGGGGAGCTTTGATCAAGAGGGAGATAATGGCTCGACTCATTACATTTCATCGCCTCTTCTTTTTGTTGAGACAAAAAAAGGGGAGAAAATATATAACTTGTTTATATTTGACTTTATGAAAGTCAACCGCATCATTGACTTTCAAAAGTCAACATCATGCATTAACTAGTGAATACTGACTTTCTCAAAAAGTCAAACATCATACACTTTGCATTATCATTTTTTTCAAGTTCTAAAACTAATATTTTATAACTCTTTAAAACTTTGTATCTTTTATAAAAATAATTTATATTTTGTCCTCAACAAAAGGGGAGATTGTTAATACAAATATCGTCATTAAACGTTATTTATATTTTTGATCTTTACCTAAGTTTTGTTAACCACAAAAGTAAATTTAATTTGTATAAAAGCTTAAAGCTTGTCAAGTTTAATAGATATTAAAACAAGCTTTTTCAAACAATATATTCATCATTCAAGCATTTACATTTATGATTAGTCACATCTTGATATGACTCTAATCATTATGTATGATAGTAGTTTTAGAATGTGTTAGGTTCTTAAAACCAAACACTATTTAAGTACTTGCATATTTCTAAAAATAGAAATACAACATATGACATCATGTGATGCATCATGGAAATCATTGGAAGATTTCGTTAGATATTTTGTGTAGATTTGTACTCTTCATATCCTACACAATCTTGCATAGATAGAGTTGACTTTAGCAAGATTTGATATCTTGCGTCAGACTGCAACACTCAAAATCCACAACGGCGGAACCTTTTAAGGGTCCGGTCCGTGGATGTCTCGTCGGTTTTGGCTATAAATAGCGAAGCCAAACCAAGTAGTTTTTCATCCCTTTCTATCATACTCTCATACATATCTTTTCTCTAACCTTTCTAACTCAGTTTCATATCATATTAGTGATCTCTTTTGTAGCAAAGAAGATCAAGTCACATTCAAGCTTCAAACGAGAAGTTGGAAGCCTTGTTTGTTTAGTGTTGTATGATCTTGTGTTGATTCATACTTCATTGTTGTATTAAACCATCATAATCTTGTGAGTGTGAGTGGTTAGTATTTTAGTCCTCAAAATACATTGTGTGGGAGTGGTTGTACCCTTGGAAAGAACTCGACATCTAGCTTAGTGTCGAAATAGTGTGTTTAAGTGTAAAGGTTTTCTCTTTAATGAAAGGAGCTTGTTGACTAGTGAAGTTAAACTCGTGGTGAGACCTCGGGAGGAGTAGGCAAAGAAAAGAGTCCTTGTAGACCAAACCACTATAAACAACATGTTGTGGTTTGATCATTTCTTTCCTTATTTACTCTTTACATATTGCTTGCATATTTCATTAACATATCTAAGATCAATATCAATTGATCTTTCAATAATTTTCAAAACAAAGTTTTTAATTGGTAAACTATTCAACCCTTTTCTAGTTTTCTACATTATTGTTCTTACAATCAATTTGACAAGTTAGGTTGCGGCGAAGAAAAATGACACAAATGCTTTAATTGGGCAAGAGCTAGAGTAAATTAGAATGTATTGAGCCTTGAATTAGAGCTTCTTAACCTTGAATAGTAAAACCCCTTAACTAATTTCAAGAACCCCTTTGATTTCCCAAACCCTAAATTTAGTGGTTATGTGAGGAATGAGTGTGGAATCCCTGGTCTTCTATTAGTCTTAAAAAGGAAACTATAAGTGGAAGTCTTCGACACTCTTTCAGTTTTGAGATCGGGAGAGTACTCTTTTTGAGCAAAACTCACCCTCGTTCTTCAATCTCAAAAATAACTTGCATGCGTCTTTGACTTGGGGAGTAGTAGGTGAGAGTGACACAAGGTTCTTGGAGGAAGATAAAGGTGTTGAAGTCACTAGGCACTAGGTCAAGACGAGGGTGGATTCGTGATGTGTTGGGGAGAGGGGATGGAGGAAAAAGATGGATCCAATTTCTGGTGCTTGATGATCTTGCAGTGAGATGGCGATGGATCGATTGGTTAATATGAAAATGGGAGGTTTAGGTTTTGAGGGTGGAAGGGAGAGGAACGGTTTTCCTGATGAAGAAGGAAAAATAAAAACTATTCTGAGAAGGAAAGAAAGTGAGGGAAACGTGTAAGATAGGGTAGGAGTAGGATTTTTTTTTGTATTTTAGTAATGTTATTATTATTATTAATAGTATTTTGTGCATCTCGTGTCCCGTTGTATTAATCTGTAAACGTGGCATCCCGGTTTGTAAAAATATAAGAATTATATTTTTGGACACGTTTTCGTAAAATTGATATAAAAATAGAGTCGTTGACTTCGATAGTTGATTTTTATACTTAAGCCATAACTGGAGCCACGTCGGTACGCTACGGTGGACTCGTTTTTCATAAAAACTACCATAATCTCTTGTTTTTAGATTATAATCATCTCAGAATTACCGGAAAATAAATAATTCGCATTTTTATAACAGAATGAAATAGTGACGCTATTAAAATAGTCTGTGAAATTGCCGGTTGTCACATATTCTGAATATCACAAATGATATTTGAATATCACAAGTAATATTATGTGATATTCAAATGATCACAAGTGATATTATGTGATATTCAGAATATCACTTGTGATATTGATATTTTGAATATCACTTTGATATTCTGAATATCACAAATGATTTTCAACTAATGTTTTATAACATGAATCACAAGTGTTATTCAGAAAATCACAAGTGATATTCAGAAAATCACAAAGTGATATTTTGATAATGATATTCGACATCACAAAATATTCGTAATATCACAAAGTGATATTCAAATCACAAATGATATTCGAATATCACAGTATACCTAGATATTCAATATCACAAAATGATATTCAGAAAATCACAAGTGATAAACGTATGAAAACGGACGAAAGAGTAAGAAAACGGACAAAAACATAAGAAAACGGACGAAAACAAAGAAAACCTATGAAACAGACTAAAAACGTATGAAAACCGGACGAAACGATGAAAATGTACAAAACGATGAAACAAGAAAGTTAATTAATTAAGAAAAATACGAATTAAAAAAAATCACGAAAAAAAACATGAATTAAAGACAAAGAAAAGAAAAAGACAAAAAAGTATGTGAATAAAAAAGAAAGACAAAAAGAAAAAGAAAAAAAATGGATTTAGGTTTACCTTTTAAATCTTAGGTTAATTCCCACCATTAGATCAAACTAGATGGATGGTGGAGATTTGTCCCTTGGTAAGCAAAATAAAGTGTCTCATTTAGTTGTTCTTACTAAATTATATGTCGAGTTTCATATTCTTTAATTTATTTAATGATAAATTCCAAAGTGTACAAAGTAATTACCTTCCAAATAAACAAGTAGAATGATTCAATGGCCTCATTGCTATTGAGATTCACCGAGTTTGCATTTCTCCAAAGTATAATACCAAGGACGCTATGGCTAGTTACATATTCAACACAATTAGATGATGTAAGGTTTTCTTGGGCTTGTATCGAGTCTATTGATCGACATTCTAATATACTCACTCATATGTGTGCTCTATATAAATTGAAGAGCTTTGTCTGGATCAATTTTTTGGCACGATAGATTTGGACCTTTTGAACTACATCGGCTAAAGCCAGATAAAAAAGATTGTTAGATCCGGAAATCCAATTTTATTTCCATTATCAGTAAGGATTGAAAATGTTTTGTATACCCAAAAGCGTTGATTTGAGTTTGAAGATTCTCTTAAAGAAGCTGAATATATTAATTGTTATAAAACAAGGACATCATTTTTTTTTGAACGGTGAAATTTTATTAAAAGGGATAGCAAGAAGCTAGGCTAGAAAGAAATTACATAGAAATTGCAGTTAACGGGTCATTTAGCCATGCAACCCAAGAAACATTTAACTTCCTACACCTATTCTTCACCCAAATAAAAGTTTGAGAAACAAAGTTATCGAAAATCATTCCTTTAAGAGGCTTCTTCAAAGAGAATAAGGTCGCGTTCCTATACGTCCAAATATGCCACCACATTGATAAAATAGAGGCTTCTAAAACAAGTTTCTGGAGGCTGTTGAGATTGAGGTCGTTGAACCACAACACCCAAGAATCGGGGTCATCAAAAATCAGAACTTGAATGCTCCACCAGCGACCTAGCATCCTAAACAGATCTAAGGCCATCAAACAACCAAAGAACATGTGATTGCGGGTTTCAACGCCATTACCACAATTCGGGCAAAAGATGCATGGGATGTCTAAACCTCTATTGGAAAGATTAAACCTAGTAGGAAGCATGTCAAGAAACATACGCCATAGAAAAATGTTGGCCATTATAGGAAGAAACTTGGACCATCTCGTAGGAGAGGAAGAAGTAACGAGCACATGTGTTGAAACTAAGAGCTTGATAGATCTTATGAGCACTCGTAGATCGTTAGTTATACTTATGTAATCACAAGCACACTAAAAGACAATCTCTAAAACTTGTATTTAAGCGGAAATTAAACACAAGAACAAACGCAAATAACTAAGAACACTTTGATCCTCTATGGATCTTTTAATAATACTAAATCTTTGTTTTTCAACTCGTACATAACTCATACTATTGTGTTCCTTTTATAGACAAGGAACCCTAACCCGTTTCCCAAGAAACGTATAAACATAAAACTAAATAAGATATACATTATAACTTCCTAATAAAGCTCATGCATATCCTTACTAACTATAGAATACCGAATATCTATCTCCAGTAAAACCAACTACATGTTTATATAACTTCCCAGAAACTCTTCTTCAGAGAATCCATGTACTTCGCCAGATTCCTTCAAAGTATTTTTAGTGAATTCCTACTTTGCATAATTCCCAACAATCCTCCCCTAAACTGGAATTTGACTAGGTTAAGTTCTAGTTTCTTGATAGATCTTACAGCATAACAAGAGTATTGTACGCAAATTCCATCAGCAAAGAAACCAAAACAAGAACATCTCTATGATGATAAAACTTTGAAATATCAGATCTTTGCAGCAACAAATGACAAAATGTACATCAAAACATATTAGTTTCATACTATTCTCATCACATCCAGGTGTTTTAACGCCTGTGAGAGGTGAATCATTGAAAATAATGGATTTGATGTCTCTTTACCAATAGCCATCACTACTGGAGTAGCCATATGTTTGAGTTCGAAAACTATGGTACACTGATAACCATCTGATTTATTAGAAAATCAACAACCATAAACGGATTTGAGATGTCTTTACATGTAGCCATTTGCTTAGGACTAGTCAATTCTTAGGTGGAAAGAATCCCCTTGGTGAATTGATTACCAAATATGGTATTCCACTGCCTTTACCACAAGCCATATACATGTGGACTAGTCAATTCTTGGATTCCAAAAAGGAATAAACCACGGTGAATTGATAACCATACAACCCTCAGCAATTAAGCATGGGTGGTTGCAAACCCTATGATTTTGAGCAAACCATTACAGCTATCAACAGATTTGATGTGTCTTTACCAAAGCTGTACCCTTTGGACTAGCCAACTCTTGGACATACACAAGGTACATCTGGTGAGTTAATAACCATGAACATAGAAATGTACAACAAATCTGTAAGTAAAGTTAGTCAAACAAAGAATTTACATATTTTTTTAACTAAAAATGAAACAAACAAATAAAGAAAACAAATAATACACTATACAACAAGATACCAGACTCAAGAAGATGCTTGATGATGCTGAAGTTGAGTCTTAATCAATCCAATCAATTGTTCAGCATGTAACCTATCATTCCCAACTGGATCAGGAGGAACCTCCAGCTTCTTTTTAAGCATACTTCTCATCAAATTCATAGAAAAAGGATAAATCTTATCACATAACATACAAACAGTCATCCCATTCTGTGTCTCCACCACATGCACACAAGGCATAGACTAAAATCTCCAAGTCTCAATCTTCCACTTATGTGAATTCTTCCAAATAGAATACCCTTTACCATCTGAAGATTGAGAATCAAAAAGAACTTGAAGATCACCCAACAAATATAAACTAGAACCCTGTGGTGAATGAGTATCATAATGCTTTGTGACAAGACCATGGAGTGTAATCAAATCTTGCTTATCCACCATATGGAGTATATCTTTCAAGAAGTTAAAGTGCATAGAAGTATCATCCAATATAACAATGGTGTTAAGCTCTCCATCAGTCAAAGTCCAATTAGTCAACACACCATGAGATCCTTCACGAAAAGCATCAGCAGATCCTTCTTTAATAAAAGCTGAATCAGCAGCCTTTAAATTCAAAGAACTATCCCTGAGTGACTTATGAATCCTAGAAGTGTATGTCCTATCTGATCTCACAGACCTTCTTAAATTAACATGTCTCCTTTTAGACATCCTTTTCTTCCTCCTACCTGGTATATAGATCCCCATAGAGACAGAGGATGGTACCTTCTCAGATTCATCAGAAACATCTTTAGCAGAAATGGAAGAAGTAGAAGTAAAACTTGGAACAACACCACACAAATAATACATTCTCTCAAGCACCTCTCTGGACCTCTTAGCTGTAGCAGCTGCCTGTTCAGCTTTCTTACCCAATTCTGCTCCTACTTTATCAACAGGTGCAACACTAGGAATATAAGCATTCATATCCTTTGAATCCAAAGATGTAGTAGCCACACTAGGTACTGCTTCAGAAGAAACAACATTTGGTTCAGCAGATTGAACCCTTTCAGTGGAATGTATAGCTTCAGTAGATGCTTCAGAAGTAACAACATGAGAACCCAACTTAGGTGTAACATCATCAAATGAATCTATAATCTCAACTTGCTTGAGTCTCTTTGCCTTTGGAGCATCTTCACTATCAGCAATCCTCTTCAAATTGGAAGGTGGTATAATCTGCTTCATAATCTGATTGTACATGTTGAGTAAGACATCATCAGACAAAGCCCAAACTTGCTTCTTTGTCATACCAGATTGATAGACACTAGAACTCTGATTATACACCACGATCCTCGTATACTTTTTTCTTCTGAGCTGCAGTTTGTGGTCTTTCCCTTTTTGCTTTATTTTTCTGAGCAGCAATTGCTTTTCTTTGTGCAGCTGCAGCTTGCTTCCTTTGTTGACCAAGAGCCATCATCCGTGCAACAAAGCTCTCACTATCAAATTCTGCTCCTAAGATACTTTGAGCAAGAGTAGGATTGGATGCAGCTTGATTAGTGTAAGTATCCCATTGTTCATCATTGAACTGAGTAGACATTTCATCAATTTCTCTTTGTCTCTCAGGAGGCAAATTGGTAGCAAACTGAGCTTGAAGCATTTGAGCCAATGCATGACTCTTCTTTATATTTGCACACTTAGCTATCAATCTTTCTTGTTCTTGCCTTTCCTGTTCACTGACTAGATCAGACCCAAGCTCCTCATCAATCATTGCTCCTTTCCCTTTGTCAGCAGGCTCATGAGCAGAATCAGCACTCACAATAGGAATTTCAGAAGAAACACCTATATAAGCATCAGCAGTAACATGTTGAGGAGTGTCTTCAGTAGTAACATGAACATGAGAGTCCAAAATTAAAATTCCTGATAACGCTCAAATTGTGCATGTTTTTAGTAGCGTTATCTGTGCTTTTATGTGTGATATTTGGCTATAATCATATGCTTTTGATGCTTAATCGTACAAAAGTGCATTTGCTAGTTCATTTGTAGCCAAGTACAGGAAAGTGGAGAAAAAGACGGAAAAAGAAGGAAAATACGAAGATTTCTCCATATATGAAGAATTCCCGACAAAAGAAAGACTTGTGGAGTATATTCGAGAAGATAAAGTCATCAAGTTAGTGGTCCAAAGACTCAAGAATAAAGTTCAAGAAGGAAAACGAGAAAGAAATGAAGAAAAGAAGCTAAAACGAAGACATATTGGAAGACTCGTTGTTCCCGACACACCTTCACCATTTTGGCCATAACTTTTGCATACGGACTCCGTTTGACCCTCGGTTTGCGGCCACGGAAAGCTAAGAAAAATATCTACAACTTTGCCGTTTATGACTTTTTGTGATTTTGCTCCAACCGATCGGTCGAGCCCCGCAACCGGATCCGGTTGGAGAATGGTCACGTAGACCAACCGAACGGTTGGAGCTCAACCGGATCCGGTTGGAGGTCCTGTTTCAGCCATTTTTCCATTACTAAGGTTCCAAACTTGTTCCAAACGATTCTAGGTCCTTCTCACTCAGTTTCTAGTCCATTCTAATCTCCTTGGCCTCCAAGAAATGCATTGAATACCCCTAGCCTTGAGAGTAGTATAAATAGACCCCTTTGCAACCTCATTTCATGCACCACAACTTGAGAGATCTTCTCTCACACCTCTCCTACCACCACCACTCCTCTCTAGGTGTGAAATTCAAGCCTCCACCCTTAAGGACGAATTTCCATCTAGAGAGCAAACCATAACTTGAGAGAACACACCCACTCTCAATACCTTCACCAAAGGTGTGAAATTCAAGCCTCCACCCTTAAGGACGAGTTTCTACCAACTTATCTTCCCCAAAAGACCACAAACCTCTTCGAAATTCGTGTAGTGTGCTCAAAGGTTGTTGAAGGCGTTTGGACATCATTTTCCGGCTTGGTAGAACTATTGTAGTTGATTGGAGGCTTGAAGGTTTTTATAATCCTTCATCTTTGCCTATTGTAATTCATACTTTGGGTAAACCTTGTTACTTTTCTATTTAAAGATGTTTGTTATTGATATGATTATTGAGATTTTGTGTTTGATTGGAATAATGATGAATGTCTTGATACTTGCTTGTTCTTATATTGCTTTTCTTGTTGGTTTGATATGTGACAATCATAACCATCAACTTGTTACTTGTTCTTATAATGCTTTTCTTGTTGGTTTGATCCGTGACAATCATAACCATCAACTTGTTACTTGATTAAACAAACAAACGACACTTGTAGTGCAACCAAGTCTCTTGGGACGACCTTGATTTACCATATACTATACTACAACTTGACTAGGGTATACTTGCCCGAATGTGTTCCTAGTTAACCGGTAATTCTTGTTTACAAATTTAAAACCCGATGAAGCACATCAAGTTTTTGGCGCCGCTGCCGGGGATTTGCGTTTGTATTCTTGTGTTTGTTTGTTTGTTGATTGTTTGCTAGTTTGTTCGAATGATATATTGCTCTTCCTCATGAATGATTGTTTCATTGCTCTTGTTTGATTGCTCTTGATGTTTGCTTGTTTGCTTTTAAAATCTCTCATTTTCTCATAATTGCCCAAATGATCTTTGCATCAAAATCAAGTTTTTGATGTTGGGATTTCGTTTCATTTATTCTAAAATGCTCGTTTCAAAGATTGCTTTCTAAGTGTACTCGAAAACGTTTGCGAAAAAACCCACCAAAACTGACCAGAATCATCTAACCGGATCGGTTTCCTCTGCAGCCGAACGGTTGGACCACCCAAACCACTCTAACCGATCGGTTACCCCCCGTAACCGGATCCGGTTGGAGTTTCTGTCCCGTTTTTTTTTAGTTTTCTTGTTTCTTGTTTCGTGTGTTTGTGTTTTATATGTTATCTGATCTCTTGCATGTTTGTGTTTCTTTTTGTTTGTGTTATTCTTGTTTAGATTAGTTTCGTATTAATTTTGAATAAGACTATCTTGTTTTAGATTATCTTGTTTGATTTGTGTTACGTGACTAATTGTGTTTGCTTGCATCTATGTGATTTTCATTTTTCTGTGATCGTGATTTTATTTGTTTATGCTTATTTTTTTTAGTGTTGTTTTATGTTCGTGATATTTAATGTGTTTAAGTGTTTTATTTTCTTGTGTTTTGTTTTGTGTCCGTAACGTTCTATGTTCTTGTTTTATTTTATCAATAAAAGTTTTGAATTAAAACTTGTTTAAAAAAAAAATTAAAAAAAAAAAAAAAACTCCTCCTACCGATCGGTCACCGCCCGTAACCGGATCGGCTGGAAGGTGGGATAACTTTGGTTCGTCCCAACCGATCGGTCACAACCCGTAACCGGATCGGCTGGAGTAATCTGTTAAAAAAAAAAATCTGTTTTTATTTTTTTTGTTTTTGTGTGTTTGTGTTCAGGTATAATAAGTTTAAATGTCTTTTTCTTTTTGCAAGAGTATCATTTCTTTTATTTGTTTTTTCCATTTTAAATTTTGTTAAATTTTTAGTACATTGTGAATAAATAAGTGCTTGTTTTTAAAAATAAAATTGTTTCGAACTTTGTGGGTATGTTCACTGGAAACCCTCACGAGACTATAACTCGTCCACTCGGGCCACCGAGGGGTTTAAAGGCTTGTTGCATGCGCTAAATGCAACCGTGATGCCTACGAAAGTGAGTTTTAGAATTTTACGCGTTTTTGTAGTTTAGTTTCTTTTTGCAGATTTAATAAGCTCTTGGAGGAAGGATTGATTGGATTGTTGGTGACGTTATAATTGGGATTGGACATGTTTGTTTGGTTGAGGAATCGATTGATCTCATACGCTTATGCTAGCATTTGCTTAGCACCTTATCATATGGAGTTCGATCGTGATGTTTAGCCCGGGAGGTTTCGTTTCACTTAGACTTATTATTTTAAATTTTCCCTATCTTTACATGCTTTGAAGTTTTTGCAATTGCTTTATTTAGTTTCTTTGTTATTTTTTTCTTTTGTTTGTTTGTTTGTTTGGTAAATTATTTTATAAATTGACTTCTTTTAGTCCCTCGAAAGTAAGGCTCACCCATTGTAAACAAACTGTGTGAGAGGTATAAGGCGGGTCTCCCTGATTCCCTAAAGAAGTTGGGTTTTTAATATGCTTCGCGCTGACCTGCTTCTCCGCTTCTTTGTGCGTTTCAATGGAGCTACCGAGAACTCGTGGGAAAAGAATAAGTCATATTTGGTTTTAAAAAAAATAAAAATAAAAAAAAAATAAAAAGAAAAAAAAGTCGTAACTAGATTATTTTTCAAAGTTTCTCGTAGTAATAGTAGTAATAATAATAGCCGTTTTTTTAGTCATTTAGTTATTTTTCTTTTGTGTGCTTAACTTAAGTGTGGGGGGAAAATATTATTGTGAAGAGCGAAACTAGTTTTTAATATCCAAAATTTTTGGGCAAGATTTTTTAAAATTTTGTGAACTTGTTTGCCCTTATGATCTAGTTGTTTTCACGCTTATATGATATATATTAGAATAAATAGATCAATCCACTGGTGAAATCAGTAATTTTGAAAAACTTGAGATGTGTCTCGATTATTATTGCAATCTATTTTGGGATCGATGACATTTGCTAGCACATTTTATAGCCCTTTCACTAAATTGTGAGGATTTGAGTCTGTTTCATATATAGCATACATCTTTTATGCTTGAATCTTTTTGCTATGAGTGTGCCGGTGATTTTATTTATTCTAGAACTTGTACTTGTAAATCATTACCAGACCGCAGTAAGATCACATTCGTGTGATATAAGTGTATTCGTGTGATAAAGAGACACCTTTAGGAATAAAACCAAATGGCCTTCCGTTTACATCTAATGATATATTAACTAGCCACATAGGTTAGTTAACCACCCACATGGACCCATTTGTTAGCGCTCATCTTTAGCGCTAGATACCCTTAGTTAAACCCTTTGAGCCATCCCTTTCTTTTTGTTACATCCAGAAAAATACAAAAATATTTTATACTTTAAACCTTAGCCTACCCCTTGTCAATGTCTAAATGGTTGGTTGCTAGTTGCTTGGCCTGATAGGATTGTTTTTGATGATTATGAGTTAGCCGCACTTTACCATTCGTGTGTACCATTCCGACAAAGATGAAGATTGATCACCTTTATTTTTTTTGTATTTTTGTGGTGTGTGCTTATACGAAGTGTGAGGGAGATGTGATGTAAAAAAAAATGTATGAAGAAAAAGAAAAAAAAATGTGAAAAGAAAAAAAAAAGAGAGAGAAAGAATAAGTCGTCGAAAAAAAAAATGAAAAAAAAATATATGTGATGACAATGATGAAGTATGTTTGAGATATCGATTAGCCAATGTGCTAAGACGTGATATATATATTTGGTGATCGATATGTGAAGAAGAGAAGATTGTAACTATAATCAATTTCGGGTTTGCGGTTTGTTCGGTGACTAGCAACATGGGTATTAGACTTGACTTTATTTTTCTTTTAACACCAATTTCATAAATATTCCCATGCCTTATTGATTCGTCTTTTTGTGAGTGGTGAAAATAAACACAATATCAATATATCAAATTAAACGTGAAATCTGACAAATCAACCTTTTAGGAAAAGGTCTAACGTGCCAAACCTCACGAATGTGATAAAAGTGATACCGGGAAAGTGATTTCCCCGGGTCGTGTCCCAACGAGGTGTGAAATTGACGGTGTCGTTGAGTTTCGTGATTAGGACTTGAATTGGTTTTAAGAATTTTGGAATTTTTGATTACGTTATTCTACAAATTAAAGAACGAGAATGAAAATAAAGCATGTAAAACAAAGTAAACACTAAATAAACTACTACTAAGCCTAAGAAATGATAAAACGAAGCTAAATTACATCCTAGGGTGTTAAAACACAAAAACGCGAAAAACCAGGAACGCACCTAGCCCCGAAAGTTAAAAAAATGAAATTTAAATCCTACGGGTGCGAAAACAATTTTCCTACATTCTACATGACTAAAAATGATTTTAGGAAAAAGCCGGAAATTTTTTTGACTTTTATTTTATTTTCTACGAATTAAAAACTATTTTAAACTAATTAAATGATTAAAAATACTAAACTAATTTATAAAAATGTGCAAAAATCACAAAAACTACTTTACATTATGGGGGACCTAAGAAAAATGAAATGGGATCAACAGCTTTTACGGATAAGCTATAAATAATTAGCTAAGGTTAATAAGTTATACTACTGAAACTACTTTAAATATTAAACGTGGTGAACTAAAACCAATAGAAGTCCCAAGGGCGCATGGTATCCAGGTACACCCTTATAATCTTACTAAGGCTGGGAGGTCTCATGTTCGAGCCTGCCTCCCACCCCTTTTGTTCTCTTTTTTTTTTTTTTTTTTTTTTGGAAACTAAAATATAAACAAAAATAAGATTTTTACTAAAACTGAAACTTTGAAAAAGCTTGAAATAAGCTGGTAACAGCTTACTAGAACAGCAGATATGGAAAATCAATAACAAGGGTCTGTTTGGTTCATGGCAGCTAAAGTGACCAAATAAACTACATTAAGCTAAAGATAAGCTACTCCTAGGGGGACAAGCCAACTAAAAGCTAACGCTAAACCTAAGTGCTACTTAAGGGTGACTAAATAAGCAGTAGATAAGTACATGAATAGCCAGAAAAAATTATGCAAGCCTGCTGTAGGGACAGACTCAACCAAACAACCTTCTCGCACCTCTTAGCAGATTTTTAAACACTAATCAAGCAAGGTAATCAAGAAATAAGTAAAAGGAAGTGACGACAAGTGGACATCTACAACAATAAGCTACCATTAAGCAAAACAAATGGGAAAACAGTAGGCACAAATTCTGGGAATTCATAAGCTAAAGATATAATAAGCTAAACTAACAATAAGCAGTGGGTAAATAAGTTCCTAAGGGAAAATCTAAGCACTAAGAGAGAATATGGCAACTAAGGATTTTAGCAACAAATAAGCACTACTAAGCTATGATATGATCTACCTAATCTAAATGTACTAGAAGCACCAAATAAGATTAAAATAAGCTGAGTTTAGAACCTGAAAAGCACTTCCAATAAGCAAACTAAGCTTGTGCTATTGCAGGCTTAGAAACCTAAAGAGGCTTGTTGGAGCTTAATTATACGATCAGAGATAAACTTCCAGGGCAGAAACAAGCTGTAACAACAAAGTTAGCATAGTAGGGGATCATAAAAACTAATTTATGGGTGAAAAAGAGCATGATAACAGCTTAAGGTATCAGCTTCTCTTGGGCTGCTGAAATGGGGATGCTGGACAAAAATGGTAAAAAATAACACCACCAAAGATCTTTTGACAACTTGTGATTAACACTTGACCAATTAACTTGCAAAAGAAAACAATTCCACTGATCCTAGAATCAAAGTGGGTCAAATTGTAAACTTCGACCCAAGAAAACAGATTTTTCCAAACACCCCCTATTGGGGCAGAACTTGAATTTTTGAAGCTGTTAATCTCTTGAAATAAATGAAAACTGATTTGCTATATCACAAAAGCTTAAAATGAAGTAAACAACTTTTAACAACACCATTTAGAACCAAGTCACAGATTTTCAAGAACATAAAGTGAAATTGAAACAGCAATGAAATTAAAAGACTTAAATTAAACCTGCATTAAAGATTAACATTACATGAAATTTAAATGACAGTGAAAACTAAAAAGGGGAACTAGAACATGGCATTTCTAGACAAACTTTTTACAAATTCCTCAATCCCTATTTATACTAAAAAGTGAAAATGTCTTCTCTCTTCTTGTGTGCTTTCTGATGTGTTTCTTGTGTGAGGGAAACAAGCAAGACCAAATTTTTGTGCTTTCTTGAGATGATCCAAGCCGTCCATCAGGTAGGTACCATTTTAAAGGAGATCAGAGCCATCTATTTGGATTCTTGTATCCTTGGATTGCTGAGGTGGACTGGGAAAGAGGAGAAGAAATTGGTAGTGGGTTTGGGAAGTGGGATAAACTGGGTAATAGGGGTAAGGTTGAGGTTGAGTGTCTTGGGGTTGGGTGATACTGGGTAAAAGCTTGGTTGTCTGGGTTTTGGGATACAGGGAAAGCAGAAAAGAGATGGAAAAGAGGAGGGGAAAAAAATGGGTCGTTTTATTTTATTTTTATCCGGTTTTCAATTTTATTAAAATTGGTTTTTTGAGGCAAAATGGAATTGTTTTGGATTTTTAGTTTTAAAGGGTAAAATGGTAATTTTGTGTTTCGGGGAAGGTTTTAAGAAGGTTTTCCCAAACCCACTCTAAAAAAACGGGTCTTCAATTGATCAACGATCGTAGAAAATCACATCCCGGCACCGCTTCGTCTGTTTCAAAGACTTTTCCGATTTCATTTCGTTTTTGCTCTGTTTTCAATCCTTTTGTACCGCAAGACACAAAACACACCGAGGATATTTTAACATATTTTGATCATATTTGGGTGTTTTTGGTCATTTATGAGGTCTTCGATAGGTAAAAACGATGAGTGAATAAGCACTCATCAAATCCCCCCACACTAGCCAATTGCTAGTCCCTAGTAATCAATCATGTAAAGTAATGAATGAAACTCACGAGCATACCCCATTTTGACTTTTTTATTCAATACGAGAAATTTAAGCTAGACTGAAAGTAAACAATATGCTTGATTAACAAAAAGTGGTATCATGGAACGGGATTCACACAAAATGGGTGTCTCCAGGGAATTGTAATCGTCATCCTCTTTTTAATACTCTCAAACTAAGTCTAAACTTATTGTGCAAACGTTTTGGCAAAATTCTAACACTACTTATACCAATAATCTATGTAAGCCGAGGCTTAACTTTTTACTCCCGCAGTTTATACAATTTAAGTTCATGCGCTCATTTTCAAAAGTTTGACCATTGAAACCGACCTTGTTATGGTTGTTATCCACTTAACTCAAATCCTAACTTCCGGAAACTACGAAGTCTAAGGATCGAAGGGCCTCTTCCATGTAGCGGCTTTCTTCTCGGCACATCCCAAACCAGTTGGCTTTAGGTGACCGGGCTTTTGACACCTCACAGAGAATAGTACCGGAATTATCGGGAATTCGATTCCAAAGATTTACTGAAGCTACCGTTAAGTTAAAACTAAACCTAAATGGATTACAACCGACGATAATTTAGAAGTTCGAGATTCAAAGGTGAGATCACTCCATGTAGCGACTTTCTTCTCAGCTTGTCCATTTAAGGAGGCTAGGTTTTCACCCTCGAGAATAGTATCGGAGCTTTCGGGGTCTTTGACTTCAAGAATTTCTAAATCACCGTCAAGCTTTTAGACAACTTTGACGAATCCTAGTTCAACTTCCGATTTAAATTTAAGAAAAAAGCAAGTTTCGCACATTTATTCATGAGCAACTTAATGCTTTTATTTGAGGACTCATATTTTTGCATTTTTCATTTTTCAACTTTTTTTCACTTTTTTTTTTTTTTTTTTTGACTTGCAATTTATTTTTGCATCATTCAAGCACTTTTACGATACTTTCACTTTGCAACTTTATTCCGATTTTAAGAAAGTATGCTTTTCCAAAAATTTAAATAAGAAGTTAAACTTGAGCTCTTTATCAATTTTGCTTAAAAACTTTTTGTTGTAACAAGGCGATTTGAATGTTCAAAAGTTTGACAACGAGCACGTATTTTAGGTTCAATTAGGAGCTACTGGGAGAAAAAGCCATAGATTACTTATATAAGCTCTAAAGAGAACCAATTACTCCACGCTTAGCATTTTCATTTGCACAACTCGTAAAAACTTAGCCTAAATGTTAAGAGAGCAGCTAGATCAACACTCTAGCAGAGTCGGGATTCCCTTTGTTCTAACCTAATCAAGACTAAACTATCATTAACACCGAAGTATTAACACTTTATTTTCGTGCAAAGCACTTCTTTTTTTATGCAAAATTTTTTAAATTTTGGTCAAAACGGGGGTACTAAGGACTAAAGGGTACAAATGTGACAAAATTCGACAGAATTCCCCCCCACACTTAGAATTGAATATTGCCCTCAATATCAAAGTCCCGGCCGATACTATCGAACGGAAAAAGGTAATACCACTTAACCAAGTGTGTGGACGAAATCTATCATTTTACACAAAAAGGATTTTGTGAAAACATATCCCCAGATAAACGTTAGCAAAATTGATCGGATATTGGGCGGCTGGATTGAAAACAGGCGCATCAATCATCACGATCAAAGGGATTCCTGAAAACATGAGCAAACACACAAGAAGCAAACACTGTGGAGGTTTCCCCCCACACTTAGTTGTTAGAAAGTAGAAAGAAGTCAGAAACATGGGTGAAAACCCATGGAATGCTACTGTTTTTGTTAACCGAGTCGCTAGCTTGACTCGACCCGAATTCATTGGTCCATGGGGGAGCAAGTGGAAGAGAAAATCTCCATCGGACTTTCTGAAAGTTCCACTCCGATGAGATACATCCGGCTTAGAAGAAAGAGAAATGCCGGGGTCAAAGATGGTATCTTCACTCCTGTAGGAGTTAAGACACGGAGAAGAAATGGGAGGAGAAGGCAAGGTGACAATGAGTTGACAATGGGTAGGATGGGTGGGCAAAAGATAAGATTGAGGAACATTGAGCGAATGTTCAGAAATCTTATCCACCACTGTAGCAATGCAAACATCCGTGTCGGGCTTAGAAGAGGTTCCAGCATCCGGCGGTTTAGCAGGCGGACGGGTGGATGATGGACCTAAGCCATAATCATCACTCTGAAAACCCGAAGGTATCGAGTCATCCAGAGAAATAATTGAGTCGACCTCTTCCATACGAGTGTCACTCGACGAATTATCAGAAGACGAATTGTATAGAAGATTTTCTAATTTAGCAAGGTCGTCGTCAAAGTCCAAGTGCACATCATCATTTCCCGGTGGAGAATGATCAACGAGAGTGAGTTCATCGGCGAACTCCTCGAGAAGGTCTAACGTCGAAGTGGGATTGCCACTATTCTTTTCTTCGGGTAAAGAAGGAGATGTAAAAATGTCACTATCCTCATTCTGAATATCAAAGATGGGATTATCCGAAACTAGAGTGAATTCAGAATCGAAGTCAAACAGAGGATTAGTGAATGCCATAGCAAAAGTTTTCTCGAACACAACAAGAATATCTTCATTATCCGTATCAAAATCAGTGTCCATGTCAAGATCTTTGGGATCAACATCTCTCACTTCTTCTAAGCTGACGAGCTCAGAAGGTAGCTCCTCCACATACTCGATGTCTCCACACGATAAAGAGTCATCAAACGACGTATAATCATTTTCAGACTCGGAGATCACCTCAACATAAACTTTTGGGGTAGGAGAAGAATCATTATCGAGAGGCTCATCACACATATTACCAAAAATAACCTCGGATTCACTTGGGGTTGGGACAAGGTTCTCAACACAAGACGGTTCCGTTTCCGGAATAGTGTCAAGATGCTCATCCCTCATTAAAAGGTTATCCGAAGGTTCTATGGTAGGTAGGCAATATGAGGATGGAGAGTGGACATGTGCGGTACTTTGTGGGCTTGAGATATGCACCTTGTCCTTTGTCATCTCCCAATCTTCCTCATCCTCGTCATCGAGACGGCAAGCCTCTTTAAATAGGAGACGCTGTTGAGCAGCTTCGTTAAATAGGAGAAGCTTTTGAGCTGCTCGTTCATCGGCTAGATATCTTTCGTTGCGAGCTGCTTGTTCCTCGGAAAGTTCTTCAAGGATTATACGAGGAAATTGATCAATGACGGGAAGTTGTGGGGGTTGGATGTTGTCAAAACTGGAAGTGTTATAACAAGGATTAGGTCCATAGTAATTTTGATTCCACGATTGACATTGATAATCATCATGAGGACCCCCACACTTATCACAATGAGGGTATTGGTGAGAGAAACTTTGAAACGATGAATCACTGAAATGATGATAGTACGGCTGTGGTTCGTATGAGTTTTGTGGAGGGTAGTTGAAATTGTTTTGAGGATAATTGAAAGAGTTCGGGTTAGAATCATAAGTGAATGAATTCTCGGCGCACATCGAACAACATCCATCAATGAGATAGGTTCCACACCACTCGCACATACATTTGTAACAACGGAAACCTTTCGGTAACACGTCTCCACAACCGTAGCAATACTCTTGATCGAACAAAGACATCTCGGGTTCGGGAGTATGAAACGAGGATTCACATTTGGCAATTGCCGAATTTATATCTTCACGAAGTTCATTATAGTAGTTTTTAATTATGTTCATTCCGGCCCTAAGGAAATCATCCTCGTTTGAGAAACGTCTTGAAGATTCTGGAGGTGGGACAAGTGGTGTGCTCTCAGAGCTATCAGTTTCCACCACTTCCGTTTTGGTCTCCGGTTCTTGCTCTTTTCTCTTAATCTTAATCGTAAATCGCGAAAGATTTTGATCAATTCTAGACGGTTTGGGCTCAGAAACAATAGAACAAACATCGGGTTGTGGCGGATGGTCGGAAAAACTTGGAGAATCATCGAGAGAGTTTTTATCGGATAATTCGCACCTATAGCAATATTTGCTTGCACCCATCCTTCCACACCGCTTACATAAACAATCCGATTCGACAATAAAGCTGATCCTCTTCCATACGGCTTTTGCAGTGAAAACAGCGACGATAATCGAACGTCGCCATGAGAATTAAACATGTAGAGGGTTAAAGAGATAGAATCAAATGGATAAGAGGAATGAGAAGAATATTTTTGGATTTTTCGAAGACGAGTGCACATGCACTTTCAAAAACAACACTTTCAATTAAAACAAGACCGAGGCAAAACACAGTGAACTTAAACCAATAATCACAAGCGTATTCACGCAAGTGACACAAAGGCAAGTTTTGAATCTTTTGTTCGGGAACTTATTATGATAACACTCAAGTTGAGAAGTGTTATATTGATTGTGTGTTCTATTTTATTTAAAACACCAAGCAAAATCTTTTTGTATTTTTATGTTTTACATATATACAAAGAAAAGAAAAATATTTTTGTATTTTTTTTATAAAAACAATAACTTCACGAAGAAGGTTCTTCAAGTCACTAATCGCAAAAATCACGATATTGTCGCAACACACCTCCCCGGCAGCGGTGCCAAAATTTGATTCGTCTTTTTGTGAGTGGTGAAAATAAACACAATATCAATATATCAAATTAAACGTGAAATCTGACAAATCAACCTTTTAGGAAAAGATCTAACGTGCCAAACCTCACGAATGTGATAAAAGTGATACCGGGAAAGTGATTTCCCCGGGTCGTGTCCCAACGAGGTGTGAAATTGACGGTGTCGTTGAGTTTCGTGATTAGGACTTGAATTGGTTTTAAGAATTTTGGAATTTTTGATTACGTTATTCTACAAATTAAAGAACGAGAATGAAAATAAAGCATGTAAAACAAAGTAAACACTAAATAAACTACTACTAAGCCTAAGAAATGATAAAACGAAGCTAAATTACATCCTAGGGTGTTAAAACACAAAAACGCGAAAAATCGGGAACGCACCGAGCCCCAAAAGTTAAAAAAATGAAATTTAAATCCTACGGGTGCGAAAACAATTTTCCTACATTCTACATGACTAAAAATGATTTTAGGAAAAAGCCGGAAATTTTTTTGACTTTTATTTTATTTTCTACGAATTAAAAACTATTTTAAACTAATTAAATGATTAAAATACTAAACTAATTTATAAAAATGTGCAAAAATCACAAAAACTACTTTACATTATGGGGGACCTAAGAAAAATGAAATGGGATCAACAGCTTTTACGGATAAGCTATAAATAATTAGCTAAGGTTAATAAGTTATACTACTGAAACTACTTTAAATATTAAACGTGGTGAACTAAAACCAATAGAAGTCCCAAGGGCGCATGGTATCCAGGTACACCCTTATCATCTTACTAAGGTTGGGAGGTCTCATGTTCGAGCCTGCCTCCCACCCCTTTTGTTCTATTTTTTTTTTTTTTTTTTTTTGGAAACTAAAATATAAACAAAAATAAGATTTTTACTAAAACTGAAACTTTGAAAAAGCTTGAAATAAGCTGGTAACAGCTTACTAGAACAACAGATATGGAAAATCAATAACAAGGGTCTGTTTGGTTCATGGCAGCTAAAGTGACCAAATAAACTACATTAAGCTAAAGATAAGCTACTCCTACGGGTACAAGCCAACTAAAAGCTAACGCTAAACCTAAGTGCTACTTAAGGGTGACTAAATAAGCAGTAGATAAGTACATGAATAGCCAGAAAAAATTATGCAAGCCTGCTGTAGGGACAGACTCAACCAAACAACCTTCTCGCACCTCTTAGCAGATTTTTAAGCACTAATCAAGCAAGGTAATCAAGAAATAAGTAAAAGGAAGTGACAACAAGTGGACATCTACAATAATAAGCTACCATTAAGCAAAACAAATGGGAAAACAGTAGGCATAAATTCTGGGAATTCCTAAGCTAAAGATATAATAAGCTAAACTAACAATAAGCAGTGGGTAAATAAGTTCTTAAGGGAAAATCTAAGCACTAAGAGAGAATATGGAAACTAAGGATTTTAGCAACAAATAAGCACTACTAAGCTATGATATGATCTACCTAATCTAAATGTACTAGAAGCACCAAATAAGATTAAAATAAGCTGAGTTTAGAACCTGAAAAGCACTTCCAATAAGCAAACTAAGCTTGCTGCTGTTGCAGGCTTAGAACAGCCTAAAGAGGCTTGTTGGAGCTTAATTATACGATCAGAGATGAACTTCCAGGGCAGAAACAAGCTGTAACAACAAAGTTAGCATAGTAGGGGATCATAAAAGCTAATTTATGGGTGAAAAAGAGCATGATAACAGCTTAAGGTATCAGCTTCTCTTGGGCTGCTGAAATGGGGATGCTGGACAAAAATGGTAAAAAATAACACCACCAAAGATCTTTTGACAACTTGTGATTAACACTTGACCAATTAACTTGCAAAAGAAAACAATTCCACTGATCCTAGAATCAAAGTGGGTCAAATTGTAAACTTCGACCCAAGAAAACAGATTTTTCCAAACACCCCCTATTGGGGCAGAACTTGAATTTTTGAAGCTGTTAATCTCTTGAAATAAATGAAAACTGATTTGCTATATCACAAAAGCTTAAAATGAAGTAAACAACTTATAACAACACCATTTAGAACCAAGTCACAGATTTTCAAGAACATAAAGTGAAATTGAAACAGCAATGAAATTAAAAGACTTAAATTAAACTTCCATTAAAGATTAACATTACATGAAATTTAAATGACAGTGAAAACTAAAAAGGGGAACTAGAACATGGCATTTCTAGACAAACTTTTTACAAATTCCTCAATCCCTATTTATACTAAAAAGTGAAAATGTCTTCTCTCTTCTTGTGTGCTTTCTGATGTGTTTCTTGTGTGAGGGAAACAAGCAAGACCAAATTTTTGTGCTTTCTTGAGATGATCCAAGCCGTCCATCAGGTAGGTACCATTTTAAAGGAGATCAGAGCCATCTATTTGGATTCTTGTATCCTTGGATTGCTGAGGTGGACTGGGAAAGAGGAGAAGAAATTGGTAGTGGGTTTGGGAAGTGGGATAAACTGGGTAATAGGGGTAAGGTTGAGGTTGAGTGTCTTGGGGTTGGGTGATACTGGGTAAAAGCTTGGTTGTCTGGGTTTTGGGATACAGGGAAAGCAGAAAAGAGATGGAAAAGAGGAGGGGAAAAAAATGGGTCGTTTTATTTTATTTTTTATCTGGTTTTCAATTTTTATTAAAATTGGTTTTTTTGAGGCAAAATGGAATTGTTTTGGATTTTTAGTTTTAAAGGGTAAAATGGTAATTTTGTGTTTCGGGGAAGGTTTTAAGACGGTTTTCCCAAACCCACTCTAAAAACGTGTCTGGGTCTTCAATTGATCAACGATCGTAGAAAATCACATCCCGGCACCGGCTTCGTCTGCTTTCAAAGACTTTTCGATTTCAGCTCGTTTTGCTCTGCTTTTCAATCCTTTTGTACCTGCAAGACACAAAACACACTCCGAGGATATTTTTAACATATTTTGATCATATTTGGGTGTTTTTGGTCATTTATGAGGTCTTCGATAGGTAAAAACGATGAGTGAATAAGCACTCATCACTTATCCATACCCTTTATTCACCCTAAGCCTATCGTTATAACCCGAATAAAAGCCCTCTTTTGATGTTTATACTTGGTGCTTACGCCACGTCGGTGGAGTTTTGTTTCTTGTACAAGCCTATGGTAATATTTAGATCATGACTGAGCAATATGAGAGTACTATTCCTTAATACTATCCATCGCTATATAAATTGAGTGTTGAGTGAATTATACATCCGTTCCTTTTCGTGAGGTGCTTAGCCATGTTATCAAGCGAGAGAATCCATGGGTATTGTCAAACATCTCGATTTTTCACCTCTTAAAGCTTAAAACGATGAATCTTATCTTGTACTTGTACTTGGTAGATTTGCATCACAATTTTCTAATTATCTTTCATGCACCATGTGGGATTTTATTTTTTTATTTCTAGATTTTCTTGAGGGCAAGCAAAACCTTAAGTGTGGGGGATTTTGCGCTCATTTTCGCTTAATTTTATGTTTGATAAAAAAAAAAAAAAAAAAAAGCCAAAAAATATTTTGATTAATTTTTCTTTTCGTTTTGTCATTTAGGTATGTAGTTTGATTTTTCTTTTCTTAGATTTGCTTGAGGGCAAGCAAAGTTTAAGTGTGGGGGAATTTGATAACGCTCAAATTGTGCATGTTTTTAGTAGCGTTATATGTGCTTTTATGTGTGATATTTGGCTATAATCATATGCTTTTGATGCTTAATCGTACAAAAGTGCGTTTGCTAGTTCATTTGTAGCCAAGTACAGGAAAGTGGAGAAAAAGACGGAAAAAGAAGGAAAATACGAAGATTTCTCCATATATGAAGAATTCCCGACAAAAGAAAGACTTGTGGAGTATATTCGAGAAGATAAAGTCATCAAGTTAGTGGTCCAAAGACTCAAGAGTAAAGTTCAAGAAGGAAAACGAGAAAGAAATGAAGAAAAGAAGCTAAAACGAAGACATATTGGAAGACTCGTTGTTCCCGACACACCTTCACCATTTTGGCCATAACTTTTTCATACGGACTCCGTTTGACCCCCGGTTTGCGGCCACGGAAAGCTAAGAGAAAGATCTACAACTTTTCCGTTTACGACTTTTTGTGATTTTGCTCCAACCGATCGGTCGAGCCCTGCAACCGGATCCGGTTGGAGAATGGTCACGTAGACCAACCGAACGGTTGGAGCTCAACCGGATCCGGTTGGAGGTCCTGTTTCAGCCATTTTTCCATTACTAAGGTTCCAAACTTGTTCCAAACGATTCTAGGTCCTTCCCACTCAGTTTCTAGTCCATTCTAATCTCCTTGGCCTCCAAGAAATGCATTGAATACCCCTAGCCTTGAGAGTAGTATAAATAGACCCCTTTGCAACCTCATTTCATGCACCACAACTTGAGAGATCTTCTCTCACACCTCTCCTACCACCACCACTCCTCTCTAGGTGTGAAATTCAAGCTTCCACCCTTAAGGACAAATTTCCATCTAGAGAGCAAACCATAACTTGAGAGAACACACCCACTCTCAATACCTTCACCAAATGTGTGAAATTCTAGCCTCCACCCTTAAGGACGAGTTTCCACCAACTTATCTTCCCCAAAAGACCACAAACCTCTTCCAAATTCGTGTAGTGTGCTCAAAGGTTGTTGAAGGCGTTTGGACATCATTTTCCGGCTTGGTAGAACTATTGTAGTTGATTGGAGGCTTGAAGGTTGCTATAATCCTTCATCTTTGCCTATTGTAATTCATACTTTGGGTAAACCTTGTTACTTTTCTATTTAAAGATGTTTGTTATTGATATGATTATTGAGATTTTGTGTTTGATTGGAATAATGATGAATGTCTTGATACTTGCTTGTTCTTATATTGCTTTTCTTGTTGGTTTGATATGTGACAATCATAACCATCAACTTGTTACTTGTTCTTATAATGCTTTTCTTGTTGGTTTGATCCATGACAATCATAACCATCAACTTGTTACTTGATTAAACAAACAAACGACACTTGTAGTGCAACCAAGTCTCTTGGGATGACCTTGATTTACCATATACTATACTACAACTTGACTAGGGTATACTTGCCCGAATGTGTTCCTAGTTAACCGGTAATTCTTGTTTACAAATTTAAAACCCGATGAAGCACATCAATTCCTTCCAGCAACAAACACTTCATTATGATAATCTGCTGAAGGTGGAGGACCTTGTGGTTCTAGTACAACTGAAGCTTGACCAAGTTCAGAATCAACATCCATCATTGGAGCATCAACATTCTCATCAGTGATTGCCACATTGTCTACACTTTGCAATTTTGATGACTCAGTGGATTCCTTGCTCAAATATTTTCTTATTCTCCTTCTTGAAAACAGAATAGGTTCCTTGTGCTTAGATGATCCAGCAGCAACAGGAGTAAAAGTATGGGTTTGTTGAGCAACATTAGCCAATATTTCATGTGAATCCAAATCAGCATCCTCTTGCTCCCCATCAGAAGAAACCACAAGCTTCCTTTTGCTATTATGCTCAAGTTTGTCCTCTAAAGTCTGAACCTTTTTCTTTAACTCCACAATCTCATCCGCAAGTGTAGACTTAGTCTCAGGAAGCTCCCTTTTTAGATCTGCAACTTCTTTCACAGTTCTGTTGAGCAAAGCATATACAGATGTGAGAGTAATAGTGTCCTCAGCTCCACCAGCAAATTGATCAGTGGTAATGGGAGCATCATTGGACCTTTCAGGAGAAACATGTTCATTCTCAAAAATAGGATAGCTATCATCAAAATTCTCTCTAACAGGACTAGGTGTGGCCTGTCTATTAACCTCAAGCCCAAACTCATCAAGATTATCATGAGTAGGTGGTGGACTAGAACTAGGTATAGGCAAAGGTGTGGGTGGAGGTTGGTCAGGAGTAACATGTGCTGCTTCAGCAGTAGTGGAAGGGCCCTCATCTATGGCAACTGATGGAGTACCATCAGCAACAATAGTAGTAGAGGGTGGAGTACCAACAACATTACCCTCATCAGTAGCCTCATTTCCTTGAGGCAACATAGCTGCTAGCAAAGGATGATGTTCCCCCTCATAGTGAGTTTTCATTGAAGCAAATAGTTTGGCAGTTAAAGCTCTTATGGGACAAAAAGCTTGGACTTGGGTTGTAATGTCTAAGATCATTTGTAAAAACCCAGGGTACATAAAAAACTTATGCTTTTTCCTCTGAACATTTTCAACCATGTTATCAAAAATATATTTAGAAAAATTATAAGTTAACCCCTGTGACAGACATACAATCCCACAACCCAATTGAGTAGAAAATTGGTCCCAACCCCCTGACTTATTACTAATACATTGAAGTAAAGTATGTACCAAAAACCTCCACATGGGGCAAAGCTTGTTTTTCTGCCACAAATCTGTTCTAGTACTTTGATAACCCACAGCTCTCAGCCCAACAAGTATCTCCACAGAATTAGAGTGATAAACCCCATCAACATCATCCAAACGAAGCTTTCTCCTTATCAAATCCTCCGTCACAACATACTCTGTTCCATCTATCATAACTGCAATCTCTGTGTCACTCCTTTTGGTAGCAGATGCCCAAAACTGGGTAACCAATGATTCATAAATTACATCCGGAGAATATGTTAAAGCATAATGAAGCTTGGATCGCTTCAAGAATTCCACCATTGGTTCATATAATTCATGACCCTTTGCTTTTCCCAGAAAAGCCACTTTGTTATGATCTTTCTTGAATAGAAGCGCCATGAGAGAAATCGTGATAAGGAGTTATGATTCACGCAACTGGAAATGTGTTTAAATCAAGTGAAGTGAGAATCAGTTATTTTGGGCGAAGATATGCGAAGAAGGTACTAGTAGAAGTTACCCAATTGATGGTCAAATATATCGAAACTAATGTTGACCATATCATATGCGGAAAATAACTTCAATCAATTTCAAACTTAACACTTCAGCAGAAACAAGAGTCAAACTGCTGAAGAATGTCAATCAGCAGAAATATCTCAAGAGGCTAAGGATCCTTCAGTAAATATCTTTTTACTGTGACACCAACTCGCATTAATTATCATAACACCTTGAATCCGTCTATAAGATAATCCCAATGCACACTTAACACACATTATTTACCCCCAATTATCATCACAAACCCTAAGTTCTCCAAAAATACCACAATCATCAACAAAACCATGTCTACCAAACCAGAAGTCATTGATCCAACCTCCTCTCCATCATCATCATCTTCATCATCATCATCCAGTGAAGATTTTCGCCTATTTTTGCGATCTTCTTATCAAAATGAACCTCGACCTTTGAAGTCCCCCTTTCTCCCTTCTTCTGAAGATGATAGTGTAGTGGATCCAAGTGAGTCTTCTAGTGATTCTGATGACTCCTCAGATCGTCTAGAGCCAAGTGCTGTGGTGATAGCACTTCCTGCTTCATCTCATATCGGTAAGGGAAAGGGCAAAAGAAAGATGGAGTGATTGCTTTATGGTGGAACGAGTAGATGGAACAACGGAAGATTTTCATATCACAAATTCATCTACCATATCCACCAGCTTCATCTTCGTTTTCATCAATCCATCCTTCCCATTTTTGTCTTCAGCTTCTTCGTCGTACTGGTTATGCATATCCAGCGTTTGGAATAGATAATAGAAGCTAGTATAGGTTAAGTTGATCTTGTATAGAAATGGTCTTATATTTTCATTTGAAGTTGATTGTAAGCTGTAAGCTGTAAGCTGTAAACTGTTTCTTGAATGAATGAATCATTTAACTTCAGTACTTCTCTTCAGTAGAAATAGTTAGATTACTTCAGTACTTCTCTTCAGTAGAAACAAGCATTGAGCTTACATGACCATATTCTATTAACCAACTTTGTGAACATCAACTAATATAGCATACTGCAAAATAGACACAGAGTGACAAACACACCAAACCAAACCAAGACAAAACTCAAAGTACATTAGCAGGTTAGTGTTAGCAAACAAAAAGATAATAAAAAATTTACAAAATAATCAAATATCTACAAAGTTTACAAAATATACAACTACAATCATCCTCCCCTGAGGCATATGCCTCCCCTGAGGCCTATGCCTCCCCTTAAACTTTGCAGTTAAGGGTTAAGCATCCCAATATGGACAACTAAGTGTTGAAACCTACGTCCATCAAAAGCTTTAGTCAACAAATCTGCCACATTATCATCAGTGTGAATCTTAACCACTTTTATCAAATGTTTGTCATATGCATCTCTTATAAAGTGGTGCCTGATTTCAATATGCTTAGTTCTACTGTGGAAAACTGGATTTTTAACTATGCATATGGTACTTTGATTATCAATAAAAAATGTTGTGTTCATGAAGTTAAACCCATAATCCAACAATTGATTTTGTATCCATAGTACCTGACCACAACAATTTGCAGCAGCAACATACTCTGCTTCAGTAGATGAGGTAGCAACAATAGTTTGTTTCTTGCACTACCAAGAAATCAATCTTTTTCCAAGGAATTGGCAACCTCCAGTTGTTGATCTCCTATCCAGATTTGCACCAGCATAATCACTATCACTGTAAGCCTCCAGCTTAAAAGGAGACTCTTTTGGGTACCAAAGACCTAGATTAGGTTGGCCTTTAAGGTACTTAAAGATCTTCTTGACTGCATTCAGATGGGAAGCAAGTGGAGTGACTTGATGTCTAGAGCAAACACTCACAGCAAATGTAATGTCAGGCCTCGAAGCTGTTAGATACATCAATGAACCAATCATAGATCTGTATAAGTGAACATTCACAGCTGGATCTGGTTCAATGTTGTTCTTAGGTTTTGGAGCTTCATAAGGTGTAGTGGCAGTCCTGACACTCTCCATTCCAAACTTCTTCAAAATGTCCCTCACGTATTTATCCTGACTGATAAAAATACCATCAGGTTTCTACTGAACTTGGAGACCCAAAAAGAAAGTAAGCTCCCCCATAGCACTCATCTGAAACTCTCTCTTCATTAGCTCCTCAAACTCCCTGCACCAAGCTTCTTTAGTGGAGCCAAAGATAATGTCATCCACATAAACTTGCACAAGTATGATTTCTGTGGAATTCTTCTTTAGGAAAAGTGTTTTGTCAATGGCACCTCGTCTATAACCATGCTTCAGCAGAAATGATGAAAGCCTAGCATACCATGCTCTTGGTGCCTGATGTAGTCCATAGAGAGCTTTAACAACCTTGTAAACATGTGTAGGATGATCTGGGTCTTCAAATCCTTTGGGTTGAGTGACATAAACCTCCTGCCTGTACCCTTCAATTTCACCATACAGAAAAGCACCTTTAACATCCATTTGATAGACCATAAATCCCATGTAAGATGCATAGGCCAAAAATATTTGAATGGCCTCAATTCTAGCAACAGGTGCAAACACTTCATCATAATTAATTCCTTCCTCTTGCCTGTACCCTTGAGCCACTAATCTTGCTTTGTTTTTAACCACAACACCCCTTGCATCTCTCTTATTCTTCAAAATCCATTTTGTCCCAATTGCATACTTACCATCAGGTAGTGGTACCAAGATCCAAACCTGCTGATTTTTGAATTGTTGCATCTCTTCTTGCATTGCTTCAAGCCAACTTAAATCTTCAAGAGCTTGAGTAACACTGGTTGGTTCCACTTGAGAAAGAAAACAAGCAAACAGACAATGCTTATAGTCTGTGTGATTGTCCCTTTGCTGGTTTGATACATAGGATAGAAAAGCAACATGTCCATATTTAGAACTTGTCACAGTCCTTCTAGTTCTAACAGATGCTAGAGGATCACCAATAACATTGGATTGAGGATGAGCAATGTTGATCCTCTTTGTAGCAGTGGGGTTAACTTCAATAGATGTGTCAAGATTAGTCACAGTTGGCTCAAAATCACTGTCATAGGAAGGTGAGGTGAAGATGCCAGCTTTGGGTTGATGATTTCCAAGATCGGAAGGTCTTGGAAAACGTGTATAAGGTTCTCCAAAGTCTGTGGACACTTTAGTAGAAATGGGAGACCCTTCAAGAGAAACAGGAGAATCATGATTTCCTCTTACTGTTTCTCTAGCAATCTCTTCATCAAGACTCTCAGCATCGAGGTTAGCTGCATACTATTGCTTCTGAAGCCTAGCAAGATCCTCTGCATAGTGTGACTCATCTTCACTTTTATCAGAAGTAACTTTAGAAGTATCACCTGCAAATTGGTTAGGGGAGAAGGAAGGTACAATAATAGGTTGTTCATCATCCTCAAACTCACTATCTGAATCAGCATCTATGGTACCAGCATTGTCAGTGGGAGACTCTGGTGTACCTGCATTTTGATTAGCCACATGTCTAGAATAACCCAAGTAATCAGTTAAGTAATCCAGGTCAAAAGACCAAACATGACCTTGACCTTGTACATTGGGTTTATCTTCTAGATACCTCAGATTCAGTGTCTCCTCAATCTTTCTAGCATTCAAATTATATACCCTGTAAGCCTTACTATGAGCCGAATAACCTACAATATACCCCTCATCAGCTTTCTCATCAAATTTACCCAATGGATCACTTGTGTTCAAAATGGTCACTTGGCACCCAAATGGTTTGAGGTAATTTATAGCAGGAACTTTCCCAGTGAGAAGTTCATAAGGTGTCTTGAAATGAGGTCTAGTAATGGATACCCTGTTCAGTACATAGCAAGCAGTGCCAATTGCTTCAGTCCAAAACATGGTAGGTAATTTAGAGTCTGCAAGCATAGATCTTGCTGCCTCTATTAAGGTCCTATTCTTTCTTTCAGCTACCCCATTTTGTTGTGGGGTTCTTGGAGTGCTATAGTCCCTTTTTATCCCTTTAGACTTGCAGAGTTCTATTAAAATTGCATTCTTGAACACTGTCCCATTATCACACCGAATACCTTTAATCTTTTTGTTCAACTGGTTTTCAACAAGAGTAATGTACTCTTTCAACACTGGAGATGTTTCATCTTTAGTCCTCAGAAAGAATACCCAACAAAACCTGCTGAAGTCATCAGTGATTACCAAACAAAAATACTTGTGATCAATACTTCTGACTTGGGTTGGACCAAAAAGATCCATATGTAGCAACTGAAGAGGTTCTGAAATCATGCTAAAGGCTGTAATAGCTTTGTATGAGGCTCTGTGTTGCTTTCCTTTGTTGCAGGCAACACAATTATGTTCATTGGTGAAAAATTTAGACGGAAGTCCTTCAACTAGACCAAGTTTAGAAAGTTTGTTGATGGTCTTGAAGTTCACATGAGCCATCCTTCTATGCCATTTTGTAGACTCATCCAGGGATGCTTTAGCCACCAAACAAGTTAGGTCACCTTCTGGTTTGACATCATTCAAGTTGAATGTATATAAATTGTGATTCCTAGGAACTCAGCAGAATTGATGAATCTTCTGGTAGTTTGAAGTCTTTAGATAGAACAAGACATTCATCCTCAGAGAAGAATGAGAAGAATACTTTGTTCTTGGTGTCACAAATTTGTGAGACTGAGAACAAGTTGAAGTGTTGCAGTTCCTTTACATAGTACACATTCTCAAAATCCAGTAGAGGTGTTTTGATGGTGCCTTTCCCAGTGATTCTACCATCACTTCCACCAAACGACACATTGCCTCCTCCTTCTATGGGTACGAAGTTATGCATCATATCTCTATTTCCTGACATGCTTCTTGAACAACCACTATCAACAATGCCAACTTCCTTATGCTTAAGAGGATGATCCTACAACAACAACAATAAAATATACAAAATATTAGTACACTATAGAGACTCAAGTCATCACTAACTTGAGCCTGCCTTGTGGATCATTAGAGTAATGCCATGCAGATGTATAAGATCCACCATTGTTCTTGGGTTTCCATTGAAATTTAGGTCCCTTTTGAGTCCAAGAATAACCTGCTGAGGGCTTCACAGCAGTATCCTGATATCCCTTCCCATCATTCATAGAGTCAACACACCCAGGCCAATAACCCTTTTGAAAATATGAACTTGTTGGTTGCACATAAGGTCTAGCAACAGATCTTCTCCAAGGAAATAGAGAAGGTTTAGTTGCTTGTGGAATATAAGATGGTATGTCATTAACATTAGTCCACATTGGTCTAGGTTTCTTTTGACCAGCACCTGCACCCATTCTTTGCTCATGAAAATCACAATCCTTAATCAAATGAAATTTGCTTCCACAAACAAAACATGTCTTCTTTTTAGAAGATTTATTCAAAGTAAACGATGTTCTATTACATGCAAAAGCATTCAAACCACAAGAATTAACAGAATTGTTTTTAACAAACTTAAAAGCATTATAGTGAAAAGAATTAAAAGACAAGTCTTCAGGAGAAACTGTCTTGGAAGTTGATTCCTTATCAGCAACTCTAAAAGGCTTGTAAGCAGTCTTGGGTGTAGGCTTGGGCAAGTTCTTGGGAGGGTCTGACTTGTCATTTGAATCACACCGGGTAGTAGAAGTAGACCCTTGGTCAGAGGACTTGTCACTGTCACAACAATAGACAAAGTCAGTAGATGAAGAATCAGGGTCTGGCAAGTCTTTAGACTTTTTGCCATAAAGATGGTGTGATCCATCAAAGTCAATAGTAAGGGAAAGGTCAACGGTCATGTGTTCACCTTTAATAGGTCCAGGGACAGCATGTAATGTTCCTTCTTTGACATAATTAGCTAAACCTGCTTGTGTAGTTTTACGCCCATCATGTCTAGCTTCTAATCCTACATACTTTTGAAAACCTAAACCTATCCCTGAGGTCTCAGATTGACTACTATATATATGTCTAGCTAGATTGTTACCTGATATTAACCATTCGTTATGTCTAGCTACTTCCTTATCTAGTTTCTCTTTTAGCTCTTGATTTTCAGAAACAACCTTAGCTTTTTCTTTCTCGATGCATTTTAAATCAATTTTAGCACAATCTAAATCACTTTGTAACACCCTAATCTTTTCATCATAAGCCAATTGATTCTTTTGAAACCAAACCTTTTGTGTTTCTAATGTTTTTAAAGCCTGTTTATAAGCCTCAACTTCTACATAGCATTCATTATATTTAGGTTTCAATTCATCATAGGCGTTCACTACAACCAAAAACACAATTGTGTACCTGAGAGATGCCCATCAAGGTAACTTGATCATGCCTATCCTCTGAAGTACAACTTGCCAGAAATCCAATATTCTCTGAACCAGGACCTTCATCATTCTCATGATCATGCATCTTCCAGTCGACATGGTCATCCACAGTGATAAGAGCTGTGGAGGAGGGTCCAGCCTTCGAAGTTCCAGCTTCCTTCTGAATCTGCTGATAGGAAGAATATCTCACCTCATCACCTGCCTTCCTATCCTTGCATTCTCTAGAGAAGTGACCCATCTTACCACAAGTAAAGCATTTGACCTTGCCTCTGTTAAACCTAGCTGGATCTCTTCCTTGGAAGCCAAAATTTCTCCCAGATTTACTCTTAAACTTCTTGATGTTCATTGAGAGCATAGCCAGTTGCCACTTCAGATTCATCTCTTTTATGTCAAATGGATCCACCTGTTCAAAGTCCTCAAAGGCTAGTTGCTGCTGAGTGTCATAGTCATCAACAAAAGAATGAATCACATCTTCCAATACACTACTGGATTTAGGTTGAGAACTTGATGAAGTTGTAGTGTATGTTGACGCTGAGGAAACAGGACTTGGAGCATAAGTCATCCTATTTGAGGAAGCTCCAACAAAAGTTGTATGACTAGGAGTGGATGAACGAAAAGGACTTCTCACATCAGGTTCAAGAGATTTAAGTCTGTTGTATAGTTCATCAAAAGTGAGCATATCCAGCCCACCTTTAGCTTTGATGGCAATGCTTACCTGCAACCAGGATGATGGTAAGGATCTCAAGAACTTTGAGTTGCAGTCATCATTATCTGGCTTTGCCTTCAGCTGATTCAATTGACTCAAGATCTTATGAAACCTGTCATACCCCTTGTGGATACCTTCTTCTTCTGTGATGTGTAATTCTTGAAACTGTTGTTTCAGCATAGATTTCCTCATTCTCCTAGACTCTTCATTCCCACCAGTCCTTTGCATCTTGCATGTAGTGAAAGTCACCCAAGTGATCTTCAGGTATAGCCTGAAGGAGAATAGTTCTCACTTTGTTCTCTCTTTGAACAGCCAATATCTCTTTAGCAGATTTGGGAGGAACAATGGTAACATTACCATCAAGATCTGTGATCGTCCTCTTCAAACTATTCCCATTCTTCACAATTTCCCAGAGATTCCAATCAATATTGGAGATCCAATTCTGCATCTTCATAGCCCACAAATCATATTCCTCCTTCTTTAGGTATGGAAATTTTGCATTGCTGTTTGAAAGATTAAGCTGTTGCAGAGATGTGTTGTTATGGTTGTTGGTGACCTCAATGTCAACGTCTGATCCAGGCATGTTGAATGTTGTTTTGGTTGAAAGGGTGTGCAGTAAAGATTGTTCTTAGTATCTTAGAGACTCTCCCGAGGCTCTGATACCACTTGTTGAAACTGAGACCTTGATAGATCTTATGAGCACTCGTAGATCGTTAGTTATACTTATGTAATCATAAGCACACTAAAAGACAATCTCTAAAACTTGTATTTAAGCGGAAATTAAACACAAGAACAAACGCAAATAACTAAGAACACTTTGATCCTCTATGGATCTTTTAATAATACTAAATCTTTGTTTTTCAACTCGTACATAACTCATACTATTGTGGTCCTTTTATAGACAAGGAACCCTAACCCGTTTCCCAAGAAACGTATAAACATAAAACTAAATGAGATATACATTATAACTTCCTAATAAAGCTCATGCATATCCTAACTAACTATAGAATACGCGGAATATCTATCTCCGCAAAAACCAACTACACATTTATATAACTTCAGCATAAACTCTTCTTCAGCAGAATCCATGTACTTCAGCAGATTCCTTCAGCAGTATTTTCAGCAGAATTCCTACTTTGCATAATTCCCAACAACATGTTTGTCAATCTATTCTCTAGCCGACTTCATAGAAAAATCACCAAGGCCATTTAACGACCAGGACCAACGATCACAGGCAGGGGACAAAACCACTGAAGATAGTAATTGGGACAACTCGAGGATATGAGATTCCTCAATTCCTGATCTTGGAGGTCTTCTAAACGAGTACGCAAGGTCATGACATTGAAGCTTAAGAGCGACTGAAACATCCTTTTGAGATTCCAAGTTAAACAGCGTATGGAACTTCTCTTTGAAAGTGATGTCTTCATACCATTTGTCATGCCAAAACTTCGTACTATTACCATTTCCAATCACTAATTTGCAGAAATCCAAAAGATCAACACCATTAGATTTAAGCTTTGCAATAGCTTTAAACATCCCAATCCAAACTGATCCGTGGGAATTAGACCTGATAGAGCTATCGAGAGAACCTTTGTTACCATGGACTGCTTTGATAACATTAAACCAAAGACCAGAATGTGAAGATAAAAAATGCCATATCCATTTGAACAACAAGGTGAGATTTTGAGCATATAGACTATTGACCCCAAGCCCACCATATTGCTTGTGCGCCATCACCTTTCTCCAATTTACACAAGTAATCTTCTGCTCCCAAGAAAAAAGAATTACGAAGCCTTTCAAGATGAGATAACACACCTTCAGGAGGTTTAAATAACGACATATAGTATAGCGTCAAGAACCGATTTAATAAGAGTGAGTCTTCCTCCCACTGAAAGGGTTTTAGCTTTCCAAGTAGAAAGCTTGTTTTTTACCTTTTGCACAACATCATTCCATGAGTCGATCCGATTCATATTAGTGCCAACCTTAACACCAAAATAAGAGAACGGAAGAATGTTGGCTAAGAAACCATAGCGATCAGCCAAATATTTGATATCAACAAAGCGAACACCAACTCCATAAAGACAACTTTTATGCACATTAACTTTCAAACCCGAAGCAAGAAAGAGCCAGTGCAACATCATCATAAGAGCATTAACATTTGAGCAAGACCACTTTCCAATAAACATGGCATCGTCGACATAAAATAAATGAGAGATGGGAATCATATTGTCTTTTTCAACAAGAATAGGGGTAAATAAACCTCTAACAATAAGCCTTTGAAAAGAGACATGGAGACTCTCCATTACGAGGAAGAAAAGGAAGGGGGATAAAGGATCCCCTTGCCTTAATCCTCTATGGAATAAGAACTCTTCTGAAGGCGAGTCGTTAACCAAAACCGAGGCCTTTAAAGAGTTGAGGCAGCTACGAATCCACTCTCGCTACTTAGCACCAAAACCAAGCTTTCCAAGGATATCATCGAAGTGGTCCCATCTAACCGAATCAAACACCTTTTGAAAATCTACTTTTAACATTAAGGATTGTTCCTTCCTAGATTTACACCAAGATATAATCTCATTAAGAATGAGAGGACCATCCGTTATCTGTCTCCCTTTGATAAACGCCGACTGCTCTTGGCTAACAATATCATTGATCACAAGGCTTAGCATGTTGGCGAGGATTTTACCAATAATTTTATATTAACAACCAATCAAACTAATAAGGCGGAAATCATTGAGGTGTTTAGCGTCTAACACCTTTGGAATTAAAGCAATAAATGAGGAGTTACATCCATTAGGGAAAATACTAGAGTTGAAGAATTCCTTTATAGCTTTGACCACGTCTTCACCAAAAATAGACCAGAATTCCTTAAAAAATTCAAAAGTGAAACCATCCGGACCTGGAGATTTATCAGAAACGCAATCCCAAACAGCCCTTTTAATTTCCTTGTTAGAAACATCTCTTTCCAAGTCACTAGCTTGATCAGTACCCAAGCATCTTGGGAATTGACCGTCAAAAGGAACACGGGTCCATTCTGGAGCCAAGAATCTATTTGCAAAGTGGTTAAAGAATTCAACTTTGACACGAGGTGGGTTATCGATCCATTCACCATCAACTAGGATTCCTTTGATGGCAAGGTGTCTTCTTTTCTTGTTAACAATTCCATGAAAGAATTTAGAATTTTCATCCCCTTCAATAGCCCATTTAACTTTAGCTTTTTGAGCCAAGTCTACAGAGTCTTTATGGTCGATATTCTTCAATTAACGAATAGCATTTGCACGATTTAATAAGTCATCAGGAAGACTCTCTCCTTTATCAAGATGTAAGTCTATATCAATAAGAGAGTCTTGAAGAGTTTTACGATTATGATCTTTGATACTCTTCTTTTCGATACTCCACTTTTTCAATTTTTGTTTCAAAATTTTTAGCTTATTTTTAAGCAGGACCATGGCATTAGGGGCATAAACACCATCATTATTCCACGAGTCTTCAATGACAGTAGTAAATTCAGGTTCCAAAAACCATGAATGAAATAATCGGAATGGGGTAGGACCATAATCAACTTGAGTTTCTTTGAGGAGGATCGCCCTATTATCAGATATATGACGATGCAAAATCAAACCCGACATATTAGGAAAAAGGTCCACAATACCTTGAGAGACAAGAAACCGGTCCAACTTACTCATCTTACTCGCATGTTTATCCGACCACGTAAAAGAATAGCCGCCTAGAGGGATATCAATCAAATGAGAATTGGCTATGAACATGTTGAAATCAGCCGCGTTCAATGCATGAAAAGAGGAGCCATATTGCTCCGAAGCATAATGAACCTCGTTAAAATCTCCCATAGCAACAACCTCGCCATGCCAACAAGAGATAATCCCAGACATGTAAGCCCACAAGGCCCTTTTGTGAGACAATTCTTGAGGTGAATAAACCGACATAAACAACAAATCCGAATTAGTGGCCAACCAAGTGCCCTCCACACAAAGACAATGATCAGTAGAGTAGATTCTCTTCTTTTGGAATAACGTTTTATCCCAGACACATAAAATTCTGCCCGATCTACCTCGAGCAGAACTAGTAGCAAAATCAAAAAGCATATTACCCCAAAAAGCTCTAACCACAAACACATCAAAGGAAACCATTTTAGTCTCTTGAAGAGATAATAAATTTATTTGATTTGAATGACAAAGAGTCTTCACCCATTGCTTTTTCTCCTTTCCACCGAGCCCTTGCACGTTGATAGAAAGACAAATCATTTAAAAAAATTGTGATCTCCCATGCTAGTGATAATTCGCCGATAGTCTTTTTCACACCCTTTCATACCATAACCATAGCTTGCCCTATGTTGATAAACTCTTGAAATCGTTCAAGAATGGAAAACCCATTGATTGGTTTACTAGGATAGGCCTTGGGATCAAAGTGGTCTTGCTTAGAACCACCAGAAGACATATTTTTACGCTCAAAGTCAGTGTCACTATTTATTCCCATGTTATTGCTAGATTTCTCTGATTCATGATCAGAAGATTGTTCTTTCGTGACGTGTTTTGGAGCAGGTGAGGAAAATGTTTTTTGAGCTACCTTTGCCGCCCCGTTCTCAGAATGTGTTAAAGTTAGAGGTGTAAACCCCGGTGGGTACTTAGGCCCACTATCAGAATTCTCTTGCATAACCTTGGCACCCTTTTTTGAAGATTTAAGGATGAGGTCCTCTAGCCCAAAAGGATCCTCAGAAGGAATATTCACCTGTTCAGGAGCACTTTCCAGAGAATTCTTTTCTAAATCATTCTTCTCCATGTGTATGTCTTCGCGATCATGACTTTAGAAGGAGTCTGGAACCACCTCTACGTCATCTTCTACCCAGTTTTGAACAACAAAATTATTGTCACTATCCTCCTCAGAATGAGACAAATTATCCTCCCCAAAATCAGGAACCCAACCTGTGACTTCCTTTGCATGAATAACAGTAACCTTCTCTTTGAGAATCACTTTGAAGGATTCTGAAATTAGATGTTGAACCCTAGTCTTGACACAAAGGCGCATGCTATAATTGTTTGAAATGTTAGAATCCATATAAACAAGTTCTCCTTACTTGCAATCTTATTGAAATTTGATTGCGACCACGCACTCAGAGGCATACCTTCTACATCAATCCAAACAACTCTGTCTAAAACTTCAAATTGTGGTGTCCATTGACAAAGACTAGAGAACCATGAGTTGATGCCATCATGTGTGCGAAATTTCACACAAGATTGAATAGAGTCAAATTCCAAAAGAACCCAAAACCCACCAAGGTAGGTTAATTTTATCCCACTAAAACCCTCAGTGGAGCAGATGTTGTGCAAGTTGGGGAGAGTCTTAAAATCTTTAACGTAACCTACAAGCACCTGGTTACCCTTATAATTCAAATTACCAGGTTCTAAGACCATCACAGGGACGTCATGATTCAATAAAAAACTTTTGTCTTTTACAACATTAGCAAAAGAAGGGTTGGAAGCATTCAAAGGAGCATTGGAAGTTGAGTTCAAAGATGGAGAAGGTTTAATGTCTCTATTGAAATGGCCCACATTTGCATATATATGAAAATTCCCCAGCCATACTGATCTTAAGTTCTTGATCAACAAGTCCACATGACCACATCATTAACTTTATTAAAACGAGCAAAGGCGAAAGGTTTACCTTGTTTGGTGAGTTTCTTCGGGATATAAACATCTAAAATAGTTCCATATTGCGCACAAGTGGACCATAACTCCTTGGCTGATAATTGTTTAGGAAAATTAGTAATGAAGATGTTGCACGAGAGCCTGTCCAACATGGAAGCATTCGAGTATTTAGAACCACCTCGAATATTAGAAGCCATAAAGAATAGAATAGAAAAGGAACCACACCAAAACCCTAAAGAAAGAGCAAGAAGAAGCCCTAAAAAGCACACAGAAACGAAACCCAATAGAAACCCTAAAAATAGCCAAACGGAGCCCTAGAAAAGGGCAAAACTGAATAAAAAATCATATAGAGACACTAGCTTGCAATCATTTGATTCAAGAATGATGAGATCCAAATTTGAGAGTTTTAATTTCTTAATGATCTAACGGTTTGCAGATCAAAGGAGTTGAATTGGGTGCCATTCACTCTGACTATCTGCTACGCAAACTTATTATTTGAAATTTGTGAGTTTGCAGGAGGAAGAGTTAACAAGGACATCATTTGAATATGATATTAACTTAAGGGACTAATTAAGTTTGTTTTATGTTACAGTGATAGTCCTTTGGATGAGTTTATTTTCACTAAAGTATAAAGGTATGAGGCAAAGTTACTAAAGGGAAAACACGAAGGGATTCAAAAGCAAAGCTAGAAGGACCTTATGTGCAATATTGCACTTTGTTTGTTCCTGAGTATAAAAGACAAATATTTTGGCTTATGTTTTACTTTTCATATCTGATTTCTCTCTCTAAAAAGGATAACTCTGTCATCTCTCTTTACATTGTAAACCTTAGTTTTTTGATCATCTTGATCAAAGTATTCAGTCTGCTGTGTTATTATTGTAACTTGATTAAGATTAAGTGTTTATAGTTTATGGGTTGTAATCTGTTTGAGAAAAGTTTTCTATGGTTGTATTGGCTTAAATCAATAAAAAAAAGCTTTAGCTTGTGTTTTTCTTCATGGTATCAGAGCAGGCAAGATTTGTCTTACTCTAAACATTATCAGTCTGATCCAAAAATGAGTAGATGATATTCCTGTTAATATAGCCACAACATATACCATTTCAAGAAGCCAAACACAAATCCAGAATACCTGCAAGAAATTCAACAATTATTGCTAACTTTTAACTGAATATTCAAGATTAATTTCGACTTAATTGACACAGCTAACCCGTTTTGGCCCAAATCTCAATGCAAATGAGTTAATTCCGTTAAGCTTATCTCCCTCGACATCAGGGATGTCCTAAAACACAAATAACACACGAGTACAATATAAGTTTCAGAAAAAATATATCGCTTTCAACATCATGTCGTGTACCTTAAAAACTACCAACACTGTGGTGTAGACGCTCATGATTCCAAACACAAAAATGGCATGCTTTGAAAGTAAGAGTGGTCTTCCATGTATGTGTATCTGTAACATTACGTTCATCTTAGCTAAACAGCTGATAACGCTACACGCGTCATTCGGGGTCAAGGAAACTTCCTTTTCTTCGAGCAAGTTTTATAACACCCTAGGCAGTGAACCTAATCGTTGTAGTGTAGTAATTAGGGTAAGCCACGGGTATTGATATCGTTCTCTAGGGGAATAGGAATGCTAGTAAGAAGTTACTACGCTAAGGTTGGGGTTGAGGAAGATTATTTTTTATCTTTTTATGTTTCTAAGGAAATTGAAAGGTACGAATCTCGGGGTTTGGATTTGGGGGTTGGTATTTCTACTGATTACTCTACTTATCTAATTATCTAGTCTAAGGTGTATGTAGTCTATGTCTAATTATTGTGTGCTCGTATGATAGTTTAAAGATGTGTTTACTTAGGTTTTACTACTCCTTAATTATCTCCTATTGGTGGTTGAATTGTCACGTCCTTATTCTTAATTGCGTTGTGTGTAGGGTATGCGTATGTTCCCTAACTCTTTGAACTTACCAAAGGGTCTCGTCTACAAAACCCACTAGGGATAATAAACTCTTACTCTAAGGCACTCTTTGGATGGTTTAGCTTACAACTACTCAAGGAGTTATATTCTAAGGTTCACAAAGATTTAATCAAGCATTAAGTACACAACGAATGACCTATCGCATTACTGAATCATTAATCAACTAAGATAAGAGACAACCAATCAATAATCAATAATTAAGTTTCATATTCCCTAAGCAAACACACAAATAAATTAGCCGGACATGGAGAACATGCAAGCATACACACAAATAATCAAAGACATAATTGTATTAATGAAGTAAAGAACTTATCTTGATGTAAGATAGGGTTTGGAACCCTAAAATACTGTACAAGACAGCCTTGGTTCGGTTCTAGGTTTTTACTCTAAAAGACTACACACAAATACTGAAAAATTCGGATACTATATATAAGATTACATATTCGACGGCGTCACCTTATGTTTTGTGACGCCGCGTGTATCATTAGGGTTTCGTCTTGGCCACATTATACTTGCGACGGCGTCACCTTGTGCTTGTGGACCGTCCTCTTCAGCTCGACGCCGTCTAGATTGAATCTAGGCGGTCTGAGTAGCGACGGCCTACTCTTTTACAACTGGACGTCGTCACTTGAAAATAAGACTTTTGGGTTCTGTCCCGTCACAAAATCCTCGGACGGCGTCGCAGATAAGCAGTGACGCCGTCACCTTATGTTTTCAGCTGCTGGAGTGTCTCGATTATGACTTTGGCCATTTTTTCAGTATATTCGCTTTTCGTCCAAATAAGTGCCATTACAGCAATTTGCCTTCAAGAGACCTAAAAGTGAAAAGGAACGATATTAAGTAATAACGGATACAAAAGTGATCAAATAAGGGCTTAAATGACCCCTCAAAAAGGTACATTTTAAAACCTTATCAAATATCCCTACACTTGGTATTTGCTTGTCCTCAAGCAAATGTGCTTTTAGCCAATTAATTTATAAGTTAGTCATGAAGCATTGGTTTAAAACAGTCCACAACACATATAAGCCCCGCAAAAGTCATAACAAGCACGGAAATTACATACTAGCACCTCACATGGGGTGTTTGGATACTCACATCTTTCTCGGGTTTATATGAAATATAACAAATTGGAAATGGAAGATAAACACTCATTAACTGGTCCTAGTACATAGATTACCATAGGCTTGAGAATAGATCAAACCTCCATCGCTTTGGCATAAGCACCTAGGAAAGACTATCAAAGAGGTCTTTAAAGGGTTGTAACGTTAGGCTCACGGTAGGGAAATAAAGGGTTTGGTGGGATAGGCTATTTAGTGGTGGAAAGTCAAAAATCTCTATGTTGCAAGTATACGAAGAATGGCGTTGCTAAGCCAAGACTCGACACTCTAAACTCTAGCTAACTGAAACAAACAAACATAAATTTAAAGGATAGATGTAGGATGGTAGCCCGTATTTTTTTTTACATACACTTTTACTCTACCATCCTCTACGGTAACATCAAAATGATAGGGATTTATAGGCACATCCCTACACTTGAGTTTTTATTACTCTAACACTAAATTGACCCAAATTGAAAAGATCAAAACACTTGGGGTACATTATGATGCAAACAAAGGGAATTTGAATTTAACGTTCCCTTCCCGTCATTTCATAAACTTTAACTTTTCCCATGAATCCCAATCGTCCCAAAACTGTGTACAAAGGATATGACTCGACTTAGCAACTCATGCAAGCAACCAGATAATTGAACTAAGGGTTCAGGGTGATAACAATAATGCACTAAAAGTGAGTGCATAAAGGGTAGGCTAAGGCGATTTGGGTGTATATTTGGGGGTGGGGTGTAAACAATGCTCTTCATTGATATTTCGGAAAAACCGAAACATCACGAGAACCGCGAAAAGGATAGGCTCTGAGGGGTTAACTAGGGGTGTCGTGTACTAAAGATGAGTACAACGCAAAGGGTGTGTGGGAATTACTCAACCGATGTGGAAGAAGTAATTATATTACGAGTATCAAACAAGGGTTATCCTAATGCCTCTTATCATTTAGTTATTCCTAACTACACAAGTGTAGTCTTACTAACGATCTCGGAATGCATCACAAAACAAGTTCTAGAATCTAATATACTACCGGTTCACACTCTAAGCATTAAAGATGAATGCTTTTAATTCCTACTAATCTAAGGGCGATCCTCACATTTTGGGTGAAATTTAGGTGGTAAAGGGTTTTTGTGCTAGTCATGCAACTTCCTATCCATGAGACGCTTTTGTTAAAACTAATGGCCCACTCTTATATGTCATGAAAAATTAAAAATTTGGTGCCAAAATTACCCTAACCGACATTTTCTCATGGTTTATTACACAAATACATTTGGACAAAGCAAATAATCAAGGATAAGCATAGTTTCAAAGTTCTCGTTTTGTTTTCCCTCCCTACACTTAAACTGAACATTGTCCCCAATGTTCCCCGAAAGTATCAAAGTTATGATAATGGAAGGTAATGAAAAACGAAAGAAACTAGTACTCCCCTGATTAGCTCGGTAGGATCCGTTGTGAAGTAGTGGTTAAATCCTTTCCAAGAAGAATGTGTGCGTGAAAAGCTCCTCCCATCTTTTGTTTCTTCTTCTTGATAAATTAAACCTGCACACTTGAAGAAAACAAACGAATCCTTCGCGTAAAATCGGCGGTAATAATATATATAAGACTCGATTTAAACTAGGATATAATGCTTGTAGAATGGATGTTTACAGAATTTCTGGAAAATTAAGACCTAGAAAATTCCAAAAATTTATAAGTAGCTCAGAAAACGAGAAAAAGTGATCTGATATTTTTACTCCTTCCTGACGCCGTCAGTTGCAATCCCTGACGCCGTCAGGTTATCCTGACAAAAACTAGTCTGCGATTTTTTGGAAAAAAATCTTGAAAATTTACATCTTTAGAATCTGGAAAATTTCATGCAAAACATCCATTATGACTCGATACAAGCATTTGACTCGAACAAACACACATATATATCTTTTAATGAATTGTTATTCTCATGTTTACGTTTCTTTTGAAAATGTGTGTAATCCTCCCTACACTTATCGTTTATGTAAAATACCTTTATATGCAATTAAGACGAGGTTAAAAACAAAATAAAGCATTTTTACAAATTTAAACATGAGTATAAACAATTAATAAAAGATATATGACACTAACAAGCAAACAATTAAGCATGGGTTGCCTCCCATGAAGCGCTTTTCTTTATTTAAGAGTCTTGTAGCTAGACTCGTAGTCGTGCCCCTACGTTGTATCATGCACGCTCACGTGCTTATACTCAAGCCATTCCAATATTCTTTCACTCTTTTTGTAATCATCTCCTAATTCTAGGCATTTGTTGTAATACCTCTTAGTTTTCTCATATGGGTACCTAAGTCCACTTTGCTTATCCCTTTCACTAAGCAATGGAATAGGGGTCATTCTATTACAAGCCTCAATATCCTTATGTTTAAACTTAGGATGAGCACGTGGCATTTGGTAGATAAAGTCTTCAACTTCATCAGAGAATGTAATTAGACCATCAACCATCCGTTTATTTAACCTAGTCATTATTTTGAAAGGTTTTCCAAAAATTACTTGAGTGAGGTCCTTATCAATAAATTCTCCTAAGTCTTCTAAGACCATGAACTCTACTAAATAACCCAAGCTTCCAACAAACACGCAAGCAAATGAATGACTGCTTCAACAACATTGTTCTCTTGATAAGTTAATTCACTGGTCTTGATTTTATTGTATAGGCCCCTTGAGATTACGTTCAAAGGTAAGAATGAATTCAAATAAGCATCGAACCCTTCTAGTCCTATTTTGCAAGGGAATTGCATGTTAAAGGGGCCATCTTTCTCAATCCTACACCTAGGGTCAAAACATTGGGAGGGGTCTTCTTTAATTTCAAAACTAACCTCATTGACTACCTCCCCACTATCAAGTGCTTCACCATATTCAAATTCCTCATCAGAACCTGAGTCATAGAAAGGACTTTGTTGTTCCCAATTTATCTCATTATGCCCTAGGTGATTTCCAAAATGGTGAACGGGTGAGGGATTTTGTGGGAGTGCGTTCTTAATTCCGGGATTGGGAATGGGTAGGGTAAAGAATCTTCGGTGAAAGATACGTATCATGGTGAGTGATGGATTTTACGAACAAAGGTCACGAAGAAGGGGGATAGACTAAGAGAAAGCTAAAAATGAGAAAAAATTTACTTGATAGGAATCAAGCTAAGAACCTAAACGAGGTGGACTACTAACTAGTTGTTCTATTCCCCGGCAGCGGCGCCAAAAACTTGATAACGCTACACGCGTCGTTCGGGGTCAAGGAAACTTCCTTTTCTTCGAGCAAGTTTTATAACACCCTAGGCAGTGAACCTCATCGTTGTAGTGTAGTAATTAGGGTAAGCCACGGGTATTGATATCGTTCTCTAGGGGAATAGGAATGCTAGTAAGAAGTTACTACGCTAAGGTTGGGGTTGAGGAAGATTATTTTTTTTCTTTTTATGTTTTTTTAGGAAATTGAAAGGTACGAATCTCGGGGTTTGGATTTGGGGGGTTGGTATTGCTACTGATTACTCTACTTATCTAATTATCTAGTCTAAGGTGTATGTAGTCTATGTCTAATTATTGTGTGCTCGTATGATAGTTTAAAGATGTGTTTACTTAGGTTTTACTACTCCTTAATTATCTCCTATTGGTAGTTGAATTGTCACGTCCTTATTCTTAGTTGCGTTGTGTGTCTAAGGTTGTAGGGTATGCGTATGTTCCCTAACTCTTTGAACTTACCAAAGGGTCTCGTCTACAAAACCCACTAGGGATAATAAACTCTTACTCTAAGGCACTCTTTGGATGGTTTAGCTTACAACTACTCAAGGAGTTATATTCTAAGGTTCACAAAGATTTAATCAAGCATTAAGTACACAACGAATGACCTATCGCATTACTGAATCATTAATCAACTAAGATAAGAGACAACCAATCAATAATCAATAATTAAGTTTCATATTCCCTAAGCAAACACACAAATAAATTAGCCGGACATGGAGAACATGCAAGCATACACACAAATAATCAAAGACATAATTGTATTAATGAAGTAAAGAACTTATCTTGATGTAAGATAGGGTTTGGAACCCTAAAATACTGTACAAGACACCCTTGGTTCGGTTCTAGGTTTTACTCCAAAGACTACACACAATACTGAAAAATTCGGATTATAATATAAGATTACATATGCGACGGCGTCACCTTATGTTTTGTGACGCCGTCGTGTCGCCGTCATTAGGGTTTCGTCTTGGCCACGTTATACTTTCGACGGCGTCACCTTGTGCTTGTGACGCCGTCCCTCTTCTCTTCTGACGCCGTCTAGATTGAATCTAGGCGTCTGAGTAGCGACGACCTACTCTTTACAACGGACGTCGTCACTTGAAAATAAGACTTTTAGGTTCTGTCCCGTCACAAAATCCTTGGACGGCGTCGCAGATAAGCAGTGACGCCGTCACCTTATGTCAAGCTAGCATGGAGTGTCCGATTATTAGACTTGAGCCATTTTCTTCGTATATTCGCGCGCATTTTTCGTCCAAATAAGTGCCATTACAGGAATTTGAATTTGCCTTCAAGAGACCTAAAAAGTGAAAAGGAACGATATTAAGTAATAACGGATACAAAAGTGATCAAATAAGGGCTTAAATGACCCCTCAAAAAGGTACATTTTAAAACCTTATCAACAGCTTATCTGTTTTGGATCAAACACAATATTTGAACCAATCGATTTTTCATTTTTCAAGAATTTGTGTATGTAATGAACCTGAGCATGAAGGTGGAACAACATAGGAAGGATCACCCCCTGAAATGAACAAGCGCATAGCGTAAAAAGTACAGGAAACCTTTTCCATCGTAGTAACGGTAACTACAAAACTAAGCATTAGAATTGTGCTTCAAAGACATGAGTCAGCTGTATAGCCTGTATTACAGCAAATGAAGACTCACGTTAACAGAATACGCAGCTCCAACACCAAACCATATGATAAAACTCAACTTTAACGGTAACACTCCATCCTAGACAAAAACTCTATTCTCATTAAAACACTGATAACTAGTATTGTGTCCTTAATTTTTCATTTCATTTCATGCAACTAATTTGTGTAGCTGATAACTTGTCATACCAATAGCGCATACAAAGTGGTGATTAGAACTCCACTTTTAACCAAAAGTTCGCCTGATGGGCGATGGCAATGGCAAGTGTGGCTTGTTAACCTTGTCGATCTCGATACCAAGAGTTGATTGATTCCCACAACAAAAAAAATCGCCAAACAACCACCAATGACAGCCTAAAATTTCATGTTAGGCAATGAGCTAAAATTTGAAGTACGAAAGAATTAATGAACTGATTATTTTATAAACTTAGTGTAATAAAAATAAAAACATACCTGCAAAACTCCAAGAGAAAAAGATGGAGTAATGTCTGTAAGCCTTTGGACATGCAGCAAGCAAACAATTTGAAACAATGGACAATACTATTAGGCTAATCCCAATCTTACCCATTTACCCCATACGACCCGGTCAACCCAATGGGTCAAACACAGAAAGTCAACATGACAGTTACACAAAGTAACTGCTAAATAGTAGTTACAACATAACTGCCATATGGTAGTTATCTCCAACCGACACAACTCTTCAACACACCGTTTCATTTGTATATATAGATAGCATTTCTGTAACAGATTAGAAGATGACATATATTTGATTTAATACAAAGCATTTACAGAACTTTGTTCATTCCCTGTTTTGGCATATTTTGATTTTGACTTAGTAAGATCATTGATCCATAATCGTTGAGGCCAACAATTGGTATCAGAGCGGTTTGGTCACACTAACCAAAAATCATCATTTACCATTTTCATTTAAGTTTCAGAATCAATAAGAACCAAGAAATAGTCTCGATAATTTTTTTTTCTGCAAAACAATCTGAACACAAATCAAAGATATCATTTTTGTGTTCCATATTTTTTGTCGCATCAAGGGAACAATCACTAAGTGACTACTCGTACCCGGCAACAAAAAATCATTCGCAATTTTTTTTCTCCATCGAAACTGAATCTTTAATCCAAATAAGATTAGAAACGAATTAAATCGTTTACAAATTGATTCAAACAAAAACTAAACGAAGTCATCAATTAGGGCAGAATTAAAAGATTCAAATTAGAGCAAACACACCTGTTTCGAATCAAGAATCAAGCCCAGATCATTAATTAAGCCACAAATTGACTTAATTAAACTCTCCAATCATCCATATCACTCACGGACTTAAAACCCCCAATTCATCGAAACCCTAAAAAAATTCGATTGAAGGGAAGGAGTGATCGCGAAGAACACCACACCGGAGGAGATAGGAAGGCCATTCAAGCCTTATCACAGGAGTTTGACCAGAAAGATTAGGAGAAGAAGAACGGATCTCATTCCCAAAAAAGGAGAGAGACGAATACAGTCTCCAAGAGAGACGTTTGTTTTTCTTTATCTCAAATAAAAAGAGATATAAGAAATATAAAGAGGCGCTTCTTCTTATCTCACAAAAGAAGGGATAAAATACATATAAAAGAGGCGAAACATTTATCTAAGGGCTACACTCAAGGATTTTTATTTTTATTTTTTAAGGCATCGGGTTAGACCATCAACCCATTCAGGTTCCAAAAGTTTCAAAACCACTCTTTTATTTTTTTATATAGTATATATTTTTTATTTTTGATATATATTATTTTTGTTTCATAAGTTACTTTAAATTACAAATTTAGTACTTCATCAAATTTTTTAGATAAAATAACCTAGTGATTACACTGCTTATTATATTAGAAATAACTTTTAAGGAGTAATTCACCTTAAGATATTTCATTTAAGAATTTTTAATCTCCCTAGGATAGTTTTTCAAAACTAGTCCTATAAAAGTTTTATACACCTTTAAGGAAAATAAAACATTAGAGCTCATTAAAATTAAGAAATTTCAACACACATCATGTTAAAATTTTCTTGGAGATTTATTGTCAATATCTTTAAGATATGACGAAAGAAAGTGGTAATAAGGAACATAGTACTAATACTTCAAATAGTACACCCTAATTTCAATGCCTAATCCTAAAGCCCACGAATTACTCATTATGGGCAATTCGCATGCAAATTATTCTCGAAGCAAATAGCTTATGGGAAGCAATAGAGCCGACTAAATCGACTCAACCCAATTAGAAAAAGAGAAAACCGCTATTGCATTTCTTTACCAAGCCTTACCCGAAGAACAATTACTTCAAATAACAAAGCACAAAACCGCCAAAGACATTTGGAATGCTTTGAAAACTAGACAGGTTGGCGAAAAAGGAGTCCAACAAGCAAGACTTCAAACACTCAAATCCGACTTTGAGATGTTATACATGAAGGAAGACGAGACAATCGACACCTTCACTACAAAACTTACAACTCTCGTAAATAAAGCCGCTAGTCTAGGACACACCATAGAATATGAAACCTTTGTACGGAAACTACTAAATGATGTACCCGATAGGTATCTGCAAATAGCCGCATCTATAGAACAATATTCCAACCTAAGTGAAATGACTATGGAAGAAGCAATTGGAAGACTTAAAACCTACGAAGAAAGGATTAAGTTCAAAAAGGGAAGACATGTGGACAACCAAGAAAAATTGATGTTCACACGGCATGACAATATAGGAAAACACTTTAGAGGACGTGGACGTGTGAAGTATAAATTTTCACACAGTAAAAACCACAAAAATTTTAAAGAAGAAAAGAAAGACGGAGAAAACTCTCACAACAACTTCAACAAATCACATATTGATCTTAGCAAAGTAAAATGTTATAGATGCAATAAAATGGGTCATTATGCAACTAAGTGTCATTCAAAACCAAACACTAGTATGCAATCTAATCTTGTCGAGGAGGACTTAGAGCCTACTTACTAATGGCAATATTAGAAGACCCACCTGTAAAAAAACTTAAAGATCAAATTGCCTCGCTACACGAATAAGATCTAGGATATAAAGAGACAAATGTAGATAGTCTATGGTACTTAGACAATGGAGCCAACAATCATATGACTGGAATGAGAGAACACTTCAAAGACCTAGATGAGAACGTTAATGGAAAAGTAAGATTCGGAGATGGGTCTCACATAGAGATCAAAGGAAAAGGATCAATCCAAATAGAATGTGATACAAAAAACAAAGAATCATATCACACGTATATTACATTCCCAGCCTAAAAAGCAACTTATTGAGCCTTGGACAATTCACCGAAATCGGTTGTAAAGCAGTAATGGAAGACGATGAATTATGACTTTATGACATGGACAACAAAATCTTCATGAAAGTCATAAGAAAAAGAAACCGTCTATACAAAGCAAGTCTGAAGATAGGCACACCTGTTTGCCTACTAGCAAACTTGAAGGACAACACTTGCTTATGGCACGCAAGACTAGGACATCTCAACTTAGAATCATTAAAATCAATGACTCAAAGAGAGTTAGTTCAAGGAATACCTGCCATTAAACATACAACATAAATCTGTGATGTTTGTTTAGTTGGTAAACAAAGCAGAGCACCATTTCCCAAGAAAGCAAAAACTAGATCAACCTCACCTTTAGATTTAGTATACAGAGATTTATGTGGACCAATTACACCACCAACACCATCTGGAAAAAGATACATATTCTTACTAGTCTATGATTATTCAAGATATATGTGGGCGTATTTCCTAAACACGAAAGATCAAGCATTTGATACTTTCAAGGAATACAAGAATACAATAGAGAAGGAGCTAAGGACAACATTAAAAATGTTCAGAACTGATCGTGGAGGAGAATTCACATCTAACGAATTCACTCAATACTGCAAAGAAAATGGCATAGCACGACAACTTACCGCACCTTACTCACCACAACAAAATGGAGTAGTTGAACGAAGAAATAGGACAATTATGTCTACAACAAGATGCATGATGAAAGCAACCAACACGCCTCAAAATTTTTGGGCTGAAGCTGTTAGACATTCAATATACATTCTAAACAGCGTTCCTACAAAATCCTTAGAAGACATCACTCCATATGAAGCGATTAAACAAAGAAAGCCAAACTTAGAAAATCTAAAAGTTTTCGGTTGCATAGCATATGCAAAGGTACCATCACAACATCTGACAAATTTAGATGACATAAGCAACAAAATGGTATACTTAGAAAATGAACAAGGATCAAAAGCCTACCGACTGTTTGATCTAACAGCACAAAGAATTTATGTTAGTAGAAATGTGAAGTTTAAAGAGGATGAATCATGTGAATGGAAGGATTACTTGAATGAACACACCAACAATCAACCTGAATGGTTTGACTTCGAAGTCGAAAACCTAGAAGCCACAAATGATCATCAGGAACAAGAAATCCAACCAAATGAAGAAGACAACGATATCCCTACAAATGATGATGAAAATATAACATCAACAACAAACTCACCCTCACAAGCATTTCGCACACCATCTACAACTTCATCACGAGTAAATGCTCAAATTACACCAACTACCTCAGCACGTTCAACCAATCAAAGTAACTCAAACGCAACCAGGAATTTACATCCAGACTTTGATCATACACCATTACAAGGTTTTAGAATGTTAAATGATATATACGAAAACACCGAGGAAGTATTACCCGAGCAACTATTACTGGTTGAAGATGAACCTAAGAATTACAAAGAAGCATCGAACGATATAAAATGGATTGAAGCAATGAAGGTCGAATTAGATTCCATCAACAGAAATAATACATGGGAACTAACCACTCTACCAAAAGGACATAAAGCCATTGGATTAAAGTGGGTATTCAAGACCAAGAAAGATGCTAATGAAAATATAGTCAAGCATAAAGCAAGACTAGTAGCAAAAGGCTACATACAAGAGCATGGCATAGATTTCGAAGAAGTCTTTGCACCTGTAGCAAGAATGGAAACAGTCCGATTACTATTAGCCATAGCTGCTAATAATAAATGGGAAGTACATCACCTTGACGTCAAATATGCATTTCTACATGGAGACTTGAAAGAAGAAGTGTACGTTACACAACCCGAAGGATTTATAAAGAAAGAAGATACTGGAAAAGTCTACAGACTCACAAAAGCTCTATACGATTTAAGACAAGCACCACGTGCTTGGAACATAAAATTAGACAACACCTTGAAGTCTTTAGATATCAAGAAATGCGCTTTGGAACAAGTTGTCTACACAAAGAAATCAAAAGATTCAATACTTCTAGTTAGAGTCTACGTAGATGATTTAATCATCACTGGCATACCTAAAGAAGAGATAGACAAATTCAAAGCTCAAATAGAAGAAAAATTCGAGATGAGTGACCTAGGATTACTATCCTACTACTTAGGAATTGAAGTCACACAAACTGGAGGTGACATATCAATAAAGCAATCCGCCTACGCAAGTAAGATCCTAAAGGAAGTTGGAATGCTAGACTGCAATGAAATGCTAATACTTATGGATCCAGGAACAAGACTAACAAAGAATACTGAAGAAACAATGGTCAACTCAACTGAATACAGAAGCTTAATTGGATGCTTACGATATCTGCTACATACAAGACCCGACTTAAGTTATTACATTGGATTACTTAGTCGTTTTATGCAAGAACCAAAGGAACAACATATGAAAGCTATCAGGCAAGTACTACGCTATGTAAAAGGAACAAAAGAATATGGAATCACCTACAAACACAATGGAGAAAACCATATACAAGGTTATAGTGACAGTAGCTACGGAGTCAACACTCAAGAAGGCAAAGGCACTACTGGAATTATATTCTACTACGGTGAATCACCAATCAGCTGGAGTACACAAAACCAAGCCACAATAACTCTATCATCATGTGAATTCAAATTCATTGCAGCAACAACAACAACAACACAAACATTATGGTTAAAGAGATTACTAAGCAAGCTTACACATACCCAAGAAGAAAAGGTTACGATAATGATCGACAACAAGTCTGCCATCAAACTAATGAAGAATCTTGTATTTCACGGAAGGAGTAAGCACATTGACATAAAATATCACTTTATACGAGAATGCGTTGAAAGAGAAGATTTACAAGTCGAGTTTATAAGCGGAGAATTTCAGAAGGCTGGCATGCTCACAAAACCACTACCGAAGATCAGATTCCTAACAATGAGACAACTAATTGGAGTCAAAGATCTACAACAAAGCGATTGTGATTAAGGGGGAGAATATTGGGCTAATCCCAATCTTACCCAGTTACCCTATACGACCCGGTCAACCCAATGGGTCAAATACAGAAAGTCAACATGACAGTTACACAAAGTAACTGCTAAATAGCAGTTACAACATAACTGCCATATGGCAGTTATCTCAAACCGATAAAACTATTCAACACACCGTTTCATTTGTATATATAGATAGAATTTTCTGTAATAGATTAGATGATGACAGATTATTGATTTAATACAAAGCATTTACAGAACTTTGTTTCATTCCCTGTTTTGGTATATTTTGATTTTGACTTAGTAAGATCATTGATCCATAATCGTTGTGGCCAACAAATACATGCTCAAGAAAACAGAAAGATTAACAACTCATAAACTTTACTTACTTGTGGATCTCATATAGGTCTAGTAATTAGTTAGCTAGAAACATCACACTAGCTTGATTGTTATTGAAAGGATAAGCTAAATTTGGTTAGTGTACAGCCTTGGTGAACATATGAGGTAAGAAAAAGATAAGATTTGGTCTGAAGTGTCAATAAAGGAAAGATGCGCGCATTTCCAAATGAAGGAAGTATAAAGGCATCGTTATAGTTAGGGTTTTTTTATATCAATCTTTTTTTTGTGTGTATTAGTGAGCTGTCTCTTTTTCTTTGATAGAAAGTTTGTTAACTTTCTGTGTATCTACGGGTTATTTACGCTTTTATGTTTTTTCTCTTTTTGTAGGACTTTGTTTGTGCGCTAGTGCTTGGCCCGTTTGTCTTTTAGGCCCATTTCGAATTTCTAAGGTCTATTTAATAATTGTATTATAATCCTGGCATATCACTTCCAAAATAATTGAAATTTCAATTTTCTCTCATTTCTCAAATTTGGGTAGAAACCCCCCTGACTATCGGTATTCGTTGAATCAACGATAATTGGAAGAATTGTTCCTGATATTTGTGTGAATCGACAGGTCCAATTTGTGTTATCTCTTTTTAGTCTACATCACCTTCTATGCGATCAAAAGGCAATACAAGGCCTAATTCCTTTAACAAGTCATTCACCTTAAACCCAAAGTAGATCCTGAACTTTGGATAAAAAAGAACACAACTTCTATTTCTTGGAATGTAACATGACGTTCCAAAAAGTTAGATTCAGAACCCATTTTTTTGTATCGAAGATTGGAGACCATCTTTTGCATAAGGAAGGAAAAAGTACATTGTGAAATGGCGATTATCTTCACCATGTAAATAAGGAAGACCAACGATTTTGAAACCATCACATCACATGACCGCACAAATTGTTTTTTTTTTGTTGTTGCTGGTCATGATTGATACCTTAACTTTACTTCCAGCAAGAAGGTGGAAGTCATAGTCTTTTGTCTTTGACGGATCAAACTTCACATTCCAGACTCCCTTGAAATAGACAGCGTTTGCAAATATGAGCCTCGTATCTATGATAAGCGCATCAAGAGGAAGAATCCCTTTAATAAGTTTACTTGTCAGCTTTTCGGCCCACAAGTTCACCTCAGCCACTACCTCATTAGGCTTGGATAATCAATGAGTACAAAAATATATCGCAATAAGCAATAGAAGATAAAAGAACATGCAATTATGCAAATAAAATTTAGGACTGGCCTTATTAAGGAAATCGAGTTTCTTAGAAGTAGCTTTTATAAATAGTATCTACAACATATTTAAATGATGGTTCAAAAATACGTGTTCGCTCAACCCAAACTCTGTATGCAAAACATAAACGAGTCCCACCACTTGGACTAACATCGGCCAAGACCCAGGATACTAGCTGCGAAGAAAGAAAGTTGAAATCCAGATGTTGCTTGTTTTGACAAACAAAAGAAACTGGTCAAGTGTTCGACCACTGGAACCGGCTACAACTATGCTCAGGGCAACATGGATTGAAAGTGGAGAGAAACAATGTTGGTGTATAAGGATTTTTTAGAGAGGATGTGGTTTGCAAGTGTTAATGAGACATGGGTTAGGTTGCTAATTGATTAGCTGATGTCCATTACTGTTTTTTGAGATGAAATCAGAGGAAATCGATTGATGAAGTGTTGTTGTGTTTGGAGTGTTATAAACCATTAAGTCAACGGGTTAAGGATGGTTACGAAGTCAACGGTGTTAAGGAAGAATATGTGTGTTGGTTTGTGGGAGTTAAAACACTCGAAACAACTAGAAGTATGTGAGCCTATGGGGGCACACGCGTTAAACACGAGAGTACGTGGTGAACGTTTAATACTTGAATATATTGAACCCGTTTTTTGCATGCATGTATACCCGATCCTATTCATGACCCATGGACTTGTTCAAGTTCAAATAGGGTTGATTTGGTGCCTTGGGCCTTGTCCAATAACTGATAGAGTATAGGGAGTTTTTGGGTTAGGTTGCTTTTCGATCAAGTCTAAAGCCCAAGTTATAGGGTTGGTTCAATACCCTATATATAAACAAATATATACCCTTGCATCATGATTAACGATACATATTAATCTACACCCAAAATTTGTTTGGTTTTGCTTATCACAGCCAATCAGATAATACTATATTAAGTACATGCAATATTTATGTTCATGTAATATACATGCGATCACACGTATACTTTACATGCAATTATATATGCATGCAAAGTGCTGCTTTTCTCCTTGTTCGACAAACATCAATACATCCCTTGTGGGATTCGATTGTGCTAGAAGGATATCGGATAGTTATGTCCGATATCAGGTGGTGTTATGAAAGTTGTTCTTGGAAAGCAGGTTCTCGGGCAGAAGCAAGAAGGTTTCTTGGGGTTTCTTGTTCGTGATATTCAAGTTATCAAGGGGTTGATTGATTTTGACGTTCTCGACTAGCTTCTTATCGAGCGTACTTGGTTTAAGTGTTTGTGTGTGATACTCATAGAGGCATCTATTTTAGATGTTTAGTTTCGTATTGGTTTTATTGTCCCTTACACTTGCGTTCAAATGGCCACGAAAGGTTAGGTTTTCTTTTATCCATTTTATCAATTAATTGTTTATTAATTACGTGTTTAACTTAATTGCAAATACTAGATCCTTATCCACTGCGTACTCGTAGAGGTTAATGGTTAACTTAGTTCTAAAATCCCAAAAGTGGCATCATGAGCCATCTCGTTTTTGCAATTATGGGTTACACGTTTCTTATTAATTAACATGTTTAAAAGGCTGCATGAAACCTAATTTAGTTATTCGTTTTATTTTGTTTTGACAACTATATGCAATACTTGTTAATTTTTAATAAAAAATAACTATTCACACACAAATTAAATTATATTGATAATTAGAATTAATTTGTTAATTTAAATTACATATTAATTAGAATTACTTTGCTAATTAGGATTAACTTGTTAATTAGAATTACTTTGTTAATTGGAATTAAATAGTTAATTAGAATTACATGTTAATTAGAATTACTTGCTAAATAGAATTAAATATTAATTAGAATTAATTAATTGTTAATTAGAATTATAATGATAATTAGAATTACATATTGTTTATTAAATACATAAAATTGTGTAATTACTTGTTAATTGAGATTGCCATGCGTTTTTATGTGTTTTCCGGCCACAAGACCCACTCAATTGCCTTTGCGATGTATGGGGCGATCTAGGTATTGTATCCTAGTGACGGTCTTATGGTTCTCCGTTTGGGGAAGACTCGCAAGAGAACTCGGAACAATATGTGTTTTACATTGATGTTTATGATTATATGTTTGTGATTCCATTATGTGCATTATTGTTACTTGCTTTGACACCTAATTGTATGAAATATGAAATAATACATATCGTAACCATAACATTAATACGGGTCTTTATTTACACACCTTAATATAATGCTCATTGTGACCTGCTATTTCATTCGTGGAAAATCGTTTTTGTTAAATAAAGTGACCTAATATATGAAACACGTATTCAAGAATTTAAAAACTAGACGCTATGGACACTTGGGATGTACGGCTCGGTGTCAGATTTGGGGAAGATATCATACCCAACTATGACACCGAGCCCAACTTTGATGAAGAACAAATGGTTGAGGAAGATATCATTCCCACATATGACACCGAGCCCAACTTTGATGAAGAACAAATGGTTGAGGAAGATATCATTCCCACCTATGACACAGAGCCAACCTTTGACAAAGAACAGATGGTTGAGGTACAATCTACTGTTGTTCATACTCTGCCTGCAAATGCGAAACAAACTAAGCAACCTGAATTCAGAAATGAAGGAGAGGTTGACCAGCATGTTGCACAATGTCCATACAACTGTCTCATGTCTGAGCCCTTAGTTGCAAACAATACAACTGAATTGTCAAATCAAATTCTTGAATCTGAAAACATTCTTCTCAAAAGACCATTGCTCAATTTCAAAAAGATTTTTCAAAACTAGTGGCACACTGCAAATCTCTTGAAGTTAAAATGCAAAGTAATCGTGTGGATACATTAGTAAAATAAAATGAGCATCTAAAGGCTCAAATTCAAGCAAAGGGGCTTGCGCATGTTGCTTTACAAAACAAATAGAGCAGATTAATTGGCAAGAGTGTGGATACTAAATTTACAAAACCAACAATCTTGGGGAAATCGTCACTACAATCAATCAGAAACCAATCAGTAGTTAGACAACCAACTGCTTTTAAATCTGAACGATCAAAATCTTCAAAACCACGGTTTACCTCCCAAGTTGTTGAGAGTAATAATTTGTCAAATCAAGTCACTCCACATTCCTGGCCTGAGAAAAATGCTTCTGTTTCTGTTAAACCTCAACATGTAGCTGTAACTGGCCCGTCTAGGATTAGTTCGAACACTGTGTCTAAACCGAGCATTAAAATTAAAGATTCATATGATTCAAATGACGCGTACAAGAACTATGATCTAGAAAAGGCTAGGAAAAGGGCACTACTCCAAAAGGATGGAATCTTAGGTTCACGACCTCGTGTGATGCCTTCTAGTGTATTGCATAACAGACCTAAGTGTAGTCAACAGACTATTCGAAATAGACCCGTTGAACTGAGAAACAAACTTCGGAAACCTAATAGGTGGATCAATATAGGACAAAGACTCTTTCCAAAAGAAGTTTCAGCATTTCCTAGATCTAATCTTAGGTGGATACCCACGGGTAGAATTTTAAAAACTGTTGGTCTTAGGTGGATTCCTACAGGCAAGATATTAAACATTTGCAACAAAACAGTGTGTTCAGGTGTCAAGAAGATAATTGACACTGCAACTTTATGCTTCTAACATCTGGAACCCAGTTACACTTGGGGATCCATGTCTGTCTCTATCTCTCCCATCCTACTTTCTATACAGGTACAACAATAATGGCTTCGGAATAATTCAGTTTCGGACCCGCACTTCAGCTATGGCTTCTGAGCAAAACCGCTTAGGACCCGCATCCAATCGTCTTAACTTTCCCTCTTCATCAGCTGTTCCACCTATGGAATTCACTCGTCAACAATTGGAAAATTTGTTTGCTCCTCTGTTTGATGAGATTCCCGAAAGTAGTGCTCCAGATGTATCGAATGTTTCCGCTGCACACCCGATCATAATCCATACCCAATACACTGCTCCAACAACTACAACCGTTGCACCAGATGCACCGCTGAATGATTCTCAATCAATAGAAGAACACATTGCATCCAACACTGACACAGCTGATGAAACACAAAATCAAGAAGTACTCGCACCCGCAGACTATGACGGAAATGCTTTCTTCAATCCATTTGCTCCGGCTCCACCCATTCCTGATATTGGCGAGTCATCTTCACGCAATTTGGATCCGTCTAATATGCATGCAACATTCAATCATCACCCTTCGACACATAAATGGACGAAAGATCATCCCTTAGTAAATGTGATTGGCGATCCTTCTAACCCAGTTATGACGAGACAATGACTTCATACTGATGCTGAAACTTGTGTTTATGCACTCACCGTTTGTCAAGATGAACCACGAAACATCAAAGAAGCTATGACATATGACAATTGGATTGAATCAATGCAAGAAGAGTTGAATCAGTTCAAACGTCTCGAAGTCTGGGAACTTGTTCCAACACCATATGGGATTTATGTCATTGGACTCAAGTGATTTGGAAAAACACCGGATGCTGAAGGCAATGTTATTCGCAGCAAATCTCGTCTCGTGGCTAAAGGGTATTCTCAAGAAGAAGGAATCGATTATGAAGAATCGTTTGCACCCGTAGCTCGGCTTGAAGCTGTACGGATATTTCTGGCATATGCTGCACACAAGAATATCACGGTTTATCAGATGGATGTAAAAATGGCGTTTCTGAATGGTCAACTCCGTGAAGAAGTTTATGTGGGTCAACCGGACGGGTTCGTTGATTCAGAACATCCGAACTACGTGTACAAGCTCAAAAAGGCTCTTTATGGTCTTAAACAAGATCCAGGGCTGGTACGACAAAACTGTCAATTTCTTCTTGCTAATCAGTTTACCAAAGGAACTGTTGATCCAACATTTTTCATTCAACGTCACGGAGAAGATATTTTAATTGTTCAAATTTATGTTGATGATATCATTTTTGGTTCAACACATAAAAAGTACTCAAACGCTTTTGCCAAATTAATGAAACAAAATTTTGAAATGTCCATGATGGGTGAACTAAAGTTCTTCTTAGGACTTCAGGTTCATCAATCTCCCCGTGGCATATTTTTAAATGAGTCAAAATATGCTCTTGAAATCTTAAAGAAACATGGAATGACCAGTTGTGATACTTATAACACACCTATGTCTGCAACCTCACCAAAGCTGGATGCTGATTTATATGGGAAAGTGATTGACCCTACAAAATACCGAAGTATTATTGGGTCTCTCATGTATCTAACAGCCAGCAGACCTGACATAGTATTTGCTGTATATCTTTGCTCCCGTTATCAGTCAAGACCAACTGAAAGACACCTCAATGAGGCTAAAAGAATCCTTCGCTACGTAAAGTGAACCATTCACTTGGGAATATGGTATCCGAAGGATTCTGGTTTTGCTCTAATCGCTTTTTCAGATGCTGATCACGCAGGGTGTTTTAGATAACGCAAAGTACATCATTGGTGGTGTTCAGTTTCTCGGAGATAAAATTGTGTCTTGGAAGTCAAAGAAACAAGACTATACATCTATGTCATCCACAGAAGCAGAATACGTTGCCATGTCAGCATGACGTGCTCAAATAATTTGGATGAGATCACAACTGTTGGACTACGGTTTTGTATTCAACAAGATACCAATGTACTGTGACTCCAAGAGTGCCATTGCCATCTCCTGCAACACGGTTCAACATTCCAAGTCAAAGCATATCGCTCTCCGATATCATTTCATCAAAGAGCATGTTGAAAAGGGTACAATTATGTCACACCCCCAAATTACCTGTTTTGCAGCGGAATGGAATTCCTGGGGATTGACTGTCATAGCATCACAATCACAGTTATATTGAACGACCTAAAGTGTCGTTTGGAAAATACATCGTTTGATTTAATAAAATAATCAGAGTTTACAAAGTATAGGTCCCAAATGAAAATCAACATGTGCGGAAAATAAGTTTGGTACAAGTCAAACGATGTTTTTAAAGTGTATAAATCCCGTGTGAGACGCGTCGTCATCGCGACTCTATAAGATGTCCACATGCAAGCCATGAAGTGAATGCCTTAGTTACCTGAAAATACATTGCTAAAAGTGTCAACACAAAGGTTGAGTGAGTTCATAGAGTTGTTAAAAAATGTTTAATACGACTACCACAAGTATAGGCCATGTATGACAATATGTCACAAAAATGATACAATTGCTTAAGCACATGATACCGAAGCTTGACTGATGTTCGCCCCAACAGAGTGTTTTGCCAAACAACTCAAATAATGATAATGAAATGAAATGCATCCGTCCGGTTGGAATCCGCCAACCCGATGGAGGTGTCACCCTCGATAGATCTATCCACTCACCCTCGCTTCTATGAAATTAACGGTTCATGTTATATAATGGGGACATTCAATTGGCAATGAGGTAACTTAAGCAATGTAAAGAATTTGATATACTTGGTATCGTAATAAAAATGATGTGCAATGTATTCTCCCCCGTAGGTTTGAAATAAAGTAAAAACTTGAATAAATCGGGGCTATGAAAACTCACCTGTTGCAATGATAATGATGATATAATGGCAATACTGAAATGATGCGCAACCTCTGACCTCTGACCTGACCTATGATGATATGTTCTAATGTAAATCATGAAACAATGTCGTGCATGCAAATCCACATGTAATCTATACCACTTGTACGCTTTTGAAAATAGAATTTATCGTCGAAATATATGTTTATGACATCTCGTCATGTTATAAAATACTTTACAAGTATTTACATTGAAATGATATCCTATGATAGTCATTTAGTGATTTATTATGAAATTATAACTTTTCGTCTTAAAATAATGTCATTTGGAAAATTTCATGAAAGTGACAAAACGGCCTTGAAAAGCTAGTCGTAAAATGGTGCAAGTCGAGTGTTAGGAAACGAACTCAACGGTTTTGGGAAGCTTGTATCATTATCTCAAAGTTTTAGCATTTAAGTTTTTCATCCTAGAGGTTCTCGATCACGAGAAATATAGATAAAGTATGGTACTTGTGTCCAAAATATCGTTTAAGGGTGGTTTTCGGCAAAGTTTAAGTGACCGTATTTTATTCATTACAACTCCGTTTGACGAACGGTTGGACATTTTGGAAAATATGATTGGCGAACTTACTTTTACTAGAAGACATCACTTTATAAAATTCTAAAAAGTCTACATCAATGTTAAAATGACCTTCAACATGGTCACTTGTTGCCGTAAGGTTTGGCTAATAGAAATATATTAGTTTTTCTTATATAATAGAGTTACGGCAACTTTGTGTAAACGTGTGTAATTTAATCGTTACAAATCCGTTTTCTACGTTTTATATGTCCTTAGTTTCGTATCAAAGTATACTAATATATTTTTGATAAGTCGACACAATTTATAACGCCTAAGCCTCATTTTTGACTCGTAAAAAGTAGACGTAACATGCTGAATTTTCCAGAATTTTATAGTTTTCGTCGTCTAACTTGAAAAATTCATAACTTCTTCGTTATAGCTCCGTTTTAATCCGTTCAAGCGGCCACGTTTTCTTTTTAAAGTGTATTTACTAAATATCTAGGCCAAAAATTTTTACCTACTGTCGAATTTTCCAGATTTCAAAAATATGGACAGACCCTTTAGAAAACTTGTCGAAATGAGTTTTTCTCGCGCAAAACCTATTCTAACCAATTCAAAACAACTCCGAAGCTATTCTAATCCTACCATACACCTTCTTAGGGTGTCATGGGTTCCTAGACATCACCAAAAGTGATATGTTTCAAGGGATTCATTATAGGATAATTATATTACATAATAAGTAATAAAAGCAACAAAAGTGGTATAAATTCATATGTAACATGCATGTTTTCTTGCAAAAATGATGAAATAACAATAAGATGAATATGAAAAAGTTATGAAGATCATGAAATGCTTACTTGAATGATTATGAATTTTTTTGAGAAAGGTGTGCTTAACAATCTTGAGGTTTTTATTTCAAAACCTTAACAAGATCACTAATAGAACTTAAATAAACACTTGAGCTAGAAAAATTTATGGTTTCTTCATGTTCTTCTTGTATGGCCGGTTCATGAGGAAGGAAAAGAGAGAGATTTTCTTATTTTACACTTTGAGATAATGAGGAGTATGTGTATTGTAAAGAATATAAGTAATATGAGGATATTTAGACAAGATATTTGGTGAAAGATTTGTGTGAGTCACCCTTGTGTCGACAAGGGTGATTAGTATGAAGTTAGTGTATATTTTTTTTTTATAAGTGTAGAGTAGATGTGTAGTCATTTTAGGATAATTGGTAACTTGTATATTTATTTAAGCATTTAAGGTAGCGTTAGCTAAAAATAAAATTTAACGGATCAAAATAAAACATATTGAAGTCATAAAAATTATAAAAATACATTTCTTACAAAAATTGAGTGAAATAATAATTATCGTGTAATATTTACGAAAACCGTCGTAATTATATAAATATAACAATTTATATACGAAATAAATTTAAAACACTGGGTAAACTCATAATATTATTTTTATAATCTTAATATGAGTATAAAAATATATCGGATAAATTTTTGGAAGTATCGGATCAATTGTTCAAAATAAGTCTTATTAGCAATGGCGTCGATTTAATATGAAAAGTGTAATATGTAAATGCAAAACCATGCATGACTATATGATAGGATGCTAATGATATGCAAACAAAGTCTATATGGAATGTCCTTGATGATATGATGACGCTAAACCGGGGACACAGTTTGATACGCCGGCCTAGTTTATGACAAATGATGGATAATGAAGGAATAGGGAGAAATGACGAGGGTTGTCACATTTAATTATACTTTGTGGGTACGGAACCAGGCAGGGGATCACCAAACCCCTGCGGTTTACTGAACTTGTCCATCAAGTTGGTATCGGTGTGTGACTCAAAATCTGGAAACTTTACTCAAACGTTCTTAAAACGTCAAACACCAAAACATCTTTCTTTGTAAATATATATTTCAAAATCAAAATACAAAAATATAAAATCTTTACAAAATCCAAAAAGATTTTCCATTTATTACTTTAAAATTAAAAAAAAAAAAATATAGTTCTCAAATATATTACAATAAATTTTCGTGGATGTTGAAATTTTCAAATAACATTCATTGATTGCTTTTTTCAAACCTTGAGCTCGAATTATCACATGCATTTTCACATAACAGTTAATAATATGGCTACAATTCGGCCAGAGGCTATCTCTCAAATATGTTTCGTATTTGAGGGAGTACTTTTGTTAAACGAAAACAAAATCTAATTCCACAAGGACTACACCTCGTCTGCCTCAAAACAAATTAAAGGGCCTAAACTTCTTAAAGCGCTTGACAAACAAACTCTTTGTTCAAAATCAAATGTTCTTGAAATCCATTTCTTCAATGAATTTCAAACACCAACAAAAGCATATTTAATCAATCATGTTTTCAAAACATCATACATATGCTATTTTTGGGGAGAAATGTGATTAAAATTGTTGATCAGGAAGTTATGGAATCTCATAACGTGCTCGACTCATATATCACCAATGAATTGAGGCGATCTTTGAATGTCGATGTCGAAAAGATTTGTCTTTCAAGACTTATCTAAGTAGAATGTACAATAACCAAGGAGACACTCTTGATTGACATGAACTTTGACGGGGAAAACGGGTCTAACCTCCTTTTCAAGGAGAGTTTACATCTTCGTAGTTAATTAGAGAGATTGTCACCTAAAAGATGATAATGGAACTCTTTAACTATACAACGTAACCGTGTCTCGCGAGGAATTGTCTATCAAGAGTCGATCAATTCAAAAGTGCGAAGCTCATACCCTCCCCTCATGTGCAGATTTCAGTCAAAACTCATAAGCACATGTGGAGGGGAGTATTTCTGAAAAACCAAAAACTCTCAAGGTGTTAGCAAAACATGTTTTTCATCATAAACATCTTGAGAGATTTTTCAAGAAAAGGTTTTGTGGCAACATAGGATAGTCATGGAGTTAAAAGGTGACTAAGTTTAGGAATACACGTCCTATGATCCGCCCGAGCCAGGAGAGGATCTATCTACCCAAGGACACCAAAAATAGTTAGTATTTAGAAGTCCTTAGGTATGATTGAAAAAGGAGAAAATGAGAATCGGAGAAAGAAGGAGTTGAAGAATTAAAAAGAAAAGTTAAAGAAAAGGGTGAAAAGAAATAGCCATCCAAATTGTTCAACTTAGGCAACATCGGGTTCAATTCATATGCTACTGGTTGTCACAAGATGACACCGGTATTGAAGACAAAGTCGTCACGGACCCAGTGACGCAATGCACTAAACCTTCTTAGCCACTCAAGTTCTCTCAAAAGAGCTTGTTTTATTCTCACAGGGAACCCTACGTAATCTATCGACTCTCTCTTAGAGATTGTTGGTATTGAAGAAGGCGATCCTCTCCCTAGTCTCCGCTTAGGAAAATCAAAGCGCACTAATTGAGTCTAGAGCCATGAGATTCATCAAAAGATCTCTTAGGAACACCTAATTTTTCATCACTTGATTGTTCAAACAATGAGGACACAAGTGACATTTTCCAGAGTCCTACGCAGGTCTTAGCAATCTGCCAGAACATTTATGAGGGGATTCACAATTGTGATCCTCAGTGATTGAATGGAAATTCCTGCCAGGGTCAACATCAAACAGCCCTGACAGCAGGTCACTTCGGTAATCCCTTGTGGGTTACGCTTAGTGTTCGCGGTGGTTTCAAACGGTCTACAGTCGTGGAGTGATATTTCGGTATACTTCAGCGGCTCACCTGGATTGTTAATCTCTTTCGAGAATTTACAATTTAGGAACGGCCTTGGCAAGGATTAGAGAAAGTTTTCACACTATGCTGTTTATGATCTCAAAATTAGATCCTATAAGTGTCGGGAACATTATTGCTAACTGTTTCCATGTAGGTACTCATAAAGACCAGGAGTTCCATAAAGACTATCACCATCATTATCATCAACATATTTTGTTCCACATGCTCATACCAACATCATAAAGACATTCTCATCTAAGATCTAAGGAAAGCAAAGTTTAGAAAGATTCTACGCCAAAGTCAAAGAATCTGCAAAGTTATAAGACAAAGATCAAAGTTAAAGAATGAGAGCTTCAAATGTATGAATCACAAAATTCACCAGAAGTATGAGCATGCTGGAAAAGACTTTCAACACTAACAACAAAGATGTTGATAAAAGGCAGATTTCACAACTAATCACAACAACAAGAACAAAGAACAAAGATGCAAAGAATCAAATACGTCACAAGCTATGAACGCCAAAGAAGTTCAAGACGTCAAACGACCTAAGAAAGACAACAAATGATGACCAACCCTTAGGGGGATATTGTTAGGAACATGTTTTATTATCAAGTGTAGGTCATTTCATTTGTAATAGGTCGTTAATAATTATGGTTTATAAATGTTTGTATTTAGATTCACAGCTCATGTAGTAAGCCCATGAGCTGTGATAGAAGGTTCTTCTAGAACCAAGGGGAAACACCCCTACTTATGTAAACACTATAAATACCCCCTCCCTAGAAGGGAGAGGGTTGTTGGTTCTAATTGCAATTATCATTTTATTAATCATTCATTAGTTCCTTCCACTTTCTCTCACTAAAACTTTCTCTCTCTAGAAATACATATTGATGTGATAGAATGGTGACCTAACAAGGGGGTTCAAAGAGGTGTGCACAGTCGCACCGAAAGGAAGTCAAGGTTATTGCTTCAGCGCTTACCTGGTCCTCTGCCTCCCTGTGCGTTCGATTGGAGCTACCGAGAACCATGATGATCACTACAGTGTCATTACCAAAAGTTTTTATAATTAGTGTTACAAAGTTGTTTTGCATGCTTCTTTGTACACGACTTTTATCACATTTATATGTGCATACCTATTTGTTAATTTTAAGTCTATGCCATCCAACTATGAACACGTGCATTTGGATTGACTTCTCTGGTCAGACCTAAGGGCCTTTCCAACCCATGGTAATTATTTCGCTTTGCTCAGACCTCTGGTTATTTTTACACATTCGTACTTGGTCGACTTATTTCGAGTTGGCTTGATCAGACCTTGAACCCGAGGCATAAGATGAGAACTAAACTTGCTCATGACATTATTACTTATCTACTAATGTCTTGATCAGTCTCATAAATCTAAGAGTTGTATTATTCAATTAACGCTCGTCGCTTACCTCTTTTCCTATTTTTTTATGCACTGGTCAGACCTATGGTAATTAAGTGGGGTTGAAACATGGATCTTAGTCTTATTAGTAATTAATTGGGTAGTTAATTCTTTTAAGAATGTAATTATCGAAAATACTATAATTGAACTTTTTATGTTCTGATTAATTGTGTTATTGCAACATAATTCGTAAACAAAGTTGTTTTTCTTCTAAAGACAAACTTAGTCTCTTTTCCTAGTAAGAAGAGTGAGACTTATACCTATCTTTTCTCCTTAGTTGAAAAACTAAGACAGGATTACAAAGACAAAATCATTTACGATCTTTCATTACCCTTTTGTGGTCTAGAGTTAATTGAAAGATATAATATTTTGTGTAACTGGAAACATTGTATTTAGAGCTACCAAAATAAATAACATCTTGCACTTGTCACGATGTATGAGTTTAAACCGCAAAGAGTAAAAGAATTACTAGCATATTTGCTAGGTAATCTTCTTGGACTGGTATTATTCCTAAAGTGCTAATTACCCTTGAGGCTATGTAGACGATAAAGGAGGAATTGCATGCTAAAAAATTCAAGTTAATTGAATGAAAGAATGGCTAGTCCATTGTCTACATAAGTAGAACTGCATATACTCTGTTCAATACCTAAGTACATGCTACTCGTAGGCATTTGAAGAGAATAGGAAAGTATATAAAACTGCTATATGCTTTATACTGGAAATGTAGCACTTACAATGTTGACAAATTCAGTGGGAGCAGTTGCATTTTATTACTGAAATATCATTCATGTAATGTTGTCAATTTTAGTAGGAGCTACGGGATTTATTTCCTGTTAGTCACCTATATCATTTCAAACTAGATTTGAAATAATCCATTACTTTCCGAATATGAACAACCATTGCTTAAAGGAAAATTGCATTTTATTTTATTAGATTACTCGTTGCCTTCCTGCTGTCGCTTCCTGAAATGTTAACTATAGAATAATAATCCACAATTCCTTATCAAAGGTTATGGTTCTAAAACTACTTATGATATCTATGATATTATCATATCGTTTGAACAATCAATCACGTGTTGTTTGTTTTAATAATATGATATTGTACCTCACACAAGTGGGAGAAATTTCATAATGTGTGCAAGGAACAACAATATTATTGGTATCTCTTGACTACAAGGTAAAGGAAACTAATAAGTCTACTAGGACTTAAACACGTTAGATGTTTATTTCCCTACTACATGTAAATAAGAATTCTACTAGGACTTAAACACGTGAGATGTTTATTGCCCTACCACATTCTAATAATGATTCTACTAGGACTTGAACATGCTAGATGTTTGTTGCCCTACTACATTAAAATGTCATAATATAGTGTAAAGATACTTCAACATTTGACTACATGTTTTACTCAACATAATTATAGTTATATGATAATTATCATAATTCTGAAGTATAAAATTAACTTGAAATTACTATAGAACTCAATAGCTTGCGTTCATGATTACTTTTGTTAGTATAATTATGCTTACATGTTAAGACATAATTATAAAGTCCTTGAATTATTCAATGACTTATAACATAAAGTATATATAGTAAAAGTGTTTTGTCTTCTAGTTAACACATAAACATAAGGCCTTTGAATTATTCAAAGACTTATAATGTATTATTGACATGTTCTGTTTTCTTCTAAACACATGAACATACAATCTTTGAACAGTTATGTCTTCTTGTGAACACGTGAACATAAGGTTATTGTATTGTTCAATGAATATACATTATTGCATGCACTTGGTTCGTAAATACTTTATATGCAATTTGCCTTGACCCAATTGACAAGTATTTGGTCCAAAGAGAATTAAGTTATCTCTAGAATTCTGATATAGTTTCACAATTCTAATAACTCATAGAATACCACTTCATTATGGTATGTCTAATATGTTGTTTTACCACTCAAACCAATTGAATCTTAAACCCTTTTGGATTTCTGATTTTTCTATACTTCCTAGCTTGAATATTGTAGTTTTGGTGTTCTTCCTAGCTTGACGAAACACAAAACTGTTGCTAGAACTTTTGGTTAAAGAGTAATACTAAATTAGAGTTTTTCTATAAACCATAATTTGAGTTGTTGGAAGGAATTCCATTATTTCTTGATTTAAGTTCTGAATTTGTTAAAATCTTACGAAGCATTTTATTAATAAATCTTGAGATGAGAACTTAAAATGTATTTTGTGGTTCTCCATAAAGAACAATTTATTGTTGCTTAAATACTTAGTATTTAGAGAATTGTCTCTACTTACGAAAATAAGTGGGAGTATATACATATCTCAAAGTTTTTGAGAACAAAATACTAAACCTTCTAAAATCCACTTATTAATGTCAAACTAAGGTTAAACATGTAAATGTTGACCGAAATATAATGATTACTCTCATTCATAAATCCGCAAGGATGCCTCATCACTTGAAGTGATATTTTTAATATCAATGCTGAGGGATATAAGTTAGGAGATTATTGTAAATCAGCTAACTAATAAAATATATTATCACATCTTGAATCTGATAAATGTTTTAGAACTATGAATGATAAAATGCAGTCCTTAAAAGGCAAATCGAGTTTTGAGCTTGATTGTTATTTCGGCTAACAGTTAACCTATGAGGTTGGAATGAGTTTCTTTTGAAGAAAGACTCACAAGGACAAAATTGTATACATGTTAATGCATGACATTTTATAAGAAGTTTTTAATCATACTTAAGCAATTGACTGTGATTAAATTTTCTTATATAATACATGCATTAATTATATAAAGATATTTAATTATCATACATGTGATTTGTATGTTGAATATGACAATTAGATTTTGTAACTCTTTGTTTATGATTACCTTTTGCGAGGACGGTGTGTAATCAAAAGGGTTATGAATCTATATAATCTTTATGTAGTATACAATATTTATGCAATCCAAGTTTGGATTGAATCATGCATATAAGAGCTGAGATCTTGAATTTAATTACAATATGATTCCGATTGAATTAAGATATCTCTTTCAAGTATATCTGACATTGAGTGGGAGCAATGTGTTTTTACTTAAAATTTACATGTTGAAGATATCATTCTATTTAAGCTAGATATTGATCCTTAATCTTGGAATGAAACTTCACTTGGAATTTAGGGAGTAAAACAAACAACCTTGGAATAAATGTTTATCTAGAATAAACAAATGCGGAAAATTAAGTCTGACACAAATGCAATATATTATTTAAGCAAGTCTTAAAATGGTATATTTCACTTGGAATAATTTACATGGATGGAAACCTTATGTTGTTTTAACTAGGGATTTATCATGTATATATTATATTGTGTATAAGACTAGTTGTTGCTTTTTTACAAGAACAAAATGAGCTGACAACAACAATATCTAATTGAGAGTGTTTAGATTATTGTTTTATAAATGTTTACGAATTATAAAGCATAGTGTTATATAAGTACAAATGATGCTAGAGAATTATACTAGTTGTAGTAGAATTTTATCATTTATGATAAATCTGCTAACTAGCTATGCTTAACCTAGAGCATTGTTGCATTACACATTAAAGAATGAGAATACTTTACACTTTTAGAAACTGTAAAGATGACTGTCAGTATGTCGTTGATTTTTAATACCTCATGCAAGGTAAGATGACATCTCCATACTATAATTCTTGCAATAGTATGAGCATATGAGATAAGACACTCATCTTAGATTTCAAATCCCTCACTATAAGTGATATTTTGAAATAAGTATTTGGAAAGTTTACTCAGATAACTATTTAGTTTTTCTTGTAAAAGAAAGGTTGAGAATGTTGGAAACATTAGGCTTCAACTTACTAAACGAGTTTCATGCATATTTGTTTTAGAATTTTCATAATTGGGATTGATAGAAAATTTTTACTTTATGATGAATAAAGATACTTGATATTTGTTATTCATTCATATAATAATTGTTATCCTATATTTTCATGTTTAATCCTTGAATAATTTTATTATTCAAAATATGTCCATTGTCGGTTAACAATATGGGAATATTGTTATGTAAGGCAAATGTGAGTATTGGTTATATTCTAACGAGAATGTGGATTGTTCCCGCCAAACTCATACGTATTCACTAGAGATGCATATTGGATTCCCCAACTTTCAAATATTTACTTTTGGATCCTTGTCATAAGTAAAATATTGAAAATGGTTTGTTATCTTCATCCTTAGACCTGAGATGCAAGCAAGTTCATTATATGTGGATATCATTTTTTTAAAGTAAAACGCGCTATCGAATAAGGTAGTTATAAAGGCTATATTTCGGAGTGATGTGAAGCATCCACAACACTTGTAGTCAATAAAGGATTTGTTACTCCACTTGATATGTGCAGAAAGATACCATGGCCTCTCCAGTTGTCGGATAATTGTTTGGCCAAACCCAAAGGGTAATGCAAGATGATTCTTGATTACATTTGGTATATCTGAATTAAAATCTATAACGAGATTCTAAATAGTTAAACTATATGGAATGATTTGAGATCCATAATCCATGGTTTAATGGTATCTATAACAAAGGGTGATTAAAAGCAAGACATTAATAACCATGCTACTGAGAAGATTTTATGAAACTATATCTCAGACACTCTTAATTAAAAAGCGAGTGAGAGCGTTGCTAGGCGTTTCCGTCATTAGTTTTGTGTGCCATTCGACACTCCAACTCCCAAGTGGGAGCTGTTGGTTTGTGGGAGTTAAAACACTTGAAACAACTAGAAGTGTGTGAGCCTATGGGGGCACACGTGTTAAACACGAGAGTACGTGGTGAACGTTTAATACTTGAATATATTGAACCCGTTTTTTGCATGCATGTATACCCGATCCTATTCATGACCCATGGACTTGTTCAAGTTCAAAGTGGGTCGATTTGGTGCCTTGGGCCTTGTCCAATAACTGATCGAGTATAGGGAGTATTTGGGTTTTGATGCTTTTCGATCAAGTCTAAAGCCAAGTTATAGGGTTGGTTCAATACCCTATATATAAACAAATATATACCATTGCATCATGATTAACGATACATACTAATCTACACCCAAAATCTGTTTGGTTTTGCTTATCACAGCCAATCGGATAATACTATACTATGTACATGCAATATTCATGTACATGTAATATACATGCAATCACATGTATACTTTACATGCAATTATATATGCATGCAAAGTGCTGCTTTTCTCCTTGTTCGACAAACAGCAATACATCCCTTGTGGGATTCGATTGTGCAAGAAGGATATTGGACAGTTATGTCCGATATCGGGTGGTGTTATGAAAGTTGTTATTGGATAGTAGGTTCTCGGGCAGAAGCAAGAAGGTTTCTTGGAGTTTCTTGTTCGTGATATTCAAGTTATCAAGGGGTTGATTGATTTTGACGTTCTCGACTAGCTTCTTATTGAACGTACTTGGTTTAAATGTTTGTGTGTGATACTCATAGAGGCATCTATTTTAGATGTTTAGTTTCGTATTAGTTTTATTGTCCATTACACTTGCGTTCAAATGGTCATGAAAGGTTAGGTTTTCTTTTATCCCTTTTATCAATTAATTGATTATTAATTACGTGTTTAACCTAATTGCAAATACTAGATCCTTATCTGTTGCGTACTCGTAGAGGTTAATGGTTAACTTAGTTCTAAAATCCCAACAATGTGAAGTCAACTTTGTTAGGAAGGAACATAATGATTTCCTTAATTGATATTCTTTATGAGTTATGAGTTTATATGATCAGTTAATGAGTTTATATGACAGTGCCTGAGTTAACCTGGCTCATATATGTAACCTATTGTAATCATATGTTGTGTATACAATTAATAAATAAACGCCAAAGTAAAGTGCTCTTTGATTAGGGTGGTTTAAGGGTTGGTGTGTGATATGTGATACCGGATAAGGATATCCGGGTCGTGTCCCAACGAGGTGTGAATTGAGGATGTCGTTTGAGGTTTGTTATTAAAATGCTTGAATTGTTCGAGATTTGATTGTTTTTTTAATTACGTTTTCACAGAATTAATTAACGGAAAGTAATTAAAGGCAAGGGAAACCTAATAAATGACAAACTAACTACTACTAAGCATACAGAACAATAAAATTAAGTTACACTAAGTCCTAGAGTGATAATATGCAAAAGCGTGAAAAGGGCTAATCAGGAGCCTCAAAAAGTGAAAATAATGCAATTTAAGGCCTACGGGTATGAAACTAGCTTTCCTACGTTCTAAACGACTAAAAATAATTTTAGGAAAAATCCGGGTATTTTTTTCGACTTTTAAATTATTCATTATGATTTAAAAACTAATTTAATCTAATTTAATTATAAAAAATACTAAACTATTTTGGAAAAATCTGAAATTTTCCGAGAAAATACCTTAAGCCTAACTGATTTTAAGAAAAATGAAAAAGGGGTACACTACTTTTAGAAATAAGCAACTAAAAAGCCAAATAAGCTATTAATACTAAAACTGTTTTTGTGTATAAAGTTTAAATAGTTCAAGAAAATAAAGAAAGACCCTAGGGCGGTTGGTAAATGGTGTGTGTTTTAAGGTTTGGGCCAAGAGATCATGGGGTCGAATCTAGGCATCCCCGTTTTTTTCAAACATTTTTTTTTTCAAATTTTTCTTTTTGCAACTTAATTATAAGACAAAAGCAAAGACTTTTTGTGAAAACACTTTTTACAAAATTTTGGAATAAGCAGTTTTACAACCTGCCTAACGATTAAGGCAGATGGCAAACCAAACACTTTAGCAAACTTTTGATACAAGCTAATGATGGAATAAGCAGTTGAAACTGAGGAATAAGCTACTAGGTGTAATAAGAAACTTGAATAAGCTAGAAATAAAGGAAATGGACTACTAAAGGGGAAAATAGCGGTTGTAGGAAATTAGATCTTAAGCTAACAAGGAGCATAAGCATTCAAGTGGTACAAAAAGCTATAAAATAAAGCACTAAATAAGTTGGAAACTAACTAATCTGATCTACTTAATCTAAAAGCTTCTAAAACACCTAAATAAAGAATAATCTGAAATAAGCTAAAAATAGCTAAATGACCGTGGGTTAAAGAAAGCAGTCCTATGGGGCTCTGATTTTGCTTAAAAATAAGCTACTAGATCTAATCCTAATCCTACAGGGGACCTAAACATGCAAACTAGGGATAGTGGGGTACCTAAAAATCTACTTGGGAGATAAGAATAAGCTGTAAACAGCTTACAAATAAGCTGTGAACAAGCAGTTAAGGGACTGCTGTAACAAACTCAGTGGCCAAGTGCAGGTTTTTTAATGCAATTTTAAGCTAAATAAACTGATCCTAAGGCAAATAAGCTAAACATATATCTAGATGGGCATGAAGAGATGCAAGTAAAACAAATTTGAAAAGTTTGTGATGGCTAAACAAGCTCAAAAAAGCCCTTGGAACAGCAGCGATAGCTGCTATTCTGTGCAGGTTTTTTTAGACAGAAAACGGTTTTCTTTTTGTGCAAACCAACTTGTTCAAAACTTGATAAAATGGTTTCTAATCTATTAATGACTAACTAAAATCTTAAATCGAGTTTGACTTTAACAGTTAAAATGGGTAAAAAAAACTATTTGGTACCTTAAACAAGCTAATGCCAAACACCCCTGATATGGGTAAAACTCTTTGAAAGCTGATTTTTTTAACATAGGCTTGTACTTTTTCACTTGTAAAACAAATTTAGTTTCTCAAAGTAAACTTAAAACAGAAAAGCAAAGGTAATGAGCCAATAAGCACTAAGTGCTTATTTGCCAATTAAGCTAAAACAAACTAATAAGCTGAGAAAAATATTTTTCATTACTAAAAAAAACATTACAACTGAATAATAAAAACAGATAACTTAATTTAAATCTAAACCCTAATGCCTTTCTTGGCTACAATGCTTTTCTATTTATACTAGTCTAGGTAGGTCATCCATTTGTGCTTGTTGTGTTTCTTCACAGAGGAAAGAGAGTCTTGGCTAGCTTTTGTGCTTCTTTGGATTCATCTCATCCATTCATTTCACCTTGGGCACAAAGGAAGTAATCTCAGCCGTCCATCAAATGATCTCCAATGGGGGTGTGTTGGATTGCCAACATGGCAATAAGAGACCATGTGGGATGTGGGGGAGGGTACTGGGCTTGGGGACCAGTGGTGTTGAGAGTGATGGGGAGAAGAAGAAGACAAGAGGTGTGGGGTTTGTGCTTTTGGCTTTGGCGCCATTTTGTGAAGCTGGGTTTGGGTGAGTTCTGTTTTGGGTAATAAAGGGAGAAGAAGGGTGAATGGGTTAAGTAGGTTTAATATGGGTTGGGTTCAATGGGTTAAAAGGTTTAAAAGGTTTTTAACCTTTGTATTTTTTTTTTGTTTTAAACATTTTTTTTTTTTTTTAGAAAGAAAACTTTTAATAAAATTGGTTTTTGAAAAATAATTGGTTTTAAAAAATAAGGTTTAGAGAGATTAAATAAGAATTTGGATTTTTGGTGGCGAATAAAAGCGGTTATTTGGGTTCGGGTTTAAGGTAAAATGGAAATTTAGGTTTAAGGTTAGGTTTCCGTCCGATTCCCAAGCTCACTCCCAAATATGTATTCCGAACTCGAAATGAAATTCAGCTCCGGCTCCATCGCAAAGCACGCTTTCCAATCGAACTCCATTGCGTTTTGCCACATTTCGATCCTTTGTACACGAAATACATAAAACCACAGTCCAAGGATATCTGCCGTATATTTGGTTATATTTCCGTGTTTTTAGACGTTTTTGTGGTCTTAGATGGGTAAAAATGATGAGTGAATAAGCACTCATCAAATCCCCCACACTATCAATTGCTAGTCCCTAGCAATCCGATCATATGAAGTAATGAAAGGATAAAAAAATACCAAGAATACCCGTTCACGACTTTTTATTCACTGAGAAATTTAAAACTTGAGCGTAAATAAATAACATGCTTGATTATCAAAACATGGCATCACGGAACGGGATTCACACAAAATGGGTGTCTCGGAATTGTAATGCTCATCATCTTTTTATACTCTCAAACCAAGCTTAAACTTATTGTGCAAGCGTTTTTGTAAAATGCTAACACTACTTATACAAATAATCTATGTAAGTCGAGACTTAACTTTTTACTCCCGTAATTCATAAAATTTAAGTGTGTGTGCTCATTTTCAAAAGTTTGACCATTGAAATCGACATTTGTTATGGTTGTTATCCAATTAACTAAAGTACTAACCCACGGAAACGATGAAAGTCTAAGGATCGAAGGGCCTCTTCCATGTAGCGGCTTTCTTCTCGGCACATCCCAAAACATTAGTTTAAGTGACGGACTTTTGACACCTCACAGAGAATAGTATACCGGAATTAGCGGGGATTCGATTCCAAAGATTCTGAAGCTACCGTTAAGTTAAAACTAAACCTAAATGGATTACAACCGCGATAATTTAGAATTGAGATTCAAAGGTGAGATCACTCCATGTTGCGACTTTCTTCTCAGCTTGTCCTTTTAAGGAGGCTAGGTTTTCACCCTCGAGAATAGTATCGGAGCTTTCGGGATCTTTGAAATCAGGGATTTCCAAATTACCGTCAAACTTTTAGACAACTTTGACGAATACAAGTTCAACTTCCGATTTAAATTTAAGAAAAGCAAGTTTACATTTTATTCATAAGCAACATAGTGCTTTTATTCACATAACTCATATTTTTCATTTTTCATTTTTTTTTTTTCTTTTTTTTTTTTTTCATTTTCATTTTCAACTTTTTCACTTTTTCTTTTTTTTTTTTTTTTTCATTATTTTGACTTTGAACTTTAAACTTGCAACTTTTGCATCATTCAAGCACTTAACGGTACTTTCATTTTGCAACATTATTCGATTTAAAGAAAGTATGCTTTCTGGAAATTTAAATAAAATTTGAACTCGGACTCTAAATCAATTTTGCTTAAAAACTTTTTATTGTAACAAGGCGATTTTGAATGTTCAAAAGTTTGACAACGAGCACGTATTTAGGTCCAATTAGTTAGCTTCTGGAGAAAAAGCCATAGATTACTTATATAAGCTCTAAAGAGAACCAACTACTCCACGCTTAGCATTTCATTTGCACAACTCGTAAAACCTTAGCCTAAATGTTGAAGCGGACTAGATCAACACTCTAGCAGAGTCGGGGTTCCCCTTGTTCTAGCCGAATCAAGACTAAACTATCATTAATACCGAAGCATCAATGCTTTATTTTTGTGCAAAGCACTTCTTGTAAATGTAAATACTTAAATTAAAACGATAAAATTTTAAAATTTTTGGTCAAAGCGGGGGTGCTAGGTTACTAGAAGGTACAATGTGATCAAATTAAGCGAATTCCCACTTAGAATTGAATATTGCCCTCAATATTCCAAAGTACCGCACCGTGCTTGAGACTATAGAACGAGGAAAAAGGTAATACTACCAGCCAAGTGTGGAAGCCGAAATCTTTTTCACAAAAGGATTAATAAAGATATCCCTAGATAAGCGTTAGCAAAAGATCGGATATTGGTATTTGGTCGAACAGGCATCAATCATCACGATCTACGGGAATCCCCAACTTGACAAAACACAACAAGCAAACATCAGTGGGGGTTTCCCCACACTTAGTGTTAGAAAAGAAAAGAAAGGAGAAATAGAAACATGGGTGGATTTTCCATAAGAAATGCTCTTGTTTTTGTTAGCAAATTAAGCTAGCTTGACTTCGACCCAGTCATTGGTCCATGGGGAGCAAGTGGAAGAAAATCTCAATGGACTTTCATTCAAATGGTTTGGATAAACATTGAATGTCTTTGAAAGTTCCACTCAGATGAGATATAAATCAAAAGAATGATGAATGGAATGCAGGGGTCGAAAATGAAATCCTCATTTCCGAATGAGGTAACACGGGTGGGTTGGGTGGGCAAAATAATAGGCATGAGAACATAGTGTTCAAAATCTTTGCCCACCGCCTTAGAGATACAAATACCGTATTGGGTTCAAAACCAAAGATGAATCCATCATCATCGGTTTAGCGGGAAGGCGAGGACTAATGGATCATCGAGAAGCACAGTCTTAGTCACAAATAACTCCATAGAGAAGAGGAGTTCATGGTTAGGTCGAAGAGTTTGAAACATCACATGGGGTAAAGTACCATTTGAAATTTGAGTTCTCTTAGAAACTCCCTTGGAAGTATTATACGGGTTTGAACACTTTATCCTCGGAGAGGCACGAATCGAAAGTGTCAACCACGGTAAAATCCTCAAGAGGGGAGCTCTGGTTAAAAAAGAATGAAGAACATCTTGATCAACAAGTTCATCAATTGAAACTTTCAAGTTCTTCTCTTTTTTGGGAAAGAATGGATCATCAAAATTTTCCAAAGGATCATCGTTCAATTTTCATTAGATGGGTGAGAGCAAGTTTATCGGAGAACAATTGAAGGATCAAGTGGCGGATCTCCACAACAAATACTCAAGTTCCGTAAGTTAAAACTAAAGTCAAAGACTTCATTGTCAATTCCGTGGAGAAGGACCAAAGCGGACGAGTTATGGCGAACTCCTCGAAAATAAATAATAGCTGAATCCTCGGGCTCGGGCTTGGATTTTTGGTCAAAAATCAACTTCTTTAATTTCAATTTCTTCGGAGGGAGAAGACAACGGGTCTTCATTTTCACTAAGTATTGTTCAAGACGAACGGTCTCCTCGGTTGAGATTCATCGTCATCAATTCTGACGGAAAATAATAAGCTTGATCTCTTCCAAATTCAAGTTACTTTCAAAGCGAGTGAGGAAGGGGAAAAGTGAGAAATAATGGAGTCAGTGGGAGTGGGATTGCCACTCGAAGAAGGTTCAACAAGATGATTCGATTAACGAATGCGGAGGTGGGACAAGTGGTGTGCTCTGAGAGCTAGCAATTTCCACCACTTCGTTATGGTCTCGGTTTCTTGGTAATCGTTTTAAGCTCAACGTTTACCGAATCTCTTAACCGTAAATCGTGAAAGACTTTGATCAATCCTAGATGAAGAATTTTGGATAACCGTAGGTTGGACGTTTTTGGTACTTCCGTTATTAGTAGGAAGCACCGGGTCCTTTGTCACCTTGGTTTCACGGCTTTTAACTTTATCAATACCACAAATGGTAGGCATAGATTTCAAATCTTGGTTAACATTGAAATTCGGACTTCTTTGTTTACCCTCAAAGTGATTTCCCTTCATCAACATCGATCAATGCCGACCCGTTTTAGAAGCAGCACCTCCAAGGATGAGGCACTAGGGGATCGAGGCATCGAAATCGACAACAACAAAGTCGGGGAAATGATTTTCCTACTTTCACAGACATCCTCGGCTATACCTAACGGATGAGAATTCGTTGATTGGGCAAGCTCGAGGATCATACATGTAGGTGTGAGTGGGGTAACAGCTTTTCCACCGGAGTGTGGCATCAAGTAATGCTGCGCCAAGATCGGCAGCGGAGCATTGAACTAATCCTTGAAAATCACACGGGATGAGGAACTTTCGGGGTCTCTAACTTTTCGGGAAGTTTTTAAGGATAAGAACAATTCTCGTTCAAGGAAGTTTTAGCCAACTCGGAAATTTTTTCTTTGTTGCTCAACAAGCTTTTGATCGTAGGACCAAACTTGGGCATTAGAAGGAGAGCCTCATGAAACTAATCTCAGAAGTATATCTTGAAAGATTTGGATAAGCTTTTCTATTTGTTGATTAGTTTTGTCGCGGGCCTTTTGATCATTAAGCCTTGAAGGATAAGGAATTGAAGGCTTAATCTTCGGAACATCGGGCTCCGGAATGGGGATGTGGACTACCGGAGGTTGGGCGTGTGCGGTACTTTGTGGGCTTGTAGAATGCACCTTGTCCTTGGTCACCTCGGTTTCTTGTTCTACTTCCCTCACGGAGGAGGGTGTGTAGGTATCGAGGGTCCATCATATGACTTACCACTTCGGGTGGCAATAGCATTCAACTCTCCCTTTGGATTTGGAATCGTATTAGCCGGAAGGGTTTTAGAAGTTGAAGCTTGATTCATTTGGCACATGATACTATTGAACATATTTTCAATTTTGTATTGATTTTGATCAATTTTGTTGTTTGTTTTGTTCAATTCATTTTTAACTCATTACCTTGTTTTGACATTGAAGTTTGGAAATCATTTCTCAAAGTAGTGATTTGGCTTTGCAAACCCCTAATTGTAACCTCATTAGACTTAATGTAGTTGGAAAGTTCAATAGAGGGGCCAACTGGGGTTTGGTAATTAGAAGCTTGATAACCATGATTGAGATTACCCCCTTGGGGAGGGTATTGGTTCATCAGGGCTTGATATGGAACATTTTGCCCTTTCACTTGATTTTGATTGAACCTATTTTGATTGTTAGGTTGAGGAAAACCGGGTGGTCCCATTTGATTAGCAAGGTATCCTTGATTCGGATTAGGAGTGTGATTGTGATTAGCAGTAGCGGCGGTGGCATTTCGGCGTCACCGGTGGCTTGACAATTGTAATGGGATGGGGACCACCAAATAACACAAGTTTCGGTTAGCGGCTTTTCACGGGTTCCGTTTTCGAATCTTTACTCTTTTATCATGCTATGAATAAGTCGGTAAGTCCTTCCAATTTTGACTCCTAGCGGATGAAGAAGAATGGTAGTGACTTTGCAACAACGCTCTGATTTCGGATGTTGGAACCTTTGATTTGTTCTCGATAATCGTTCTAATATCCGGGCATACGACTCAAATATTACCACCGTGACGGCGTTAGCGAATCTTGGTGGATGGGGTTAAAGCATTGTAGAACGTTATCGTCGATGAAGGTCGGAGAAGCCATGGTGTGGGCATTTTGTAGAAGTTCTTTGAATCTATCCTTCACGAAACTCTCGTCGAATCTTTGTCGGAAATTGGTTATTTCATTTCTTAACATTGTAGTTTTCGACGGAGGGAAAAATTGGTTAACGAATTTCTTAGAGAGATCTTCCCATGTTGTGATTGAGCAGGGGTTCTTTTCAAGCCAATCCGGTGCCGAGGGAAAAAGGGAATAACATCAACTTGATCGACTCATGAGGGCGCCGAAAGTTAATAGTGGAGGCACTTGATTAAACCAACGGATATGGAAATGGGGCTCATCCTATCAAGCCTTGGGTTTAGATGAAACCAATTGAATCAAATTAGTCTTAAGTTCAAAATTTTTGGTGTCAATTGGTGGAGCGACGATAGCATCCGTAGCCGTCTCACGGGAGCTTGAAGTAACTTCGGACATGGTTGGTATCCATTTTGGGAATGGGGTTAGGATTTGATACGAATCTCGGGTTCGACTATTGGCGGGGAGGCGTCTATTTAGTCTTAAATTGTGGCGAGTTCAAGAAGGGGGTAGAAGAATTAGAAGAACGAGTGCAAGCTTCAAAAACACTTTCAATTAAAAAAACAAACCGAGGCAAAACAGTGAACTTAAACCAATAATCCCGTGAAAGATCACTTTTATAAGTAAAATGCACAAAGGAGCGGAGAGACTTAGTAGGTCAGCGCGAAGCTTATTAAAACCGTCTCTTTGGCCGCAATTTAATGTCGGGCGTCCTTATACCCCTCAGACAGTTTGTTAAACCGATAGAAGTAAACCAAATCACGAGCGACACAAAGGCAAGTTTTTAATCTTTTGTTCGGGAACTTATAATGATAACACTCAAGTTGAGAATGTTATATTGATTTTGTATTCTATTTTATTTAAAACAAAAGGGAAAATCTTTTTGTATTTTTAATCTTTTATATATATATACAAAGAAAAAGGAAATATTTTTGCGTTTTTATAAAAACAATAACTTCACGAAGGAAGGATCTCGAGTCATAAGTCAAACCTTCACGATATTGTGCGACCACAACCTCCGTGGCGTAAAAGGTATTTGATTAGGGTGGTTTTAAGGGTTTGGTGTGTGATATGTGATACGGATAAGATATCGGGTTGCGTGTCCCAACGAGGTGTGAATTGAGGATGTCGTTTGAGGTTTGTTATTAAAATGCTTGAATTGTTCGAGATTTGATTGTTTTGAATTACGTTTTCTACAATTAATTACTTGGAAAGTAATTAAGGCAAGGGAAACCTAATAAATGACAAACTAACTACTACTAAGCATACGGAACAATAAAATTAAGTTACACTAAGTCCTAGAGTGATAATATGCAAAAACGTGAAAACCAGGGCTAATCCCGAGCCTCAAAAAGTGAAAATAATGCAATTTAAGGCCTAAGGGTATGAAACTAATTTTCCTACGTTCTAAACGACTAAAAATAATTTTAGGAAAAAGCCGGTATTTTTTCGACTTTTAAATTATTTATTATGATTTAAAAACTAATTTAATCTAATTTAATTATAAAAATACTAAACTATTTTAGAAAAATCGAAATTTTCACTGAAAATACTTTAAGCTAACGATTTTAAGAAAAATGAAAAAGGGGTACACTACTTTTAGAAATAAGCAACTAAAAAGCCAAATAAGCTATTAATACTAAAACTGTTTTTGTGTTTAAAGTTTAAATAGTGCAAGAAAAAAGCGAAAAAAGGCGGTTAGTTGAAATGGTGTGTGTGTTAGGTTTGGGCCAAGAGATCATGAGGGTGAATCTAGGCATCCGTTTTTAAACATTTTTTTTTCAAATTTTTCTTTTGCAACTTAATTATAGAATAAAAGCAAAGACTTTTGTGAAAAACACTTTTTACAAAATTTTGGAATAGCAGTTTACAGCTGCATTTATGATTAAAACGATGTAAACCAAACACTTTTAGCAAACTTTTGAAGCAAAATAGATGGAATAAGCAGTTGAAGCGAAGGAATAAGCTACTAGCATAATAAGAAACTTGAATAAGCTAGAAATAAAGGAAATGGACTACTTTAAAGGGGGAAAATAAGCAGTTGTAGGAAATTAGATCTTAAGCTAACAAGGAGCATAAGCATTCAAGTGGTACAAAAGCTATAAAAAGCACTAAATAAGTTGAAACTAACTCGATCTACTTAATCTAAAAGGCTTCTAAAACACCTAAATAAGCTAAAGATAATCTGAAATAAGCTAAAAATAGGCTAAATGACAGTACTGATTGTCGCTTGATCCTATGGAGGGCTCGATTTTGCTTAAAATAAGCTACTAGATCAATCCTAATCCTACAAAGGGACCTAAACATACAAACTAGGGATAGTGGGGTACCAAAATCTACTTGGGAGATAATAAGAATAAGCATGCTTAACTTACAAATAAAATTTGTGAACTTAAGCGGTTAAGGCTGTAACAAACTCGATTGGCAAAGTGCGAGGTTTTTAATGCAATTTAAGCTAAATAAAGCTGATCCTAAGGCAAATAAGCTAAACATATATCTAGATGGGCATGAAGAGATGCAAGTAAAACAAATTTGAAAAGTTTGTCATGGCTAAACAAGCTAAGCCCTTGGAACGACGGCGATAAACATTTCATGCAATCTTGAGGTTTTTAGGCAGAAAGCGGTTTTTCTTTTTTTACTTACCAACTTGTTCAAACTTGATAAAATGGTTTCTAATCTATTAATGACTAACTAAAATCTTTGAGTTTGACTTTACTTGTTAAAATGGGTAAAAACTATTTGGTACCTTAAACAAGCTTGCCAAACACCCACGATATGGGTAAAACTCTTTGAAAAGCGATTTTTTACAACAAACTTACTTTTTCTTGAAAAAACAAATTTAGTTTCTCAAGTAAACTTAAACAGAAAAGCAAAGGTAATGAGCTAATAAGCACTAAGTGCTTATTTAATTAGCTAAAACAAACTAATAAAATTTGAGAAAATATTTTCATTACTAAAACATTACAATTTGAATAATAAAAGCAGATAACTAATTTAAATCTAAACCCTAATGCCTTTCTTGGCTACAATGCTTTTCTATTTATTAGTCTGGTAGGTCTTCCATTTGTGCTTGTGTTTTCTTCACGAGAGAGAAAGCAGTCTTGGCTAGCTTTTGTCTTCTTTTGGTTCATCTCTCCATTCATTTTCACCTTGGGCACAAAGGAAATCTCTGACCGTCCATCAAAGATCTCTAATGGGTGTGTTGGATTGCCAACATGGCATAAGAGACCATGTGGGATGTGGGGGAGGGAGCTGGGGCACAGGGGCCAGTGGTGTTGAGTGATGGGAGAAGAGAAGACAGAGGTGTGGGGTTTGTGCTTTTGGCTTTAGCCATTTGTGAAATTGGGTTGGGTGAGTTCTGTTTTGGGTAATAAAGGGAGAAGAAGGGTGAATGGGTTAAGTAGGTTTAATATGGGTTGGGTTCAATGGGTAGTGAGGGGTCAAAGGGTTATAAGAGGGGTTCATGGGTTTAAAAGGTTTTAAAAAGGTTTTTAACCTTTGTATATATTTTTGTTTTAAACATTTTTTTTTTAGAAAGAAACTTTTAATAAAATTGGTTTTGAAAAATAATTGATTTTAAAAATAAGGTTTAGAGAGATTAAATAAAATTTGGATTTTTGGTGAAAAGATTACTTGGTTATTTGGGTTCGGGTTTAAGGGTAAATGGAAATTTAGGTTTAAGGTTAGGTTTTGATCGATTCCCAAGCTCACTCCCAAATATGTATTAGGGCTCTGAAAATGTAGAAATTCGCTTCCGCCCCATCTGCAACACGCTTTCCAATCCAGCTCAATTCGCACGTTTTTGCTTGTTTTCGATCCTTTGTACCTGAAATACATAAAAACACATTCCAAGGATATCTGCAGTATATTTGGTTATATTTCCGTGTTTTTAGACGTTTTGTGGTCTTAGATGGGTAAAAATGATGAGTGAATAAGCACTCATCAAATCCCCTATACTATCAATTGCTAGTCCCTTGTCAGATCATATAAAGTAATGAAAGGATAAAAATACCAAGAATACCCGTTTAGACTTTTTATTCACACGAGAATTTAAAACTTGAGCGTAAATAAATAACATGCTTGATTATCAAAACATGGCATCATAGGCGGGATTCACGCAAAATAGGTGTCTCAGGGGAATTTATGTCGTCATCCTCTTTTTATACTCTCGAACCAAGCTTAAACTTATTGTGCAAGCGTTTTTGTAAAATGCTAACACTACTTATACAAATAATCTATGTAAGTCAAGACTTAACTTTTACTCCTTAATTCATAAAATTTAAGTGTGTGTGCTCATTTTCAAAAGTTTGACCATTGAAATCGACCTTTGTTATGGTTGTTATCCATTTAACTAAAGTACTAACCCACAGGAAGCGATGAAAGTAAGGATGAAAGGGCCTCTTCCATGTAGCGGCTTTGGCACATCCCAAAACATTAGTTTTAAGTGTAGGGCTTTTGACACCTCACAGAGAATAATACAGGAATTAGCGGGAATTGATTCAAAGATTCTGAAGCTACCGTTAAGTTAAAACTAAACCTAAATGGATTACAACCGACGATAATTTAGAAATTTGAGATTCAAAGGTGAGATCACTCCATGTTGCGACTTTCTTCTCAGCTTGTCCTTTTAAGGAGGCTAGGTTTCACCCTCGAGAATAGTATCGGAGCTTTCGGGATCTTTGAAATCAAGGATTTCCAAATACAGATCAAACTTTTAGACAACCTTAGCGAATACAAGTTCAACTTCCGATTTAAATTTAAGAAAAAGCAAGTTTTGCACATTTATTCATAAGCAACATAATGCTTTTATTCCTGCAACTCATATTTTCATTTTCATTTTTTTTTCTTTTTTTTTTTTTTCATTTTCATTTTCAACTTTTTCACTTTTTTTTTTTTTTTTTCATTTTGACTTTGAACTTTAAACTTGCAACTTTTGCATCATTCAAGCACTTTCTGGTACTTTCATTTTGCAACATTATCATTTGAAAGTATGCTTTCTCGGAAATTTAAATAAAAATTTGAACTTCGGACTCTAAATCAATTTTGCTAAAAACTTTTTATGTAACAAGGCGATTTTGAATGTTCAAAAGTTTGACAACGAGCACGTATTTAGGTCCAATTAGTTAGCTTATAGGAGAAAAAGCCATAGATTACTTATATAAGCTCTAAAGAGAACCAACTACTCCGCGTTAGCATTTTCATTTGCACCTTCTAAAACCTTAGCCTAAATGTTAAGAGAGCAGCTAGATCAACACTCTAGCAGTGGAATTCCCTTGTTCTAGCGAATCAAGACTAAACTATCATTAATACCGAAGCATCAATGCTTTATTTTTTGTGCAAAGCACTTCTTGTAAATAAATACTTAAATTAAAAGATAAAATTTTAAAATTTTTGGTCAAAACGGGGGTGCTAGGGTACTAGAAGGTACAATGTGATCAAATTCGCTTAGAATTCCCCCCTACACTTAGAATTGAATATTGCCCTCAATATTCAAAGTGTTACGAGACATAAGGCGGAAAAAGGTAATACTACTAGCCAAGTGTGGGCGAAATCTTTTTCACAAAAGGATTAATAAAGATATCCCTAGATGGCATTAGCAAAAGATCGGATATTGGTGAGATAAAGCGAGCATCAATCATCACGATCTGGGAATCTGAAAACAGAGCAAACACAACAAGCAAACATCGGTGGGGTTTCCCCACACTTAGTGTTAGAAAAGAGAAAGAAGATAGAAACATGGGTGGACACCCATGAAATGCTCTGTTTTGTGTTAGAATTAGCTAAGCGACCGACCAGTCATTGGTCCATGGGGGAGCAAGTGGAAAATCAATCGGACTTTCATTCAAATGGTTTGGATAAACATTGAATGTGCTGAAAGTTCCACTCAGATGAGATATAAGTCAAAAGAATGATGAATGGAGATGCAGGGGTCGAAAATAAATCCTCATTCGAATGAGGTAACCTGGAATGGGTTGGGTGGGCAAAATAATAGGCACGAGAACATAGTGTTCAAAATCTTTGCCCACCACCTTAGAGATACAAGTAACCGTATTGGGTTCAAAACAAATGAATCCATCATCCGGCGGTTTTAAGCGGGAAGGCGAGGACTAATGGATCATCGAGAAACACAGTCTTAGTCACAAATAACTCCATAGAGAAGAGGAGTTCATGGTTAGGTCGAAGAGTTTGAAACATCACATCGAGTAAAGTACCCATTTCAGAAATTTGAGTTCTCTAGAGTGAACTCCTTGGAAGGTATTATACCGGGTTTGAACACTTTATCCTCAGAGAGGCATGAATCGAAGGTGTCAACCACGGTAAAATCCTCAAGAAGAGTCACTCTCGGTTGAAAAAGAATGAAGAACATCTTGATCAACAAGTTCATCAATTGAAACTTTCAAGTTCTTCTCTTTTTTGGGAAAGAATGGATCATCAAAATTTTCCAAAGGATCATCGTTCAAATTTTCATTCTTAGATGGAATCGAGTCCGTGAGAGCAAGTTTATTGGAGAACTCCTTATCAATTGAAGGATCAAGTGACGGATCTCCATACAACAAATACTCAAGTTCACGTAAGTCGGCTTCAAAGTCAAAGACTTCATTGTCAATTCCAGGTGGGAGAGGACCAAGGCGGCGAGTTCATGGCGAACTCCTCGAAAGTAAATCAATAGCTGAATCCTCGGGCTCGGGCTTCGAAGGATTTTTGGTCAAAAGCTCAACTTTTTTAATTTCAATTTCTTAGGTGAAGACAACGGTCTTCATTTTCACTAAGTAATTGTTCAAGACGAACACGGTCCCCTCGGTTGATTCATCGTCATCAATTCTGACGGAATAATAAGCGATCTCTTCCAAATTCATTACTTCCCTCCAAGCGGAGTGAGGAAGGGAAAGAGTCAGAAATAATGGAGTCAGAAGTGGGAGTGGGATTGCCACTCGAAGAAGGTTCAACAAGATCGATTCGATTAACCGAATGCGGAGGTGGGACAAGTGGTGTGCTCTTAGAGCTAGCAATTTCCACCACTTCCGTTATGGTCTCCGGTTTCTTGGTAATCGTTTTAAGCTCAATACGTTTACTCGAAGATCTCTTAGCGTAAATCGTGAAAGACTTTGATCAATCCTTGATGAAGAATTTTGGATAACCTTAGGTTGGGCGTTTTAATTTACTTAGTTATTGGTAAAGCACGGTCCTTTGTACCTTGGTTTCACGGCTTTTAACTTTATCAATACCACAAATGGTAGGCATAGATTTCAAATCTTGGTTAACATTGAAAGTTCACGCTTCTTTGTTTACCCCAAAGTGATTTCCCTTCATCAACATCGATCAATGCACGACCCGTTTTAGAAGCACCTCCCCGATGAGGGGGCACTCGGGGATCGGCATCGAAATCGACAACAAAGTCGGCGGAAATGATTTTCCTACTTTCACACAGACATCCTCGGCTATACCTAGCGGATGAGAGTCGTTGATTAAGCAAGCTCGAGGATCATACATGTAGGTGTGAGTGGGGTAGCAGCTTTTCCACGGTGTGGCATCAAGTGTCTCAGCGCCAAGATGCGGCGGAGCATTGAACTAATCCTTGAAAATCACACGGGATGAGGAACTTTCCGGGGTCTCCTAACTTTTTGGGAAGTTTTTTAAGGATAACCGCCGAACAATTCTCGTTCAAGGAAGTTTTAGCCAACTCGGAAATTTTTTCTTTGTTGCTCAACAAGCTTTTGATCGTAGGACCAAACTTGGGCATTAGAAGGAGAGCCTCATGAAACTAATCTCGAGTGCGTTATCTTGAAAGATTTGGATAAGCTTTTCCATTTGTTGATTAGTTTTGTCGCGGGCCTTTTGATCATTAAGCCTTGAAGGATAAGGAATTGAAGGCTTAATCTTCGGAACATCGGGCTCGGGAATGGGGATGTGGACTCTTGGAGGTTGGACGTGTGATTGTACTGTGGGCTTGTAGAATGCACCTTGTCCTTGGTGCCTCGGTTTCTTGTTCTACTTCCCTCACGGGAGAGTGTAGGTATCGAGGGTCCATCATATGACTTACCACCCGGTGGCAATAGCATTCAACTCTCCCGCCGGATTTGGAATGCGTATTGGCCAGGAAGGGTTTTGAGATTGAAGCTTGATTCATTTGACACATGATACTATTGAACATATTCTCAATTTTGTATTGATTTTGATCAATTTTGTTGTTTGTTTTGTTCAATTCATTTTTAACTCATTACCTTGTTTTGACATTGAAGTTTGGAAATCATTTCTCAAAGTAGTGATTTGGCTTTGCAAACCCCTAATTGTAACCTCATTAGACTTAATGTAGTTGTAAAGTTCAATAGAGGGCCAAGCGGGGTTTTGGTAATTAAACTTGATAACCATGATTGAGATTACCTTGGGGAGGTATTGGTTCATCGGGGCTTGATATGGAACATTTGCCCTTTCACGATTTTGATTGAACCTATTTTGATTGTTAGGTTGAGAAAAACCGGGTGGTCCCATTTGATTAGCAAGGTATCCTTGATTTGGATTAGGATTGTGATTGTGATTAGCGGTACGCCGCGATGGCATTTCGGCGTCACCATCGGTGGCAATTATAATGAGGATGGGGACCACTTAAATAACACAAGTTTGATGCGGCTTTTTCACGGTTCCGTTTTACGAATCTTTAACTCTTTTATCATGCTATGAATGGCGTGGTAAGTCCTTCAATTTTGACTCTAGCGGATGAAGAAGAATTGGTAGTGACTTTAGCAACAACAGCTCTATTCACGGAGGTTGGAACCTTTGATTTGTTCTCGATAATCGTTCAATATCCACGGGCATCACGACTCAAGATATATTACCACCGTGCGTTAAGCGAATCTTGGTGGATGGGGTTAAAGAAACATTGTAGAGCGTATCGATCGATGAAGGTCAGACCATGGTGTGGGCATTTTAAGTAGAAGTTCTTTGAATCTATCAGCTTCTTAGAAACTCTCGAATCTTTGTCGGAAATGGTTATTTCATTTCTTAACATTGTAGTTTTTCGACGGAGGGAAGAATTGGTTAATTTCTTAGAGAGGTCTTCCCATGTTGTGATTGAGCGAGGGGTTCTTTCTCAAGCCAAATCCATTTTGCCCCCGAGGGAAAAAGGGAATAACATCAACTTGATCGACTCATGAGGGGCGCCCGAAGTTAATAGTGGAGCCACTTGATTAAACCAGCGGATATGGGTGGGGCTCATCCCTATCAAGGCCTTAAGGTTTAGATGAAACCAATTGAATCAAAATAGTCTTAAGTTCAAAATTTTCGGTGTCAATTGGTGGAGCGCGATAGCATCACCAGTAGCCGTCTCACGGGAGCTTGAAGTAACTCGGACATGGTTGGGTATCCGCCATTTCGGGGAATGGGGTCGGGATTTATGCGATCTGGGTTCGGCTATTAGCGGGAGGGCGTCTTCTATTTAGTCTTAGCGGAATTGTGGCGAGTTCAAGAAGGGAAGAATTAGAAAACGATGCATGCACTAAACAACACTTTCAATTAAAACAAAACCGAGGCAAAACAACAGTGAACTTAAACCAATAATCCCACGTGAAATGATCACTTTTACATAAGTAAAAGCGCACAAGGGCGGGAGACTTAGTAGGTCAGTGCGAAAGCTATTAAAAACCCGTCTCTTTTTCGGCCGCAATTTAATGTCGGCCGTCCTTATACCCTCACCACAGGTTTGTTAAACCGATAGAAATAAACCAAATCACGAGCGACACAAAGGCAAGTTTTAAATCTTTTGTTCAGGAACTTATAATGATAACACTCAAGTTGAGAATGTTATATTGATTGTGTATTCTATTTTATTTAAAACAAAAGGGAAAATCTTTTTGTATTTTTAATCTTTTATATATATATACAAAGAAAAAGGAAAATATTTTTTACTTTTTGATTTTTATAAAAACAATAACTTCACGAAGGAAGGATCTCGAGTCACTAATCGTCAAACCTTCAACGATATTGTCGCGACACAACCTCCCCGGCAGCGGCGCCAAAATTTGATTAGGGTGGTTTAAGGGTTGGTGTGTGATATGTGATACCGGATAAGGATATCCGGGTCGTGTCCCAACGAGGTGTGAATTGAGGATGTCGTTTGAGGTTTGTTATTAAAATGCTTGAATTGTTCGAGATTTGATTGTTTTTAATTACGTTTTCTACGAATTAATTAACGGGAAAGTAATTAAGGCAAGGGAAACCTAATAAATGACAAACTAACTACTACTAAGCATACGGAACAATAAAATTAAGTTACACTAAGTCCTAGAGTGATAATATGCAAAAACGTGAAAAACCGGGCTAATCCCGAGCCTCAAAAAGTGAAAATAATGCAATTTAAGGCCTACGGGTATGAAACTAGCTTTCCTACGCTCTAAACGACTAAAAATAATTTTAGGAAAAAGCCGGGTATTTTTTTCGACTTTTAAATTATTTATTATGATTTAAAATCTAATTTAATCTAATTTAATTATAAAAAATACTAAACTATTTTAGAAAATCAAATTTTCACAGAAAATACTTTAAGCTAAACTGATTTTAAGAAAAATCTAAAAGGGGTACACTACTTTTAGAAATAAGCAACTAAAAAGCCAAATAAGCTATTAATACTAAAACTGTTTTTGTGTATAAAGTTTAAATAGTTCAAGAAAATAAACGAAAAGACCCTAGGGCAGTTGGTAAATGGTGTGTGTGTTAAGGTTTGGGCCAAGAGATCATGGGGTCGAATCTAGGCATCCCCGTTTTTTTCAAACATTTTTTTTTTCAAATTTTTCTTTTTGCAACTTAATTATAAGACAAAAGCAAAGACTTTTTGTGAAAACACTTTTTACAAAATTTTGGAATAAGCAGTTTTACAACTGCTTATTTCCAACAGTTAAGACAGTGGCAAACCAAACACTTTTAGCAAACTTTTGAATACAAGCTAATGATGGAATAAGCAGTTGAAACTGAGGAATAAGCTACTAGGTATAATAAGAAACTTGAATAAGCTAGAAATAAAGGAAATGGACTACTTTAAAGGGGGAAAATAAGCAGTTGTAGGAAATTAGATCTTAAGCTAACAAGGAGCATAAGCATTCAAGTGGTACAAAAAGCTATAAAAAAAAGCACTAAATAAGTTGGAAACTAACTAATCTGATCTACTTAATCTAAAAAGCTTCTAAAACACCTAAATAAGCTGAAGATAATCTGAAATAAGCTAAAAATGAGCTAAATGACCAGTGCGGTTAAAGTAGCAAAGAAACAGTCCTATGGGCTCTGATTTTGCTTAAAAATAAGCTACTAGATCTAATCCTAATCCTACAGGGGACCTAAACATGCAAACTAGGGATAGTGGGGTACCTAAAAATCTACTTGGGAGATAAGAATAGCTGTACAAATTTTACAAATAATTTGGAACAAGCGGTTAAAGCTATGGATGCACAGAATAAACTCGGGCAGTGCGGTTTTTTAATGCAATTTTAAGCTAAATAAACTGATCCTAAGGCAAATAAGCTAAACATATATCTAGATGGGCATGAAGAGATGCAAGTAAAACAAATTTGAAAAGTTTGTGATGGCTAAACAAGCTCGAAAAAGCCCTTGGAACAGCAGCGATAGCTGCTATTCTGTGCAGGTTTTTTTAGACAGAAAACGGTTTTCTTTTTGTGCAAACCAACTTGTTCAAAACTTTATAAAATGGTTTCTAATCTATTAATGACTAACTAAAATCTTAAATCGAGTTTGACTTTAACAGTTAAAATGGGTAAAAAAAACTATTTGGTACCTTAAACAAGCTAATGCCAAACACCCCTGATATGGGTAAAACTCTTTGAAAGCTGATTTTTTTAACACAGGCTTGTACTTTTTCACTTGTAAAACAAATTTAGTTTCTCAAAGTAAACTTAAAACAGAAAAGCAAAGGTAATGAGCCAATAAGCACTAAGTGCTTATTTGCCAATTAAGCTAAAACAAACTAATAAGCTGAGAAAAATATTTTTCATTACTAAAAAAAACATTACAACTGAATAATAAAAACAGATAACTTAATTTAAATCTAAACCCTAATGCCTTTCTTGGCTACAATGCTTTTCTATTTATACTAGTCTAGGTAGGTCATCCATTTGTGCTTGTTGTGTTTCTTCACAGAGAGAAAACGAGTCTTGGCTAGCTTTTGTGCTTCTTTGGATTCATCTCATCCATTCATTTCACCTTGGGCACAAAGGAAGTAATCTCAGCCGTCCATCAAATGATCTCCAATGGGGGTGTGTTGGATTGCCAACATGGCAATAAGAGACCATGTGGGATGTGGGGGAGGGTACTGGGCTTGGGGACCAGTGGTGTTGAGAGTGATGGGGAGAAGAAGAAGACAAGAGGTGTGGGGTTTGTGCTTTTTTGGCTTGTGCCATTTTGTAAATTTGGGTTTGGGGTGAGTTCATTTTTTTGGGTAATAAAGGGGAAAAGAAGAAGGTGAATGGGTTAAGTAGGTTTAATATGGGTTGGGTTCAATGGGTAGTGAGGGGTCAAAGGGTTATAAGAGGGGGTTCAATGGGTTAAAAGGTTTAAAAGGTTTAGAGAGATTAAATAAGAATTTGGATTTTTGGTGACGGGTAAAACGGTTATTTGGGTTCGGGTTTAAGGGTAAAATGGAAATTTAGGTTTAAGGTTAGGTTTTTCACCGATTCCCAAGCTCACTCCCAAATATGTATTAGCTCAAAATGTAGAAATTCCGCTTCCGGCCCATGCAAAGCACGCTTTAATCGAGCTCAATTAGCACGTTTTTGCCCATTTTCGATCCTTTGTGACTGAATACATAAAAACACAGTCCAAGGATATCTGCCGTATATTTGGTTATATTTTCGTGTTTTTAGACGTTTTTGTGGTCTTAGATGGGTAAAAATGATGAGTGAATAAGCACTCATCACTCTTAGAAGATTGTTTGTTAAGATCATATCAAATTCAGAGGACAGGTGTACTAATTGACCAAAGTTTTCTGCCAAGATCGATATCAGTTGAAGTTTTAATACTTTAGTAGCAATGTACATAGCATCAAAGTCAGGAAACTACGAAAAGAACATGCCTTTGTATAAAATACTAACAAAGCATATTGGTGGCATGCCTCCTGCCATCAAAATACCTTCCATCAATTTCTCGGCTTTATTATGGCACGTAATGGATTGAGCCTCTATGTGGTAAGTCTGATAGTATTGATATCTTCTTCATCAACCTTATCTTTAAATCTCCACTCGAACTCTTGCACCATTCTCCCTATTCCTATGTAAGAAATCAACATTGCTTATGTTGGTTTGTGGGAGTCTTAAAACACGACAAAGCAACTAAACGTGTATGAGCCGATGGGGGCACACGTGATAAACACGAGTATACGTGTTGAACATAAACTAATACTTGAATTATATTTACCCGTTATGCAATACTTGACCCGATTATTATTATGACCCGTGGGCTTGTTTTAAGTTCCTGTTATGGGTCCATTATGAGACATGGCTTCGGGCCCTAGAGTCTTAAAACTGATCGGGTACAAAGTGGATTGGGTTTGGAACTTGTTGAGCAAGTTTAATCCTAATAGAAGTCGGTTTAGGTAGGCAGTGATATATACAAACCCATACCTTCTGCCATGTACGCATAACAACATCAATATAATCCCTGAAACCGATTACTTTTCTACTCTTTCTGCTCTTGGTCGTTAGTCTCAAGTTAGCGATTAAGGGTTTTGTAGTTTGATTGAAATCTAAACTTGTAATCAAGACAAGAGTTTAGTTGAATTGATTGGTACTTGTTTCCTTGTCTCCTTGTCGACACAAACAATAGAAACAAGTGGGAGAATCTGCTCCTGCTCGTGGTTAAACATCTCTGACATAAGTGCACGTACATATCCGGACGAGGTTGTTATGTCCGATATCGGTAAAGTGAAACCCCGTTTTTATCAGTTTCTTGGAGTTCTCGGATAGGCCAAGCTGTAGTCTTGGGTTTTCTGATTCGTGGGCGTCGTTGATTGGTTTTATAGTTACGTTCTCGACTAGCAACAATCGAACGTATACGTGTATCGGGTTTGTTTGTGATACTCTTCGAGGTATCTATTTTAGATACTTAAGGTTTTGTTAAGGTTTCGTGTTCCGTTACTAGAGATCAATTGCTAAGCAAGGTTAGCTTTTCTTAATCCCTTTTAATTAATTAATATTGTATTAATTATATGTTTCTTAATTACGTGGTAACATAATTGTATTAACTAGATCCAATATCCGCTAGCGTTACTTTCGTAGAGGTTACCGGTTAACTTGATCTAAAATCCCAGCAAAAGGGCATCCTTGAGTCAACTTCGCTTTTGCATTATGGGTTACACATTTCACGATATTAATAAACATGTTTTAAAAGGGCTGCATGAAACCTAGTTAAGTTATTTTGTTTTATTTTAATTTTGACAATTACATGCAATACTTATCAATTTTTAATAAATAATAACTAGTCACACACAAATTAATATTATATTGATAATTAGAATTAATTTGTTAATTGGAATTACTTGTTAATTAGAATTTTATTTACATGTGAATTATAATTACCTTGTTAATTAAAATTAAATTGTTAATTAAGAATTACATGTTAAATTAAAATTACTTGCTAATTAGAATTAAACGTTAATTTGTATTTATTAATTGTTAATTAGAACTATTATGATAATTAGAATTACATAGTGACGGTCTTATGGTTCTCCGTTTGGGAAGACTCGCAAGAGAACTCGGAACAATATGTGGTTATTTATATTGATTTTATGCTTGTATGTTTGTGATTCCTTTATGTGCATTATTACTTGCTTTGACACCTAATTGTATGCAATATGGAATAATACATATCGTAACCATAACATTAATATTGGTCTTTATTTACACGCCTAAATACCATGCTCATTGTGACCTGCTATTTGATTCGTGGAAAATTGTTTTTGTAAAATAAAGTGACCTAATATATGAAACACGTTTTCAAGAATTCAAAAACTAGACGCTATGGACACTTGGGATGTACGGCTCACCCACTAGAACAAACTCAAAAGGGGATTCAAAGAAGTGAGCACAGTCTTACTGAAAGGATGTCTAAGGTTATGCTTCAGCGCTTACCTGGTCTCTCGCCTCCCTGGCGTTCGATTGGAGCTACCGTGAACCATGATGATCACTACAGTGTCATTACCAAAAAAAATTTAAAATCAGTGTTACAAAGTTGTTTTGCATGCTTCTTTGTACACGACTTTTACCACATTTATGTGTGCATACCTATCTGTTAATATTAATTCTATGCCACCCAACTATGGACACGTGCACTTGATTGACTTCTCTCTCTGGGACCTAAGGGCCTTTCCAACCCATGGTAATTATTTCTCACTAGTCGACCTCACGATTATTTTACACGCTCATACTTGGTCGACTTATATCGAGTTAACTTGGTCGGACCTCCGGACCCGAGGCATAAGATGAGAACTAAACATGCTTTTGACATTATTACTTGATACAAATGCCTTAAAATCTCATAAATCTAAGAGTTGCATTATGCAGTGCTTTCATTAACACCTCTTGTCCCATTTTTATACCTTTGGTGGACCTATGGTAATTAAATGGGGTTGCAAGTTGGATCTGAGTCTTATTAGTAATTAATTGCGTAGTTAATTCTTTTAAGAATGTAATTATCGAAAATACTAACTATTTGAACTTTTCAATTGTAGATGACTACTTCAATCGGAAAGCTTGAGTTAGAATTTTCACTCGGAGTTTCTTTGAGAAAAAAACTCACTAGACCTAATTTCATTGATTGGTATCGCCAGACCTTGCATTATACTATCACCAAGATAAGGAAGCTTATCTAGAGCATCCCATACCGCAAGACTTTTTGCTGCTACCCCGCCACCCCGCCCTACTTGAGGTTCTTGCGGCTCACACCTTTGCTTGGGTCAAAGGTTCAAAGGACATAGATGCCTTCATGCTCATGACCATGGAGTTAAAGATCCAATGAAATCTAACTCATCTTGGTGCTTATGACATGCTTCAGGAGTTGAAGTCTATGTTCTCCCAACAAGCAGAACAAAAGCTTCTACAAATTTGCACGCGTGAATTCCACGCTGCAAGCGGGAAGAGGGTCAATCGGTTAGCTCATATGCTCTCAAGATGAAGAGCTACATTGACAGTTTGGAACGCCTTGGTCACCCATTACTACTGCACTATGGCATTAGTCTGATCTTAATTGGTCTTTCTAAAGAGTACATCTTGTTTGTGCAGAAATTTAATATGCACAACATGGGGAAGACTATAAATGAATCGCATGCTATGCTTAAGCAACATGAGCGACGCTTGCCAAAGAAAGATGTTGCACCTGCACTCCATTATGTGCGTGGTGGTAAGGTCCAGAAAAACCAAAAGAAAAACAAATCGCTCAAAGAACGCTGGGGAATCATGGGAATGGAAATAGAAAGTTTGGTTATGATGCTACTTCCTATAAATCCAAACCCAAGATTCCTCCACCACCCAAGAAGGATAATCCAGCGAAGGACGCTACTTGTCACCGATTAAGTTGGTGAGACAGGACATTGGAGAAGGAATTGTCCCCAGATCTCGCCGAGTTAATGAAAAGAAGAAAATGTCTCTTGCAGCTAGTTCTTCAGGTATTTTCATAATAGAACTCTACTCTTTCCCCTAAATCATCCTTAGTATATGACACTGGCTGTGGTAGTCACATCTGTAATAATACTCAGTGGTCTAAGGGGAGTAGGAAGTCTGAAACCGAGGAGCTTTAAGTGCATGCGTAAGCGGGCAATGGTCAAGCGGGCGAAGTTGAAGCTATTGGAAGTTATCATTTATCACTCCCTAGTGGAGTAGTTATTTTTTTAAAAGATTGTCATTATGCTCCCTCTATTACTAGGGTGATTATTTCAGTTTCTCGTTTGTATGACGATGGTTTTATTAACTGTTTTGAATTGAATAATTATATTTCAGTTCTAAGAAGAACGTTGTTTATTTCTTTGCTATTCCTACGTGATGGTGTTTTTGAAATTGAAATGTCTTATTCGAATACAAATGAAAGTTCTATGTTTGTTGTAAGCAATAAAAGAGCCAAGACTAACTTGGACTCTGCTCTCTTGTGGCATGGTCGTCTTGGACACATTAGCAAGAAACACATGGAGAAGTTGCAACACGATGGACTTCTCAACTCATCTGACATTAAGTCTCTTGAAAAGTGTCTTGCTTGTATGTCTGGTAAGATGGCTAGAAAACCTTATTCACATCAAGTGGAAAGGGCTAAAGATTTACTTGGACTTATACACTCAGATGTATGTGGCCCATTTAGAATCACTTCAAGGAAAGGAGCAAATTACTTGTGACTTTCACCGACGACTATAGTCGGTATGGTTATGTTTACTTGTCAAACATAAACATGAAGTGTTTGAAACATACAAAGTGTTTCAAAAGGAAGTAGAAAATCAACTCGGGAAGACCATAAAATCACTACGTTCTGATCGTGGAGGTGAATATATGAGTCAACAGTTTTTGGATCATCTAAAGGAGCACGTGATTATTGCCCATCGAACTCCTCCTTATACTCCACAACACAATGGTGTATCTGAGAGGAGAAATCGAACCCTGCTTGACATGGTGCATTCTATGATGAAACAAACTACTCTTCCAAAGTCCTTTTGGGATTATGCCCTGAGTGCTGCAGACGATTCTCAATATGGTTCCAACTAAGAAGGTTGAAAAGACACCATACGAAGTACGGTATGGGCAAGCCCCTAATTTTGCTGCCTTACTTAAAAGTTCAGGGTTGTGAGGCACTTGCTAAGCGTGATACACTTACCAAACCTGACAAACTTGAACCTAGAGCTATTAAGTGTATCTTCGTAAGATACCCTAAGGAAACTATGGGATATTCTTTCTATCTTCCATCTGAGAACAAAGTTTTTGTTGCTCGAAATGCTGAGTTCTTTGAGAGTAATCTTATGGATCTTAAAGCAAGTGGGAGTATGGATGATCTTGAATTAATTCAAGAAGAAGATACAAATCCTTCTTTAGACTCTAGCATTCATCATAATGAGGATGATCAAGAAATTGAAGAACCTCAAAGTGATATTGTTCCCATTCGAAAGTCTAATAGGACACGTCGTGTCTCTGACCGTATGTGTTTATACATTAATGAGGAACATGAGTTAGGGATCTTGGTGAACCCAATAACTATAAAGCTACATTCTTTGCCGATCCTTAATCCAAGAAATGGCTTGATGCAATAAATGTGGAAATGCAATCCATGAAAGACAATGATATCTGGGTCTTAGTTGAGCTTCCTCCTAACCGCAAGGCCGGTTGGCAGCAAATGGCTCTTCAGAAGAAGACCTGACATGGATGGTAAGGTATACACCTTTAAAGCTCATCTCGTAGCAAAGTGCTTCACTCAAACCTATGGGATTGATTATGAAGAAACCTTTTCTCCTATAGTAGACATTAGAGCTATAAGGATTCTCAAAGCCATAGTTGCATACTATGACTTTGAGATATGGCAAATGGACGTCAAAACCGCCTTCCTCAATGGACATCTTTACGAAGAGGTCTATATGGAGCAACCTGAGGGTTTTGTTGATCCAAAATATCCTAACCGTGTATGCAAGCTCAAGCGTTCCATTTATGGACTTAAGCAAGCATCGAGGCAATGGAATAAACGTTTTGATGATGAGATAAAGAAATTTGGATTTTTTCAACATCAATATGAGCCATGTGTATATCATAAAGCTAGTGGGAGTTATGTCACTTTCCTAATTCTATATGTTGATGACATATTGATTATGGGAAACAATATTCCAATGTTACAAGATGTAAAATCCTATCTTGGAAGATGTGTCGCCATGAAAGATTTGGAGAATTTGCTGATATATTCTTGGAATTAAGATCTATCGAGACAGATCTAAACAATTGATTGGTTTGAGTCAAAGTGCTTACATTGAGAAAATCTTGGAAATATTTTGTATGGAGAACTCCAAACGTGGCGCAATCCCAATGCAAGATAAGCCTAAATTGAGTAAGTCATAAGGTCTTTGAAACACACTGTTCGTAAAGAGCGCATGCAAAGAATTCCTTATGCTTCAGCTATAGGTTCTATTATGTATGCTGTGAGATGTACTCATCCTGATGTTGCGTTCTCATAGAATGTGACAAGCGATTTCAACGGCGAATCTAGGTGAACTTCATGGACTCTGTGAAAAATATTCTTAAGTACTTACACAATACTAAGGATATGTTTCTGAACTATGGAGGGAAAGATGAACAAGAGCTCAGGGTTTCTTGCTACACTGGATGCTTTGGATATCCTTGATGATGTCTTTGATGACTTAAAATCTCGACTGATATGTATTTTTTCTAATGGAGGTCTTTGTTGATTGGAAAAGCACTAAGCAAAGTATTTTTTCTACTTCATCTATTGAAGCTGAGTATATTCTTTGCTTGTGCCAGATGCATCAAAAAGGTCAGATGGATTCAGAATTCATTTCTGGGTTGAATATTGTTCCCACAATTGAAGAACCCATACATATGTTGATAACGCTACACGCGTCGTTCGGGGTCAAAGGAACTTCCTTTTCGTCGAGCAAGTTTTTCAACACCCTATCCAGTGAACCTAATCGTTGTAGTGTAGTATTAGGGTACGCCAGGAATTGATATCGTTCTCTAGGGGAATAGGAATGCTAGTGAGAAGTTACTACGCTAAGGTTGGGGAGGAAGATTATTTTTTTATCTTTTTATGTTTTTAGGAAATGGAAAGGTATGAATCTCGGGTATGGATTTGGGGGTTGGTATTTCTATTGATTACTTCTACTTATCTAATTATCTAAACTAAGGTGTATGTAGTCTATGTCTAATTATTGTGTGCTCGTATGATGATTTAAAGATGTGTTTACTTAGGTTTTATTACTCCTTAATTATCTCCTATTGATGGTTGAATTGTCACGTCCTTATTCTTAATCATGTTGTGTGTCTAAGGATTAAGTAGGGTATGCGTTTATCCCTATCTCTTTGAAACTACCAAAGGTTAATGAGTACAAAATCTCTAGGATTTATAAACTTTAACTCTAAGGTACTCTTGGATGAAAGCTTAGCCTACAATGACTCTAGGTACTATAAGCTAAGGTTCACAAAGATTAATCAAGCATTAACTACACAACGAATGACCTATCGCAATACTAGATCATTAACAATTAAGATAAGAGACAACCAATCAATATTCAATAATTAAGTTTCATATTCCCTAAGCAAACACACAAGTAAATTAGCTGGACATGGAAAACATGCAAGCATACACACATAAGTAATTGAAGATAATTGAATTAATGAAGTAAAACACTTATCTTGATGTAAGATAGGGTATGGAACCCTAAAATACTGAAAAGACAGCCTTGGTTCGGTTTAGGTTTTACCCAAAAGACTACACACTAAAACTAAAAATTGGATTCTATATATAAGATTACAAATGCAATCTGTCACCTTATGATTGTGCGACGCCGGACGCCGTCATTAGGGTTTTGTCTTGCCACGTTAGTCTTATGACGGCGTCACCTTATGCTTGTGACGCCGTCCCTTCCCTCGACGCCGCCCTGATCAAATCTAGGTCAGTTCGGAGCTTGCGAAGACCTACTCTTTAAACCTGAAGCCGTCACTTGAAAATAAGAAATTGGGCTAACTGCCGCCGTCACAAAAGTGGTCCGACGCGTCGCATAGATAACAACTTGACGCCGCCCCCTTCGGGCCTACCGGGAAAGTGTCTCGATTCTTGACTTTGGCCATTTTCTTCGTATATTCGCGCCTTTTCGTCCGAATAAGTGTCATTCCAGCATTTTGCCTTCAAGATACCTAAAAAGTGAAAAGGAACAATATTAAGTAATAATGGATACAAAAGTGATCAAATAAGGGCTTAAATGACCCCTCAAAAAGGTACATTTTAAAACCTTATCAAATATCCTTACACTTGGTATTTGTTTGTCCTCAAGCAAATGTGCTTTTGGCCAATTAATTTATAAGTTAGGGGTCATGAAGCATTGGTTTAAAACAATACACAACACATATAAGCCCCACAAAAGTCATAACAAGCACGGAAACTACATACTAGCACCTCACATGGGGTGTTTGGATACTCACATCTCTCGGGTGTATATGAAATATAACAAGCTGGAAATGGAAGATAAACACTCATTAACCGGTCCTAGTACATAGATTACCATAGGCTTGAGACTAGATCAAACCTCCATCGCTTTGGCGTAAGCACCTAGGAAAGACTATCCAAGAGGTCTTTTAAAGGGTTGTAATGTTAGGCTTACGGTAGGGGAACAAAGGGTTTGGTGGGATAGGCTATTTAGTGGTGGCAAGTCAAAAATCTTTATGTTACAAGCATGCGAAGAATGGCGTTGCTAAGCCAAGACTCGACACTCTAGACTCTAGATAACTGAAATAAACAAACATAAATTTAAAGATAGATGTAGGATGGTAGCCCGTATGTTTTTTTTAATCACTCTATTTTTTTCTATTTCTTTTTCGATTTTTTTTTCCATACACTTTTACTCTACCATCCTCTACGATAACATCAAAATAATAGGGATTTATAGGCACATCCCTACACTTGAGTTTTTATTACTTCTAACACTAATATGACCCGAATTGAAAAGATCAAAACACTTGGATTACATTATTATGCAAATAAAGGGAATTTGAATTTAACATTCCCTTCCCGTCATTTCATAAACTTTAACTTTTCCCATGAGTCCCAATCGCCCCAAAACTGTGTACAAAGGATATGACTCGACTTAGCAACTTATGCAAGCAACTAGATAATTGAACTAAGGGTTTAGGGTGATAACAATAATGCACTAAAAGTGAGTGCATACAAGGTAGGCTAAGGCGATTTGGGTGTACATTTGGGGGTGGGGTGTAAACAATGCTCTTCATTGATATTTCGAAAACCGAAACATCACGAGAACCCCGCAAAAGGATAGGCTCGAGGGTTAACTAGGGGTATCGTGTACTAAAAGTGAGCACAACGCAAAGGTGTGGGGGAATTACTCAACCGATGTGGAAGAAGTAATTATATAACGGGTATCAAACAAGGGTTATCCTAATGCCTCTTATCATTTAGTTATTCCTAACTACACAAGTGTAGTCTTACTAGCGATCTCGGGATGCATCACAAAACAAGTTCTAGAATCTATTATAATATCGGTTCACACTTTAAGCATTAAAGATGAATGCTTTAATTCCTACTAATCTAAGGGCGATCCTCACATTTTGGGTGGAATTTAGGTGGTAAAGGGTTTTTGTGCTAGTCATGTAACTTCCTATCCATGAGACGCTTTTGTTAAGACTAATGGCCCACTCCTATATGTCATGAAAAAATAAAAATTTGGTGCCAAAATTACCCTAACCGACATTTTCTCATGGTTTATTACGCAAATGCAATTGGACAAAGCAAATAATCAAGGATAAGCATAGTTTCAAAGTTCCCGTTTTATTTTCCCTCCCTACACTTAAACTGAACATTGTCCCCAATGTTCCCCGAAAGTATCAAAGTTATGATAATAGAAGGTAATAAAAAATGAAAGAAACTAATACTCCCCTGATTAGCTCGGTAGGATCCGTGTAAAGTGGTGGTTACATCTTTCTTCAAGAAGAACGTTTGCGTGAAAATCTCCTTCTCATCTTATGTATCTTCTTCTTGGTAAATTAAACCTGCACACTTTGAAGAAAACAAACGAAAGCTTCGCGTAAAATCGGCGGTAATAATATATATAGGACTCTACTTAACTAGGATATAATGCTTGTGGAATGGATGTTTACAGAATTTCGAAAATTAAGACTCGAAAATTCCAAAAATTTATAAGCAGCTCAGAAAACGAGAAAAAGTAATCGGGTTGTTTCGCTCTTCCTGGCCCGTCAGTTATCCTAACAAAAACTGGTCTGCGATTTTATGGAAAAAATTTTGGAAAATTTACATCTTTAGAATCTGGAAAAATTTCCTGCAAAACATCCATTATGACTCGATACAAGCATTTGACTCGAACAAACACACATGTATATCTTTTTCATAATTGTAATTCTCATGTTTACGTTTCTTTTGAAAACGTGTGTAATCCTCCCTACACTTATCCCTTATGTAAAATGCCTTTATATGTAATTAAGACGAGGTTAAAGACAAAATAAAGCATTTTTACAAATTTAAACATGAGAACAAACAATTAATAAAAGATATAAGACACAAACAAGCAAACAATTAAGCATGAGTTGCCTCTCACGAAACGCTTTTCTTTATTTATGAGTCTTGTAGCTAGACTCGAAGTTGTGCCCCTACGTGACTTCATTACCATCGCCTTCTTCCTTTGCTCGCCCTTCGTCAAAAGGACGTAGACGTTGTATGCTTACCGTGGATTCCTTACCAACGTCGTCTATTATGGTAACTGTTCTATTCTTAAGATTGGTTTCCTTCACAGATAAGGCCCAAACCATCTTGGTTTGTTTCTACCTCGTAATGCCCATATTCGTGATTTGTATAAGAGTACTTTCTCTCCCTTTAAAAATTCCTTAGGGTTCTTTTGTGTTTTGGTATGCAAGGGGTTATTTCCTAACTTTTTATCGCGCTTCCACAATGTTGCATGTAGTCCTTGAACCATGAAATCTCTAAGCCCTTTTTCCCAATCGTTCATTTTCTTCTTAACCACATTGTTAGGGATTTTTGGATTCTCATCCGTATTCTTCTCCATGATCTTAAGAGGATACATTGGAACAATGGGTATCCTAGCGTACCCTTTTTCACTTTTAAGTATCATGATGCCCTCCCCGCATTTGATGGTTGCTTTGGCAGTGGCCAAAAAAGGTGTCCCAAGAATGAGTGGCATGTTTCTATCTTCCTCAATGTCTATGATCACGAAATCCACCGGATAAACGATATTAGCCACCTCTATTAAAACATCCACTGCGATTCCTATAGGGTAGACATAGGTGTGATTTGCTAAGGAAGTGATAGAAACTAAAAACGTATGAAGATAGCTTGATCGTTTATGAGCCTTAGGGTTTAACAATAACATATACAGGATGCAGCGTAGAATAAAAGAACAATTAGTGTTGCTGACACGCTTTTATTCACTAACACTAACTAATATAGACGTTTATAGGAACATTTTGTCTAGATAATAAACTAATAACCTAGGAGTTTACAAGACTAACGCCTAGGACACACACCTTTACTAGACGTCTACATTATGGAAGACTTGTATAAAACCTACACCTATGTCCTCTTTATATACTAGAGAATAAGGACTAATAAATAAAACTTCTTTTGCAAGCAAGTCCTTCCATCTTTTTGTAGGTTTTATACAAGTCTTCCATAATGTAGACGTCTAGTAAAGGTGTGTGTGTGTCCTAGGCGTATAGTCTTGTAAACTCCTAGGTTATTAGTTTAGTTATCTAGATGTGTTCCTATAAACGTCTATGATTAGTTAGTGTTAGTGAATAAAAGCCTTGTGTCAATAACATAATTGTTCTTTGTTATTCTGCTGCGTATGTATATGTTATTGTTAAACCCTAAGGCTCATAAACGATCAAGAAACTATCTTCATTACGTTTTTAGTTTCTATCACTTTCCTTAGCAAATCACACCTATGTCTACCCCATAGGAATCGCAGTGGATGTTTTAATAGAGGTGGCTAATATCGTTTATCCGGTGGATTTCAAACACGATTCTTGTACGAACTTCCCTAGACGAAGTAGCAGAAGTTGAGATAATTAAATCTCACCATGAATGAAACAATCTTGTCTTCCATGCTTTCCCTTGACTTAAACATGTCACTCAAACATCTCTTCCCATTTTTGTTATCAACAAATAGAGAATGAATAAACCGTAGAAACTTCCCCTCGAGTGATGCATGAACATCAAGTGATTCTTCAAAATCAGAGGCTTTATGTAATGATTACTTGTGAAGAAAACCGAGTATAACGAATTTGATGAAGAAGTAGAATTTCCCAAACTTGTGTCTTAAATCTTGTACTATCCACGGAACTCCATACTTAGACGAATCACCAAATATAAGTAGAGCGCAATCCCTTGACAAAATCCTCAACTAATATGAGACAATGAGCACTACAATGTAACTCCTTTAAGTGATAGCCAATGTGTGCATAGAGCATCATAAGAAAAATCACACATTGCTAGATTCATCAAGCTATATGATAAGAACACAAACCTGTGAAACTCAACTACAACATTAAATAAATTATATTCAACCTTCTTCGTAATCAATTAATCCATAAGAATCAAATACGATCCTTTTTGAATCCTTTAAGAACATAAACTTCTTCCTGTGTGTGTGAACAATAACCTGTGTGTGTGTCGTCCAAAAACCATAACAATAGTTATGCTTGACTTCCCCTTAATTCCAAATCTCCTCGTAATAAACCATTATACTGCCAATCCAAATAAATTTTGCCATGAAAAAACCTTGATCAGTACTTTGTAAGAACAAGAGACTTTGAATGAATACGAGAAGCAGTACTTTGAATGAGACTTGACGCAGCAGCAGATACTTTGAAAATATACGGGCAAGACTTTAAAACTCCAAGCAAGATTTCTGCGCCCAATGAGCAGATTACTTTAATTCAAGAGCAGTACTTTCATCCTAATGAGCAGTACTTTCATGTCCAAGAGCAGTACTTTCGAACTCAGAGCAAGACTTTGAAAAAAAAAAAAACCTAAAGTACTTTGAAAAGGGTAGCAGAGTACTTTGCGTGTTCCAGCAGTACTTTAACAGCAGCCAACTTTGACAGCATATATCTTTCACATAAAAGCTCAGATCGAAGATCCCTCTGGTGGAAAGTTAGATTGATATATAGAGACAATCCACCTAAAATTTCGTTACGATCCAACGGTTCACGAAAAAGTTATGATCGTTTCAAAACAGTCCTGCAGAAGCCTTACGGAAATTTCTGCAGCAGACTTCGACTGCTTATATCTTTTGATTGAGAGCTCTAATTGACAATCCCTTTGGTGAAAATTTAGATAGATATACTGAGATGCACCAGCCAAAATTTTAGCTCGATCCAACAATTCAATAAAAAGTTATGGCCTCTTGAAAACAATGCTGTAGAAGTAATACGAAAATTTAAGACTCGAATTTTTTTTCTTCTTTTCTCTTTGAAAAACCTTGTAGATCCTAGATATCACGAGCCCCAGGCTCTGATACCACATGTGAAGATCGTTGTAAGCTTTTAGACGAGGTCTAATATTATATCTAGGAACACATAATAATGAAAGCGGAATATTCAAACATAGAATTAATATTATTATGAACAAGGTTTTTCATTATCATAAACTAACTAACTAACTATAATAAAGATCAAAGACTTGATCTAACACTAACTAACTAAACCCTAGGCGTTTTCCCTACGCCTAGGTTCCCACACACACACACCTTTAGACGTCTACATCTTGTACGTACCATAAAACTAATGACCATATGTCTCTTTATATACTAGAGACATCTAGGGTTTACAAGAGGAATCATAATACAATTAGGAAACTAAATATTCTTTTAAGCATATCTTCTAGAATCTTCCAAATCCTCCATCTTTTGTAGTTTCCCTTCTTGTTACTTTTAGTCCTTCATATTTCATTCTTCTTGTTTTGTATCATCAAATCTATAATAGACCCAACAGAAAGTCTAAGATCGGTCTTAGCTGGCTTCTCCCTAGTCAACTTATTATAGATTGATGATGGCATTATGTTAACATCAGACCCTTGATCGGCTAAGGCATTTATATTATCAATGTCACCTATGCTACATGGTATCACGAAGTTCCATGTGGTGTCTCGTCTTTTAGTTACTGGTTTTTTTAGAACCAGCTCATATAGAGGTCCCATAGGCATGGTGTCATACTCTTCTTCTGATATTTTTCCTTCAAGGGCTTCCCTAAGAACCTCATTGTACTTAAAGTTGTTCACTTGGTTAACAATGGTTTTTTTGTTAATTTCGTGCTTAAGGTAATACTCAATGGTCTCTGGCTCATTATTAGGTTCAGCCTCCTCCCTCTTGCTTTTCTCAGTTTTCTTCTCCTCAACCTTTCCATCTTCAGGCATAATGGAAATGGCGTTAACAAACGAAGTGGGGGGATAATCATTGCTTCTCACTAGTACCTTTTCGGGGACTTTTGTCTTGGTATATTCCTTTACCATGTTCATCATTTCCGTCATTTTTGCCTGCATTTCCTCTCTTTGCCTATAAACCTCCTCTTCAAATTTTGCTAATCTTTCCGTATGAGCTTCCATGTACTTCCTCATTTGTTCCTTAAAGCTTGGTGAGAGTGGTATTGGGGAAGTAGAACGGAAGCGCCGTTCGGAATTAAGATTTTGCCCACGACTTGGGGATTCGGAGAAAGGAGTTGGGTGGTTGGTGGAATTGGCGAAATTGACTATTTCCCGAGGGATTTGTACGGGGGCTCTCTTGTGTCTTTCGATCAGATAATCAATCCTTCTCTCAAGAGCACTCATTTACTCCTCGGTGACGTTGGAAGATTCAATAGGAGTTTATATGGCATTAACTATTTTAACGGGGGTTTCAGGGGATTCATTCCAATCTTCGTAGCTTTGATCGGCAAGCTTTTCAATAATATCCCAAGATTCCTCTGCGTTAAAGTAGCTAAGCCTTCCACCGACGGCTTGATTAATGGATCGCCTTGTGATGAAATTGGTATGGTCATAGAAGATTTGGATTTGAAGCCAAAGATCAATACCATGATGAGGTACTTTATGGAGTAAGTCCTTGAATCGAGTCCATGCTTTGTAGAGAGACTCGCCTTGAAGTTGTTGAAACGTCAAGATGTCTCGTCTTAGTTTAGTGGTTCTCCCCGGTGGGAATAATTGAGCAAGGAAGCGAGAGGTGAGAACATCCCAACTTGAGATGGAGCCGGCGGGAAGTCGCTCAAGCCAATTACTAGCTTGGTCCCGTATAGAGAATTAGAAGACGCCAGACGCCAGCGTGGTCTCCCCGAGTAGTAGCATCGAGGTCGATGGAATCGAAAATTTTAAGGAAATCCTTAAGATGCTGATTAGGATCTTCAGAACGAAGTCCATGGAATGCACATCCGTTTTGCACCAACCGGATGGTGTCGGATCGCAGGACCGTAGTTTGGGCTTGGTCGGGAAGCTCAATGGTGTTTCTATATCCTAGGTGGCTTGCTCTTGAGTATTCACCAAGAGTACGGGCTCTTGGCGGGTCATTGGATGGTAGGTTGATGAATGGTGGTGGGTTATCACCTTCCTTGATGAAAAGTGATGAGGTTACGAACAAAGGTCACGAAGAAGGGGGATAGACTACGAGGAAGCTAAAAAATGGGAAAAAAGTCTTACTTGATAGGAATCAAGCAAGGAAACCTAAACGAGGTGGACTCCTAACTAGCTATTCTATTCTCCGGCAGCGGCACCAAAAACTTGATAACGCTACACGTGTCGTTCGGGGACAAAGGAACTTCCTTTTCGTCGAGCAAGTTTTTCAACACCCTAGGCAGTGAACCTAATCGTTGTAGTGTAGTATTAGGGTAAGCCATGGGATGTGATATCGTTCTCTAGGGGAATAGGAATGCTAGTGAGAAGTTACTACGCTAAGGTTGGGGAGGAAGATTATTTTTTTATCTTTTTTTATGTTTTTAGGAAATGGAAAGGTACGAATCTTGGGGTATGGATTTGGGGGGGCTGGTATTTCTACCGATTACTTCTACTTATCTAATTATCTAAACTAAGGTGTATGTAGTCTATGTCTAATTATTGTGTGCTCGTATGATGATTTAAAGATGTGTTTACTTAGGTTTTATTACTGCTTAATTATCTCCTATTGATGGTTGAATTGTCACGTACTTATTCTTAATCGCGTTGTGTGTCTAAGGTCGTAGGGTATGCGTTTATCCCTATCTCTTTGAAACTACCAAAGGTTAATGAGTACAAAATCTCTAGGATTTATAAACTTTAACTCTAAGGTACTCTTCGGATGGTTTAGCCTACAATGACTCTAGGTACTATAAGCTAAGGTTCACAAACATTAATCAAGCATTAACTACACAACGAATGACCTATCGCAATACTAGATCATTAACAATTAAGATAAGAGACAATCAATCAATATTCAATAATTAAGTTTCATATTCCCTAAGCAAACACACAAGTAAATTAGCCGGACATGGAAAACATGCAAGCATACACACAAGTAATTGAAGACATAATTGAATGAATGAAGTAAAACACTTATCTTGATGTAAGATAGGGTATGAAACCCTAAAATACTGTACAAGACAGCCTTGGTTCGGCTTAGGTTTTTACTCCAAAAGACTACACACTGAAAACTAAAAAATTCGGATTCTATATATAAGATTACAAATGCGACGGCGTCACCTTATGATTTGTGACGTCGTCGAGTCGCCGTCATTAGGGTTTCGTCTTGGCCACGTTAGTCTTGCGACGGAGTCACCTTATGCTTGTGACGCCGTCCCCTTCAGCTCGACGCCGTTTGGATCAAATCTAGGCGTTCAGAGTTGCGACGACCTACTCTTTTAAAACCTGAAGCTGTCACTTGAAAATAAGCAATTTGGCTACTGAGCCGTCACAAAAGTGGTCTGACAGCGTCGCAGATAACACCGACACCGCCATCCCTTCGTTCCAAATACAGCTGCCTGAGTGTCTCGATTCTTGACTTTGGCCATTTTCTTCGTATATTCGCGCCTTTTCATCCGAATAAGTGTCATTCCAACATTTTGCCTTCAAGATACCTAAAAAGTGAAAAGGAACGATATTAAGTAATAACGGATACAAAAGTGATCAAACAAGGGCTTAAACGACCCCTCAAAAAGGTACAATTTAAAACTTTATCATATGTATTGTGATAATACTGGAGCCATTACTATAGCTAATGAAAGCGGAATCACTAAAGGTGCTAGACATTATCGCGCTAAAGTTCATTATCTTCGAGAGACCATTGAAATGGGAGATGTGAAGATATTAAAGGTTCACACAGATGACAATCTAGCGGATCCATTTATGAAAGCTTTGGATTTCCCTAAGCATTCTAAATTGACTAGAGAAATAGGTTTGGTACCTGCTAGTAGTCTCATGTAAACTGTGTGTTAATTAGTATTTGGATAATTTGGAGTTGTAAGACAATTATTATTTTCTGATTAATAAAGATAGGAGATATTTTTTATTATATTCATATAATCTATTATTCCATTTTTGCATGTTTAATCCATGAAATGATTTATCATTAAAAATATGTCCATTATCGGTTAACAATATGGGAATATTGTTATGATAAGGCAAATGTGAGTGTTGGTTATAATTCTAACGAGAATTCGAATTGTTCCCGCCAAACTCATATGTATTCACTAGAGATGCATATTGGATTCCCCAACTTTCAAACATTTACTTTTGGATCCTTGTCATAAGTAAAATATTGAAAATGGTTTGTTATCTTCATCCTTAGACTTGAGATGCAAGCAAGTTCTGTTATGTGTGGATATCATTTTTTGTAAGTATACGCAAAACGCTATCTGAATAAGGTAGTTATAAAGGCTATATTTCGGAGTGATGTGAAGCTGCATCCACAACACTTGTAGTCAATAAAGGATTTGTTACTCCACTTGATATGTGCAGAAAGATACCATGGCGCCTCTTCAGATTTAATCAGATAATTGTTTGGCCAAACCCAAAGGGTAATGCAAGATGATTCTTGATTACATTTGGTATATCTGAATTAAAATCTATAACGAGATTCTAAATGGTTAAACTATATGGAATGATTAGAGATCCATAATCCATGGTTTAACGGTATCTATAACAAAGGATGATTAAAGCAAGACACTGAATGACCATGCTACTGAGAAACTTTTACGAAACTATTCTCTCAGACACTTTTTGTTAAAAAGCGAGTGAGAGTGTTTGCTAGGCGTTTTCGTCGTTAGTTTTGTGTGCCATTCGACACACCAACTCCCAAGTGGGAGCTGTTGGTTTGTGGGAGTCTTAAAACACGACAAAGCAACTAAACGTGTATGAGCCGATGGGGGCACACGCGATAAACACGAGTATACGTGTTGAACGTAAACTAATACTTGAAGTATATTTACCCGTTATGCAATACTTGACCCGATTATTATTATGACCCGTGGGCTTGTTTTAAGTTCCTGTTATGGGTCGTATGAGACATGGCTTGGGCCCTAGAGTCTTAAAACTGATCGGGTACAAAGTGGATTGGGTTTGGAACTTGTTGAGCAAGTTTAATCCTAATAGAAGTCGGTTTAGGTAGCTGTATATATATAAACCCATACCTTCTACCATGTACGCATAACAACATCAATATAATCCCTAAAACCGATTACTTTGATACTCTTTCTGCTCTTGGTCATTAGTCTCAAGTTAGCGATTAAGGGTTTTGTAGTTTGATTGAAATCTAAACTTGTAATCAAGAATAGAGTTTAGTTGAATTGATTGGTACTTGTTTCCTTGTCTCCTTGTCGACAAAAACAGCAGAAACAAGTGGGAGAATCTGCTCCTGCTCGTGGTTAAACATATCGGACAGAAGCTGTACATATCGGACAGGTTGTGTCCGATATTGGGTAAAGTGAACGAAACTGTTTTATCAGTTTCTTGGAGTTCTCGGATAGGACAAGCTATGGTCTTGGGTTTTCTGATTCGCGGGCTTTCATATTCAAGTGATCAAGGTTGTTGATTGGTTTTATAGTTACGTTCTCAACTAGCAACAATCGGTATACGTGTATCGGGTTTGTGTGTGATACTCTTCGAGGTATCTATTTTAGATATTTAAGGTTTCGTTAAGGTTTCTTGTTCCGTTACTAGAGATCAATTGCCAAGCAAGGTTAGCTTTTCTTAACTAGATCCAATATCCGCTGCATACTCGTAGAGGTTACTGGTTAACTTGTTCTAAAATCCCAACAGCTTGAAGAGAACGGGCACACACCCTTTTCCCTCCTCCAAATGACATTGTTTTGTGCATATCAGTGGTTTCATTTTCCTTCATAAACCTATCAGGATTATACTCTTCAGGATTTTACCACACATTCTTCTCCATGTTACATCCATAAATGTTTACCGTTAAAAGTGCCAAAAAATATCAAAACTTGTTAGGATTTACGAATAAGTTACCTTGTATTGTGTATGAAAGGAAGAATCACAAAATATGGAAAGAATTATAGAGATGATTAGTGTAAGTGTGTAACTTACCAAAGGAACACAACCTCGGTTCCAGCCGGGACACGGTACCCTCCTAATACTATATCTTCGTGCACATGTCTTAATGGAATCATTGGAGCAGGACTGTGCCTTCTCAAGGTTTCATGAAAAATAGCAAATAAGTATGTCAGGTGAGATAGATTTTCCTCTGTGATCTTGCGGGACCCACAAACACTTTGGATGTCCCGGTAGAGACGATCCTGAGTTGAAAGAAAGTGAATTAGACCATATTAATCTTTACAAAAGATATTTAATATACATAGACAAAGGTACAAATTAAAGATAAAACCCATTTGAATTAATTTTTTGCCGCAAACTTTCGTAAACAATATATTGATTGATTTCATTTTTATTTTGTTATACGAACCTGCATTTTGGGACTTTTTGTAAGTTCATACATTGCCCATTCTGTGGCGACCATAGTAGTGTCTGATGATTCAATAATTGGCTCCCATATATAGTAACATAATCAATTGTTCATCTGTAAATGTTTTTGCTTCTGATATCATGTAATCGATGTAGCTGTTCAAGTTATATTTTGAATAGATTAGATCAAGTTAATATTATGCGTAAGTGATATTAACAATAAAATACATCTATAAAATGAAATTATCAAATACCTCCCCTGAAGCAATACGTTTCTTATGCTCTTTAATTAGGTCTTTCATCACAGCCTTCCTCCAGATATACATTTGTTGGATCATGTTCTCAAACTTTTTATTTGGGACCCACTTGAGATACGGGAAGAAATCCCTCCAGTCAAACTCAAGGGCGGCCATCAACGGGTCAACCGCCAAGACTTGAAAGATCTCGTCTCGTTTCATGGTGATTCCAAGATCCTCCACATTTAAGCTTTCCACATCCTTTCCCATTGTCTGAAAAGTAACAAAAGAAATTCAGTTTCTTTAACACACCTAATATCACCGACATACATATTGTTTAAGAAAATTAAGTTTTATAAAGCTCACTTGTTTCATTGCCAATCCAAAAAGTTCAGATTGGAATATTTTCCTTAGATCCACTTCTTCTTTGGGAGAGTTGTTAACAATTGCGTGAAGTTGCTTTAATATATTCTCAATCCTGAAATCTCTATGGACATGTTGTTTCCTCTGAAAATTCCAAAATGATAGTTTAAAATAAGTCTATTAGAATTCAATCATACACACTTTTTCAATACCAACCTGAGCATTTGGTCCTAACATAGCGGTGAGTATATGGCGTTTGAGAGTCATGTGATAATCATTGTAATCACTCATAGCAAGCATGGTTTTATCAGCAGTGATGACCGTTAATGCCTTGGATAGGTTTCTAGTTGAAATAGACGAAAATCTGGTAACCAATGCCTATAAAATGCATGAAAGAGAACACATTCAACAACATACAATTTGTTAGTGACGGGCACAAGATTCAAGACCGAGAGTCGTAGAAGTTATTTTTCTACGTCATAACACTTTGAACCTTGTTACGCCGTAGAACTCTCAAATAGGGTTTTGATGTCGGCTTTTAAGTTATTACGCCGTAAAGGCTTCTACCACACCATTTTCCTTTTTATGTTTAGGTCTGTTTTTACTATATTTAGGTCACTTTTTTTCCAAGTTTTATATCCATATAAATATAGGGCTCATTAGTATTGTAATTCATTTTGGATCATTAATATAATTGTGTTTAGAGTCTTACTCTTGTTAATGTTTTATTCCCTGGAGGTTTTATCCTCATTATCAACCCTTGGATTAGAGTTTACAAAATTCGCTTTCACGTGCTGCGTCAGTTGGCATGAAGCTTCTTCGTATCCTGATGGTAAGTGCTATAGAAGTCTTGGATGGTGAAAGGTGTAGAAGATACAAAAACCCATATCGTTGGTGGGGTATGATTCGGAGACTACATGGATCATGGTAAGACCAAATCCATGAAAGAACTTGATAGGAGTTACTCTATGCTACAAGAACTATGTTCCGTAATCGTAGGTGAGGCATCGATGCACATAAATCGCGAGGGTAACAATTATGGAGGTTCAATAATTCTCCCAACCATTAGTTGATCCATTGACAATCGTAGGTGCAATCAATACCCATTTAATAATAGGAGGGTTAATGAATGAGAGGAAAAGATGAAGATGGAGATTCATCTACCAACAACCAAGTGGTTTCATTCAAAAATTTTGATCAATAATAAGGTATTTTGTTTAATTATTGACAATTATAGTGCTAGGAATTTGTTGTCGAGAAAATTGGTTAGTTATTTTAATTTACTAATAGAGATTTTTTCGATTTGAAAAAAACAAGTTTGTTGGCTTCCCAAATTTATTGGTAGATCTTATAAACGTAAAGTGTTTTGTGAATTGGATGACAAAAAAAATTCTCATATTCGGTAGGGAAAATCAAGACGACAAGAAGTTCAAGGGTTTTATGATTTAAAGCGTAATCACTACATGTTTTTATGGGAAGGAAAGAGAATTGAAATGATTCTATCCAAAGAGCAAGTACATGTACTAATGGCCGATGTTAACATGGAAGAAAATATATTGAAGATCAAGGTTGTTGAAGAACACGTTGAGAACATCAAAGAGCTTCATGTTTGCGAGAAACATGAAGACAAATTGCAACTTTAGTAGAATCAACAAAAGAAGTTATAGTTTTGAAGATGATAAAATGTTAAGGGCTTGGATTGTGAGCTAAAAATGGATTCCGAATGCGTCCATGATTTATAGGTCTATGATTTAGATTATGGCTTAAATTTAAAGATGATTATCAAAAATCCAATTAAGTTTTCATTAGCAAACAAAGTTATTTTTATTTCCATTGAATACTTGGTGAACGTTGATAAGGAGTACACAACCCGATGTTTATGGTCATGGTTTGATCGTTGAGAGTGTGGTAGGCGCTTTAAAAAGATGAATATTCTCGAGTTGATGTGAAGCGCAAATCTACCAAAGATAAGGTTCGTCGTGAGAAGATGTTTGAGGTGGATGGAGTTATTGACGATGAGAACTCGAGGGCGAGTTCTTTTCAAATGAGGGGGAATGATGGAGATAAGATTCAAGACCAAGAGCATAAGAAGTTATTTTCTTTACGGAGTAACACTTTGAACCTTGTTACGCCGAAGAGCTCTCAAATAGGGTTTTGATGTTAGCTTTTAAGTTGTTACATCATAACAAGGTAATTTTCCTTTTTATGTTTAAGTCGGTTTTTAGTATATTTAGGTTACTTTTTATCCAGATTTTATATCCTTATATTGTAATTCATCTTGGATCATTAATATAATTGTGATTCGAGTCTTTACTCTTGTTAAGATTTTATTCCTTGAAGGTTTTATCCTCATTGTCAACCATTGAATTAGGATTTACAAAATTCGTTTTCGCATCCTGCGTCAGAATTAGCCTGAACAACTTGTTTTCTAAACGTGTTAAAAATGAGTTAAGAACAGTATTGGTGGATTATATCAGGAATTTCTAGAAATTTATTGATTTAAAGGGCTCATCTATATATTTTAATATTTTTGAAAAGGTTTATACTGCATAATACGTATAGTTAATTAATCTACTTGTTTACAGTGTTGTTGGGTTATGCATTCAAATCTAACTATAAGTTAACAATGATGATTTGCACACTTTATAAACTTATTGGCACATTTCAATTTATGATGTCTTGACATATTTATCTTTATAAGGTGAAAATGAATAAACATGATTAAGGTTATAAATGTCAAAACACCGTAAATTAAAGTGTGACAATAAATTTATAGAGTGTGCAAATCATCACTCATAAGTTAATGATGACTTTTTCAAATTCATTTTTATCAAAAATTTTGGAATGTAAAAAGTAGGTGAAGTTAGCATCTCCAATGCATGGCTTTTGTAAATCTGTTTACAATTTGTAAAAATATATTCAAAAGACTTTTAGCCTTGTAGCTATCAAACTTTTTAACAAAAGTTTCTCTTTGTGGCACTTTCGTATCAAAAAGAGCTTTTGCCATTTGAGAAGGTTTACAAAAGCTTTTAAGTATATAAATATTGATAAAAGGATGATTTGGCAACATGGTCGTTTTCGGGGTAGTGGTGGGCCGGTGGCCTTGGGAGAGAACTTAAAATGGCCCCCCAAAGTAAAGGTAAATGAAAAGTGTGTCTCCTCTTAAAATATACTCTTTCTATCTCAAAAAGATTATTTATAAACAAAGAAATTATGATATGTGTAATTAATGCTAGTTTTTATTGATAAAAAGTTAATTTTACACTTGGGAGTTGGTGTGTCGAATAGCACACAAAACCAACGACGGAAACGCCTAGCAACGCCCTCACTCGCTTTTTAACTAAAAGTGTATGAGATATAGTTTCATAAAATTTCTCAGTAGCATGGTCATTCAATATCTTGCTCTAATCATCCTTTGTTATAGATACCGTTAACCCATGGATATGGATCCTAACGCATTCCATATAGTTTAACCATTTAAAATCTCGTTATAGAATTTAATTAGATATACCAAATTTAATCAAGTATCATCTTGCATTACCCTTTGGCTTCGGCCGAACAATTATCTGATTAATTCTGGAGAGGAGTCATGGTATCTTTCTGCACATATCAAGTGGAGTAACAAATTCTTTATTGACTACAAGTGTTTTGGATGCTGCTTCACATCACTCCGAAATATAGCTTTTATAACTACCTTATTCATGATAGTGTTTGGCTTATACTTACAAAAATGATATCCACACATAACAGAACTTGCTTGTATCTCAAGTCTAAGGACGACTTTAACAAACCATTTTTAATATTTTACTTATGACAAGGATCCAAAAGTAAATGTTTGAAAGTTGGGGTATCCAATATGCATCCCTTGTGAATACATATGAGTTTGGCGGGACCAATCCACATTCTCGTTAGAATATTACCAACACTCACATTTGCCTTAAATAACAATATTCCCATATTGTTAACCGACAATGGACATATTTAGAACAATAAAATTTATTCAAGGATTAGACATGCAAATATATGATAACAATTATTATATGAATAAATAACAAATACTAAGTATCTTTATTCATTATAAAGTAAAAATTGTCTTTCAATCCCAATTATCCAATACTAAAACAGATATGCATGAGACTAATTAGTAAGTTGAAGTCAAATGTTTCCAATATTCTCAACCTTTCTTTACAAGAAAAACTAAATAGTTATCTGAGTAAATTTTCGGAATACTTGTTTCAAATTTCACATATAGTGAGGGATTTGAAATATAAGATGAGTGTCTTATCTCAGATGCTCATACTATTGCAAGAGTTATAGTATGGAGATGTCGCCCTACCTTGCATGAGGTGTTAGAAGTCAACGACATATTGACAGTCAATTTTACAGTTTCTAAAAGTGTAAAGTATTCTCATTCCTTAATATGTAATGCAACAATGCCCTATGTTGAGCATAACTAGTTAGCAGATTTATCATAAATGATAAAATCCTACTTTAACTAGTATTAATTATCCTCTAGCATCATTGTACTTATACAACACTATGCTTTTATAATTAGTAAACATCTGTATTAAAAATAATCTAAACATTCTCAATTAGATATTGTTGTTGTCAGCTCATCTTGTTCTTGTACAAAAGAAACAACTAGTCCTATACACATTATAATATATACATGATAAATCCTTAGTTAAAAACATAAGGTTTCTATCCATGTAATAAATTATTCCAAGTGAAATATACCATTTAAGACTTGCTCGAATGATATATTGCATTGTGTTGGACTTAATTTTCCGCATTTGTTTATTTCAGATAAACATTTATTTCAAGGTTGTTTGTTTTATTCCCTAAATTCCAAATGAAGTTTCATTCCAAGCTTAAGGATTAATATCTAGCTTAAATGGAATGATATCTTCAACATATAAATTTTAAGGAAAAACACAATGCTCCCACTAATGTCAGATGTACTGAAGAGTTATCTTAATTTAATCAAAATCATATTGTAATTAAATTCAAGATCTCAGCTCCTAGATGCATGATCCAATCCAAACCATGGATTGCTTAAATTTGTATACTATATAAAGATTATATAGATTCATAACCCTTTTTATTACACAATGTCCTTGCAAAATGTAATCATAAAGAAAGAGTTATAAAATTTTAATTCCCATATTCCACATACAAGGGAACATATATGACAATTAATTTCTCTTTATATAATTAATGCGTGTATATATAAGAAAATCTAATCACATTCAATTTTTTAAGTATGATTAAAAACTTCTTATTAAATGCCATGCATTAACATGTATACAATTTTGTCCTTGTGAGTCTTTCTTTAAAAGAAACTCATTCCAACCTCACATGTTAACTGTTAGGTGAAATAACAATCAAGCTCAAAACTCGATTTGCCTTTTAAGGACTGCATCTTATCATTCATAGTTCAAAAACATTTATCAAATTCAAGATGTGATAATGTATTTTAGTAGTTAGTTGATTTACAATAATCTTCTAACTTATATCCCTCAGCATTGATATTAAAAATATCACTCAAGTGATGAGGCATCCTTGCGGATTTATGAATGAGAGTAACATTATACTTTGGTCGACATTTACATGTTTAACCTTAGTATGACATTAATAAGTAATTTTTAGAAGGTTAAGTATTTTGTTCTCTAAAACTTTGAGATTTGCGTATGCTCCCACTTACTTTTGTAAGTAGAGACAATTCACTAAATACTAAGTATTTAAGCAACAATAAATTGTTCTTTATTGGGAACTACAAAATACATTTTAAATTCTCATCTCTAGATTTGTAAATAAAATGCTTCATAAGATTTTAACAAATTCAGAACTGAAATCAAGACATAATGGAATTTCTTCCAACAACTCTAATTAGGGTTTGTAGAAAAACTCTAATTTTGTATCACTCTTTAACCAAAAGTTCTAGCAATAGTTTTGTGTTTCGTCGAGCTAGGACGAACACCAAAACTACAATCTTCAAGCTAGGAAGTGTACATAAATCAAAAATCCAAAAGGGTTTAGGATTCAATTGGTTTGAGTGGAAAAACCGAAAATCCCTAAGGGATTAGGGGTTTCGATTATGAGTTGTCTTGAATACCTTCTTGGTTTGAACTATATTGAGTGTATCCATAACACACGCAATTTTATAACCTTGATATGTTTTGGAAGCAGAGAAATTAAAGCTATCATGAATCAAACAATATGAATAAGGTTTCTTTTAACACATTAAGACATACCATAATAAAGTGGTATTCTATGAGTATTAGAATTGTGAGACTATATCAAAATTCCATAGATAACTTAATTCTCTCTAGACCAAATACTTGTCAATTGGTTCGAGCCAAATTGCATATTAAGTATTTACGAACCAAGTGCATGCTATAATGTATATTCATTGAATAATACAAGAACCTTATGTTCATGTGTTCACAAGAAGACATAACTGTTCAAGAATTATACGTTTATGTGTTTACAAGAAAATAGAACATGTCAATAATACATTATAAATCTTTGAATAATTCAAATGCCCTATTTTTATGTGTTAACTAGAAAACATAACAATTTTACTATATATACTTTATGTTATAAGTCATTGATTAATTCAAGGACTTTATAATTATGTCTTAACATGTAAGCATAATTATACTAAGAAAAATAATCATGAACACAAACTCTTGAGTTCTATAGTAATTTCAAGTTAATTTTATACTTCATAATTATGATTATTATCATTTAACCATAATTATGTTGACTAAAACATGTAGTCAAAATGTTTGAAGTATCTTTACATTATATCATGACATTTGAATGTAGTAGGGCAACAAACATCTTGCGTGTTCAAATCCTAGTAGAATCAGAATTTAGTAGGGCAACAAACATCTCGCATGTTTAAGTCCTAGTAGAATTCTTATTAACATGTACTAGGGCAATAAACATCTCGCGTGTTTAAGTCCTAGTAGAATTATTCGTTTTCTTACCTTGCGGTCAAGAGATACCAATAATATTGTTGTTCCTTGCACACACTTTGAGATTTCTCCCACTTGTGTAAGACACAACATCATATTATGAAAAGGAACAACACGTGATTGTTTTGTGTAAACAATATGATAATGTCATTGATATTACAAGTAGTTTTAGAACCATAACCTTTAATAAGGAATTATGGATTATTATTCTATAGATAAGCTTCAGAGAGCAACTACAGAAAGGCAACGTGTTATCTTATAAAATAAAATTCAATTTTCCTCTAAGCTATGGTCGTTCATATTCAGAAAGTAATGAATTATTTCAAAGCAAGTTTGCAATGATATGGGTGACTAACAAGCAAATAAATCCCGTAGCTCCCACTGAAATTGACAACATTATAGGAATGTTAATTTCAGTGATAAAATGCAATGCTCCCACTAGATTTTTCAACATTGTAGATGTTACAATACCAGTAGAAAGCATATAACAATTTTATATACTTTCCTATTCTCTTCGAATGCCTACGAGTAGCAATGTACTTAGGTATTGAACATAGTATATGAAGTCCTACTTATGTAGATGAGGGACTAGCCATTCATACTTTCATTTAACTTGAATCTTTAGCATGCAATTTCTCCTTTATCGTCTACATAGCCCCAAGGGTATTTAGCACTTTAGGAATAATAAGAGTCCAAGAAAATTACCTAGCGAATATTCTAGTAATTTCTTTACTCTTTGCGGTTTAAACTCATATATCGTGATAAGTGCAAGATGTCATATTATTTTGATAGCTATAGACAAAATATTTTCATAGTTACACAAAATAATTTATCTTTCAATTATTTCAAGACCTTAAAAGGGTAATGAAAGATCATAAGTGAGTTTAACAAATTTTAATCCTATCTTAGTTTGTCAACTAAGGAGAAAAGATAGGTATAAGTCTCACTCTTCTTACCAGGAAAAGAGACTAAGTTTGTCTTTTTAAGAAAAAACAACTTTGTTTACGAATTATGTTGCAACAACACAATTTTATGAGAACATAGAAAGTTCAATTACAATATTTTCGATAATTACATTCTTAAAAGAATTAACTGTCCAATTAATTACTAATTAAGACTAAGATCCATCTTGCACTCCCACTTATTTACCAGAGGTCTGACCAGTGAGTAACTAGGTGGGACAAAAGGTAAGCGACGAGCGTTAATTGCATAATGCAACTCTTAGATTTATGAGACTGATCAAGTCATTAGTAGACAAGTAATAATGTCATGAGCATGTTTAGTTCTCATCTTATGCCTCGGGTCCAAGGTCTGACCACGCATACTCGAAATAAGTCGACCAAGTAAGAACTTGCAAAAATCACCAAAGGTCTTACCTAAGAGTAATAATCACCATGGGTTGGAATGGCCCTAAGGTCTGACCAAAGAAATCAAGCCAAATGCACGTGTTCATAGTTGGGTGGCATAGACTTAAAATTTTACATATAGGGTATTCATATAAATAAATATGGTAAAATCGTGTACAAAGAAGCATGCAAAACAACTTTTAACACTTATTTTAAGAACTTTAAGTGATGACACTATAGTGATCATCATGGTTCACGGTAGCTCCAAATCGAACTCACAGTGAGGCGAAGGACCAGGTTAGCGCTAGGCAATAACCAGAAATCCTTTAGGTGTGACTGCGCGTAGCTCCTTAAACCCCCTTTATAGTTTGTTCTAGTGGGTGAGCCGTACGTCCCAAGTGTCCATAGCGTCTAGTTTTTAAATTCATGAAAAATTTGTTTCAATAGTTTAGGTCACTTTATTTAACAAAAACAATTTTCCACGAATCAAATAGCAGGTCACGATGATCATGGTATTTAGGTGTGTAAATAAAGACCATTATTAATGTTATGACTACGATATGTATTATTCCATATTGCATACAATTAGGTGTCAAAAACATGTAACATTTATGCACATAAGGAATCACAAACATATAAACATAAACATTAGTATAAACACATATTGTTTCGAGTTCTCTCGCGAGTCTTCTCCAAAAGGAGAACCATAAGGCCGTCACTAGGTACGAAACCTAGATCTCCCCATACATCACAAAAAGCAATTGAGTGATTCTTATAGCCGGAAAAACACATAAAAGCATGACAAACTTAATTAACAATTTAAATATACAATTTTATGTATTTAATAATAATATTTAATTCTAATTATCAATATAATTCTAGTTGACAAATTAATTCTAATTAACACTTTAATTCTAATTAACAATTAATATAATTAGTTTGTGTGTCTAGGTATTTTTTATTAATAACTGATAAGTATTGCATATAGTTGTCAAAAAAAAAACGAATAACTAATTAGATTTCATGCAGCCTTTTAACATGTTTATTAAAACGTGTAACCCATAATTACAAAAAATGAGATGGCTCGTGAAGCCACTGTTGGGATTTTATAATCTAGTTAACCAAGTAACGCAACGAGTACGCAGCAGAATATGGATCTAGTTTATGCAATTAGGTTAATACATAATTAATAAACAATAAGTAATAAAAGGGATAAAGAAAACTAATCCTCGTAGTCAACTGCACGCTATAAAACGAACAAGAAACCAAGTATCTAAAATAGATACCTCTACGAGTCCACACACAAACACTTTAACACAAGTACGTTCGATTAAGCTAGTCGAGAACGTTTAATCAATCAACCCCTTGAATTACTTGAATACCATGAACAAAGAATACCCAAGAACAAGTCTTTCAATTCTGTCCGAGAACTCTACACTACCCGAGATCAAAACTAGAGTCACCCGATATTGGACAAGTCGTGTCCGATATATACGTACCCTTCTGTCCGATAAAACCAAAACAGAAATCCACCAATTCTTGCTTCACGATCACAAGGATTAAGCAAGATCAATTAACTTTGAAACCCTAAAATCAACTTGGATCAATAACTAGCAAGTTTAGGTTTCGAATCAAAACCAATCAAGAACCAAATAAAACCCTAATCGGTGTGAAGATAAACCGATCGGGTATATAGTAAAGTGGGATAAATCGATTCTTTGGTGAGTTTAGGGATAGTGTGTGTTAGGATAGAATGGCATGGGGTGTTTGTTTATATAGGACCATAAACCTAATTGTACTTGGACTCAATACTTGAGCTCCAAGTAACAAACCCAAACACCACCCCAATTACATGTCGTCTAGGCCCAAGGCAAGACATAAACCGACCCAAGATTGAAAAGAAACAACCCATGGGTGGTTTAGTGTAATCGGGTATCATGCAAACTAAACGGGTCGTGTATATATTCAAGTAGTAAACGTTTAATACGTACTATCGTGTTTAACGTGTGTGCCCTCATAGGCTCACACACTTCTAGTCATTTCGCGTGTTTTAACTCCCACAAACCAACACCAAGCATATCTATGAGTGTATAAAGGCAAGAAAACATATATAGGCTTGAAAGCATAAAGCCAGGAATAAAACTCTTGAACGTGTAAAAACATATAAGCCTAAAATCATGTGACAATATAGGCAGAATGTAGGCATACATTGGACTAAGTACTGAAGGATTCGGAAACAAGTCGTCGATATAGGTAAAGGTCTATATACCTTAATCCACAACAAAAAATAATAAACAAGATATATAATAGCTTCGATTGAGAAACAGGGGCGGCTCAAGCTTTATAGAGGCCTAAAGCGAGATTCAAATATGAGGCTTTTCCAAAATTTTCATTTTTTTTCTATCCGCTTAATATTAGCTTTTCGAATCATTTGATTAATAAAACATCCAACACTACTACACAAAAGCCTAAAGACACCTCTTAATAGACACTGATTTCATAAAAACCGGATCCTATGGCAAAATACTAGCGGGGAGTTGTAGCGTTAACTGGTTTCCATAAAAAAAAAGATACAAAGACACTGGTATCTATGAGAAATACGATCTATGTGCACTGGTTTAGACTTTTGTTATTATGTTTGTAAACTAATTGTGTTTTTTCTTATTTTTTGGCAATGTAATACGGAGTACTTAACATAAAATATATTTAATTTCCACTTTTTCGAGTTATTTCTAGCCAACTTTTTTTTGCTATCGTATAACTAAACTTTTGAATTTCGATATTTGTGTATATTTTATGACTATTTTATCCTTATATTTTCTAGCCAACCTGTTAGCATCGAAGGGTAAAATCGCCATTATGAACTTGTCATTGTACTATGTCTTGGGCCGCATACCAATAATTATGATAATTTGATGTTCAACAAACGCGCAACGCCAATTATCCCACATTTGTGTAGATTGGGACGGACCGAAAACTAAACAAGTGAAATAGATAATGAGGTTCCTTTTGATCGCCAACAATAATTGTTGTTGGTCCAAAGGATTAGTTGGATGACTATTCTAACTAATTGTACCTAAGGTTTTCATATTATGTTGAAACTAAATACCAGTAAAAACTATAAATTGTATTAACATAGCTAAAGATTTGTTAAAACTCGATACAAAGAGTGTTTTAAATCTAAAATAACAAAACCTAAAAAGCGAAATCTACTTACAATAATCATGTATCTCTTAGCTAAAATCCCTCTCATTTTCTATTTGTGTTATATATCCGGTTTGTTTTGAAAAGTCATTTTCATTCAACCGGAAAAAAACGCCAAACCAGAAAAAACGTTTAACAAAACTTATGATGATTAAAATGGACAACTGGAAAAAGTTCGTTGTTGTAAAAGAACATTAACCTATATACAACGGACTAGAAAATAAAGTGATTGGGTGCACAATTGTTTTTAGCTATATTATAACAGAAAAAACAAAAAAATTGCGATTTAACTTGAAATGGTTGAGTTCGATAGATACTAAGTCTATTTTCACCTACTAATGGATCAATTAAGCAAGTAATATATAAACACAATTATTTTGAACCAGGTGCATTCAAAATTTGATATTTTCTAAGAAAATTAGTACCACGAATCAAAATTTCATCGGGGTACTGTAACACCGCAGGTCCCCCTAGTTCCTAATTCACTGTTTAAAGATATCATTTCGAAATGTGTTCTTATTCGATCTTTGTTGATCTTATTTTCAATATTTTTAAATTAGTTTGTAATTGTAACTTGTATCATCGTGTCTAGGGGTTTCATAAAAGCCGCCCGACTCGAACCTGACCCGAACCAGAATATGACTTTTCGGGTCGGGTTAGTCGGGTCCAAAATCATATTCAGGTCAATTGGGTCAACCCGAATTGACCCAAGTTATAAACAAGGTCGGGTTCGAGTATAATATGTCTCTTACTCGGTTCAGGTCAGCCCGAGTTTCATTTTTTTTCTTTCTAATTTTTATGCAAACACCAAAATTGTATAATTTTTAAACGACATAGGCGTGAACCCGAGCTCACCCAACCCGAATTGACCCGAATCCGAATGACCCAAGTTGTAAAAAAGGTCGGGTTCATATATCTATTTTTGAGCATTGACCCGAACCCCGACCGGATCAACCCGAATAACAGCCCTAATTGTGTCATTGATTCATTAACATAAAACAAGTCATAATTCAAAAAATTTAAATTAGTTTGTACTTGTAATCCATACAGAAATAATCCCGCCAATTTTTTCCCCAAAATTCAAAATTTTACCACTTCTTTTCTTTCATTTCTCTTCACATACTCTCAAACTTCCAATCACCATTAGTATTGCTTTGTATCTCAGTTTCGCTCCTGATTGATCGATATCTATATGGAGGGTATGTATTTCGTTTTGATGTTTTACTAGGGGAGTATCTCTACTTTACTAATCCTCACATCAATTGAACCCCTTATGTGATTGACGTTGATTTGGTGGTCCTTTCGCAAAGGTCTTCTCTTGTTTTAATCACAAAAACAAATTATACATAATCAACTTTGGTCTTCTCTTTGTTAATTTTTGATTAATTCCTGGATGCATTATTTATTTTCCCTAATTACTCTAGTTGTGGTAGCTTTGATTTGTAACTTATGTAAACTTATTAAATACATTTGTATGTGTTCTTGTGCTTGGCCCTTTATCTGTAATTCATGTAAAGTTATTTAGTGGATGTGCGTGGGCCTCGGTTTTTTGGATACTTGAATCAAATTACTGGGTTCTATGACCATGTACAATGTTTGCGTGGACTAGTATATATATTTTGGTATTTAGGGGTTGTCTGTGATGCATGATTCTTTTCATATTATAGTGTTGCTAGCAAATTCTATTCGGAACACATTATGCTCACTGTCGATCTCTTATAGTTGTAACCCGATTGGTTTTGAGTATAGAAAGATAACATTTTTAGTTACACCTCTCAATCTCCATTCATTAAAAAGTCACAGGTCCTAGTTGAGATATCAAGCCCAAGGACTAAGTCGTCTACTTATAATCCTCTTCTTTTTACTCGGTGGATTGTTTTTATTCCCAGTATATGTTGCTTAGCTGTTAACTTGCTAACGAAAAAAAACTTACTATCCACCCTCACAAACGATAAAAAATATTTGTTCGTGAGTGTGGCATTATGACTTGAGATGTTAGTACATATACCTAGAGTATGTAGCTTAACATGCAGTGTTTAAAATCAAATGCTAACATTTGCAGCTTTATAGGTACTAAGGAACTTGAGATCAGCACGAGGAGTAAAAATGAACGCCGATAAAGAGGCAGCTGGAAATCTACTATCAAAGTCCATTGACTATAAGAGGTATGGTGCATTAATCTTTTAAATAACAATACCGCTTATTTGTGCATGCTTGTATTTGAGAAAATAACATAGTGACTCAAACTTGTTCAATGATATGTGGTAATGACCCAAACGACCATCAGTATGTTGTAGCGGCTCAAGCTTGTTCAATAATATATATAGTAATGACTCAAAGTTGTTCACTAATAACATGCATATACGTACATACTTATAATTGTGATTGTTTTAATGATATGTTGTTTCAACAGGTTCCTTGTTCTCGAATGATTGGGGTACTTGTGCAATATTTTCATAGGGGTAAAGTTGGTTACAACAGGTTTTTTTCTGATGGAGCATGTGGTGCTACCTTTAGCTCTCGATCTTCTGATGTGATTTACCTTTCGTGCTCCTATAGCTTGTGTCAAGTCAATGATGAATTCAGTTTCAGGGCTGTTTGGGATTTGCTTGTACAGGCGTGTTAAGGACAACGTTGGTTTTGACAAATATGAAATGGTTATTTTTGATATATTTTGGTTGGGTGGATTAAATATTAATTGAATTACATGTTTCATAGGGGCTATCCAGAATTGCTTATTTAATTGAATGCCTATAGGTTGTTTAGGATTGCGTTTTGGTTACCTTACTGATTTACTTATTAAAGTAACTGCTTATATTTTGGGATTGCTTTTGAAATTCACTGCATATAGGGGGCTGTTTTGGATTGCTTATTCAATTAACTACTTATAGGGGCTGTTTGGTATTGCTTAATGAATATGATAACCAATACCAAACAACCTGTATAAGCAGCTTTGAGCAATTCCAATCAGTTTTTGTTATAAGCGGTCTCAATACGCAATCCCAAACAACCGAATTTTATTATTATTATTATTATTATTATTTTGTTAAAAAAAATATTAGAGAGACTGGTTTTTAGCCCAACACTGGTCTCTATGTGCTTTTCTCACAGAAACAAACATGATGTTTACTCTATATTAGAGACTGGTTGTTAGCCTAAAAATGGATCTCGATGCTTCTAACAGAGACCGGTTTCAAAACCGGTTCCTTTTGTGTTCCTGTTATAGAGATACCCCCTCACAGAGAATGGTTCAACCACTCTCCATGAGCCATTCTAACCGGTGTTCATGAATCTTTTTGTAGTAGTGCAATTGTCAAACCAAAATAATGATAAGAATCTAAGAGTTTATTGAAGATTAAGAAAAATAATATAAGAAAGAGAAAAACCCAAACTTGCTTTATGATAATCTATAAATAGGGCTAAATAACGTATTCAACACGTACAGGAGGCTTGTTCAGGTTCGTTAGTTTTGGTTTAACCGAACAAACCAACTAATATGAAAACACTAAAACAAATGGACATTGGTGTTCATGTTTGTTCTTTGAAAAATAGGTTATTCTTGTTCGTGTATTAAGATACTATGCATGAGTAATTCTTAAACGTGTAACTTGTTTATAAAATTCATTGGAAATTATAGTATTAAATGAGCTTAATTCATCATTTTGTAATAATAAAAAGATGAACCTCGTCGTATTTCTTAAACTGAAATAAGGACTTAGTGGTATGGATTTAAAAAACTAAATAAAAAATAAGCAAATATCCTTAATTATTTTAGTAATAGGGGCTTCTATATATCAAAACCTCATGATGATGCCAAAAAAACATTTAACCGACTATATATTCATAAAGGGGTCTAGAAAATCGGGGGCCTTAAATATCCGGGTGCCTAAAGCGATGGATTTAGTAGCTTTACCTTTGAGCCACCACTCGTGAGAAACTCCTCAATGTTTTCTCTTTTAGTATGCATGTGATAAAATGTGTTTAGGCATAACTACATACAGAAAAAGAAGGTCAATGTGTGTGTACCTCTTTGGCAATTTCATTGGAACTTACGACCACCGTGGTAGTAGCACCTGTTCTAATTGAATATATTGGACCATATGTTTGTGCCCATCTTGTAAACATCGTGTCGTCGTGTATGGCTTCGTTCCCTTCAATTGCAATAAATTTCCCAACACCGGTACTCCAGGTACCTCTAAAAAATAATTTTAGGAGTAAATTGCAAAAACCGTCTATGTGGCATGAGCAAATAACAAGCTCAGTCCCTACAACTTTTAAAGTGAAGCTATCGTCTTGAATTGTAGGGATCATGCGTGTGATTTAGACATGACACATGGACGGTTTTTGAAACACAATAACACAAACATAAGTTTAAACATTTTTTATAAAAGAAGAGTTACCAGGAACTGCAGGGAGATGACTTGATCGACGGCTGTGATTGGATGCATGGCTTTTGATATAGAGAAAAATTGCAACGCCGATTGTGACAGTGGTAAAGGCCACGGTGATAGGTGTTGCCAGAGAAATTTGTTGCAAATCGGTTAAGGCATCCATTTTGGTAACAGAGAGACAGATTCTGATTTTGTACTTGTCCTAGTATGGTGTAGGGTGGTGTTTAAATAAGAAATAATTTTATTTTCATAAATGTTTTTGGACTCTTTTTGTAACAACGGATCTTGTCTTTTGTGTTTCTTTTGATTCCCAATTTCCTTTTAACGGTTGTGAAGAAAGAAACCCGTTAAAGTACAAAAATGGAGTTTGAATATTAGGCTGGTCAATTAACGGGTTAAAATGGTTAGGGTCAAAATAAGCATATTGGTATGCTGAAACGGGTCAGGATAGGCTCACGTGAGATTTTTTTATTTTTTTATTTTATATAAACAGTGTGTTAAATAGAGCTACAAAGATGTAATAAATTAAATTACAAGGTTTTTATGTATTATAATTACACTTTGGGCAACTTTTGCCACATTTGACCCATTTAACCCGTTCCTTTTTAGCTATATATTTTCTATTAAATTTTATTTGAGTGACCCATTCACAAGTAAATGTGTAAACTCTTACAACTTTATCTAAATCCACCTGTTTTAATGTTGCAGAGTTGGATAATCTAAAACGCATGAAGGAAACAAGAATCATGCGAATAACAAGGGGAGTGGGTTGTCAAGTTAGAGAAGTTGCCAAAATGGTTCAAGAATATAAGAGGCTCAAAAAGGAAGTTACAAGTAAAATGATGGATGTACACAAGAAGGGAGATATGAGCACGTTATCTAGAAAAGAACTTTGCCCCAAAGACGACAGGGTGGTGAACAAAAACTTTTATCGTGTTTGGAGAACATTAACTTTTTAGTAAAAACATCATAAAAAAGTAAAACAGAAAAATGAAAGTGCACGTCACTAGCTTGTTGCTTCGTCATGCTTAAAATCTAAAAAATGGTACCAACATATACTCGGCATAGTACAACTGCAAAATGAAAACAATGTCATCAGTGTTCTAAATTTAGTTGTTCTTACTAAATTATATGTCAAGTTTCATATTCTTTATTTAATGATAAATTCCAAAGTGTACAAAGTAATTACCTTCCAAATAAACAAGTAGAATGATTCAATGGCCTCATTGCTATTGAGATCCACCGAGTTTGCATTTCTCCAAAGTATAAAACCAATGATGCTATGGCTAGTTACCTATTCAACAGAATTAGATGATGTAAGGTTTTCTTGGGCTTGTATCGAGTCTATTGATTGACATTCTAATATACTCACTCATATGTGTGCTCTATATAAAGTGAAGAGCTTTGTCTGAATCAATTTTTTGGCACGATAGATTTGGACCTTTTGAACTACATCGGGTAAAGCCAGATAAAAAAGTTTGTTAGATCCGGAAATCCCATTTTATTTCCGTTATTAGTGAGGATTGAAAATGTTTTGTATATCGAAAAGCGTTGATTTGAGTTTGAAGATTCTCCTTAAAGAAGCTGAATATATTAATGCATTTGAAAACTTATCTGGAAGCTAAATGAGACACATATGATACAGCTTAAGGCAAAGACTTAATCTCATAGGTAAATTAATTAATAATATGTTGATTACCATTATCAGTCTGATCCAAAACCGAGCAGATGATATTCCTGTTAATATAGCCACAGCGTATACCATTTCAAGAAGCCAAACACAAATCAACGCTTTTCGATATACAAAACATGAGTCCAACACCAAACCATATGATAAAACTCAACTTTAACGGCCAAGAATTAACACTCCATCCCAGACAAAAACCCTATTCTCATTAAAACACTCATAATTAGTATTGTGTCCTTAATTTCTAATTTCATCTCATACAACTGATTTGTGTAGATTCTAACTTGTCATACCAAGAGCGCATACAAAGTGGTGATTAGAACTCCACTTTTAACCGAAAGTTCGCCTGATGGCAATGGCAAGTGTGGCTTGTTAACCTTGTCGATCTCGATATCCGAGAGTTGATTGATTCCCACAACAAACAAATTCGCCAAACAACCACCAATGACAGCCTCAAATTTCAAGTTAGGCAATGAACTAAGATTTGAAGTACAAAAAAGAATTGACGACTGATCGATTATTTTATAAACTTCGTGTAATAAAAATAAAAACATACCTGCAAAACTCCAAGAGAAAAAGATGGAGTAATGTATGTAAGCCTCTGGACAGCAAGCAAACAAATTGAAACAATGGACAATACCTGCTCAAGAAAACAAAAAGATTAACAACTCATAATCTTTACTTACTTGTGGATCTCGTATAGGTCTAGTAATTAGTTAGCTAGAAACATCACTCTAGCTAGATTGTTATAAGAACTTGATGTATCTCAACTTAGCTCCTTCTAGTTTTATAAAAGAGTTTCGGTAATATAATACGTAGTAGCAACGTAGCAACATATTTTCTTTCAAGTTCCCTTATTATACATGTACCTTAATTTTTTCGGCTCCTTTCAAATACCGTCATGATATGATACTTATTGATGACGTGTCAACACCCTTAAAGTTACTAAAATACCCCTGACACGTCAACAATAAGAGGGAACTGTGCAGTGGTGGATAACATATTATAGGGCCAATTTTGGTAGCTATAACACATTCATGTGCGTTATAGCTGCACCATGCCTTCATGTTATAGGACAAACACCACCTTTTTAACGGATGTTATGGACTCCTTTTTCTTTTTCTTTTTTCTTTAAGATAGATAAAACTTGTGGGTCCCCACGAACATATAACTTGAGTTATATTGGGGAGAATGTTTTTTAATTTTGTGTTATAGGAATATTGTAGGGTAAAAATTGACGTGACGCGTTTATAACTTTTTTAAACTGCACGTACCACACCTAATGCTCTAAGTATTCAAAGTATAATACCAGAACAAATTTTGAATGCTTGTAGTAATAGTACACGTATGAAAATGAACATGAAGAAAAGCTAGTACACTGATATTATATAGCCCGCAAGTCGTTTGAAGTTAACACAAGACTTAAAGCGATTTCGCTAATAAGGGCCTTTGAAAGGATTTTAATACTTTAATAAGCACTTGCTTTATTGTTAGGGTGCATGGTGCAATGCACCGTATAACTATTATAAGCGCCGCCACGTCAACTTATACCCTATAACACTCCTATAATATAAACTTCTCCCTAATAACATTCTTATAACAATCCTAATGGCTATGGCTAGGGCTGTAAACGATCACCATCCTAATGGCTATGGCTGTAAACGAACTGAACGTTCATTGAACATTTCATGAACCGTTCGGTAGAAAGTTCGTTTTATGATCGTTTAGTTAAATGAACGAACATGAACAAAAGTCAAGTCCGTTTATTTATGTCCGTGAACGTCCGATTATGCGTTCGTTAGCGTTCATTTATGTTCATTTATTTATTTATATCCGTATATTATATCTTTTAATTGTATAATTTTAAAATTAGTTTGTTTAAAAAAAAACAACACTTATAAAACAATATCAGATGCATAATTTAGTAAAGTTTATGTTTGTTTGTTTGTGTTTATTTATGTTCGATCGTTTATGTCCGTTTAGCGTTCGTTTAGTGTCTTAATGAACGAACATAAACGAACATGAACAACTCATTTTCTTAATAAACGAACATGAACAAGAAATTTTGTCCGTTTAAATGTTCGTGTTCGTTTATTTGTCCAGTTAAAATTAAATGAACGAACATAAGCAAGACTCCGTTCATGTTCGTCTGGTTCGTTTAGCTATGGCCCTATAACATGAAACCCTCTACAACATGTTATAGGGTCAATGCAATGTGCCCTCTTAAATCTTTAATTTTTCTTTATTTGAAATTTAGAGTTATAGAATTTATATTATTCACTATCTATCTAACAATAAACAGTTACATACATAAAATTGTGAGGCTATAAACTTGAGGCTTGTAGCGCTTGCTTTAGTGGCCTTAGGCATGTGGGAGTGGTACCCTAGTACCCTAATACCCTGGGAGTGCCACATCACCTCTATCCAATAAAAACCTTCCAACTCAAAACTACCCCAATACTACCCTACGTGGAGGGAGTGGTACCCTAGTACCCGAATTCTATTTTTTTTTTTTTTTTTTTAAATACATAAAATCACATACAATATTTAAAATAAAAACATACCATTTAATTAAAAATAAAAACATTACATAATACTTAAAAAAACTACAACTTAAAAAAAAAAAAACATTACATAAGTTGAAATTAAAATAAGTTGAAACTACAATTTAAAAATTGCAAGCCCATCCGTGTTTGGCCGCAAGTTCACGTTTTTGGGTAAGAACTAATTCCAACATAGCGGGATGGTTGAGACCGACCTTGACGCGAGGTGAAAGTTTTTTTACCTCTCCTTGGATCCATGGTTTGGTGTTTTTGAAAGATTAGTGTGTGTTGTTATTTGTGTTGTGTGTTTTTATTTTGAAAAATGAGTGAATGTTTAGGTGTTAAATAGGAATTTTTTTTTATTTTGGCTAAACTAGCCGTTTTCTAACGTTACACACGCTCCCCCAACGTATACTTTTCTAACGTTCACATGCGGGTTCCGAGCTCGATTTTCCTACTCGATGGTGATACCCGATGTACACGGGGCGGTGTACCCGCTCGAGTAGTTGAACTCGATTGGGTACCCGCGTACCACTCCGTCCTCCCTTATGCTTGAGACAGCCCTCAGCACAAACACTTTATAAAATGTATGTCGTTCATAAAGATATATGTAGGAATTCAAAGTATTAGTACCACCGTTACATTTGGATATTCTCATTTTGTTGCCGATAAATTTTTAACACCTTTAGCCTTATCAGTTACTACGTACTATATTAAGCTAGAAATGACATATTTCTTTTCAAAGGCAACAAAGATGGAAATGACATTATTGTTTGTTTTGTAGTTAATTTGTTCTCTCTTCAACTTTTTTATTTTCTTTTTCGGGTAATGATGGTTTAAATTTTTTTGGCTGACTCATTCATGAGATTTGAACTCACCGCCGCACAAACTCAAACCAGGTAAAACCCTTTTTTTTTTCATAAATTTGGCGTGGCTACTTCCAAAATGTAATTTGCACCAAGCAAAAATTGAAATTGAGACCTCACAGATTTTATGATGATAGTCACAAGATTTTTGGCACTATCCCTAACAGATTTTCTCTCTTCGGTTTCCAATCCTTTAGATTAAACTTGAAAACAAGACAAAAAATAATAACTTCGTTTGATACTTTCTTTTCCCTCTCTTACTTTTATATATCTCCCTTTTCATTCCTTAACTTTCAATTCTCTTAAAACATAAAACTAAAGAACGTTGCGTAAATGATGTTGTAATCATAACGAAGTGTATAACATACGTAGATGGTAAGCATTAGAAATTATACCGTTCCTTTAAGTGTGTAAGCTCTTGAATATCTATAAATTAAATAACGTTCAAAGTAGCTCCAATGGATTTGCCATTAATCTCAGGACCAACTTGAAAACTGTGTGCTTCAGACTCGGCACTTGCCTTAAATTTTGCTTTTCGTCTATATTGTGGAAGAAATCTTGTATGAAACTTGTTGGTGCTTTGAGGATAGTTTACTTGGCATAGACGATTAAGCCTCCTAGATTCGATATTAGAGTCTTCCAATCTAAAGGTCTTGCATTCTCCAACCCTTGAGACATCTACTGATTCATTGCCTACAAAAATTCAGAAACTGTGAGCCATTGAGTTTTTAGTTATAGTTTGAAGAAATTGAGATGCCATACCAGAAGCGACAACGGTTGGCACTATCGGTCGTTTTGAAGGATACGAACACGAAGGCTTGATAGCCGATCCAAACAACATAGATTTCATGTGTCTTGCAAGTAAAAGCAAAACACTAGACGTCTGAGAGTGTTATAGTTGATTTTGCTTGTTGAAAAGTACCATTTGTTTAGAAATATATAAAAATGAGATTAGGACATATGGTTTCTTAATAGGGTTTTTCTAACTTGTGCCTATAGGGCACAAGTTAATGACATAATAAGTACACAGAGGCACACGAAAAAGTACATATGGATCCACATAAAAATACAGATAAGTGTACTTTTATGTAAGTCCGTGTGTACTTTTGGTGTACTATCGGTGTGCTTAACTTGTGTCTTTAAGGTACAAATTAAAAAAACCCTTCTTAATATTATATTTTACCTGACGTACGTACATATGCCAAAACATTTGTTTTGAAGAATGTTGGGTTGTGTAATTAAGCACATACAGACAGAAAATAAATTATTCCAAGACCAAATCGATAAACATTTTACTCCATGTAACATTAACGAGTGCATTAAAGCGAATATTTTCACGTATAAAGAGCTAGACGTCTTTTTCGCTTGAATGTATAGTCTTTGATAACGAAAAACTATTAACTGATGTTAATGTATGCACAAAAAGAATAGCCAAAAGCGACACTAATTTCTCTAATTACCAAAATCTACAATGCGTGCAATCCCATTTGCTCGCCATCTTATTTACGCGCCATCTAACGTACACGTGCCACACTCATATTGCTTCAATAATTATTTACAAAGAAACTAAAAAAAAAGTAAAAGCGCAAACCTATTGCTCGCCATCTTCATTTGCTTGCTATGATGACGTGTCAGTTGTCACACTTATTTAAAAAATAAATAAAAACAAGACCGGCGAGCATTCGTTTTTATTTAATACTCCATCAACCCACTTTAAAAAAAACAAAACCGATTGCTTTCACCCATTTGTTCTTATTTAATATTTCAACCTCTAAAACCTTATCTTTAGATCTAGCAAAACACGTTAATACACTATTTTTTCACTTTTCTTCAAATCTATTGTTTTATTTATGATAAAGCTACTGCATTCCATTAGAAAGCATAATACATTAACAAATGACAAGCACATGTCCATACACCCTCCAATGCTAATACAAACCCAATAAAAATCACAAAGAACTAACTTGAACTAATTGTTGGTTATGTGTGCATAGTATAACATATAAACTTATATTAGTCATTAGTGTATATATATATACTAGACGAGTACCCGTGCATAGCAACGGGATTTTATAGCCAAAGATCGTTTAGTGATAAAAAAAAGTTTAACATAATGTTTTGAAACACGGTTCGACCCGGGTGGTTCAACCGGTTGAACCATTCTGATAAAAAAAAAGGTCAATTTAAACCGAGTCAACCCGATGGGTTTGGTCGAAAACGGGTCATCCCGCCGGGTTTGAAGCGTCTTTGGTCAACCCGGTTTTCGATATGTATTAATAGTTTCGTTTTGATCCTTCACACTTCTTCCTGGTGGTGGTGTTTTCACGGTAAATAAGCTCTCTAAACTCCTTGATTCAACCATCCTTGGGCCAAATGTAATGACATCTAATCTTGATTGGAACTCCTGGGTCCCCAAAAAGGTAAATATATGTGTTTGGAAGGCTTCGAATAACCGTCTTCCGTCCCTATCCAATCTTGAAGCTAGAGGTGTGCCAGTTGTTTCCTGCAATTGTGTGCTATGTAATGCATCGATTGATTGTGTTCAACATTGTCTCTTGCTATGCCCAAAGACCATCTTGATATGGCGTAAAATATGGAGTTGGTGGAAATTTACCCCACCACCATTTTTTTCCTCTCTTCAAGAGCTTCTGGAATTTGTGCCTCCGTTATCCTCTTTAGCAAAGAAAGGTTTTCAAGGAGTTGTTTACGTGGCAATTTGGGCGATCTGGGATTGGCGCAACCGTGTCCTTCACACTTCTTCCTCGTGTGTTCATGAAGATATTTTCGCTAAGGTGCAGACTCTTTCTTTGCTTTGGTTATCGAACAGGAGCCGCAAAAAGTCTTTGAGCTGGAGCAATTGGGTTCTAAATCCATCTTGTACTATGGGTACTCATTCGTTGTAGCTTTGTGTGTTGGGTCTATTTGTTGGGATTTCTTTTGTGGTGCTTTCTCTTGTATTTCGCGTGGCTCGTCTCTATCTTGGAGATTGCCTTGTGTTTTGCTCTCTTTTTTGAGCTTTCTAATAAAATCAAGTTGTTCAAAAAAAAAGTTTCGTTTTGAAATATATGTTTTCAACATTTCTTTTTTTAGTTTCAACTTTTCACTTTTTACTTTTTGGTTTTTCATTTATATATAGTATAGCAGGGTACCAACACGTTTCGGCGGCGGGTACCCTGTGACGATTAACCGGATAAATAGATCTTGATGAGAGCTAATTTCACCAGTTTGTATCCGTTTCAACGGGTCCTCTCTGGTTTGTTTTCGGATGGCATTTATTGGTTAGCCGAACTGGTGACCATTTGGTCCGGTCCGGTTTTCAAAATATATATACCATCAACTTGTTAGCTTGTATGAAGCTTTGTGTGTTTTATTAATTTGTATAATGTGTATAATAACATGTACTTTTCATTTTAGTGTGTTTTAAAAATAACATTAATTAGTGTGTTGAATTATTTTATAGTTTGGATTATGTTGTAGCTTGTTTAAATTGTAGCTTGTATAAATTGTACATTGTGAAAATTTTATTGTACTTTTTAATAAGGGGTGTTTTAGTTGGTTATTTTTAATTTGGTAGATATGCTTTTATTTGGTTGTACAATGTGAATAAATAATTGTACTTTTAAGTAATGAGGTGTTTTAGTAAAAATATTAATTACATTATGCATTTCTCTCACATTTGACTTTCAAGATTTCACTTTTCAAGGTTTGACTATACACTCATATATATATATATATATATATATATATATATATATATATATATATATATATATATATATATATATATATATATATAGGGGAGAGTTAACATGAGATCAAGCTTAAAGTTGTAAAAATAAGATCAAGTCTAAAAAACTACTAAAACATTTATAAATAATAATTTTAGCAATAATACACATAAAACTAATATTTTAATACAAATTAACATTTTAGCAACTAATAATCAAATGATACATGAGTTTGGATTAGTGATACACCTGATACATATTACACTAATAAATACTCCAAAACCGATACACATACAAAAACTTGATACACATTACACTTCTAATCAAAGTGTATCGCCTAAGTTTCGTAAATTTTAAAAAGAAATCTATCGAAACATTAACAATTTTAGTTGTAGTTAAAAAAAAAATTATTTTTGTAGTAAGGAGAGTGTCGCTTGTCAAATTTTAGTTGGATCTCATTTTAACAACTTTAAGCTTGATCTAGATTCTATATATATATATATATATATATATATATATATATATATATATATATAACGAATTATAGATTAAATAGTAAAAGTGAATTATTTAATTATTGGTTTAATTAGTTATTGGTCTTAATTATACTAGTCGGATACCCGCGCACGGCGGCGGCGATAAGTATAGTTATATGTGTTTGCTTACCCGTTTAGTGAATTCGTTTCACAACACTTCGAATGTATATGTGTTAGTTGTAAGTGTTTGTTTGGGTTACCCGTAACTTTCCCGCGACATCATTACTCCCGCATGTAGAAATACCATCGCAATCTCTTACGCGTCAAACACTACCCCAAAAGTATATGATTTTGACGAATCAAGATTATATTGATTGAAATAAATGAAATAAATGTTAAAGTTTTAAAAATTTGAATTAAAATAAAATAAACCCATTAAAAATATAAAAACTAAAAACTCATAAAAATATATCAAAATGGATGTTGAATTAAAGAGCATAAAATTTTAGAAAATATGGTGAAATTAGATTATAAAAAAATAAGTAGATAAAAAGATATTTTAATTTAAAAATAAAGATGAATTTTTAGTTGAGAATGACACATGTCATTTTATAATTGATCTCTTTATCTTAATTTTTAGTGGTTAGGAGTTAGCCTTGGAGTTTGTTAGAAGTTAAGCTTGGAGTTTGTTAAGAAGTGACACATGACATCTCATAATTGGAGCTCCTTATCTTAATTTTTGGTTAGAAAAACTCTTTCCATAATAAGCAAGTTAAAAAGTCTGAATTTTTAAGCCTTCTAATTTTAGAAGGCCTAAATGCATTATAAAGTAGTATAGATAAGTATACTATAGCGCGAGGCTCCTTCAAACCATTATATTTTAATCACAATTATATTTTATTAGTTTGGGCTTTTTCAGTTTACAACCCAACGCATGTTTAGTCTTGAGCTGCATTAGCCCATGGGGTCCTTCCGTTTATTCGATTACCACTGATAAGGGTACTGGCAATGGATTCGGTTTGGCCTTCGGTTTGGCTAATGCCGATCGGCATTAGTGGTGCCTCCAAATCGGCATGATGCGGCATGAGAAGAGGGAGATCTAAATCGACAAACTATACCGATTCTACATGGAACAAATAGAGACGTTGAGGTGCATTTAATGGGCAAAAAGATACGTTGGATGCATTGAATGGGCAAAAGCTCAGGTTCTTGTTCAACCACTTTTTTCATCAAATTGTCATGAAGAACATGGTTGATGTTATTTATGTTGTTTATTATAATATCTTCTTGTTCTGTTTCTTCATCTTCATCATCAGCAACTTGTGTAGATTCATTTGCTCCCATAATAATAAAAATTTTGATATGTTTTTTAGATGGCTAATGAAATCAACATATTGGGGTTAAGGGGAAAATAAAGGTGGGAAATGAAGTAGATCTGAAGCAGAAGGAGAAGGAGTTGAAAAAGAGAGACATCCAGTGGGTAAGATCTAAAGCAGAAGGAGAAGGAGTTGAAAAAGAGAGACATCAAGTGGGTATGTTCTGTTTACTGTTTTGGGATAAAAAAAAATTAGATGAGGTATGGGTTAGGCATGGTTGCCACTAAAAATCTATGGTTAGGTATGAGATTGGTATGAGATGAGATGGAAGGATATTATTGGTGGGTGATTAGGCATGAAAAATTTGTTTAGGCATGGTTGCCACCATGTTTAGGCATGGTTGCCACTGAGTCACCGATTTCTCTCTCTCACAAATCAAGAACATCACCACCATGTCAGATACGTGTCTTCAGCAGATGAAGATATCATGACTCATTTTTCCGTCTCCATACCAACCCATCTATCAACAAAATTCCTTTCTACAGATTTGAATTGATTTTGAAAAATCAATAACCCTAAATATCCAAGATCATTCGTATGAGAAAATGATGGCAGTAGAGGATTGATGTGAAAAAAGAGGGTTTGTTTGTGATTTTCGGTAAGGATATGAATAGGTAAGATCAATATCTAACGGTTTCATTTTTTAGGGTTTTCTTTGTATGATTTTGATGGGTTTCGTGTAGCTTACATGATTTAATTATGTGGGTGTTAATTGAGTTTTCATTCTAGGTTTTTAGGATTGCGAAGTAAAAAAAATTCACTCATGGTTTTTGTTTTTGTTTCACAGGTAATTGACAAAGCTGGAGACAAGTGAGGTATAATATTCTTGATTTTGGGTTTTGTTGCAAAATTGAGTAATTTGTGCAAAAATGGCAGTTTCTGTGCCGTAGTTTGTTTAGGCTTATCTTTCGACTTATAATTGGGCTATATTTCATGAGTTCAATTTTTGTATGAATATATGATTATGACGTATGGAAAATATCGAGTGTGATTGCTTATGACGTATGCAAAATATATCTTGCTATCCCAAGATTATAATCCGTAGTATAATGTATTTGTGGATGATTTCAACTTTTCGGCCATTCATATTTCTATGGATTTTTGTCATTTTTAGGTGTTTTAGGATTTCCATTATCTAAATTTCTATTTGACGCATTATCTCAGATTCAGAAAGTTATAAAACTCCTATCGTCTCTGTTCTTTGATCGAGGCATTATGTTCTTTGGTCGAGGCATTGTCATAACAATTTAATGTTTTTAAAAGTTAAAAGATTTTCTTATTTTATGCTAATGTAATATTATTCCATTTGATTTTGTTATCTGTAATTGTTTGTCAGGCAATCGGTGTTATCGTCATTTTCTCATCTTTTATAAGTCTGACTCAAGAACGAAAGCTCGCGGTTACATCAACGATAGCAACTGGTAAGTTTACCATTTCAATATCAATGCACGCATATGTAGGTGAGTTTGCTATTCATGCAGTTCCATAAAACTGTAATACTGTTAATTATATGGAAAACTTCATCCTATTATTAATATATAAATGGGTCTATTCGGGTTATGTTTACAATTTAACGGGTTGAACTGTTAATTTATTCATATGATCTTGATGTATATCTTTTAATGTAGTGCAAATTATCATGGTGCAGATAAGCATTTAGTATTTTTTGGCTGCCATGTGCATTATAGTTTATCTATTAGTTTGAGACAAAAGTGTCCTATATAATTGTGTTGACCATTATAGTTTATCTATTAGTTACGGTTAAACTCTTTAATCGGTTTTATATTCTTGCATTTCAAAGTGCATATTGGAATCAGTGGAATCTTATCAGATGGTGTGAAGGTCAAAAATTGATTTATGATATGAACAACCAACGAGTTCAACAAATGTTATTTATTAGTGGCATATTTTTTAGATTTTTGGTGAATCGGCTAAAAATGCTTACATTTATTATTTACTTTAACTTTGATGATTCTGCGAGTACACTATCCACTCTATAGCTACAAATAAAATTAGTGGCCGTGCACAACAAATATTGTGCGTTATACCAAGTGAATGCCAAGTTCCATAAAACTTAAACGTTTTAGCGGGTTTCTAATATATAACATGTACGTATATTCATTTCTTAGAAAAATGTCAAATTTTAAATTTTAATTGTTATTAAAAAGATTGAATTTAATTAAATTTTCTTTTTGTGTCTGAGAGTGTTGTATGATACATTATTGCTTTACTGTATGTATACTGACTAATAGTTGGTACATTAGACAATCGTGAATTTACGGTACAGGTATCTAAAATAGTCCTGTCGCGATAAACAATCCCAAAAAGCAAGACACGCTGCAAAAGCGAGTACACCAGTAAAGCAAGACACGCTGCAAAAAGCACTAGAAGAACGCACGCACTGCCTACAGGAACAAATGCTGCAATCACGCACGCAGCAGCAGCTGTACAGGTTGGCCTCATCTGATATGCAAGTATTAACCCACACGTTGTAAGTTGTACGTGGATTATAGGGTATTAGGCTTGGTAATGTGATTTGATTCCTTATTGGATAATGATTAGTTTAGTATAAATATAAATCATAAGTTTATGATTTTGTTAATACAAATAAACCGTAAAAACGTTCATTAATATTTTGCGATCTCTTTGTGTTTTGTTGATAACAAATATAATGTTATCTTAAGTATAATTATAAGGATACATGTTATTTTTGTAAAGCATTTACATATAGCCATTTAAATACAAAAATGTAATAATTAAGCATTTGTTGTAATAGTTTATTAGGGTGGTGGCAACCATCCCTCACCATCCCTCACCATCCCTCACTATCCACCAATAACATTCTTCCAACTCATCTCATCCCCACACCACCCCTCACCATAGATTTTTAGTGGCAACCATGTATCCCTACCCCTCACCATTTTTACCTTTTATATTTAAAATTATATCAAACAATTTAATTAAAACACATAATATTATTATTATTACTTAAAAGAAAATTACAAAATACTTAAAAGAAAATTACATAAAAAAAAAGAAATAATACTAAAAGAAAAAAGAAAAACACTAGTCGTCAAGGTGTGGTAAGTTTGAGTCCGCATTACATTCTGTAAGATCAAGTATCGAGACGTTATGGATGTTTTCGCTGAGTAAACCTGTGAGGTACATTCGGTCATAACCGCACGCACCGCTGATCCATTATATGAATAGGTGATAATGCCACCCCGCGCTTTTAAAATCATATTGTGTAATATGACACAAGTATTTACTAGTTTGCGTAATTTTTGACCGACATAGTTCAAGCGACGACCGAGAAGCATCCATTTTGACTTAAGACGACCAAAAGCTCGTTCACATCCTTTCTGCGCACTCTTGTAACTTCGAATCTCTTTTTCCACGGGTCAGTGGGATACTTATATGCCTTAACAAACGTTGAATACGTAGGATAGATTCCATCGGTAAGATAATATCCACGATTGTAAAGTCGTCCATTTACATAAAATGAACTTTTACGCCGTTTATTTCGCTCCAGAAGATACAATGGAGACTGATTCAAAACATTGATATCGTTGTTTGAACCGGGTGGACCGAAAAACGAATGCCAAATCCACAAATCATTTGAAGCGACGGCTTCAAGCATAATAGTCGGGTATGGGTGATCACCTCTCTTATATTGACCTTCAATGTCGAGGACAATTTCGCCAGATGAAATGTGTACAATCAAGGCTACCAAGCATTCCGGGAATGTGATGTCGCGTTCATGTGCCTCAATAGCCGCAGTAACGTCAGGATGTAGGCCTACGTAGAAGAACTCTATATAATTGGATTACCGCGATCGCAAAATTTGTCAAGGCAATCACTACAAAATAAAAACGAAACATTTTAAAATATATCGACTTATAAAAAATACCAGTTATTAGAAACACAAACATTTTAAAAAATAACCCAAGTTCTTCGCGTTGCTCATGTTTAGGTTGTCATCATATCTATCCGGAGGTCCAACGTTGTTAGTTGTCGAATGGTCGATGTGCATTTTTGTAACGCTGCGGAAACTTCTTCTCCTCGCCGTCTATGCCTTCTGAAACCATTCGACATTCGCTTCAATATCACTCAACAATTTTTACAAACAAGCTTTATTCATAATGAAATCTTCTCACGAAAAACACAGGAAACCTTGGCTTTTCAACGAAATAGTCATTCATTAGATTTTCTTGGGCTTGTTCACGAAAACGTTCGATATAAGCCCGGTATTGCTGAGCTTGCCGAGTCTCGAGGGCATCCATTGGCGCTAAAAGGTTGACATGGTAGAACCCGTTGAAGACACGAGTTCGATGAAGACCGAGGAAAACTGGCGATGAAATGAAGATGAAATGAATTCATTATTTTGGTGATATGCTTGATAAAAGTTTTATTTTTTGGTTGTAAAAAGTATGTGAAATGGTTGTGTTTAAATAGAGATGAAATTGAAAAAGGAAATTTTTTTTAAAAGAATGCAACGAGCGATTTTGAGCCGTTGAACAAGCTACTTTCTTCATCCCGCTTGATTTTACCCACAACATGAGCCCGCCGATAACCGCCCATAGGTGTGACATTTCGAAGCATTTAATCAGCCAAATACAAAATAATAAATCAGCATTTGTTGGTATAGTTTATTAGGATGGGTAAAAACCATAACCCATGGATCTTAACCCATACCTAAGTAGACTAGATACAATGTATACTTAGATACATTGAATCTAAAGAAAACCTATGGACCAACCCATAACCCATGACCCATAACCAAAAAACCCATGGGCAAAGAGGAGCGTTTCACGGATCCCTAGGATTACACTAGACGGATCCCAAGTGGAAGGGATCCGTGGGATCCGAGGAACAGTGAAGAATTTTGCCTATAAATAGAGAGCCATTTCTTCATTCTAACTCACCCCTCTTCTTACTAAATCTCTCATACACTCTCATTCTCTTCTAACATATAGATCACTTGATCTAGAGAGTTGTTCTTCTTTCTTTCTATTTGTGATCATTATATAGGTCCTTCTCTAAGGCGAGATCACGAGCATTCTACAAGTCATCCAAGCAAGGGGTCCTTGATTGATTTGTCACTCCACAAGATTTCTGTAGCAAAGATCTTGTATTTAATATTTCACATATTTGTTGTGTAATAGTCGTGTTGGTTTGGTCCACCGTGCTATGGACTCGGTATTTAGCTTTGTACCGGAAAAAGTGTAAGCAACGTTGTGAAGGCTTCTCCGCCAAGTGAAGGAGTTTGTTGACATAGTGCTTGAACTCTCGAGTAGGTGACTCGGGGAGTGGAGTAGGGCAAGGAAGGTGTCCTTGTAGCCGAACCACTATAAATCGGTTGTGTCATTTCTATCCCTTTACTTTACTTTACTTGCTTACTTTATCATTAGATCTATACTTTCTCTACATCCATAAGATATCACATATTAACGAATCTAAAGTTTTTGAAACTAACTTAAAATCGGCAAAACTATTCAACCCCCTTCTAGTTTTCCACAATTGGCATCAAGAGCTAAGTTTATAAAAGTTTTAAAGTAAAATTGTATTTTTAAAACTTTTCGATCACTATGGGTTCTGAAAATTATAAGGAAGGGCAATCTATGCAACGACCACCACTACTTGAAACTAATGGTTTTATATATTGGAAAAATAGATTCGAAACATATGTGAAGTCTAAAGATATTGATCTTTGGTACATTATTGTTGAAGGCGACTTTGAGGCTACCTCAAATGATGATAAAGGAAATTTAGTTAACATACCTCATGATAAATTAAGTGATGAATTGAAGAAAAGCTTTCTAAAAATAGTGAAGCAAAAATGGTTTTATATAATGCTTTACCGGAAAAGGAATTTGAAAGAATTTCTATGCTTAAAACCTCTAAAGAAATTTGGAATTCTTTAGTTGTAACTCATCAAGGCAACCAACAAGTTAAAAATAATAAAATTGATTTATTTGTTCAACAATATGAACAATTTTCAATATCGGATGAGAAAACTATAGATCATTCATTTGCTAACTTTAATACTATTATTACATCTTTACAAGCACTTGATGAATCTTTTTCTAGCCGTAACCATGTTAGGAGATATCTAAGAGCACTTCCATCGAAGTGGAGATCCAAGGTGACGGCGATCGAAGAGTCAAAAGATTTGACAATCCTCACTCTTGATGAACTCATAGGCAACTTAAAAGTCTACGAGCTTGTCCTTGCTAAAGACTCTGAAGCCTCAAAGGTGAAAGAGAAACACAAATCTCTTGCCCTTAAAGCCAAAAGGCTTCAAGCGATGAAGAGAACTCCTCTTCAAGTAGTGACGACGAGGAGTACGCCATGGCGGTAAGGGACTTTAAAAAGTTCTTTAGAAGAAAGGGAAGATACGCCAAACAACCGTATGACGATAAGAAAGGCTTTCGAAAAGCAAAAAGAGGACGAGAAGCCAAAGTATAATCGTACTTGCTTTAAATGTGGGGACCCAAACCACTTTATTAGTAAGTGTCCTAAACGGGATGATCAAAAGGCGTTCGTGAGCGGCACGTGGGGAATGAGCGACGAGGAGGACGAAGAAATTTGTCTCATGGCAAATGACGAGGTATGTCACGAATACTATAGTAGCTCATCACTTGATGACGACTCATTGCATAATGAATATGATAAACTATGCAATATTAGCTTAAAACTAGTTAACAAAAACAAGCTTTTAAAGAGTCAAAACCAACGCTTAGATAAAGAAGTCATAGAATTAAAAGCAAAACTAAAACGCTTAGAAAAGGGTAAAATAGCAAGTGGTGAATGTGAACTTTGCGTTCAACTTCAAACACTCGTTGATCATCTAGATTCTAAAATTGCTAGAATGAGTACGAACACTTTAGATACAATATTAGATGGTGTTAAAACCGGTAACAACCAAAAGGGTCTAGGTATTCAACAACTTGATCCATCAACTAGTGAAAGAAAAGAAACAAAATTTGTTAAAGAACTAGAAAAACCAGCCACTGTTGTGGCGGATCCCACGGATCTCCTAAAAAGGGAACCGCTAGTGTACGCCCGGGGATCCGTGGATCTGCTGTAGCAAATAGTGGTAATAACGTAGTCTTCTTCATCTAGAACCTGAATTTGTTATCGTTAATAGGAAGAAACCAACTCATGTCACCACTAGACAACCACCTCCAAAATATAATCCTACTTTTGCAAGAAACAAAGCTCCATCTTTTTCAAAACCTAATTCATTTAGGAGACCTAATAACGTTTATCCAAAAAGTAACCATCAAATGGGATGGAATCCAAATATGCAAAACGGTTTTCCCTTTCAAAACTTTGCTCCATGGAATGCATACTCATCTTATCCATACATGTCTAACATGAATGGAATGTTTAACACTAATGGACCCATGAACAAATGGGGACCAAACTTTTGAGTTTATTATTGTTTTAGGTGTGCTTAAAGGTCGACCTAGACCCCGATGAATGGGTCAAGGATAGCGGGTGCACGAGGCACATGACCGGCAATAGGGATCTATTCTCCACATATGAATCCATAAATGGAGGTAATGTGGTGTTTGGAAATAGCAAAAGTAGAATCATCGGTAAAGGTACGATTTCTAAAAAATCTCTAACCATTAACGATGTGTGTCACGTAGAAAACCTAAACTTTAACCTCTTAAGTATAGGACAAATATGTGATAAAAAGTGCAATGTACTTTTTACCGAAACCAGTAGTAAGATACTAAAAATGGCATAACCATAGGAAGAGGAATTAGGAAACATGGAGTCTATGTCATTAAAATCGGTAATGAACCTAAAGACAAACTATGTCTTACCTCTATGGATGATACTTCGACCTTATGGCATCAAAGATTGGGTCACGCCAACATGCGACTTCTTCAATGGCTATCATCCAAAGATCTAGTAAGAGATCTACCTAAGTTAAAATATGAACATCATTTTGTGATGCTTGTAATGTAGGAAAACAAGCTCATTCTAGTCATAAAGCTAAAAACATGGTGTCTACAACTAGGTGTCTAGAATTACTACATATGGATTTATTTGGTCCATCCGCTATCCAAAGTTATGGAGGCAACTACTACACTTTGGTCATAGTGGATGACTATTCTAGGTATACATGGACAAAATTTTTAAAGAACAAAACGAAACCTTTAACTATTTTGAAATATTAAGCAAAAAGATCCAAAGACAACTAGGGAGTCCCATAGTGTCTATTAGGACGGATCATGGTAGGGAATTCGATAATGAAGTGCAATTCGGAGCTTTTGTGACGCTAATGGTATTACTCACAACTTCTCGGCTCCACGCACTCCACAATCGAATGGGGTAGTAGAAAGAAAGAATAGAACCCTACAAGAAATGAGTCGAACCATGCTTAATGAACAATCCATACCTCCAAAGTTTTGGTGTAATGCCGTTGATACTTCAACGTATATACTCAATCGAGTCTTAATTAGACCAATCTTAGGTAAAACTCCATATGAGTTACTCCGAGGCAAAAAGCCTACGTTAAATCACTTTAGAGTCTTTGGTAGTAAATGTTTTATTCTTAACACTAAAGATTACCTTACAAAATTTGATCCTAAATCCACCGAAGGTATCTTTCTAGGTTACTCTCCAAATAGCAAAGCTTACGTCATATTAAACAAAGAAACAATGAAGGTAGAAGAGTCATTAAATATAAAATTTGATGAAAGTCCACCCAAACCCTCTCCAGCTCTTGTCGATGACGAGATTATAGAAAGTGAAGCTATAGTAATAAAGAAAAAGATAAATGAAGAAGAAGAACCTTTAAATGATGAAGTCATAAACATTAAAGAGTCCAAAGATCACCCCGTAGATAAAGTCATAGGAAAGCTAAACGAACAAACATTAAGGTCTCAAGTTCAAAACCAAAGTAGCTTGTTTTGTTTCATTTCAATCATAGAACCTAAGAATACACAAGAAGCCATAAAAGATGAGAGTTGGGTAATGGCTATGCAAGAAGAACTTAATCAATTCGTTTCTAATGATGTTTGGACGCTTGTCCCTCCACCTAGTAATCAAACCATAATAGGAACCAAATGGGTTTATAAAACAAATTAGATGCAAACGGAGTAGTGTCTAGGAACAAGGCTAGACTCGTTGCCCAAGGGTATAACCAACAAGAAGGAATAGACTTTGATGAGACCTATGCCCCCGTGGCTAGATTAGAGTCTATAAGAATACTTTATGCGTATGCTTGTGCTAATGATCTAAAGCTTTATCAAATGGATGTCAAAAGCGCTTTTCTAAATGGTTTCATTAATGAAGAAGTATATGTAGCTCAACCTCCGGGCTTCATCGATTTTGAAAACCCAAACATGTGTATAAATTAAAGAAAGCCTTTTACGGTCTTAAACAAGCTCCAAAAGCTTGGTATGATAGACTCAAGTCATTTTTAATTAAACACAACTATACCATGGGGTTAGTTGACAACACACTTTTTACTAAGAAAAGAGAGTCACATATAATCATAGTACAAATATATGTAGATGATATTATATTCTGATCCACTTGTCAAGACATGTGTGATGATTTTTCTAAAATCATGCATGACGAGTTCGAGATGAGTATGATGGGAGAACTTAGTTTCTTTCTTGGTCTACAAATAAAACAAGTAGAAGATGGTATCTTCTTCAATCAATCTAAATACATAAAGGAGATGTTAAAGAAATTCGGTCTAGAAGAGTCGAAACCAATTAGGACACCAATGTCATCCGACACCAAACTCACAAAAGATGAAGACGGAGAATTCGTAGATAATACTAAATATCGTGGCATGATAGGTAGTCTTCTCTACCTCATGGCAAGTAGGCTGGATATCATGTTTAGTGTTTGCTTATGTGCTAGGTTTCAAGAAGACCCTAAAACATCACACCTAGAAGAAGTAAAAGGATATTTAGATATATTAAGGGTACAACACAATTAGGATTATGGTATCCTAAGGGCACCGGAGTAGAAACAATTGTATATGCAGATTCTGACCATGCAGGTGATTACGTTGATATAAAAAGTACAAGTGGGGTATGTACTTTCATGGGATGTTGTTTAACATCTTGGTTTTCTAAGAAACAAACGGCACTTGCAATATCAACAAGCGAAGCGTCTCCATCGCAAAAGCATGCCAACAAGCACTATGGATGAAACAAGCGCTAGTAGACTAGACATTTCATCTAAGCGACATAGCCATCCTATGTGACAACAAAGGTGCCATCGACTTAAGCAAGAATCCGGTATTGCATTCTCGAACAAAGCATATAGAGATTCGTCATCACTTCCTAAGAGACAATGTTCAAAAAGGGAACATCTCTATTGAGAAGGTAGCGTCCGAACAACATAGCCGACGTCCTCACCAAACCGTTGAAGCGGGAACAATTCAACCTACTTCGCCTTGGTCTTGGTCTAATGGAACAAACGTCATAACTTATTTGACTCTACAAGGTATATAAACACTAGCCTTCTTTTCGAGTCTAGTTTCTATTTCACGCACAACTCACAAACAATACAGGAATTTTCAAAACCCAAGATAAGTTTTCCACTTATAGCTTTCTTATATTTTTTTTTCACATTTTCAAAGAAAACCTCTTTTCAAAATGTTTTCTAAAAGGATGATACCTTCCGTATCAATTTCACAAAAGCAATTTCTCACGACTAGGACAAATCGCTTTTTCATTATTAATACAAAGTAAAAACCCGCTTTCATTGCATCTCATGTCTTTTGAATGCTAAAGAGGACACATAACTAATATGTGTTTTCCGGTACATTCATTTAAGCAACAATGAATTAGGAGCATTGATAACACTAAATTACGTACTCATGTACTAAATATGTGTTTCGGTTTATCTCAATAGGATTTTTTCTCTAGTTTATTTTTAGTTTTTTAGAATTGAGATAACCGTAACTCCAAATAGTTTGCATATAGGCACACACTAGGCAAAATGTTTCCAGAAAGGAAAATTTTGTCTTTGCACGGATCACGGACCCACGGATCCGAGCCTTAATTTGGGCCGGATCCCTCAGGAAGGATCCGTGGGATCCGTGATATAGAAGCTGTTTTTACATTCTATTTTTCTCACTTTGGATGAAAAATCCATATTTGTTTAAGTTTTGGAGTATGTTCTTTAATGCTTATGTTCTCATGATCATATGGCTTAAATTCATATCTAATCATTAGATTTTAATCCACATTTTGGGTTAAGCATTTACTACAATACATTGTTTTTCTATTTATAGAACTCCCAAAATGCTTGCATACTCACCCCATCCTCAAACACATACAACACCATGTCATTTACAAACTCTTACAATTTAGATGAATCACCTAGTACAAACAATCATCTTCATGATACTCAAACCTTTGTACTACCACCATCCAAAATACCACAATCAAACTCTAGGATATCCGCACGGATTAGTATCCGATCTTGTTGCTTAGCAAAACCAACTTCAAATGGTTCATCCTCAACAAATAACTCACCACAAGATGCTTCCATTATAGCACCCCTCTCATCACCAACTAGTACACCAATTTCATCACCACCTAAAGTCACTCTTTTGGAACTCCTTAAGACTCCAACAAGATCTAAACAACCTAAACAAAAAGAAATAGTCTTTTCAACACCTCCCACATCTCCAAATACTATTTTTCAAGATCTTGAAACATCACCACCATTAGCTCCCATTAAACTACAAGAACATCTAGGTTCTTATCCACCACCACTTCCAAACATTCCGGATATTGATCCACATTTTCCTATTTTTTCACCACAACTTCCGCAACTTACAAATCAAAATCACCCGGAAGATTTCCGCACTCATTACCCACATCACTTACATTGTGAACATTGCCAATCCACTAGGGAAATTGCAATAGAAGTTAGGGAAGAAATACGATTCATACTCAACCTCATCCTTGATCGCATCAATACCATCACTCATCAAAACATCAATCCATAAGCCTTATGCAAGCATGGAAGGAATCACTACTACTATTTTCTATTTCTTGTATTTTTTCTTTTGAAGTCTTTTCCAAGAACAAGTCTTGTTCTTATTTTTACATGCTTGTAGTTGGCATAAATACCACTACACTTTGTTGTTTTATTACAAGGCCTTGTTTTGGCTCCCAATCTTAATTCTCGGCATTCACAAGATTATTTAAGTATGTTACTAACTTTTCTTTTTGTAGGATTCTTGTTTTTCTTCACTTGACGCCCCAAACAAGGGGGAGCTACCGTCAAGGGGGAGTTAGCAATACGTGGACTAATTTTTTTTCTCCACACTTTTATGTTTATTTCCTCCAAGGGTTAACTTTTTGTTTCGACAAAAAGGGGGAGAATAAGTAAAACTTAGGGGCTTTCAAAACTTACATCTATTCTTAAGTTTTACTCATCATAACATTATGTTTTGTCATCAACAAAAATGGGGAGATTGTTAATACAAATAAACCGTAAAAACGTTTATTAATATTTTGCGATCTCTTTGTGTTTTGTTGATAACAAATATAATGTTATCTTAAGTATATTTATAAGGATACATGTTATTTTTGTAAAGCATTTACATATAGCCATTTAAATACAAAAATGTAATAATTAAGCATTTGTTGTAATAGTTTATTAGGATGGGTAAAAACCATAACCCACGTACCATAACCCATGGATCTTAACCCATACCCAAGTAGACTAGATACAATGTATACTTAGATACATTGAATCTAAAGAAAACCCATGGACCAACCCATAACCCATGACCCATAACCAAAAAACCCGTGGGCAAAGAGGAGCGTTCCACGGATCCCTAGGATTACACTAGACGGATCCCAAGTGGAAGGGATCCGTGGGATCCGGGGAACAGTGAATAGTTTTGCCTATAAATAGAGAGCCATTTCTTCATTCTAACTCACCCCTCTTCTTACTAAATCTCTCATACACTCTCATTCTCTTCTAACATATAGATCACTTGATCTAGAGAGTTGTTCTTCTTTCTTTCTATTTGTGATCATTATATAGGTCCTTCTCTAAGGCGAGATCACGAGCATTCTACAAGTCATCCAAGCAAGGGTCCTTGATTGATTTGTCACTCCGCAAGATTTCTGTAGCAAAGATCTTGTATTTAATATTTCACATATTTGTTGTGTAATAGTCGTGTTGGTTTGGTTCACCGTGCTACGGACTCGGTATTTAGCTTTGTACCGAAAAAAGTGTAAGCAACGTTGTGAAGGCTTCTCCGCCAAGTGAAGGAGTTTGTTGACATAGTGCTTGAACTCTCGAGTAGGTGACTCGGGGAGTGGAGTAGGGCAAGGAAGGTGTCCTTGTAGCCGAACCACTATAAATCGGTTGTGTCATTTCTATCCCTTAACTTTACTTTACTTGCTTACTTTATCATTAGATCTATACTTTCTCTACATCCACAAGATATCACATATTAACGAATCTAAAGTTTTTGAAAACTAACTTAAAATCGGCAAAACTATTCAACCCCCCCCCCTTCTAGTTTTCTACAGATTTAATAAGTTATATAAAACCCTAAAAATCTCTCCCTCCTCTCTTGTGTTCGATCGGCCGAACCAGCAAAACACCCCATTCGAGAGTTTTGATCTTGTGATGTTGATCATGTACTTAATCGTGTGACAAAGATAATTCAAGCCTATCAGCTATAGGACGTTGTTTGAGTGTTAGTGTAGATACCGACTAGATTGTTCTACATTTGATCACAAGTTTATATCTTGCATGTTCTTGAGCTTGGATCAGTCTATATATTATCAAGTATCTACTGTTCATGTTTGCTGGTTTGCATAAGGTATGTAATTTATTGTATTGTTCATGATTACTTAAAAGTTGTTGTATATGGATCTCATGGGATAAAAACCTTTTGTGTAAATAAGTAATTACTGTATAATAAGACTTCTGTTGTGCATGTTTTATGTATAATATTGCTTTGTTTGAGGGTTAAATTAATTTTTAAAAGTACTGCTTGTTACACTTTTTTTTCGCAAATACTCCTTTTTTAACTTTTCTTCAAATCTGACTTCAATTTCTTAATCCTCATATTAGTCTTGTAAGTGGAAATTTCAACTTCAAGGACAGCTAAATCTTCTCTGCTTCTCATTTCTATTTCAAGTTCTTCTCTTTCATTAGGATTAAGTAGCAAGTACATTTCATGCAAAATAAATGCGAGGTATATCAATCATTATCCAACAATGGATCAGACCAATGCCATCGTTTACAACTCTTCATTCCTTTTTTTTGGAACAAAAGAGTATGTATTAAACAGGGTTAATTAGTATGTATTAAACAAGGTTAATTAGGGTATCAAAATATAAAGAACAATTAACTTACATATTTGTTAGGACAAACTAGAAATCTTCTTGCAGGGTTTGTAGGGTCCAAGAAATAAGAGTCATTAGTGGAAGTTCACGTTTAGATCTGGTTGGAATCGTTTGATAAATTTAGAAGGATTGAGACCGGAGGAAATGATAAATTTATAACATTTGGATAAAATGTGAGATATATTTGTAGATTTTTTTGATAAAATATAGATATTGTAGATTTTTTTGAGAGAAAATGTACTTTTTACAAATTATTCCATCCATTTTAAAGACACTACAACATAACCGATTCTGTTAAATTAATTTTTACAAATCATCCCCCGTACTGTCACAAAGGAGAAAAAGCCTGCGAGTCTGGTAATCCTTTACGGAAAAACCATAAGCATCAAATTCAACCAAAACATCATTATCACGGGTAAATTTACAAACAAAAATTAAAATTTTAATTATGTGGGGTTGGACAAGAATATGGTTAAGATGAAGAAGTTTGTGATATGTATGCAAGAAACTATGTCATGTATGAGTGTAACACCCCCGAAAATCTTAATGACAACGAAAGACTAATTCGGGTGTTACTTGAATGGAGATCATAGTCAATAATTATAGAAAACGACTCGAAAAAGACGTTTAATTAAAATAGTTATCATTCATCGAAAACTCATAGTTGTTACAAAACGTTGTAAATAGATCAAGTGTTTTTCCAAAAGAAAGATCATGAGTTTGAAAGAAATGACAACTTTTATGTTTTACACCACCAGATAAGCCTTGCCATGCCCCATTCCGCGCCTTGGTCATAATCTTCATTGATTACCTGAGATAACATGCTTAAAAAGGTCAACAAAAATGTTGAGTGAAATCCATAGGTTGAAAATAGTTGAACACAAGTATATGAGCATGATCATTGTAAACTAACAATATTATAAGAAAAATCACAGATTATTATGCGCTAAGCTCAAGAAACCAAGATTCAACTGCATACACCGAATTACCAGTGCACGTAAGTATGCCCCAAAAGAGGTAATAGCCAATTAACTAAAGAAATTCAAATATGGTGCGCCCCGGTTATTTCTCTATAACCGAAACGGGGTCGTTAATCCCCATAGTACTATTCACGATATATGCGTTCACTCGCGGTGACTAATGGTTCATGATCAGGGGACTTATGGCTAAATACTTAGGCAGTACCAATAATCAAGAAGAGAGCATTTATGAAAAACCTTGTGTTCTAGTTTAGAGCATGTATCTCCCTCACGGGGTTTGAAAATAAAAGTAAAAGCGAGGCTATGAACTCACCTTGATGATATGAACAAGCACAAATAGATCAAGCACAATGTAGCGGAGGTTCCAAACCGAAACCTAAAAATGATGAGATGGCGAGTCTCAGTAAAATGAGCATTTTGGTTCGCGACCAAAATAATAGAGCATTGAATATTCTTATTCAATAGATCATTGGATTGTCCAATCCAATAGTGTGCGTGCGTGCTTAACATATTAACATATTAAGTTAATTTATGTGCTACATTGCCTTAATTAATGATCCTCACTTACGCATAAGCGAAATGTTTTCCCCCGTTGTGATCTTAATAGATTTGTTGAGTATTTTAACTTGTTTAGATTCCCCGTGTGTTTTATTCGATAAGTACCCCACACACGTATATATAGATATATATATATATATATATATAGGGGATATGTTGGCTACAATTTTATAGCCAATTAGCTACACTCTTCACAAAAATACACATACATTGAATCAGTGACCCACAGGAAAAATATCATGGACCCCACAAAATAATCAGGACCCCATTTTTAGCTTAAAATTGTAGCCAATTAGCTATAATAAATTGTAGCTAATATATTCTCATATATATATATATATATATATATGTATATATATATATATATATATATATATATATATATATATATATATATATATATATATATATATATAGATATATATAAATAACTATTATAATATCTATATATATATATATAATATATATATATTGAGGGAGTTACGTGAGATATTGTATTAAATAGGAAGAATCGAAGCATCTACACATGTTCAAATAGATTTCATGAGATTAACATAAATTGAATGGCATTGTTTAATAAACCAAAAATGATGGTAGTTTTCAATTCAATTTGCGTATTTAACCACACGCCTGCATGTTTTAAAACCAGATTTAACTAAACAATAATATTAATGTGTCGAGCTTCATTTTTTATGTATTATAAACTCATATATACCAATACATATCGATATACTTGATATAGAAAAATGATATTCTGTACTCATTACCACATATTATACGTGGGTAATGTATCTCTAAAATTATATATTCTCTTGATATGATTTAGATAATTAACTATATCAAATATACATATATTATGCTAATACACACATCATAGCATCTGATGCTGAATAATGACATTATATGTGATACACAATCTTATTTATTATACAAAAGAACATCTATTGATACACGTTATCATAAATTAAGACCCCGCTACACTCCTTGATGAACCCATGATCTCTTCGATATAGATCTAGATATAGAATTCACAATCTATCTCATCAACTATGATCTTAAAAAGAAAAAACTTATTGACTAACGAGAAGAAATCATCCTTGCTCAGTCGATGTAATTTGTGAATTGGACTATCAAAGATTGCTAACTTTTCGATCGTGATTATTGAGTATCACTTTCTAATTTTAAAAATGATTTAATGGTCAACGTATGGCAATGAACGATGTTGAGTAGGTACTGTTGTGTTTGTTGACCAGTAACGACAATTTGCTATTCGAGACAATATATATTTGGTACATTGAAGGTTGAGGAGCCATAGGATAAAGTGTCTGGTTTTAATGGAGGTTAGGAACCAACAATATCACTAAACGTAAATATGAGATAAGGGTATATTACCTAAATGCCCTTTAATATCATTAATATCTAATTCAATACAATGCCTAATTTCCACATGTCAAATCTAGTGGCTCTTACTCTCATTTTATAAACTATCCTATTAGATCCTCATTCTATATATATATATATTAAATATATAGGGGTTAATGTGAGACAGCTTAAAGTTCTAAAAAGTAAGACCCATTAACCATTGGATCTCTTATTTGTGATAATTAGATTAGCATAAATAAAGACACTATAATTATTAAAAAGAGTTTTAAGGGTTTTGGGAAACTCATTTAAATATAGTCAAACTTTTAAAGTTTCGCCATCTTATTATACATACATCTGGTCTATATTTTTAAACATTAACTAATACACAAACACAATGAATTATCATCAAACAAACTAAAAAAATTATTACTAAAAAACAAGATCTCGTACCACAATTACTAACAGACTGATCCTGTATCACAAAAACAGATCCCTAGATCTAGTACACCAAACAAATCCATATGCCTATACAAGATCCGGGTATCATATATTTTGAATAAACCAACATATATTAAAAAAAATCCCATGATACATCACATAACGTAACAATTAACAATCTAAGAAAATCATTAAAATAATCAAATTCCCACTAAATCTAGTTACACTATAACCCCCACTGGATGTATCGTGGCTAGGTACACCAGAATACCATATTTAAAAAAACGGATCTTAAAAATTCCCAATCTGATAAACTTGTATAAATAACTGACTAGTTCTTGAATCTTGATACACATATTTATAAAAAAACAACAGCAGATAAATCATGACAGAAGCTGATTCTGGGTATCACTGGATGTGTCGTGGCGCTGGGTTCATCGACAGCTTATGTGGGTATCACCTGCTATATCGTGGTTCCGAAACAACATCTTATGACAACATATTCCGGTATACAAACCCATCTCGTACACAACAGCAGATTCAGGTACACAAACCCGTCTCGTACACAAACTAATGACAGCAGATTCCGGTACACCGGATAAATCCGACATATTTTGGTTTTTTCGGCATGGTTGCTTTGGTGATTTCCGCCACTACTTAATCAAAACCCATTATTCCAGCCACCATCAGATCTAGTCGTCACCCATTAATCGAAACCCATTATTCCAACCACAAACATCACGATCTAAAACCACAAACACCACAAACTCATACCCATCATTATTCCGTTCGGCCATCGAAACCACAAACACCATGAGCTAATAAATGTCGGGCTTTGATGTTTATAACAATAAACCACAACCACCACGATCTGAATCTGCCTGAATCGCTAAAAAAATGGCACGATATGAAACAACAAAAACCTTTTTTCAGAGTATTATAAAACGAGATCTATAATTATAAAAAGAGAAGAAAAAGATTGTGGGAGGACATACGGGAGAGCTCGTGTACAGTTGATACAAATGATTGTTCGTGGGGACGCCGGAAAATAAAGATGTGAGGGAGGAGAGATTTGAGGGAGAAGAGATGGAAGGGAGGAAAATGTCGGATCTGACTAATAGTATATTTAGGGTTAAATATATAAAA
>OU343222.1:321183768-321193768 GCA_910596185.1 Chrysanthemum makinoi | reverse complement strand
AGATGAACTTTGTTAACTTGGTTACTTGTTGTCAAGTGGTTTTTCTTTTCCCTTGGTTCGACCGGTTACAAGACAAGGAAAACACAACACACTTTTTATAACTTGAACTTTGAGTTTTTGGGCTTGGTTTTTCTCTTTTTTTTGTTCGACCAGTTATGACAATACATGGAACACAAAGAGTAGTATCAACACTCCTAAATTTGTCATTTGGGTGCATTGGGCTAGTGACGAGGCCCAAAGGGGTCATGGGTGTTAGGTCCGGTTTGCATAAGTATGGATCGGGCTAAAGAAAATAAAAATAGCCCAATGGTAGAAGTGATGTTGGGTTCGAAATGAGTAACATGGCCCATTGATAGGTTGGGTTGAGTTGTGGGGTGATATGAAACCCAATAGGTTTCTAAGCCCAAATTCGAATTTAATATATTTTTATTATAATTAAATTCATATTTTTACAAATATTTACGTATTCGTTACGCATTTTAAGGTTAGCAAGATCGTGGGGAATTTCGTTCTGATCACAACGGTATATTTATGAACGCTCAAGCTGCGTTGATCATGCATATGCCAAATGATATGAAAATGTAATCTTTAGAAAATTTCATGATAAAATAAATCGTGCTTAATTTCTAATTAAAGCTTTAAGTACGTGGAAATTTTTCGGGAGCTTACAGTACCTTCCCCTTAAGAAAACCGCGTTCCGCGGTTAAACTCGCAGAGGTTGTCATGAGTGATTTAGATGAACAGGTGGGGATACTTGGAACGCATTACATCCTCGCGCTCCCAGGTGAACTCTGTACCTCGTTTCTTGTGATTCCATCGAACTTTAACGATAGGAATGCGGCTTTGCTTAAGCCTCTTGACTTCCTTGTCCATGATCTCAACGGTTTCTTTGACAAAGCTAAGTTTTTCATTGAGTTGGATGTCCTTGAGAGGTACGACTAGAGTTTCATCCGATAGACACTTCTTAAGATTCGAGACATGGAACGTGTCATGTACTCGACTAAGTTCTTCGGGAAGTTCGAGTTTATATGCCACTAGACAAATTCTTTGAAGAATTTTGAATGGTCCGACGTATTGAGGTTTGAGTTTTCCTCTTTTTCCAAATCTAACCATCCCTTTCCAGGGCGATACTTTGAGCATTACTCGGTCTCCGACTTGGAATTCCATTGGTTTCCTTCGAACATCTACGTAGCTCTTTTGTCGATCTCGAGCTGCTTGCAGTCGTTGCCTAATTTGCATTATCTTTTCTGTTGTCTCTTGGACAATTTCGGGGCACGTGAGTTGTACTTCTCCAACTTCTGCCCAGCAAACTGGCGATCGGCATGTTCTTCCATAGAGTGCTTCAAAAGGAGCAGCTTTAATGCTGGCGTGATAACTGTTATTGTAAGAGAATTCAGCCAGAGGTAAGTGCTTATCCCATCCTTTTCCGAAATCAATCACACATGATCTCAGCATGTCTTCCAGAGTTTGGATCGTTCTTTCACTTTGTCCATCTATTTGAGGATGGTACGCGGTACTCATATCCAAGTTGGTACCCATGGCTTTTTGAAGGGTTTGCCAAAATCTCGAGGTGAATCGGCTATCACGATCGGATATGATAGAGATTGGTACACCGTGACGAGAAATAATCTCTTTGATGTACATTCTAGCGAGTGTAATCATTTCTTCGTTCTCCTTGATTGGCAAGAAATGAGCGGACTTCGTAAGACGGTCTACAATGACCCAAATGGTGTCAAAACCATTAGAAGTTCTCGGCAACTTCGTGGTGAAATCCATTGTGATTCTTTCCCATTTCCATACAGGAAGTTCTGGTTTGGTTAACATACCTGATGGCTTTTGATGTTCAGCTTTAACTTTCAAACATGTCAAGCATTTACTGGCGTACTCGGCGATATCAACCTTCATGTTAGGCCACCAGTACAAAAGCTTTAGATCTTGATACATCTTGTTGGGACCAGGATGTATGGAATACTTTGATTTATGTGATTCATGCATGATGAGTTCTCGGATACCTCCGTAGAGTGGAATCCAACTTCGATTTTTGAAACATAAAGTTCCGTCCGATCTCTTCACAATTCCATTCTCATTTTCCGGCATGCCATAAATCTTCTCATTCGGCCTATTTTCTTCTTTAAATTCTTCGATTTGAGCTTCAAGAATTTTCGATGGTAGGGTGAATTGATTACCATTCCCAATGATCTCACTCTAAGTGGCTTAGGGTGATCTTTTCTGCTCAAGGCGTCTGCAACAACGTTCGCCTTTCCAGGATGGTAACAGATCTCGCAGTCATAATCACTGAGCAATTCTAGCCAGCGACGTTGACGCATATTTAGTTCTTTTTTATCTAAGATGTGTTGAAGACTTTTGTGATCAGTGTACACTATACACTTGGTTCCGTACAAATAATGTCTCCATAACTTGAGTGCAAATATCACAGCGCCAAGTTCTAGATCGTGAGTAGTATAATTCTTCTCATGATTTTTGAGTTGTCGTGATGCGTAAGCAATCACTTTGTTCCTTTGCATGAGAACAACGCCTAAACCCATGTGTGAAGCATCGCAATATACTACAAAATCTTCGACTTCTTCTAGTAGTGCCAAGATGGCAAAGCTTGTTCTTTAGGAGTTGAAAAGCTGATTCTTGATCGTCTCCCCATTCGAATTTCTTCGTTTTCTGGGTTAACTCGGTTAATGGTTTTGCTATCTTCGAGAAACCTTTAATGAATCTTCGATAATAACCAGCAAGTCCTAAGAATTGACGAATTTCAGTGGGGTTGGTGGATAATGGCCAATTCTTTACTGATTCAATCTTCGCGGGATCTACATGGATTCCTTCACTGTCGATCACATGACCAAGAAATTGGACTATTTCAATCCAAAAATCACATTTGGAAAACTTTGCGTACAATTCTTCACTCTTGAGTAACTTCAGGATAGTTCTCAGATGTTCCGCATGTTCTTCTTTATCACAAGAGTAGATAAGAATATCGTCGATGAACACAATGACGAATTTATCCAGATATGGTTTACAGACTCTATTCATGAGGTCCATAAATACAGCAGTGTTGGGAATTATAGATTTGATGATTACAAAACCACGAGCAAGAATGAAGAAAGAAGAAACAATGAGGACCTAATATGTAATAGTTAGCTTTTCTTGTAAGCTAGGGTTTGTAACCTCCCTCTCTTATATAAAGAGGGATGGCGGCTAGGGTTACAAACTCAACCTTTCATTTTATTTCATAGTAGACTTCTCCTAATGAGAGTCTAATTAACGCATAGAGCGTTTAGTAGTAGTAGTAGTATTAGTTTCTTTATGTTTTAATAAAGAAAACCTTATTAGTGATGTTGATTGTGTCGTTATTATTCCACTGTGCAATCATTCAATCAATATTGCTTATACCCTAGTTGAGTCCGGATCTTGGATTTAACAATTGGTATCAGAGCAGGTGGCTCTTGATCTAGGGTTTATAAGGTTTTCATTTTTTTAGGGTTTATACCCTAATTTATTTATGGTGGCAGACGAAAAGTGGCGGCATGAAAAAGGTATTTTTGAAGCAGTTTTGCAGCAGATCTGGTGTGAATTGAAGCAGTTTTGATGAATGTGAGATCCACTCTTGAGTATGTGTGTTGCTGCTGATGATTCACGCGGGACTCATTTTTTATGGTATGCTTTATTTTATTCTGTGCATTTAATGGTGTTTTGGTTTCAAAGATATTGCGTACTACTCTTGCACGTGAAGTTGGTTTATTGATTGGTCGTTGATTGATATGGTATTCGGTGGGTCATCATCCACTTGATCTTTATATTGTGATTGGTCAATAAATCTTATGGATATCGTGTGTGGGAATCTATTAATCGATTTCTATAATGAGATGTCTTTGTCAAACAAGGGTAAATATTTTGTGATGTCAGAAGATGCAGCTTTGGGTTTATCTTTTGGCTTGTTCACGCATGTTCTTTGTTTGATTTGAGATGTCACTTTCAATTGGTTAATAGTAGGTCACATGTTATTGGACAATTTGTGCTAGTCGCTCACGTGTATGGGTCATAGGCTTTCATTGGTCACAAGATGGGTTGGATTTAATTGGTCTCGAGGGTATTATAGTACTGATGTTGTTCGTTGGTACATGCTGATTGGGTGTTCACGTGTGGGTCAGTAATGTTTTTATTCGCATTGATTAATTGCTATCTAATTCTACACGCATGAGGTTATTGACTAGTTGTTGCATCTCGATAATAGTAATTTGATTGGTCCCATGAGTTGGAATTTATTTGGGACCCCATGGTATTCCTGCTGGTGACGTGGGGATATGTTTTATTTCTGCCGATTGTTGGACTGTACTTGTACTTCACATGGGGCGTGTATCTGTGGGTCCCATTGTGTGCTTGTGTGTTCTGTGATGCTTTTGTGATCATGGATGATTGATGATTTTGTTGTGGGCGTGTATCTGCTGAAGGCCCGTGCTTACTGCTGGTACTGGTCTTTTAATGGTTGCTTTATGGCAGCGTGGGAACTTAATTCTGTTTGTGCTTCTAATGTTTTACTAGTCTTGGTGAGTTGAATTTTTATTCAACGATGAACCTTAGTAATTAACATATTTTCGGCTTGATTTGGTGTTCCTACTGGCTGCATATTTTGATTTGTTTCAGCTGAAGGTATTGGTTTCTGCTGAAGGTACCGGTTTCTGCTGAAGGTGCGTGTCTTATCATATCTCAAAGTGAGTCAGGCACTTTTGAGGTAACTTGTTCGTACTTTAATCATGTGACAAAGACTTGATAAATCTAGCGAAGGGGTGAGATCTTCAGATTAAATGTACTTAATGCGCACATTTGCTAATAGTTAAAGGAGTTACGTTGTAGTGCTCAGTGTTAGTGAAGGGGTGTGATCTACAGATTACAGGTGCTTAATGCTCACATTTGCTAGTATCTCATCTAAGTTTGGAGTCACATGGATAGTGCAAGATATAAGACGCCTACGTTGATGTTCCTACTGGTTCTGCTGCTGTTTTGTCTTCTCTGCTGTTATGCTTTATTTATTTTGTTTAGTTGTAAAAAAAAAATAAAAAATAAAAAAATAAAAATAAAAAAATTTGAGATGGTTAGTATAATTTTAAGGGGAAGCTTATGGTTTATATACTTACCATCTACATGCATCACTTGAGGGAAAGCGTCTACGAGTTGCACAGAGACCCTATTAGATGATTACAAAAAAGGGAAGAAGATTCATGGTGTGCAGCTTATTATTTGTGATGGCATGTTTTAGCATTGTTTCTTATACAGGTTGTTTTGTAATATCAAATAGGGGAAGATTGTTGGGAATTATAGATTTGATGATTACAAAACCACGAGCAAGAATGAAGAAAGAAGAAACAATGAGGACCTAATATGTAATAGTTAGCTTTTCTAGTAAGCTATGGTTTGTAACCTCCCTCTCTATATATAAAGAGGATGGCGGCTAGGGTTACAAACTCAACCTTTCATTTTATTTCATAGTAGACTTCTCTTAATGAGAGTCTAATTAACGCATAGAGCGTTTAGTAGTAGTAGTAGTATTAGTTTCTTTATGTTTTAATAAAGAAAACCTTATTAGTGATGTTGATTGTGTCGTTATTATTCCACTGTGCAATCATTCAATCAATATTGCTTATACCCTAGTTGAGTCCGGATCTTGGATTTAACAAGCAGGTGCATTAGTTAAACCGAATGGCATTACTTGGAATTCATAATGGCCATATCGAGTTCTAAACACGGTCTTGGGTATATCTTCCTCTTTTACCCTTAACTGATGATATCCAGATCTTAAATCAATCTTCGAGTACACACTCGAGCCTTGTAATTGATCAAACAGATCATCGATTCTTGGTAAGGGATAGCGGTTCTTGATTGTGAGCTTGTTCAATTCTCTATAATCGATACACATCCGAAATGATCCATCTTTCTTCTTAACGAATAAAACCGGTGCTCCCCAGGGTGAGGAACTTGGTCTAATGAATCCTTTTTCAGATAGCTCTTCTAGTTGTTTGGACAATTCTTGCATTTCTGAGGGCGCTAAACGGTATGGTGCTCGTGCTACGGGAGTAGCTCCAGGAATAAGATCGATTTGAAATTCGACTTGTCGAGCAGGTGGGAGTCCAGGAAAATCTTCTGGAAACACCTCAGGAAATTCTTTGACTACAGGTACATCCTCTAGTCGTTTCTCTTCCGACTTCTTTTCCGTTACTTGAGCTAAGAAGGCATAACATCCTTTTTCCATGTACTTTATCGATTTCGCACAGGATATGATACTTAAGTACTTTCTACTTTGATCTCCTTGGATGACTAAAGTTTCACCGTTGATTGGGATATGAACGGTTTTCTCGTCGCAAACAATTCTAGCACGGTGTTTGGACAACCAATCCATGCCAATTACGACATCGAAACTACCAAGTTTGATTGGCAAAAGATCTATGAGGAATGAGTGGTCTTGTAAAAGAATAAGGCAATTACGGATTACGGTGTTGGACCCTATTATCTTTCCATCAGCAAGCTCTATCTCATAAGTTGTATCTAAGGCAATTGGGGATATTTCAAGTAATGGTGCAAAAGTAGTAGATAAAAAACTCTTATTGGCTCAAGACTCAAACAAGATTTTTTTGCAGAATGATTGTTAAGAGAATACGTACCCGTCACAACATCTCCATCTCCTAGCACGTACGCTCTTGCACACGTGCATTGTTGGGTTAAGTTGCATTCAACTTTGGGCACTGACTCTTGAAATGACCCTTTTCTCCACATCCATAACAATTTATGTTTGCCACAGTGTTTCCCCCTCCAGGGTTTCAGCAATGCTTCCCTTGATGACCTACCTTGTTGCACTTGTCACACTTCACAGTACAAGGTTCAGAGTGGTGCATCAAAAATCTGTTACACTGGGGAAGTGGTCCTACATACCTTTTCAAGCAGTGGGTGCAGCATAAGCCCTTGCGGCTTCTTGCCTTTGGTTTTGCCGATTGTGATGATGGTTTCTGTTGCGGTGATACTGGTTGTTGTTCCGATTGTTGTTGTTGGATTGATGATGGTTGGAATTTGAGCTTTTCTGATCATCAAGCTTCCTTTTGTTGTCACTTGAGCCTTGTGCATTTGCAAGCTTCAATATCGGTTCCATAAGGCGGTGGGATACAATGACAACTTCTTCAACAGTCTTTGGATTTGAAGGGATAACATCTCCTTTGATGCTCCGGGGTAAACCTCCGATCAAAGCTTCCAAAAGCTTTTCATTGGTGGGAAACAGACGAGGACACAGAGCTCTCAGCTCATGGAATCTCTTGAAGTATGTCTTGAGATCATTACCATTAGCAGCTAGGTGGTAATACTCATCTTCGAGCTTCTTGATCTCAGTTCTCGGGCAATACTGTTTCATCAACATTTGTTTCAGATCTGACCATGAAATCTTACAAGCTTCTTCCACTCCAATTCGTTAAGCATGGGCTTTCCACCAAGATAACGCATCTTCTAACAAAGTTCCAGTTGCGAACTTGACTTTGCAATCATCTGTGCAGTTACTTAGCAGAAATACAGTCTCGGTTCTCTCAAACCAATGAAGTAAACCAATAGCACCTTCAGTACCCTTGAAGAATGTCGGCTTGCAGTTCATGAAGTCTTTGTAACTACACTTACGAGTTACAGAGGACTCACTTTGATTTGTCGGAGTGTTAGTTGCATTTGAGTTTGCCATTTCAACAAGACGTGCGACTTCTGCGACACGAGTTGCCTTAGATAGACGAGCAGCTTCAGCCTCACGTGCTGCTTAGGCAACACGCTCATTTTTAGCTTCTCGAGCGATCTCCGCTTCTCTGGCAATCTCAGCTTCTCTTGCAACTTCAGCTTCTCTTGCAATCTCAGCTTGTCTTGCAATTTCAGCTTCTCTTGCAGCAGCTTCAGCTTCACGTGCCTCTTGGGCAATTCGTTCAGCTTCGGCAATGCGTTCAGCTTCGGCTCTAGCAGTGTCAGCGGCATGCTGTGCTATAGCAGCGCTAACGCTTTCAGCGACCAATTTTCGAACAGCTGCGGGTGTGATGGTGGATGAGGTAGCTTTCTTCTTGACCATTTTTCTAAAATTACCAAGAAATAAACACCAAGATTAAGAAATCATCGATCGATAATAAAAGCGATTACACATTATAAATATCATAATAGTCAAGATCACCACCTTAAATCAATGATATAATATCATCATGAATGACAATAAGTGAATCATGATTTTTCTCAACAAATCATAACATATATATAAGGACATAAGGATCGGTTCGGCATACATTACCGATGAATAATATCACAACACAATAATATAAGAAATACAACCATAGGATACATAGAATACATCATTACATAGTATTGTTCACAACCATAGGTTACAACATCATAATTCTTGTTCCAAAGTTACAAATCAAAATGATACAAGCCTTAATGCCTCATATGGCGGCTTTATGATACATACAAAAACAAAGATAACTAGAATCTACACATCTCCCGATGCGTCATCATGACGACGACGAATCTCCTCAACTATGGCTGTCAAATCTCGGATCTGCTGCTTACGTGCTCGATCTCTCTCTTCGAGGTCATCAATCCTCTGCTCTAGGATGGCGGTGTGAGCATGAGCGGATGCAAGCTCGTGATGCAAGGCTCTCTCTTGGCCTAAGGCAGTGTCTCTCAAAGTACTAGCATCTCGAATAGTAGTCTCAAGCCTCTGGGTCAATGTGGTCACAGCCTCTCTCACCTCCACAATCTGGGCGCTCATAATGTCAAACAAAATCTCAATGGAGCAGCGACCTATCACGAGGTTGTCGATCTCTTCCTCCAAGCTCTCTATCCTAACCAGTGGAATCTCATCATAATGCGCCAGGAGCTCACTCAACTGGTCTTCGTGTCTAACGAGTCTCGTAGCCAAAAGAGGAATGGTGTGGTGTACAGGCTCACTGGTAACAGGAAGAACTGGAGCTGGTGCAGTGGTTGAGCTCTCTCCAAGCTCGAATGAACTAGGTGCTCCCTCCTCTTCTCTCCAACGACGAAGTAGTGGTATCAAGAATGACCATCGCCTAGCACTGGCCTTCTTCCTTGGTCCGGTCTCAACGTCCACTTGAGTAGGCATGTCAGGATCAGATAGTGATGGTGGATAACACTTGATGCAAAGCGGTAAAAGTGGCTCACTAAAAGTGTCCAATGGAGGTGATGATGTAGGTGGTGATGAAACAGGAACAGTGGTGGTCTGATGGTAGAACACAGTAGGTGGTAGTGGTGGTGAAGTAGCAGTAGGTGGAACAGTAGGTGAAACTGGTGATGACTAAGTGGGTGGTGACTGAGCTGATGGTATCACATGAGTCATAGTGATGGATCACACACGCTTCCTAGCGGTTGGCATGATGATGGCACTCTTACGACGCAGTCTGTAAGGCACTCCAAACGGCTCAGGCTTATAAGGCTTAAGAACACGGATCCTACGTCGGCGACGACGGATCGGTAGGGAAGATGATACTGAAGAGTTTGATGAAGCAGAGTCAGTGCTCTCGGATGACTTGGATGATCCATCATCCACAGCGACATCTGAAGCAGGTAGCCATTGCTGCGACTCGTAGTACTGATCTAAGGTCATAGTAGCAAAATCATTATGCTCTTGAGAAAGAGAAATCATAGCTGGAACAGTAGGAGTTCGGGCAACTTCACCTTCCTCAAAAGGTTCAGTCTCGTCCGAAACAGTAACTGGTATGACTGGACTGGGATGAGCTGGTAAATTGACAGTCGTAGAGGACATAGTGTCTTCCATCTCAGTGTCTGAGGACAGAACAACCGGATGGGATGCAGACATGGTATTTTTTTTTTGTAACAACCATAAATTAATGTAAGTAAATGCCAAATAAATCTTTAACTAATTTTTAGTTAGTACGCCTATTTGCCAAGCAAATCTCCAGCCTAACTAAATGCAATGCAATTTTACTTATGGACCTAGTGATGCATCATA
>OU343222.1:321106266-321183668 GCA_910596185.1 Chrysanthemum makinoi | reverse complement strand
AACAAATTAAACACCCAAATCAACTAAAGGATATAACCTGAATAACTCTATAAACAACCCGGATGAAACAACCAATAAATCACCAATGTAAACACGAGCCCGAAATCATGAAGATCAAAGAAAAACAAACACCTTAGGGGTGTTTGTGTAGTGTGCCGCCAACCACAAAGAGAGAGAGAGAGAGAGAGAGAGAGAGAGAGAGAGAGAGAGAGAGAGAGAGAGAGAGAGAGAGAGAGAGAGAGAGAGAGAGAGAGAGAGAGAGAGAGAGAGAGAGAAATTTTGTAGTGTGTGATTTTAGAATGTGAAGAAATGAGGGTTTTAGGTTGGTATTTATAGTGTAGGTTTGAAGGATATAGAGAAAGTTTAGAGGGGATGTATCCATTGACGGAGTTTAAACCATTTCTTTAGGGGGGCCAAAGTGTCATTAACTTGTTTTAGGGGGGGCAAATGATCAAATAATTATTTTTTGCACTAACGTTTTGAACAAATTACATTAAATACAAGATATTTGGAGGCCGTGGCCCACCCCTGCCCTTAAGATCCTCCGTCCATGGATGTATCTAGATATTTAGTTGGTGGTTCAAATCCAATAGGGGACACAATTGGGAACATTTAGGGATGGTGTTGGATAGATATAAAATTTGAGTGGGGGGTGTGTGTGTGTGTTGTGCGTCGACCACAAGGACAAGGGGGAGGAAGTGTTTTTCAAATTTTAAATTTTTGGGTATAAGGGAGATGTATCTAGATATTTTTGAGGATAGATGGCTTTGTATGCACATGCATGCAAGTGAAATGCACAAAAAATGTAATTTTACGTAACCCGTAAAATATACGCTAATGACAAGTAAAAAATAATATTCGTGTTATCATAACAAGTAAAGTATAGTTAGAGTACATGGCGGAAAAGTCGAAGACCATATGAAGATTTGATTGTAGATACGCGGGATAACCTCCCGGTTGTATGATAAATCTTTTACGTAAACATAGAAAGTGAAAAGTCGAGGGTAAATAGTAAAAAAAATCTGAAAAAGTACCGGTTGTCATAATTAGTGAGTTGTCTCTCTCACTTTGATAGTAAGTTTGTTAACTTTCTGTGTAGTCTTTCGTTTAGTTTCTTTCTTCTTGTAATCGTTTTGAACTCAAAACTATAAACTGATTATGCAGTTGTGATAAAAATAAAAATAAAGGGGAGGTTGGTTGTATGAATTTCTGATGTTAATCTTAATTGTTTTGACAATTTTCACAATTGTCGTAAGAACTTGATGCATCTCTACTTAACTCCTTTTAGTTTTATAAAAGAGTTTCGGACATATAATAGCAACATAGTGTTGGTTTGTGGTAGTTAAAACACGCCAGAATCAATAGAAGTAAAGTGATCCTATGGGGCACAATACTAAACACGCTAGAGTATGTTTCAATGTTTATAACTTTGAATATATTATAACCCGCTTATGCATGCATGGAAACCCGATCCTATTTCATGACCCATATGTTTTGGGTACTAAGTGGGTCATGGTTAAGATTTAGCCTCAAGCCTTGACATCAATGTAAACCGATCGTGCTGGGTGGGTGGTGATAGTTTACTTGGAGCTCAAGTTGAGTCCAAGTACAACTAGGGTTCATTCCCTATATATAAAAACACACCCTCACATCAATTCTTATGTATAATATCCCTAAACTCCACCCTGTGGAAAACTAGAAGGGGGGGGGGGGGTTGAATAGTTTTTACCGATTTTAAGTTGATTTCAAAAACTTTTAGATTCGATATTATGTGAAATCGTATGGATGTTGAGAACGTATAGATCTAATGATAATGCAAGCAAATAGATAAAGTTAAGGGATAGAAATGACACAACCGATTTATAGTGGTTCGGCTACAAGGTCACCTTCCTTGCCCTACTCCACTCCCCGAGTCACCTACTCGAGAGTTCAAGCACTATGTCAACAAACTCCTTCACTTGGCGGAGAAGCCTTCACAACGTTGCTTACACTTTTTCCTATACAAAGCTAGATACCGAGTCCGGAGCACGGTGGACCAAACCAACACAACTATTACACAACAAATATGTGAAATATCAAATACAAGATCTTCGCTACGAAATCTTCTGGAGTGACAAGTCAATCAAGGACCCTTTGCTTGGATGACTTGTAGAATGCTCGTGATCTCACCTTAGAGAAGGACCTATATGAGAATCACAAATAGAAAGAAAGAAGAACAACTCTCTAGATCAAGTGATCTATATGTTAAGAGAATGAGAGTGTATGAGAGATTTAGTAAGAAGAGGGTAAGTTAGAATGAAGAAATGGCTCTCTATTTATAGGCAAATTTCTCCTCCTGTCCACGGATCCCACGAATCCCTTCCACTTGGGATCCATCTAGTGTAATCCTAGGGATCCGTGGTACGCTCCTCTTTGCCCATGGGTTTTTGGTTATGGGTCATGGGTTATGGGTTGGTCCATGGTTTTTCTCTAGATTCAATGTATCTAAGTATACATTGTATCAAGTCTTCTTTGGTATGGGTTAAGATCCATGGGTTATGGTTTTACCCATCCTAATAAACTATTACAACAAATGCTTAATTATTACATTTTTGTATTTAAATGGCTATATGTAAATGCTTTACAAAATAACATGTATCCTTATAATTATACTTAAGATAACATTACATTTGTTATCAACAAAACACAAAGAGATCGAAAATATTAATAAACGTTTTTACGGTTTATTTGTATTAACAATCTCCCCTTTTTGTTGATGACAAAACATAATGTTATGATGAGTAAAACTTAAGAATAGATGTAAGTTTTGAAAGCCCCTAAGTTTTACTTCTTCTCCCCTTTTTGTCGAAACAAAAAGTTAACCCTTGGAAGAAATAAACAAACTTAACTCCCCTTGACGGTAGCTCCCTTGTTTGGGCGCCAAGAGAAAAAAAATAAAAAAATCCTACAAACAGAAAGGTTAGTAACATGCTTATATAATCTTGTGGTTGTCGAGAATCAAGATGAGGAGCCAAGGTATGTAAACAAGGCCTTGTAATAAAACAACAAATTGTAGTGGTATGTATGCCACTTACAAGCATGTAAAAATAAGAACAAGACTTGTCCTTGAAAATGACTTCAAAAGAAAAATAATACTAAAAGTAGAAAGTAGTAGTAGTGATTCCTTCCATGCTTGCATAAGGTCATGGATAGAGATTTTGATGAGTAATGGTATTGATGCGATCAAGGATGAGTTTGAGTATAAAATGCATTTCTTCCCTAACTTCTATTGCAATTTCCCTAGTGGATTGGCAATGTTCACAATGTAAATGATGGGGGTAATGAGTGCGGAAGCTTTTTCGGTTGTTTTGATTTGAGTTTTGGAAGTTGTAGTGGAAAAATAGGAAAATATGGATCAATCCGGAATGTTAATAAGTGGAAAAGAACCTAGATATTCTTGTAATGTGATGGGAGCTAATGGTGGTGATGTTTCAAGATCTTGAAAGATAGTATTTGGAGATGTGGGGAGTGTTGAAAAGACTAATTCTTTTTTTTAGGTTGGTTAGATCTTGTTGGAGTCTTAAGGAGTTCCAAAAGAGTTATTTTAGGTGGTGATGAAGTTGGTGTACTGGTTGGTGATGAGGGTGGTGCTATAATGGAAGCATCTTGTGGTGAGTTATTTGTTGAGGATGAAACATTTGAGGTTGGTTTTGCTAAACAACAAGATAGATACTAATCCGTGCGGATATCCTAGCATTTGATTGTGGTATTTTAGATGGTGGAAGTACAAAGGTTTGGATATCATGATTGTTTGTTCTAGATGATTCTCCTAAAGGGTTTTTGGATGACATGATGAAGTGTGTTTGTGAGAAGGAGATGGGGTATGCAAGCATTTTGGGAGCTATATATATAGAAAAACAAAGCATTGTAATGAATGCTTGACCCAAAATGTGGATTAAAATCTAATGATTAGATATGAATTCAAGGCATGTGATCATGAGAACACAAGCATTAAAGAGCATACTCCCTAAAATGAAACAAATGTGGATTTTTCATCCAAAGTGAAAAAATAGAAGTTGAAAACAGCTTCTGTTACACGGATCCCACGGATCCTTCCCTTGAGGATCCGTCAAATAAAGCCGGGATCCGTGGGTCTGTGTTTCGAGCGCACAAAATTTTCCTTTTTCGAAACATTTTTTCCTAGTGTGTGCCTATATGCAAACTATTTGGAGTTTTATTCTCGACCCCTAAAAAGAATAGAAAATAAACTAGAAGTGTAAAAGCATCCTATTGATATAACCCGAAAACACATATTTAGTACATGAGTACGTAATTTTGTGTTATCAATGCTCCTAATTCATTGTTGCTTAAATGAATGTACCGGAAAACACATATTAGTTATGTGTCCCTTTAGCATTCAAAAGACATGAGATGCAATGAAAACGGGTTTTTACTTTGTATTAATAATGAAAAGCGATTTGTCCTAGATGTGAGAAATTGCTTTTGTGAAATTGATACGGGAAGGTATCATCCTTTTAGAAAACATTGTAGAAAGTAGGTTTAGAAAATAAGAAAATTATAAGTGTAAAGACTCATCTTGGGTTTTGAAAATTCCCGTATTGTTTGTGAGTTGTGCGTGAAATAGAGATCCTAGACTCGGAAAGAAGAAGGCTAGTGTTTACATACCTTGTAGAGTCAATTAAATTACGACGTTTGTTCCATTAGACCAAGACCAAGACGAAGTAGGTTGAATTGTTCCCGCCTCAACGGTTTGGTGAGGACGTCGGCTATGTTGTCTTCGGATGCTACCTTCTCAATAGAGATGTTCCCTTTTGAACATTGTCTCTTAGGAAGTGATGACGAATCTCTATATGCTTTTTGCGAGAATGCAATACCGTATTCTTGCTTAGATCGATTGCACCTTTGTTGTCACATAGGATGGCTATGTCGCTTAGATGGATGTCGTAGTCTACTAACGCTTGTTTCATCCATAGTGCTTGTTGGCATGCTTTCCGGCGGAGACGTACTCGGCTTCGGTTGTTGATATTGCAAGTGCCGTTTGTTTCTTAGAAAACCATGATGTTAAACAACATCCCATAAAAGTACATACCCCACTTGTACTTTTTCTATCAACGTAATCACCTGCATGGTCAGAATCTGCATATACAATTGTTTCTACTCCCGTGCCCTTAGGATACCATAATCCTAATTGTGTTGTACCCTTAATATATCTAAATATCCTTTTTATGGCTTCTAGGTGTGATGTTTTAGGGTCTTCTTGAAACCTAGCACATAAGCAAACACTAAACATGATATCCGGCCTACTTGTCGTGAGGTAGAGGAGACTACCTATCATGCCACGATATTTAGTATTATCTACGGATTCTCCGCCCCTCTTTTGTGAGTTTGGTATCGGATGACATTGGAGTCCTAATTGGTTTTGACTCTTCTAGACCGAATTTCTTTAACATCTCCTTGATGTATTTAGATTGATTAAAGAAGATACCATCTTCTACTTGTTTTATTTGTAGACCAAGAAAGAAACTAAGTTCTCCCATCATACTCATCTCGAACTCGTCATGCATGATTTTAGAGAAATCATCACACATGTCTTGACAAGTGGATCCAAATATAATATCATCTACATATATTTGTACTATGATTATATGTGACTCTTTTTCTTAGTAAAAAGTTTGTTGTCAACTAACCCCATGGTGTAGTTGTGTTTAACTAGAAATGACTTGAGTCTATCATACCAAGCTTTTGGAGCTTGTTTAAGACCGTAAAGGGCTTTCTTTAATTTATATACATGTTTGGGTTTTTCAAAATCAATGAAGCCCGGAGGTTGAGCTACATATACTTCTTCATTTATGACACCATTTAGAAAAGCTCTTTTGACATCCATTTGATAAAGCTTTAGATCATTAGCACAAGCATACGCAAGAAGTATTCTTATAGACTCTAATCTAGCCCCGGGGGCGTAGGTCTCATCAAAGTCTATTCCCTCTTGTTGGTTATACCCTTAAGCAACGAGTCTAGCCTTGTTCCTAGACACTACTCCGTTTGCATCTAATTTGTTTTTATAAACCTATTTGGTTCCTATTATGGTTTGATTACTAGGTGGAGGGACAAGTGTCCAAACATCATTAGAAACAAATTGATTTAGTTCTTTTTGCATAGCCATTACCCAACTTTCATCTTTTATGGCTTCTTGTGTATTCTTAGGTTCTAAGGTTGAACCGAAACAAAACAAGCTACTTTGGTTTTGAACTTGAGATCTTAATGTTCGTTCATTTAGTTTTCCTATGACTTTATCTACGGGGTGATCTTTGGACACTTTAATGTTTACTATTTCATCACTTAGAGGTTCTTCTTCTTCACTTATCTTTTTCTTTATTACTATGGCTTCACTTTCTATAATCTCGTCATCGACAAGAGGTGGAGAGGGTTTGGGTGGACTTTCATCAAATTTTATATTTAATGACTCTTCTACTTTCATTGTTTCTTTGTTTAATATGACGTAAGCTTTGCTATTTGGCGAATAACCTAAAAAGATACCTTCGGTTGATTTAGGATCAAATTTTGTAAGGTAATCTTTAGTGTTAAGAATAAAACATTTACTACCAAAGACTCTAAAATGATTTAACGTAGGCTTTTTGCCTCAAAGTAACTCATATGGAGTTTTTCCTAAGATTATCAAGACTCGATTGAGTATATACGTTGAAGTATCAACGGCATTACACCAAAATTTTGAGGTATGGATTGTTCATTAAGCATGGTTCGACTCATTTCTTGTAGAGTTCTATTCTTTCTACTACCCCATTCGAATGTGGAGTGCGTGGAGCCGAGAAGTTGTGAGTAATACCATTAGCGTCACAAAAGCTCCGAATTGCACTTCATTATCGAATTCCTACCATGATCCGTCCTAATAGACACTATGGGACTTCCTAGTTGTCTTTGGATCTTTTTGCTTAATATTTCAAAAAATAGTTAAAGGTTTCCCGCTGCTTTGTTCTTTAAAAAATTTTGGTCCATGTATACCTAGAGTAGTTTGTTCACACACAAAAGTGTGTAGTTGCCTCCATAACGTTGGATAGCGGATGGACCAAATAAATCCATATGTAGTAATTCTAGACACCTAGTTGTGGACACCATGTTTTTAGCTTTATGACTCGAATGAGCTTGTTTTCCTATCTTACACCATATCACAAAAATGATGTACATATTTTAACTTAGGTAGATCTCTTACTAGATCTTTGGATGATAGCGATTGAAGAAGTCCCATGTTGGCGTGACCAATCTTGATGCCATAAGGTCGAGTATCATCCATAGAGGTAAGACATAATTGTCTTTAGGTTCATTACTTATTTTAATGACATAGACTCCATGTTTCCTAATTCCTCTTCCTATGGTTATGCCATTTTAAGTATCTTACTACCGGTTTCTGTAAAAAGTACATTGCACTTTTTATCACATATGTGTCCTATACTTAAGAGATTAAAGTTTAGGTTTTCTACGTGACACACATCGTTAATGGTTAGAGATTTGTAGAAATCGTACCTTTACCGATGATTCTACTTTTGCTATTTCCAAACACCACATTACCTCCATTAATGGATTCATATGTGGAGAATAGATCCTATTCCGGTCATGTGCAGCAATGCGCTATCCTTGACCCATTCATTCGCCGGGGTCTAGGTGGAACCTTTAAGCACACCTAAAACAATAATAAACTCAAAAGTTTGGTCCCCATTGGTTCATGGGTCCATTAGTGTTAAACATTCCATTCATGTTAGACATGTATGGATAAGATGAGTATGCATTCCATGGAGCAAAGTTTTGAAAAGGAAAACCGTTTTGCATGTTTTGATTCCATCCCATTTGATGGTATATTACTTTTTGGGTGCGTTATTAGGTCTCTAAATAATGAATTAGGTTTTGAAAAAAGATGGAGCTTTGTTTCTTGCAAAAGTAGGATTATATTTTGGGGTGGTTGTCTAGTGGTGACATGATTTGGTTTCTTCCTATTAACTATGACAAACTTCGGTTCTAGATGAAGAAGCTACATTATTACTACTATGTTTGCTACGGCTGATCCACGGATCCCTTTTTCTACACTAGCGGTTCCCTTTTTGGGGATCCGTGGGATCCTCCACGATGGTTGGTTTTTCTAGTGCATTAACAAATTTTGTTTCTTTACTTTCACTAGTTGATGGATCAAGTTGTTGACTACCTAGACCCTTTTGATTGTTACCGGTTTTAAGCTATATCGTATTGTATCATATAAAGTGTTAGATTGCTCATTCTAGCAATTTTAGAATCTAGTGATCCACTAGTGTTTGAAGTTGAGCATAAAGTTCACATTCACCACTTGCTTTTTACCTTTCTCTAAAAGTTTTAGTTTTGCTTTTAATTCTATGACTTCTTTATCTAAACGTTTATTTTGACTCTTTAAAAGCTTGTTTTTGTTAACTAGTTTTAAGCTAATATTGCATAGTTTATCATATTCATTATGCAATGAGTCATCATCAAGTGATGAGCTACTATAGTATTTAGGACATACCTCGTTATTTGCCATAAGACAAATTTCTTCATCCTCCTGCTTAAGCTCATTCCCCGCGTGCGCTCCGCGAGCATGCTTTTGATCATCCCGTTTTGGGACACTTACTAATAAAGTGGTTTGGGTCCCCACATTTAAAGCAAATACGATCATCCTTTGGCTTCTCCTCTCTTTGCTTTTCGAAAGCCTTTCTTATCATCATACGGTTGTTTGGCGTATCTTCCCTTTCTTAAAGAACTTTTTAAAGTCCGCACGCCATAGCGTACTCCCGTCGTCACTACTTCGAAGATGAGTTCTCTTCTCATCGCCGAAGCCTTTTTGGCTTTAAGGGCAAGAGATTTGTGTTTCTCTTTCACCTTTGAGGCTTGGGAATCTTTAGCAAGGACAAGCTCGTAGACTTTTAGGTTGCCTATGAGTTCATCGAGGGTGAGGATTGTCAAATCTTTTGACTCTTGATTCTGTCACCTTGGATCTCCACTTGGATGGAAGTGCCCTTAGATATCTCCTAACATGGTTATGACTAGAAAAAGATTCATCAAGTGCTTGTAAAGATGTAATAATAGTATTAAAGTTAGCAAATGAATGATCTATAGTTTCCTCATCCGATATTAAAAATTGTTCATATTGTTGAACAAATAAATCAATTTTATTATTTTTAACTTGTTGGTTGCCTTGATGAGTTACAACTAAAGAATTCCAAATTTCTTTAGAGGTTTTAAGCATAGAAATTCTTTCGAATTCCTTTTTGGGTAAAGCATTATATAAAACCATTTTTGCTTCACTATTTTTAGAAAGCTTTTTCTTCATTTCATCATTTAGTTTATCATGAGGTATGTGAACTAAATTTCCTTTATCATCATTTGAGGTAGCCTCAAAATCACCTTCAACAATAATGTACCAAAGATCAATATCTTTAGACTTCACATATGTTTTGAATCTATTTTTCCAATATATAAAACCATTAGTTTCAAGTAGTGTGTGGTGGATTTGCATAGATTGCCCTTCCTTATAATTTTTAGAACCCATGGTGATCGAAAAGTTTTTAAAATACAATTTTATTTTAAAACTTTTATAAACTTAGCTCTTGATGCCAATTGTTAGAAGGGGGGTTGAATAGTTTTGCCGATTTTAAGTTGATTTCAAAACTTTTAGATTCGATATTATGTGAAATCGTATGGATGTTGAGAGCATATAGATCTAATGATAATGCAAGCAAATAGATAAAGTTAAGGGATAGAAATGACACAACCGATTTATAGTGGTTCGGCTACAAGGTCACCTTCCTTGCCCTACTCCACTCCCGAGTCACCTACTTTCGAGTTCAAGCACTATGTCAACAAACTCCTTCACTTGGCGGAGAAGCCTTCTAGCGTTGCTTACACTTTTCGGTACAAAGCTAGAATCAGCGAGTCAATGCACGGTGGACCAAACAAACACAACTATTACACAACAAATATGTGAAATATCAAATACAAGATCTTAAGCTACAGTCTTCTTGAGTAAATCAATCAAGGACCCCTTGCTTGGATGACTTGTAGAATGCTGCGTGATCTGCCTTAGAGAAGGACCTATATGGGGATCACAAATAGAAAGAAAGAAGAACAACTCTCTAGATCAAGTGATCTATATGTTAGAAGAGAATGAGAGTGTATGAGAGATTTAGTAAGAAGAGGGGTGAGTTAGAATGAAGAAATGGCTCTCTATTTTATAGGCAAATTTCTCCTCGTTCCACGGATCCCGGGATCCCTTCCACTTGGGATCGTTAGTGTAATCCTAGGGATCCGTGGTACGCTCCTCTTTGCCCATGGTTTTTTTGGTTATGGGTCATGGGTTATGGGTTGGTCCATGGGTTTTCTCTAGATTCAATGTATCTAAGTATACATTGTATCAAGTCTTCTTTGGTATGGGTTAAGATCCATGGGTTATGGTTTTACCCATCCTAATAAACTATTACAACAAATGCTTAATTATTACATTTTTGTATTTAAATGGCTATATGTAAATGCTTTACAAAAATAACATGTATCCTTATGATTATACTTAAGATAACATTACATTTGTTATCAACAAAACACAAAGAGATCGCAAAATATTAATAAACGTTTTTACGGTTTTTTTGTATTAACAATCTCCCCTTTTTGTTGATGACAAAATATAATGTTATGATGAGTAAAACTTAAGAATATATGTAAGTTTTGAAAGCCCCAAGTTTTACTTCTTCTCCCCTTTTTGTCGAGAACAAAAGTTAACCCTTGGAAGAAGATAAACAAACTTCCCTATCCCCTTGGCGGTAGCTCCCTTGTTTGGGGTCAAGAGAAAAATAAAAAATCCTACAAAAGAAAGGTTAGTAACATGCTTATATAATCTTGTGGTTGTGGGGAATCAAGATTGGGAGACAAGGTATGTAAACAAGGCCTTGTAATAAAACAACAAATTGTAGTGGTATGTATGCCACTTACAAGCATGTAAAAATAAGAACAAGACTTGTCCTTGAAAAATGACTTCAAAAGAAAAAATAATACTAAAAGGAGAAAGTAGTAGTAGTGATTCCTTCCATGCTTGCATAAGGTTATGGATAGAGATTTTGATGAGTAATGGTATTGATGCGATCAAGGATGAGTTTGAGTATAAAATGCATTTCTTCCCTAACTTCTATTGCAATTTCCCTAGTGGATTGGCAATGTTCACAATGTAAATGATGTGTGGTAATGAGTCTTGGAAGTTTTCGGGTTGTTTGATGTGAGTTTTCTTGAGGTTGTGGTGGAAAATAGGAAAATATGGATCACAATCCGGAATGTTAATAAGTGGTGGTGGAAAAGAACCTAGATGTTCTTGTAATGTGAAGGGAGCTAATGGTGGTGATGTTTCATGATCTTGAAAGATAGTATTTGGAGATGTTAAAGGATTTCCGGTTATTGCCTAGCACTAACTTTGTCCCTAGGTTGCTTCCCTGCTTGATTCGATTGGAGCTTCACAGGTGAACCATGATGATCACTACGATTAATAGAGTGACTAAAAGTTTTTGAAATAAGTGTTACAAAGTTGTTTAGCATGCTTCTTGTTTGTACCGCGGCTTTTACCCATTTATGTGCATACCTATTTGTTAATTTTAAGTCTATGCCATCAACTATGAACACGATGCATTTGGATTGACTTAAGCTGTGAGTCGACCTCGAAGGCCTTTCCAACCCATGGTGATTATTTAAACTTAGGTCATACTTTTGAAGATTATTTTACAAGTTTATACTTGGTGGGCTTATTCGAGTTGGCTTGAGTCGGACCTTGAACAGGGCATAAATGAGGTAAACACATGCTCATGACATTGCGTGTCTACTAATGTCTTGTCCGGTCTCATAAATCTAAGAGTTGCATTATTGCAATGCAGTGCTTGTACAAAATTAAACCTCTTGCCCCTACTTAGTTGCGCCTTGGGTGGAGACCTACGTAAATAGGGTAGGGTACAAAATGGATCTTAGTGCTTAATAGTAACGTAATTGGGTAGTTAATTCTTTTAAGAATGTAATTATCAAAAATACTGAACTTTTTATGTTCTGATTAAAATTGTGTTATTGCAACTTAATTCGTAAACAGAGTTGTTTTTCTTTAAAAGACTAACATAGTCTCTTTTCCTGGTAAGAAAAGTGAGACTTATTCCTATCTTTTCTCCTAAGTTGACAAACTAATATAGGATTACAAATTATTAAACTCATTGATGATCTTTCATTACCCTTTTATGGTCTAGAAATAATTGAAAGATATAATAATTTGTGTAACTGGAAATATTTTGTTTATAGCTACCAAAATAAATGATATCCTGCACTTGTCAAGATGTATGAGTTTAAACGCAAGAGTAAAAAAGAAATTACTAAATATTCGCTAGGTAATTTTCTTGGACTCTATTATTTCTAAAGTGCTAAAACCCATTAAAGGGGTAGATGGCCAGATGATAAAGGAGGAATTGCATGCTAGAGATTCAAGTTAATTGAAAGTAAGAATGGCTAGTCCATTATCTACATAAGTAGGACTTCATATACTTTGTTCAATACCTAACTACATTGCTACTGCATTAGGCATTTGAAGAATGGGAAAGTGTATAAAAGCTTATATATACTTTCTACTCGAAATGTAACACTTACAATGTTGACAAATCCAATTGGGAGCATTTGCATTTTATAACCGAAATAACATTCTGTAATGTTGTCAATTTGATTAAGGAGCTACGGGATTTATTTTCTTGTTAAGTCACCCATATCATTTCAAACTTGCTTTGAAATAATTCATTACTTTCCGAATATGAACAACCATTGCTTAAAGGAAAATTGCAATTTATTTTATAAGATAACCCGTTGCCTTTTACGTTGTTGCTATCTAAAGCGTTATCTATTGAATAATAATCCACAATTCCTTATTAAAGGTTATGGTTCTAAAATTACTTATAATATCTATGAAATTATCATATTGGTTACACAAATCATTCACTTGTTTTTTTGTTTTCATAATATGATGTTGTACCTTACACAAGTGGGAGAAATTTTAAAGTGTGTGCAAGGAACAACAATATTATTGGTATCTCTTGACCGCAAGGTAAAGAAAACTAATAAGTCTATTATGACTTAAACACGCGAGCTGTTTATTGCCCTACTACATGTAAATAAGAATTCTACTAGGACTTAAACATGCGAGATGTTTGTTGCCCTACTACATTCTAATAATGATTCTACTAGGACTTGAACACGCAAGTATTTCGTTTGTTGCCCTCCTACATTCAAATGTCATGATATAGTGTAAAGATACTTCAATATTTGACTACATGTTTTAGTCAACATAATTATGGTTATATATGATAATGATCATAAGTCTGAAGTATAAAATTAACTTGAAATTACTATAGAACTCAAGAGTTTTGCTTAGGTGATTACTTTTTGTTAGTATAATTATGCTTACATGTTAAGACATAATTATAAAGTCCTTGACTTATTCAATGACTTATAACATAAAGTATATATAGTAAAATTATTATGTCTTCTAGTTAACACATAAACATGAGGCCTTTGAATATTGAAAGACTTATAATGTATTATTGACATGTTATGTTTTCTTGTAAACACATGAACATATAATTCTTGAATAGTTACGTCTCTTGTGAACAAGCGTGAACATAAGGTTCTTGTATTATTCAATGAATATACATTATAGCATGCACTTGGTCCATAAATACTTAATATGCAATTTGGCTCGGCCCAATTGACAAGTATTTGGTCCAAAGAGAATTAAGTTATCTATGAAATTCTGATATAGTTTCACAATTCTAATACTGATAGAATACCATTTCATTATGGTATGTCTAATGTGCTGAATCAAACCTTATTCATATTGTTTGGATCATGATAGCTTTAATTGCTCTACCTCCAAAACATATCAAGGTTACAAAATTGCGTGTGTCATGGATACACTCAATATATTTCAAACGAAGAAGGTATTCAAGACAAACCCATAACTGAAAACCCTAATTCATTAGGGATTTTAGTTTTTTCCACTCAAACCAATCAAATCATAAACCCTTTCGGATTTTTGATTCATCTACACTTCCTAGCTTGAATATTGTAGTTTTGGTGTTCTTCTAGCTAAATGAAAACACAAAAGGATTTGCTAGATTTTTGGTTAAAGAGTGATACTAAAATTAGAGTTTTTTTATACAAACCCTAATTAGAGTTGTTGGAAGGAATTCCATTATCTCTTGATTTAAGTTCTGAATTTGTTAAAATTTTATGAAGCATTTTATTAACAAATCTTGAGATGAGAACTTAAAATGTATTTTATGGTTCCCAATAAAGAACAATTTATTGTTGCTTAAATACTTAGTATTTAGAGAATGTCTCTACTTACAAAAGTAAGTGGGAGCATATACAAATCTTAAAGTTTTTGAGAACAAAATACTTAACCTTCTAAAATCCACTTATTAATGTCATACTAAGGTTAAACATGTAAATGTCAACCAAAGTATAATGATTACTCTCATTCATAAATCAGAAAGGATGTCTCATCACTTGAGTGATATTTTATATCAATGCTGAGGGATATAAGTTAGAAGATTATTGTAAATCAACTAACTACTAAAATACATTATCACATCTTGAATCTGATAAATATCTTAGAACTATGAATGATAAGATGCAATCCTTAAAAGGAAAATCAAGTTTTGAGCTTGATTGTTATTTCGCCTAACTATTAACCTATGAGGTTGGAATGAGTTTCGTTTGAAGAATGGCTCACAAGGACAAAATTGTATATATGTTAATGCGTGGCATTTAATAAGAAGTTTTTAATCATACTTAAGCAATTGACTATGATTAGATTTTCTTATATATACAAGCATTAATTGGATAAAGATAATTAATTGTCATATATGATTCCTTGTATCAGGAATATGGCAATTAGTTTTTATAACTCTTTCTTTATGATGACGTATAGTCTATATCCGGGTCACGGACCCGACTAAAGTCCAATACTAACTTGGCCCGCATTTAATCAGGCTGCCGGACTCGTTTATTTGGGCTCATGAAGGCCCAAGCCCGAGTTCTATTATTGATGGAATAGATGCTCAGATATCTTCTAAATAGGAAGATAATCATTCCCAACCGATTAAAGGTGGAAGGATGAGCGAGAAGGTTGAGGAACACGAGGAACCACAAAGGATTAAAGTAGGTATATAAAGGGAATCACATCCTCGTTTAGATGCGATCTCATAGCAACACTCACTTAGAAGCCTAAACGTTACTTGCCAGCTGGGAGGATAATAGTGGGAGACAATCCCACCGGCAAGCCTAGCGGTGTTTTCTGTCTTCTTAGATTATGCGGTCCGAGCAACCATTCTGTCAATTGAGGAGTACGGTAGGGCTTCAAACAAGTCGTAACTTTGTATCAACAAGTGAAAAGCCATCAGGTGGACCTTTACTAAAGAACTAAGACTAGAATGACCGCGCGGAAATTCGGCGAACGCAAAAGCTTCGGAAAGAAGGCACGCAGGCTACGGCTTCCAGCGGACTCTGGGACAACCGTCTTGTCCAAAAACAAGGGGTGGGGCTGAACTTTGTCTACCCTATAGTGGAACACGGCTGGGGACAACCGAGGCCACCACACACCACTACCGACACATATGGATCCATCTGCAAGACCGATCTTACCGCTCCCATAAACCAGGTACTAGGGAGCTGACTTGACAAAGCACTTGGGATAAAGATAAGGACACAGCGGCGAATGCCCAAGCCACTAGAGAGGGTCACGAATTGCTGACAAGGGATTCATTATCCCAAAATTATGAAACCTTGGCCCTCATGCAAGAAGAGGGAGGCTAGATAAGGTGAGGGTGAACCTCTACTTAAGCGCTTCGGTTTTGACTCAATACGAAACCTCACCACTTAGCGCCAGGGAAGCGGCGAGATAACCGCCATGTCTCCGTGTTTAATGAGAATCGGAAAGGGATCGAGGATGATGAGGGCATCCTTTCGCCCACTTTAGCGTGAGTGATGAAGGTGAAGCAGTACCGGTGTCTCTTATGATAGACTAGGTAGCCGTAAAGTGCATGACAAGCGGGGGCGAAGTACTCCCAAGTGAAAGTCCTTCCAGTCCGGACTCGGAGATAGCAGTATAGCCCAGGAAGAAAAACTCGTCCTCCGGTAACTCCTCGGACAACGAGGATAGTGATCTTGACATTGGAGTCAAGAATTAGACACAATGACCAAGAGGAGGACGTAATGTCTCATGGATCTTCGAAAGGTGCGGACGCTCACTAGACGCATGGCGATTTCTCGAGAAACAATAAGAGCATGCACGCTAATGTCAAGACCTATGACCGAACAGGTGATCCGAGCGATCACCTAAAATTTTCCGAATCAGCGAACTATTGAGAATTGGCCACAACGATGTGGTGCCATATGTTTTAATTCCACACTAGTGGGAAGCGCTTGTGAGAACTTCGTTTGACAAACTTCCAAAGGCCGAAATATAAATGGTTTTGAGGAATTAAGAAAGTTCCGCTTTAAATTTTACTCAACGGAAAAGGATGCGCTAAAACCTGTGAACTTGCAGGGTAAGGCTTTCTGGCGCATTCATGGGGCGTTTTAAAGATGAATGCATGCAAGTTAAAGCATGCGGAGTGCTAAAATCTCCGGTTTCATGAATGGAATTAATAACCCAGAACTCATCAAGAGATTGAATGACAAGATTCTCGAAACTTTTGATGAACTCATGAAACGCTATAGGTCCTTCATCCAGGAGAAGCCTTGCGGCGGATAGCAAAAACTCCCTCCACCTACCAGGTCCACAGGGGCAACACGGGAGACGGCCCAATGACCGGGTAGCAACTGGCCAGAAAGCTGCTCAGCGATGAGGGAAGCGGGGAGATACAGCAATACACCCGACAAAAACCCCAAAGGAAATACTTCGCGGCCAGAAGGGGCTTCCCAGAATGACCACCAAATCACGCGCGGAGGATGTGCTTGGGAATGAATATTAGCAGTGACTACCACCTTGAGAAGGGCCACACCACTAATGAATGAAGCTGGCCAATTCATGCAAGATGGTCAAAGAGGGGGTGGACCATTTGGTCAGCATATTAAAGAAGGAAAGGACAAGCGAGGGAAGAGTGGAATAAGAAAGAGACACCTAAAGACAAGCCCGACACCATTTACATGATACAATCATGGCAGCAGGTCACAAGGAAGAAGGTCACCAGGGATTTTCCGGGGAAAGAGGAGATCTCTTTCACCAACCGGACAACGGTGGGGTGGAACCACTTATAGAGATAGCGGCGGAGGTCCGCGACATCTATCGCATGTCGCGTTGATGGTGGAGCTTCTGCCCGACGCACATCTCTGAGCATTGTTTCCAAGCGATTAGATCACGAAATAAAAGTCGCTTAATCCCGTTCGGAAACGGCGTTGGCCCGTTTCACAGTGAAAGATATGGCCTATGGGGCAAATCACGATTACATGCGGCATGGAAGCGAAGAGCACTCCGCTTACGCCTAGATGGAATTCATGGTGATTAAATCTCCCTCGCCATACAATGGCATTATTGGGAGACACGGAATATCTCGGCTATGCAGCGGTACGCCATCAACAGGATGGGATGCTTAAATTCCAGTGGAATGTGGTATTGTTACTCTTTACAACACCACTATACCACCGAGAATGCAACTTCACGTTGATTGCATGCGAGACGGCACCAACTCGGCCACGGCGACACAACCTTGAGTTCCAAAATGCGAGTAGCAATTCACCCGAATACCGATTTTGAAGTATCCATCGGAGGTTCATTATCGGACAACGGCAAAACAATCTTGTATGTGCACTTTCCGGCAGGAAGAATTTGGATATTTTGCATGGGGAGCTAAACACATGGCAGAGTACCACGCTCTATCCGCGAGCATAAACTGGAATCAAACAGGGATACGCACCCATACGCCGAGAAAAGAAGCGGCCAAGCCCGGGCCTGGCGCCAAGCAATCTTGGCGAGGTACAAAACTGGTAGAAGCGAGGGATCATGCGGGAAGTTTACTACCATGACGGCTTTCAATCCGGAGTCATGGTAGAAACGACGGCGGTGAGGAATGTGTGTAGACACTTGACCTTAACAAAGCATGTCCACAAGACTGCTATCCTTTACAGAGATGGATTGGAAAATAGAGTCTCTGTGGGATATCCATTGAAGTGCTTCCTCGCCAGCATACAAGGGATATCATCAAATCAGAAAATGCTAGGGAGGACGAGGAAAAAGCGCCTTTCATACAAGCCAAGGTGTTTCTTGCTACACAAAAATGCCCCGCCCGGCGAAAAATGCGGCCACCTACGAGGAGGTTAGTGGATACTTGGCTTGAAAAGCGGTGGGCCGCAATCTAGAGGTCTATGTTGATGACTTTGGTCATAAAAACACATACCGAAGATGAACTAGTCGTGACATGAAATGTTCAAAACTCTAAGAGAGATCAATATGGTGAATCCTAAGTGTACCTTCTCGAGAGCATGTTCCTTGGATACGATAGAACCCGCGGCATAAAAACCATGCCCGAGAAAAAATGCGGTCATCGAACTTCCTTCACCGCAGCGCGTTGAAAGAAGTCCAATCTCGGAAAGTTGGCCCGGCAACGAGGGTTCTTATCCAATCGCCAGAAAAATCACTTTGCCTCTTTCAAAACACTCAAGAAGTGTATAAAGAAGGTGATTTCAGGATGGATACAGGAGGAAGAGGCCTTCACTCGGCATAAACAACATCCGACAGCGCTCCCAACACTTGTCGCGCCCAGCCGGAGGAAGGAGCTAATCATGTATTTGGCCATGCATAGCGGTCAGTAGCATTGTTACCTTGAGATAGGGTTCGGTACAAACTCCCATCTGCCGTAAGCAAGGCACTCAAGAAGGCGGAGATGAACTATAGTGCCATGGAAAAATTGGATTACGGCGTTGGTATTTGATGCTAAGCGGCGCGAATTTTGGTACTTCAAGCACACCCAATAGCGGTATCACGGATCAACCCGTCAAAGGCCGAGATCATCTCAAACCGCGCTCGGGGAGTAGGCTGCGTGGAGTGTATTGCTAGGTGAGCACAACATCTCATACGGACCGCATCGCAATCAAGGACAAATTAGGACTTCATCATTGAAAAACCGGACGGCCGGCGAGATATCCACACCAATAAAGACCGGTACGCAAGATCCATGGATCTTGTTCTGGTGATCCTCATGCATTGATGGCTGGGAGGCGGGCCTCTCCTCATCAAATCCGAGGAATGGAATTCACTTACGCCTTTGCGCTTTGAATTCACGGCAAGAACAAAAATGGCGGTCTGAGAAGCCCTACTCATTTGGACTACGCGTGCGGCTGAATGGGTGTAATGTAACCTAGAGGAAAACGTGGATTCCGCCTAGTGGCCAACCGTGTTGGGTGTATATGTGGCCAAAGAAGATAATATGATCCGGTACCTTGATAAAACCAAGGCGTGATAAAAAGCTTTGATAGGTTCACTATAAAGCAAGTTCCTAGAGGGGAAAGCCGCAAGGCGGATGCCTGCAAGAATTGCCCTCGACAAGCTTTGCATCTATCAAGCAAGTCTTGGTGGAAACACAAAAAGCAAGTCAATTTAGAAGATGGAAATCTCCACGATAATAGAGGAGGAAGATCCTACATGGATGACACCAATAATGGACTTCGGCAAGGGAACATTACCCCAAGAGGGAAGGAAGCTCGCGGGGATACGTAAAGCGCCAAGATTGAGCTGCTTGAGAGACAACATATTGTATGCCGAAGCGTTCCTTCCTGCAACCATGGCCCCGTTGTGTCGCCCTTTACAAGCAAATTAATGTTACTGAGAAATCCATGAAGGTTCATGCAGTATGCACTCGGAGACCAGGTCCGCTGGTGTGGCACGCAGCATCATCGTCGGGACCTTTGGCGACCATGCACCGTGATACACGGGACTTAATAAGGAGGTTACGCGATTGCCAAGTTCATGAGCCCGTCCCACGCCAACCACGGCGAGCTAACCCCAATAACTACACCATGGCCATTCTACAAGTGGGGTATTGACATCGCGGGCCCTTTTCCTATCTTTTGGGTGGACTAAAATTTCTCATAGTCGCCATAGACTACTTCACCAAATGGATCGAGAAGCGAGAAGGCGGTGGTAACAATCAGCGGCACCGAGGGTGAAGCTTATTTATGGGGAAAACATTGTATGCCGCCCGGCCTCACAGGGAAATCATCGGACAGCGGAAACAATTACGTGATAACCCTTTCGGGGGCGGTGGAGAAGCAACATAACACAACACTGTTCCGGTTAAGCATCCACAAACCAACGGCTTAGTGGAGCGGCGAAATCGAGAAGCTTGGGTGAAGAATTAAGCCGCCGCCCTAGAAAAGCACAAAGGAAGATGGGTAGAAGAGTTATCACATGTCTTGTGGGCACCGCACCTCAATCAGCACCGACTGCTGGCGACACTCCCTTCTCTTTTAGTCTATGGGGCCGAAGCGGTCATAAGCGGGAGATCGGCATGCCAACTATCCCGCGCCCGAAATCAGCGTGGCAACCAATGATGATCGATAGAGCATCGACTTAGATCCGCTAGAAAAGCCTTGAAGCAGCCTTCTCTGAGGAAGCAAAATCAAAGTCAAGGATGAAAGGATACTATGATCTAAAGCTAAGCGAAAATGTTTCATTGGACCATGTGATTTTTGTCTCCGGCTGATAGCGAGAGCCACGCTGAACTGCAGGTAGCTTGGACCAAAGTGGGAAGGACCCTATGAGGTTAACAAAGCACTAGGAGCAGTGCTCATACAAACTCAGGAGCTTGGATGGTCATGAATTGCCACCGCATGGGACATCGCAACCTCAGAGGTGCTATCTATAGGAATGGCTACGGCCTAGCGCCAGACGGCTCGCGCTTCCATTGCCCAATAAACATCTATGCATTTACTTTTTTTTCTTTTGCTTAGAATAATTGTCTTGTTTACTTATTATAAAAAACTTGCAAGTATCATAAACGCCCGGGTTTCTAGCTAACTCCAAGGCATATTTGTTATTTCCATATACTCTATGTCTTAACAACCTTTTTATTTCTTGCCCACGATGGCGTGCATGCACCATTACAATATGGTAAAAGGATAAGTTCACCTACTAAACAACTTGTTGAATAAGAGGTTGCAAAACCATCATCAACACCGGATCACGCATCCTTGTTAAACACCTTGTTCTCAAGACGTTGGAATAAGTTTTGTGGACACCCTCCTCGCGGGCAAACAACGCGCACGGGCGCAACAACTTTGGAATTAAAATACTTGATTCCTTAAAGTGATATTTAAAGTAAACGCATATCACAACATACCGCACTATGCCACAAACGCTACATTTAGCCACTTAAGTATATTACAACTTTCATACATGAGCTCAACAAGAGATATTTTCATTAGATAACCACGGTTATTACAAAGGGTTTGTTACTTTACAATACATAAACCTACCAGCTATTTACAGCTCAAGGGGAGAGCCACCTCTGGCGGTTTTTTAGACTCCTTAATCTCGCTCAAACTCTTTAAAAATCGGAATCTTGTGCGAGATATGTGCAGAACTTCATCCAGTGAGGCACCAGGTCGAGCAGGGTAGCGCCAACGCCACACAAAATGGCTTTACCCTTGACACCCCTCTTCTTAGCGAGCCTTGGCATGAGCTTCCGAGGACTCGTCCAACGGAACTTCTTTTCGGCTAAGCGGGTTCAAGATATCACGTAACAAAAACAAAGCAGTACACACTGAGATTCGTTGGGCTTCAAAGTAATCGGATGCGCCTCTGATCCTCGAAAGGTGCCTTGCCAAAGTCAACCCCTCCATTATTACCCCAATCGGATAGTCTTGGTGGCTCAATTGAAATCATTGGAAACTCTAGAGACTTCAACCGCTCATGGCGGAACACCAACTCGATATATGCACAAGATTATACCCGTGCACCTTCTCCAGGCATTTTTAGACCCCCATGAAGTTTTCTTGCTTCGGCCACCACGCTCCATGGCGTTGAACAACCAACGCGGATTCGGCGTAGTATAGCGTTGCAAAGGCGCAAACCATGGCCTATGAGCCATCAGGCTGCAATAGTGGACAAGAGTTGGGGATACAACTCCTGGTACTCTATGCTTTCCGGTGCGCAACTTCATCTCCGGCGGCTTCAAGGGCACTCTTGGTGAGTGGTACCAAGCTCTTCAGTTGGGATGTCATCGCATCTTTGCTCTTCTCCGGATATTTAAGTACCTAGTGGCACGCAGCTTATACGGAAACATCCAGCATCTTGGTTTATTTGGCACATCACGCCATCTTTTCTTCGACTACGTTTGGCGTCGTGGCGTTGAGATCCTTGCCTCGGCACGATTCGTTGGCAGCCGGGTGCTCGCCGATTCGCCTCCGGCAGCGCTCAATACGATCCTTTGCGAGATCTTGACTACTCTACCGAAACTTGGTCTTTCGGCCACAATTAGCGAAGCCCGATGTGCGAGACACGCACCAACTCCGACGATTCTTTCCATGGGCATCCACATCGAGCAGTCTTCATCGTTGGACTATGCGGCTCGGCAGAACGCTTACGTCTTAGGACTTGGGGGTGACTCGCAAACGCTCCACCCGTAATACCTGCGTTTGAATTTTAGGCTCCTATGTAACACACCAGCATCATAAAAGCAATATATACCGAAGGCATCACTTCTGCTGCGGTCCAGTGTAGTAGCGAGGGTGCGAAGAGCTTCATCGATGGGCGATACCTCCACAAAGTGAGGATTACAGGCGTTTTCCTTGAAGGGCTCAACGCCATCTTTTTCGATGGATAAACTTTGCTTTAACCCAGCCTCTCGACTCCTCTTCTTCGCCCATCATGGGTGGCGGCGACTTCTGAGGATATGCTGCCTGCCAGAGGCACTTTGGGGTTGGGAACACTTTGTAGTGGTGTCGCTTCCCTGCAACAGAGAACTTGTACCTGCTTTCCCATGTTCATCTCCATGACATGACCGGCGTGCAGACGATAGGTTCCTCCCCTTCTTTTAGGGGTACTCCACGTGTCCCTACCTCAACGGGCTTACTAAATGCACCACAAGACGTGATCCATCTCTGGCGCAAACAACAAACGACATTGGTTATATAATGTGTGGATAAAGGAAGACACATTCTTACATTAACTACAAAAGAGGTGCGGAGCGGTACCCACCTACGGCCATGGCACCTAAGAAGATCGGGATCTCATCTTCGGACCAAAGTAGTTACTTGCAGTGATGCCCATATGCACTAAAAACTCCTCGTGATAAGAACTGTAGGGATGCGGTTTGCATTTATCGGTTCCGCATCGGAGACATATGATCCGTGCAAAGGGCACTTCTAAGTGCCGGCGGCGTACCGAGTGAAAAATTATAACGCCACGGAAGCATGTGTGCGCCCACCCAGAAAAAGGACTCTCTCAATTCCTTAGCGCATCTAGCTTCTCGCTGTAGCTGCTTGAAGCACACCAGGCCGCGTTACGCAAAGGTAACCACCCATGCCCATGTTGTATGATAGAATGCGCTAAATAGGTTGATTGTGGGGTTAACCGCCAGAAATGGCGGTTACCTCTCAATTGGTAATTTTGGCTGCACCAATACGGTGTAATTGGGGGATAGGTGCGGCTTCGTAATAATTTAGCAGCATCGCGCGAAATCGGGATATAGGCACGTTGATTGGCTTAACTCAAAGCGTGTGTGCATACCCATTTTCCGCTCGGGAAATGACATGGAGGAGAGGCCGCGCTTAACAACCGGATGCATCCAAGTGGGATATAGTAATCCGAGGTGAATTCTAAAGATCACTAGGTGATAGATCGGAGGTGAAATCATGCGGTTGTTTGACCATGGTGTTTGATTTACAAAGGCGTGTAGCGGCTTACCTCAAGTGGTTTATTTTCCGGATCACGGTACAGGATATGTTTTAACAATGGCAACTTTTTCTTCGGTGAGTGCCATTGTGAAACCGAAACGATGGTTTATATCCTATTTCTCATCCACAAGATATATGACCGCGTGGATCCCACTAACTTCACTTGTGTGGTTGAGATTGATTCCGATGGGACGTGGGACAAGTACTTTCGAATAACGTCGTTTACTATCCAATCTCATGTCTAGGTACAACGTACCGGAGGGTATATGTTTATGGCTTCTTGCATACGCTTCAAAGTTTTTAACGGCTTCGGATTATTAGTCTAGCATCGCAGTTAGTCCTTGCGCATACTAGACTGGGGGCATATGGCATTATGAGTCATATCCAGTCCCGGACCCACTAAAGTCCAATACTAACAGCTTGCAGGCCGGGCTAGCGGACTAAACATTTGGGCTCATGAAGGCCCAAGGGTATCTATTGATGGAATAGATATCCGATATCTTCTAAATAGGAAGATAATCATTCCCAACCGAAAAGGTGGAATACGCGAAAGGTTGAGAACACGGAACCAACAAAGATTCCGTGCGTATATAAAGAGAATCACATCCCTCGTTTAAGGTACGATCTCATAACCCTAACACTCCTTAAACCCTAAACCGATTACTTACTCTCACGCCGGAGGATAATCGTGGGAGACAATCCCACGGTAAGCCTAACGGTGTTTTCTGTCTCTTAGTGCGCAGGTCTCAAGCAACTATTCTCAATTGGTACGAGAACCGGAGCTTCAAACAAGGAACGCCCAACTTTTGTATCAACACTTTATGATTACCTTTTGCGAGGACGGTGTAATCAAAGGGGTTATGAATCTATATTATCTTTATGTAGTATACAATATTTAAGCAATCCATGGTTTGGATTGGATCATGCATCTAGGAGCTGAGATCTTGAATTTAATTACAATATGATTCTGATTGAATTAAGATAACTCTTGAGTACATCTGACATTGAGTGGGAGCATTGTGTTTATCCTTAAATTTTACATATTGAAGATGTCATTCCATTTAAGCTAGATACTGATCCTTAAGCTTGGAATGAAACTTCACTTGGAATTTAGGGAATACAACAAACAACCTTGAAATACATGTTTATCTGGAATAAACAAATGTGGAGAAATTAAGTCTAACACAAATGCAATATATCATTCAAGCAAGTCTTAAATGGTATGTTCCACTTTGAGTAATTATTACATGGATGGAAAACTTATGTTTTTAACTAAGGGTTTATCATATAGATATCATATTGTGTATAGGACTAGTTGTTGCTTTTGCACTAAAGCAAGATGAGCTAACAACAATAATATCTAATTGAGAGTATTTAGATTATTGTTATTACAGATGTTTATGAATTATAAAGCATAGTGTTGTATAAGTACAAATGATGCTAGAGGATAATTAATACTAGTTGTAGTAGGATTTTATTATTTATGATAAATCTGCTAACTTGTTATGCTCAACATAGAGCATTGTTGCATTACACATTAAAGAATGAGAATACTTTACTCTTTTAGAAACTGTAAAGATGACTGTCAGTATGTCGTTGGCTTCTAATACCTCATGCAAGGTAGGGCGACATCTCCATACTATAACTCTTGCAATAGTATGAGCATATGAGATAAGACACTCATCTTATATTTCAAATCCTCACTATATGTGAAATTTGAAACAAGTATTCGGAAAGTTTACTTAGACGACTATTTAGTTTTTCTTTTAAAGAAAGGTTGAGAATGTTGGAAATATTAGGCTTCAACTTACTAAATTAATTTCATGCATATCTGTTTTAGTATTTGGATAATTGGGATTGAAATACAATTTTTACTTTATGATGAATGAAGATACTTGGTATTTGTTATTCATTCATATAATAATTGTTATCCTATATTTGCATGTTTAATCCTTGAATGATTTTATTGTTCTAAATATGTCCATTGTCGGTTAACAACATGGGAATATTGTTATGTAAGGCAAGTGTGTTGGTTATATTCTAACGAGAATATGGATTGTTCCCGCGAAACTCATGTGTATTCACAAGGGATGTATATTTGATACCCCAACTTTCAAACATTTACTTTTGGATCCTTGTCATAAGTAAAATATTGAAAATGGTTTGTTAAAATCGTCCTTAGACTTGAGATGCAAGCAAGTTTTGTTATGTGTGGATATCATTTTTGTAATTATAAGCAGCTATCCTAATAAGGTAGTTATAAAGACTATATTTCGTGAGTGATGTGAAGCAGCATCTACAACACTTGTAGTCAATAAAAGATTTGTTACTCCACTTGATATGTGCGAAGATACCATGGCCTCTCGCAATTAATCGATAATTGTTCAATTTGAACCCAAAGGGTAATGCTAGATGATACTTGATTACATTTGGTATATCTAATTAAATTCTATAACGAGATTCTAAATGGTTAAACTATATGGAATGAGTTAGGATCCATATCTATGGTTTAACGGTATCTATAACAAAGGATGATTAAAAGCAAGATATTAATAACCATGCTCTTGAAGATTTTATGAAACTATATCTCGAACTTTTTTTTAGTTAAAAAGTAAATGAGAGCGTTGCTAGGCGTTTCCGTCATTAGTTTTGTGTGTCATTCGACACTCCAACTCCCAAGTGGGAGCTGTTGGTTTATGGGAGTTAAAGCACGCGTAAATGACTAGAAATGTCTGAGCCTATGGGGGCACACACGTTAAACACGAGAGTACATGTCGAATGTTTATAACTTGAATTTATTATAACCCGTTTATGCATGCATGGAAACCCAATCCTATTTCATGACCCATGGGCTGTTTTGGTGTTTTAAGTGGGTCGGTTAGTGATGAGCCTTGGGCCTTGACATCACATGCAAACCGTCGGGCTAGGGTGTTTGGATAGTTTACTTGGAGCTCAAGTTGAGTCCAAGTACAACTAGGGTTCATTCCTATATATAAAACACACCCTCACATCCATTCTTATGTATAATATCCCTAAACTCCACCTTACACTAATCGATCTATCCCAACTCACACATACCCAATCGGATTTCACTTTTGAATCCGATTAGGGTTTTATTTGACTTAGTCGATCCCTAAACTTGATCTTGTTCCAAGTTGTGTTAGGTTTCTGTTTTGATACACATTGCTAGCTCCCGTGATCGTGAAGTGATCGGTTGGAGGTTTTCGCTCATGGTGTTTTATCGGACAAAGGGTAAGATATGGATAGTTATATCCGATATCGGGTAAAGAGGCAAACTGCTTCTCGGGCAGTTTTGTCTCGAGCAGAAAAGAAGAATTTGGTTCTTGGGTTTTTCTAGTTCGTGGTATTCAAGTAATTCAAAGGTTGATAGTTTTAAACGTTCTCGACTAGCTCTTATCAAACGTACTTGGGTTTAAGTGTTTGTGTGTGATACTCGTAGAGGTATCTATTGCAGATACTTGGGTTTCTTTGGTTCTCTTGTTCGTTAATAGCGTGCAGTTGACGTCAAAGATTAGTTTTCTATTTACCTTTTATTTATTATTGTTTATTATTTACGTGTTAACCTAATTGCATAAACTATATCCATATTCCGCTGCATACTCGTTTGCGTTACTTGGCTAACTAGATTATAAATTCCCAACACATAGCAACGTATTTTCTTTCAAGTTCCATTATTATACATGTACCTTTTTTCGTTCCCTTTCAAATACCGCCACGATATGATACTTATTGATGACGTGTCAACACCCTTAAAATTACTAAAATACGTCTGGCACGTGAGCTTATAAGTATTATAGGCGACGTCATGTGAGCTTGTTCCCTATAACACTCCTATAACATAAACACTCTTTCCAGTAACATTCTTATAACACACCACAAAAAATACTTCACTAACTCACAAAGAAAAAAATTAATAAAAAATCCTAAAACCTTCGCCATCCCAACGGCTATGGCCCTATAACACGAAACCCCCGATGCAGTATAACAAGTACAGTGGCGCCATAGATGCCATTTTGGCACCTATAACATGTTATAGGGTCAATGTACCGTGTCCTCTTAAAGCTTCAAGTTTTCTTTATTTGAAATTATGAGATATCTAATTTATATTATTCACTATATATCTAACAATAAACAGTTACATACATAAAATTGTGAGGCCATATGAACCTAGGAGCTTGAAGCGCTTGTTTTAGTGGCCTTATGCTTGAGACGGCCCTCAGCCCAAAAACTTTATAAAATGTATGTCGTTCATAAAGATATATCTAGGAAAGGAAATAGTATATAATCTTTTGTGAAGAAAAATCTAAATTTTTTGAAACTTTAGCATTATCAGTTATTATACTAGAGCACTAGGTATCGTGTTGACGTTTAACATGATATTGGTGTGCCAACTCAACGCCACGTCATCCCCTCCTCAATAACACCAATCACTCAAACACCCTCCCTCATAACACACCACTAACATGTTATTGGGTCCCACAAACCCCACTAAAAATTCCCACACACTCACAATACACAAAAATAATAATAATAATAATAATAATAACACAAAAGACCATTGGCTTGAGCCACTCTAGTAACTCAAAACCATTTGGCATGTAGATGGCTTATTGCATGGTATGGTAGTTGGCATGCCATTGGTAAAAAAGAATTATGTTTGACATATTAAATAAAGACCATACCCTATGCTCTAAGACAGAAATGACATATTTCTTTTAAAAGGCAACAAAGAAGGAAATGACATTATTGTTTGTTTTGTAGTTAATTTGTTCTCTCCTCAACTGTTTTTTTTTTCTTTCTTCGGTTGACGATGTTTCAAACTTTTTGGCCGACTCATCCATGAGATTTGAACTCACACACACAAACTCAAACCAAATAAAACTCTCATTTTTCAGAAAGTTGACGCGGTCACTTCAAGAATGTTTGCACCTAACAAAAAATGAAATTGAGACCTCACATATTTTATGGTGATAGTCACAAGCTTTTTGGCATTGGCCTGACTGGTTTTTTCTCTTCCGTTTCCAATCCTTTAGATTAAACTTGAAAATAAGACAGAAAAATAATAACTTTGTTTGATACTTTTTTTTCCCTCTCTTACTTTATATCTTCCTTTTGCTTTCCTTTACTTTCAGTTCTCTTAGAACATAAAACTAAAGAACGTTGCGTAAATAATGTTATAATCATAATGAAGTGTACGTAATATCATAGATGGTAAGCATTAGAAATTATACCGTTCCTTTAAGTGTGTAAGCTCTTGAATATCTATAAATAACGTTCAAAGTAGCTCCAATGGATTTGCCATTAATCTCGGGACCAACTTGAAAACTGTGTGCTTCAGACTCAGCACTTGCCTTAAATTTTGCTTTTTGTCTATATTGTGGAAGAAATCTTGTATGAAACTTGTTGGTACTTTGAGGATAGTTTACTTGGCGTAGACGATTAAGCCTCCTAGATTTGATATTAGAGTCTTCCAATCTATAGGTCTTGCATTCTCCAACCCTTGAGAGATCTACTGATCCATTGCCTACAAAAATTCAGAAACTGTGAGCCATTGAGTTTTTAATCATAGTTCGAAGAAATTTAGGTGCCATACCAGAAGCGACAACGTTTGGCACTATTGGTCGTTTTGAAGGATACGAACACGAAGGCTTGATAGCCGATCCAAACAACATAGATTTCATGTGTCTTACAAGTAAAAGCAAAACACTAGAAGTCTGAGAGTGTTATAATTGATTTTGCTTGTTGAAAACCATTTGTTTAGAACTATATAAAAATGAGATTATGACGTATCACTGTTATAAAAGTAAAAGCGCAAACCTATTGCTCGCCATTTTCATTTGCTCGCTATGATGACGTGTCACATTTATTAAAAAAGTAAATAAAAACAAGGCCGGCGAGCATTTGTTCTTATTTAATACTTCATCAACCCACTTAAAAAAAAAAAAAAACAAAAAACAAAACCGATTGCTTTCACCCATTTGTTCTTATTTAATACTTCAACCTCTAAAACCTTATCTTTAGATCTAGCAAAACCGGTTAATACATCATTTTCTTCACTTTTCTTCAAATCTATTGTTTCATTTATGATAAAGCTAATGCATTCCATTAGAAAGCATAATACATTAACAAATGACAAGCACATGTCCATACACCCTTCAATGCTAATACAAACCCAATAAAAATCACTAACAACATAACTACTAACTTGAAATAATTGTTGGTTATGACCAATCAACACACCAATGATTCAAACCCCTTAACAACACTCTCATCAATCCTACTACTAATACTTTTAACATCACCAATCAACTCCTTAAAACTACCATTTCAACTCAACGACGTACTCCCAGTCCTCCCACGCCAAATCTCACGGCCGGTCATGGACAGCTTCGGCAAAGCCGTTGATCTGCTACCGTCTTTCGTCGGGACTATCTCGCCGCAAAACGGTTCGGTTGTGTGGAACGGCGCCTGTTTTGGTGGTAATGAGGCGTGTATGGAGTTTACGAGCGGCGATGATCGGGGATTAGGTGGTGGTGTCATTCATCTTAAGACTCGTGAAGCCCACAGTTGGACATGTATGGATCACTATGTTTTTACTGCACGTGAACATACTCTAGCGTTTGAATCCTGGGAGGAACCTGCAGAGTTGGAATATGTGAAGCAACATGGAGTCTCCGTATTTCTGATGCCTGCCGGAATGCTGGGAACACTGCTTTCTTTAGTTGATGTTCTGCCCCTATTTTCCAACACGAAAAAATATGGCCAAAATGCTAACCTGGCTTTTCTAAAGGATCACATGGGTGCTACATTAGAGACACGATCTCAGCCATGGACTGCAACTATCGATCCAAATGATGTCCATTCTGGTGACTTTTTAGCGGTGTCAAAGATTCGTGGACGATGGAGAAATGGGTTACCGGGGCATTTGACCAAGGAAATCTTTGGGTTGGTGAATCAGGTTACGAGAATGAGAAGGGCGAAGAGATTATTGTCGTAATTCCGTGGGATGAATGTTAGTTTATGGTTATAAATTAATACGTGTATGTCCGGATTCGAACTCGAGACTTCGGGATTGCACACATTACGTATGTGAATCATTATAGAAATAATTAATATATTAAATGTAATATTTAATTATTTATTCACGAATAAAACACTTAACGGTAGTTAGTATTTAACGGGGTTTTGATAACGGTCGTTAGATATTAATACATAACAAATAAAAGGAAACAAGTGAAGAAGGATCTAGAAACCCTAAGGGTTGTTTGATCCGATCGGTTATGGGCATCAAATGAGGTGGAAAACTTTCCTTTTTTCCTTGATCACCAACTTATTAAGCCTATAAATACAAAGGCCTATGAATGATTTCATTAGTTCTTGGTATCCCTAAATCTTCCTTGGTGTTTCCTCTTATGGCGTTCGATCGACCAAACAACCCTAAACACATTAGGGTTGTCTATTTGCTTATTACACACACACACGTGAGTTTTTGTTCATGATCTAGAAGCTAATACAATTGTGTTGGTGACTTGGGTGGTTCGACTAGGTATATAGTCGACTAATACACAACCATATTTGGTTTGTGTTTGGGGAAATTAGTACACGGGTTTATTAATTGTGTTCTAGTTACCGTTACGTTTGAATTCATCAAAAGCTACGTACTTTCTATTTCGGTTAATTAAGTTTGCTAGTATTATGATTCTTTATCGCTTCCGCTATTTGCTTTGATGATGGTTATGTTTATATATGCTTATATGATTCATAAAACCCAACAGTGGCATCACGAGCTGTTAATACTATGTAATTAATTACCGAAATACATAAAAATTGAATCTTGATTTGTTAGATACATGTTTTAGGTTTCTAGGGTTTTGAAAATTGAAAACCCTTATTTTATATATATTGGGTCAAATACCTTTTTATTATGTAATTAGGTTTTAGTTTTGTTAAAACTTGTAGAAACCCTAAGATTGCATGTAGAATTTTTATGTCGATAATTATGTGTAATTGTTATATGACATAATTATGCGTATCTTGGGAATTCGTTAATAATTTTTATGTGGAAACCATGGTTGAACATGCTCGTTTGATCTTGGTTTATTGTTAATTGTTAAGTTTATGCACATGTAATTTTTTTGATAAATCTTGAATTGGGGAAGACCTCAACTATATACTAATGAAACAATTATGTGCTATGTGGTATATGATTAACTATGACTTATGCAATCGACTCGTCGATGTATGTGGCTCACTTACCTTAGTAAGTGAAAGCCCTAGTTGATATATGCATTATAATAAACCTACAATTGATTATTAGGGTTTTATCAAACAAATTATGCATGTGGCTATTTGTTTTTACATATGTTAATTGTTATGATATATGTGCATTATTTGAGTTGGTTAATTGTTACTTTTGTTTATAAAATTGTTTGACATGTTTGTAAGCAAACGGGTTTCTTTATGAAAAGAAAAGTTAACCGGACTAAATAATGGTGAAATTGGATTTGTGTTTAAGATGTAAGTCATGAATTTTAAAAGACGGTTGCAACTTTACCAAATAGCTAGAACGGCACATTCTGACAAACTGTGTGGGGAGTTTTAGGAGGGTACGCATTAAATTGTGACCCGAATGAAGAGGGTTTTTAATATGCTTCGTGCTGACCCGATTCACCGCTCGCTTGTGCGTCATATTTGGAGTTAAGTATTCCTATTATATGTGTGAAGCTTCCTAAGGTAAAGTGGTAAGTTTCTCCAAGCCTCGATTAAAATTCTATTGATTTCATCTTAATAAATTTAAAACTAATGAGTAAAGGTTTTATAAATTTTATGTTATTAAGATGTGTGCAAGCTTCTTCATACATAAGTTTTGATAACACATCAAAATTTGTACCCTTTAATTTAAGTTAATGCCATCTAATTATAAGAAACACATGAAGTTGCAATTTAGGCTATGTGAGATCTTAGCTACATTGTGATGACAAGGTGAATTGTCCATGTTGAGTGAGACCTCATCTGGAACATTTGCACTTTCTAAATTAGACAACTTAATTGAGTATGTTAGTGAGACATAGAACTCAAGGCATAAGATGGGGTGAAACATGCTTACATTTGCATAAGAGTTTGGCAAATTGTAAATCCCATAATTATCTAGGAATTGGAAACTTGTTTGTCAATTATTGTTCGACAATTACCATGTTGAATACTTTCATCACTAGCAGATCAACTAATGTGGTGGAATTATGGCAATTTGGGTCCTAGTTTCAAGGAAAATTCTATGGTTAATATGAATATTTACCAAGGGTATTTATTTTTCTTGAAAGATATAATTATCGAAAATACTAAAATTGAATTTTGTTGATTCTTTTGAATGTATTAATGCAACGTTAAACCGTAAACGTAGTTTGGGTTTTGGTAAATTGATCTAGTTCTGTTTTCAAACAAATGTTTGATCGAGAAAACATTTACTGAAAAGACAAACAAAGTCTCTTTTCCATGGAAGAAGAGTGATACTCAATCACATTCTTTTTCATGATTGAGAAAGGTATGTTAGGAACATTAGAATTGTCTAAATTCTAATATATAACTCATAGCAAACTTTACTAGTTAAGAAAATTGCACACCTTGTTTTCCATAAGAGATTTCATTATCCTTTGTTGGTGATTGAATTCTTATATGACATTTTGGTCAACTAGAAAACATGTTTGACATTTTATGAGTTATAAAATTAGAAGCTAGACTAATTACAACAAAATTGGTAAAAGACAAACTAGTAAATTTTATCTGGTTGTTTTGCTTTGACCAATTAAAGGTGCTACACACCATTATGGGGATGGTAGACCTATTAAGGAAGAAATTTCATGCTCAACTTTTCAAGTTATTAGCATTGATTGATGATCCATCATCTACATAGTAGAATACACTCTTTAGTACCTAAGTAATTGTTATGAATGGTCTTGCAAAGAAGTAGCAACATAATAGCATGCTATTTTCACTGGTTAATGAAACACTTATACTGTGTCAAATCCAGTGAGAGTATTGTGTTACTGAATAAGGCATTAATTGTAATGTTGTCTAATTCAGTGGGAGTTACAAGCTTTATTATCTTGGTAGTAACTCAGATTTTCTTGAAATAATTCATTACATTCAAAATTATAGATATTCATATTTTCAAGGATAGTCATGAGCGTTTCCTTGTTAATTAAGTAAATCTACATCTACTTGTAATGTTTATATATCTATGACACTATCATATTGTTCACATAAACAAAATGCAAGTCATGTTGTTTGTGTGCTATATGATGTTGTTCCATGCACAAGTGGGAGAAGTATTTATTGTGTGAAAAGGAACAACACATACAAATATGATTAATAGATTCTCTTGATCGTGAGGTAAGAGATTAACGTTCTAATAAGATTGTCTTGTTTAAAGAACATGTGTCAACATTATAACATAGACTACTTTTATGTCTTATGTCATTCAAATTATAGAAACACTTGAAGTTACATTTTATGTTAAGTGAGATCTTGGCTAGATTGTAATCTCAAGGTAACTCTCCACTTGTCGTAAGATCGGGCGTGGATGCTTTTGCAGTTTCTTAAGTTGGACACTTCAAAGAATGACATAATTAAAAGAAAGTAATCTAATGCTACTTTAAATATTTGTTTATTCTTGGAATGACATAAATAGTATATTAACTTGAAAATTAATTAATTAAAACCAAGACATGGTGTTCATAATTACTTTAAATTATACATGGTTATGTGTTTCTGTGTAAACTCACAAACATGAAGTCTTTTAAAGACTTATAATATAAAGTAAGACATTATAACTGTTATGTCTTTTGACTTGGTCAAAGAATACTTATGTTATAAAGCATCCAATTGGCTTGAAATTCTATTATACCATTAAGTTGACTTAGTTAGTAAATAGGTAGGCCAAAAAGAATATGTTTATCTTACATATTGATAAGACTGTTAATCACACTTAAGCAATTAATTGTGATTGAATATTCTTTTCTTGGCAAGTTAAATATATAAATATTGACAATGAATATCAAAACTCTTTCTTGTGTGATTACTTTTGCGAGGACAGTAAGTAATACAAAGGAGTTTTATGAATTCACATAATCTTTGGAAATCTACAAATTGCAAGAATCCATGAATAGATATATGCATGCATCTAGGAGATGATTCTTATGTTTAACTATTAAGTCCAAGTTTTGATTTAATAATTAAAATAAGGTAATTCCTAAGTATTTCTGAAAGCTAGTGGGAGTATTATGCTTATTTAAAATCTTATATGTTGTATAACACATGAAGTAACATTCCATCTAAACTAAATGTTAAGTTTTATTTTGGAATGAAACTTTACTTGAAAGATTTAGAAAAAGACATACAACCTTGGAGTATATGTTTATTGTTAGTAAAAATGTGCGGTATAAAATAAATGAGCCTAATAGAACATGATATATCATTTGGAAAATGGATATGCAGAACATGAATAATATCTAAGTCTGACTATAGGATTTTTCATGTAAAACATGTTAAATAGAAAAAATTGTTGTATCATGCTTGAATGCAAGATGAGTTGACAACATTGATATCTAATGAAGTTATTATATAACTAGTGTAATGAATATTCTATTAGAATATATTTGAACATAGAAATACATTCCTCAACCTGGAATTTCTCCAAGATTCTATGGATGAGCTATACAACAATTGTTACATAATTGTCATAGCCAACAAACTTGAAAGTTTTTGAAGGCATCAAAACATTACACTGTAAGATATTCAAGTTTACGGATTTTAAAGAGCATATTGTTGTTTGTATACAATAGTGCTGGTATAATTGAGATGACACTCAATACTAGTCATGGTAGGATTTCATGGCCATATAAACTAGTTATGCTCAAATAAGAGTATAGTTGCATTATACATTAAAAAATAAGAATACTTTAAACTTTCAAATGTTTGAAAGTTTAATTGTCATAAATTGGTGGTTGAGGATGTCACACACTTTATGAAATATTATGTGGCAATATCAAGATATTTGAATGCACACATACAAGAACTTCACTAGTTGAATTCTTGGAATAATTATTCTCAAAATTCTGATAGATCAAAGTTAGTTAAAATTATGTCTTGTCAACAAGTATGAATTGTCATTACCTGAGGCATAATTCATTAACAAGTATTATCATGCATTGATCTATTTAGTATTTGGATAAGGGATGTTATGAACAAATATTATTTAAATAAAATAAAATATTGGTTATGTTTATTTTTTATTTTCTTAATATTATATTTGCATGTTTAATCCATGAATAACCTATGTTATTCCAAATGTCCATTGCCATTCAATGATATGGGAATGTCATTTGATTTAAGACAAATCTGAGAGTGTTGGTAGAATATACTTAAAGTATATTGATGCGTAGGACATGCCAAATTCAGATGATATTCAATGAATTGAGTATAGGACTGATCCCAACTAAACATGATTGTACTTTATGGATCCTTGTCATCAAGTAAATCATGCATATTTATCCTCAAAGTTGAGATACCAGATAACTGTTATGAATGTAGTAAACTTGTGTAAAAAAGTCTAACGCTATCCGTAACATGTGGTTATAAGGGCTATCTTCAGAAGTTTTGCAAAGTTCATGAGTTATGTCTTGTAAAGATAATATGCTCCTTTGAATTTGTTTCAAAGCATTATACTATTTGGGCCCCTCGTAGGGTTGACAAGATATGATAAGATCGTTGTAACTCTTAGACTATGTTGATACAAAAGTTGGGCGTTCCTTGTTCGAGGCTCCGGTTCTCGTACCAATTAATGATTGTTGCTTGAGACCTGCGCACTAAAGACAGAAAACGCCGTTAGGCTTACCCTGGGATTGTCTCCCACGATTATCCTCCGGCGTGAGAGTAAGTAATCGATTTAGGGTTAAAGGTGAATTAGGATTTTTAGATCGTACCTTTAACGAGGGATGTGATTCCCTTTATATACACACGGAATCCTTGTTGGTTCCATGTTCCTCAACCTTCGGCGTATCCCGCCTAAGTCGGTTGGGAATGATTATCTCCTTAATTAAGAGATATCCTCTATCTATTCCGTAAATAGATTTGTATTCGGGCCTTCGTGGGCCTAAACACTTATCAGCGTAGCCCAATTCGTGCTGGGCTTATCAGTATTGGGCTTTGGGCGGGTTCGTGACCCGGATATAAACTATACGTCATCATGTCCCCCCAGTCTAGTATGCGCAGTGAATAACTGCGGATGCTAGACTAATAACCGTAGTCAATGAAACAATGTCGAAGCCTAGCCAAGAAGTCTTAAAAATACATCCTCCCGTTCATTGAATCTAGACATGGGAATAAAAAATGGGTGCCTCGTAAGTCGGGGGAAAGTTACTGCCGTAACGTCCCATCGAGCAATCTCAGCCACACAATTAGTATTAGTGGGGTCCACGTGTCACTCATCGTGTGGGTGAGAAAAATTATATATCCCATCCATTCATTTCCACTTTGTGTCTCACAGTAAAGAAAAACGTGCATCCGCCATTGTTAACAAGACTTCATACTACAACCCAGGAAAACCCTGTATTCAAAAGGTAACCGCTGGCGCTTTGTAAAAAATAATACCATAGTCAAACAGTTGTCTGATTTCACCTCCAACCTTACTGAGAGTGATCTTCTAGAATTCACTTCGGATTACTTTATACCTCTTGATGTGCATCCGGTTGTTCCGGGTGCACGGGCATCTATTGCGGATTTCCCCGAAGGGAAAATAGGGGTATACACACGATTTTTTGAATTCGCGAATCAACGTGTGCCCCTATCCCGATTTTTGTGCGATGTTTTAAATTATTACGAGCTGCACATATCCCAGCTACCTGCATCTGATCTGCGGCTAAAATTACGAATTTTGAGGTGAACGCCGTTTGTCGGCGGTGAACCCAACCATCCATCTATTTCGTGCCTTTTATCACACGACATGGTCACATGGGTGGGTATCCTTTGCTAAGCGCGCCAGTAGATTTCAGTGTTATACTGAGAAACTAGATGCGCTTAGAAATTGGAGGGAATCATTTTTCTGGGTAGACGACACATGTTTTCCATGGCACTATGACTTCTTTACCCGGGGAACGTTGCCGAGGGATGAGTGCCCCGTACCTGGGTCATATGTCGCTGAGGATGCGGAATTGCTAAACGCTAACCGCATCCCCATTAGTTCTTATTCTGAGGAATTTTTAGTGCATATGGGAATCAGCCGTAATTATTTTGGTATGCCGGATGAGATGCCAATCTTCTTAGGTGCCAATGGCCAGGGTGGGTACTCGTTCCTCGCACCCCCTTTTATAATTAATGTAAGAGCTTTCTATCCTTTACGCGCATTACATAACTTATGTTATTTGTTGTCTTCTATTGCGCAGAGATGGATCTTTTCACCGTTGTGCATTTAGCGAAGCCAATTGAGGTGAAGGTAGGGACGCGGCCCCTGAAGGAAGGAGAAGAGGCCATACGGCGGCCACCGCAGTCATACCCTTGAGATGAACATAGGGGGAACAAGTACTAGCTCTTCGTCGCAGTTGAGGCGGGCCAGCCGCAGAGGCGCCGAGCCCTCGTGCCTTCTCCCGTGAAGCGCAGCCACCACCCGTAGCCGTGGCGAAACCTATGGAAGAAGAAGAGAGAAGAGCCAGAATCGGGTTAAAGCATAAAATATCCCGCGAAGAGGATGGCGCCAGCTCCTCGAGGAAAAAACGCCTCATGTGATCCTCACCGCGGAATCATCCACCGTGATGTTGGGCCATCTCACCCATCTGCTGATGTTGCCGCCCACAGAAGTCATTTCTTATATATATATATATTTATATATATATATATATATATATATATATATATATATATATATATTATTTTTGGGCACCAACTGTAATATGGGGAACTCCGACAATGCGCTGTCCATGTATGCAGTTTGAGCAGTCGTGGAGTCTCCCCAAAGATAGTCCCAGATACCGAGCCGCACGACCAAAAAGATGAGGATGTGTTTGCAGGGGATGCTCCAATGGAACAACTTGTTGAAGAGTTGGTGCAAGTATCTGCACATCAAGCTTCGCTGGTTGAGAAGCTAAAGGCTACAATTGTTGATGAAAGCGCCAAGGCGCCGAAGATCGAAAATTGATTTGGGAAGCGCAACTGGCTAGTGCCAAGTCCGAGGCGAGAGTCTGAGTGTATGCGCTCGGAAGCAAGCCGAGGAAAAATGGCGCTGATGGGCCAACTAAGCCAAGAGCGTTCGAGTCGAGGTTACAAGGCCATGTCTATGGGCACTAAAATATCCGGAGAAGAGCAAGGATACGTTGACCGCGAGTAGGAGGATTTTGGTACCACTGTGAGCAAAGTCGCTATGCCGGAGACACAAGAGATGAAGTTGCGCAAGCTCAGTATGGAGTATGATGAGGAACTATACCCTCATCTTATGTCTGTTATTGCGGAGCGCAGGTGGCTCATAGGCCATGGTCTTCGTCTCGCTGCGCTTAGTACCTTGGAGTCGCCAGAGGTGGTGAATGCTTTTGGTGAGATTGTTCAGTGCGCCTTAGAGCGCGGTAAAGCGAAAGCAGTGGAGAAGCTTTATGAGGCGGATCTGTTGAAGGTACCTGCTGAAAAGGTACCTGGCTATAATGCGCAGGCTTATGATGAGCTAGTGTCTGCCATGGAAAAGATGAAGTCTTTAGAGCTGCCAATGATCTCTGAAATGGAGCGCGACCAGGATTACCCCATAACGGTTATTATGGAAGGGTTAACCTTAGCGCGATCGTCTGATAATGCAGAGGCGCAGCCGAATTTTTCCCCGGCCTGATGTTTCGCAGCTTCACGCCTGCACTTTTTGCTCGCCCAGGGACATTCTAAACCCTTTTGCTCTAGAGAAAGAGATGTCATTGAAGGAAGTGTTGGAAGCGCATGCTACCAGACTTGCCAAAAAAGAAGGGATTAAGGGTAAGGCTATCTTATGTGGTATGGGCGCGGCACATCTCCCCAGTGATCCGATGGGATACCAGCTTAGTGTTGCCACCGTGTCGCGCCAAGATTCCGACCTCTTAAAGAGGCTGAGTGCGGTTAAGGATGCCGCGAGCTGCGTAGGAACTTCATCTCTTAAACGTTGTAATAGTTTGTAGGGGAGAACTTATTATGTAAATATGTTTTTGTAAGTACGCATGGTACTGAATGGAATATTACTTTTGTTGAATGTTAATGACCTATCATAGTTGCACTTAGTGACTTGTCTTTCCATGAAAGAACATGTATACTATCTAAGAAGTGAACCACTATATAAGCTTGAATAAGAAATCCATAGTCATGTATGTAGATCATAGTAAATTTAAGAGATAATTTCTAGCATAATCGTGTATGCTGTGATATGCAGAGTACTGTAAATATCATATAAAGGAATAAAATATATTTGGTTCCTAAGTTGTTAAACGTGCACATATGCAGTGTTGCGCACCTGTCGTGAGATGCGCGCAAACTTATTCCAACGTCTTGAGAACAAGGTGTTTAACAAGGATACGTGATCCCATGTTGATGGGTTTGCAACCCTCTTACTCAACGAGTTGTTTAGTAGGTGAACTAATCCTTTTACCATCGTGGGTTTATGTAGTGCATGCACGCCATGTAGGCAATAAATAAAAAATTTGTTAAGACATACAGTATGTGGAAATAACAAATTAAAACGTGTCGCGGAGTTAGCTAGAAACCGCGAAGTTTTATTGATACTTGCAAGTTTTTATGAGAAATAAATAAGACATCATACTAAGGAAAAATGAAAATAAATACATAAATGTGTATTGGGCACTTTAGTGAAGTGCAGGAGCGTCTGTGCGCTGGGCCGTAACCACTCTTATAGGTAGAACCTCTTGAGGTTGCAGATGTTCCATGTGCGTGGCAGTTCATGACCATCCAAGCCACGTAGCTTGTACGCGCCTGTTCCCAATGCTTCAGTAACCTCATAGGGTCCTTCCCACTTTGGTCCAAGCTTACCTGTCTTCTCGTGGCTCGCATCGTTGGCGCGATAAACGAAGTCACCGTCCTGAATGAAACACAGCGCACTTTAGCGTCATAGTATCCCTTCATCTTTGACTTTGATTTTTCTTCCCGGATAGCTGCGCGTTCGCGCCGTTCTTCGAGCAGGTCTAAGTCAACATGTCTCTCGTCATAATTGGTTGCCACATTTATTTCCGTAGTGCGGATAGTTGGCATTCCGATTTCGGCCGGTATGACGCCTTCTGTCCCGTAGACTAGAGAGAAGGGAGTGTCTCCCATACTGGTTTTGATTGAGGTGCGATGCGCCCACAAAACATGCGACAGTTCTTCCACCCATCTTCCTTTGTGCTTGTCCAAACGTGCCTTAATTCCTTCAGCCAAGCTTCGATTCGCACGTTCAACTAGGCCGTTGGTTTGGGGTGTTTTATCGACGCAGTGCGTGTGATGTTTAGCTTTTCGCACCAGTCCTTGAAAGGGTTGTCGCAGAATTATTTCTCGTTGTCCTAGATGAGCTCACCAGGTAGAACAAAGCGGCATACAATGTTTTCCCAGACGAAGCGATTCACCTGGTTGCCAGTGATTGTTACCACTGCCTTTGCTTCGATCCACTTGGTGAAGTAGTCTATGGCAACTATGAGGAACTTTAAACCTCCCGGCAACAGGAAAAGGACCTACAATGTCAATACCCCACTTGTGGAATGGCCATGGCGCCATAATTGGTGTTAACTCCTGCGTGGTTTGCGGGAATGGGTCTATGGACTTGGCGTCGCTGCACTTTCTTATCAAATCCCGCAAGCATCGCGCGTGCATGGTGGGCCAATAATAGCCTGACCGTAAAGCGCTGGCGCCACCCGACCGTGGCCCTCAATGCATGCTGCATGAACCTTCGTGGATTTCTCGCAGTACATAGTTTGCTTGTAAGGGACCAACACAGCGGAGCCATGGTTGCAAGAAAGAGCGTCGATATAGGATGTTGTCCAGAAGTTCAAACCTTTGCGCTGTATACGCCGTATCCTTCGGGCTTCTTTCTGCTCTTGGGGTAATACTCCCTTGCTTATGAATTCGACTATTGGTGTCATCCACGTAGGTCCGTCTTCCTCTATTACCGTGGATACTTCCATTTCTAAGATGGATTTGCTTTTCAAGATTTCCACCAACACCGTTTGGATAGGTGCGCGAAGCTTGTGGATGCGATTTTGCTTAGTGCATCCGCCTTGCGGTTTTCCCCTCTTGGAACCTGTTTGATGGTAAACTTGTCAAAGCTTTGAATTACGCCTTGGTTTTTCAAGGCAATCAATCATGTTTTCCTCCTTGGCTACATACTGCCTAACACGCGGTTGGCTACCACAGAGTCTACATTCGCTGGGTTGCGTACACCCATCCGAGATGCGATGCGTAGTCCCGCTAGTAGGGCTTCATACTCTGCCTCATTATTTGTCGCTGTGAATTCAAACGCAAGTGCATACGTGAATTCCATTCCTTTTGGGTTTGTGAGGATGCGCCGCTGCTCGACCCATCCACGCATGAGGATCCATCTGTGAACAAGATCCATGGATCTCGTAGTTCCTCCGCGCGTGGTGCGGGTGCACCATCAAGTGTAAACGCTTTTTGCCGATGAAATCGCTAGTATCTGCCCTTTTATTGCAAAGACGTGGTCTGTAGGTGATGTTATGCTCACCGAGCAACACACTCCATTTTTGCGTCGTCTGATGCATCAGGGCTTGGAGATGATTTGCTTGATCGGTTGGTGCGTGATTACCGCTATTGGTGCGCTTGGAAGTACTGCGTAGCCGCTTTAGCAGCAAACACCAATGCCGAACTAATTTTTCCATGGCGCTATAGTTCATCTCTGTTTTTTGAGCTTTGCTTACAAAATAGACAAGGTTTTGTATGAATCCCTATCTTAGTAACACCGCTGACTGCTCCATCGATTTGCGGATAAATACATGATCAACTCTTCCCCGGCCGGGTGCGACAAGTGTGGGGAGCGTTGCCAGTGTTGTTTCAGCTGTGCGAAGGCCTCTTCGCCCGTAGTCCATCGGAAATCACCCTTTTTTATACACTTTTTGAGTGTTTTGAAAAGGGGTAATGATTTGTCTGGCCGACTTGGATAGGAATCTGTTAAGACCGGCCAACTTTCCGTTGAGAGATTGGACTTTCTTCAACATACGCGGTGAAGGAAGTTCAATGACAGCCTTAGTCTTTTCTAGACACGGTTTTATACCGTCCGTTCTATCGGTATCCAGGAACATGCCTTCGCTACGAAGGTACATTTTTTTTGGATTCAACTTCATGTTGATCTCTCGGAGAGTTTTGAATGTTTTCTCAATATCGCGAAATAACTCATCCTCAGTATGGCTCTTTATGACCAAGTCGTCAACATAAACCTCTAGGTTGCGCCCACCTGCTTCCGAAAGCATTATCTACTAACCGCTGATAGGTGGCGCCTGCATTCTTCAAGCCAAAGGGCATTTTTGTGTAACAGTAGACGCCTTGGCTTGTGTGAAAGGATGTTTTTTCCTCGTCCTCCTTAGCCATCTGGATTTGATGATATCCTTTGTATGCATCGAGGAAATACTTTAATGGATACCCGCACAAAGACTCTATTTTCCAGTCTATCTCTGGTAATGGGTAGCAATCTTGTGGACATGCTTTGTTAAGATCGGTGAAGTCCACGACATACGCCAGCCTACCATCGCTTTCTTACCATGACGGGTTAGAGAGCCATCATGATAGTAGACTTCCCGCGATAATTCTGCCTCTACTAGCTTGTGTACCTCTGCCAGATTGCTGCAAGGCCTCGAGCCCGGCCGCACTTCTTCTGGCGATGGGTGAGTATCCTTGTCGGATTCTTAGTTTATGCTCATATTGAGCGTGGTACCCGGGCCATGTGTTTTGGTTCCCATGCAAAAATGTCCAAGTTCTTTTGCAGAGCGCCATACAACCGTTTCCGCCGTTGTCCGACAAAGGACTCCGATGGATATTTCCGACCGCTATTCGGTGAATTGCAACCTTCGTGTTTGGAACTTTGGTTGCGCTATTCGGGACCGGTCGTTTCGCATGTAATCGTTACATTCTCTATGCGGTACACGGCATTCTGAAGAGTAACAATACCACCTTCCACACTGGGAATTTAAGCATTCCGCGCCAAGTTAATGGCATTTACTGCGCGCATAGGCGATGTCCCGGGCCTCCCAATAATGCCGTTGTATGGCGAGGGAGATTTGATTACCATAAATTCCATCCAGGCCGTCGCAGAGTGTTTTTCATTTCCGATGCTAACTAGTAATCGTATTTGCCCCATAGGCCATATCTTTTCACCCGTAAAACCTTGTTAGCGCCGTTCGACCGCTTAACGTGCGTATTTAGGCCGCAATGCTGAAGCGTGTTCATACATGATGTCTGCAGATGCTCCACCATCAATGTACATGCGGTGGATGTCGTGACCCCCCGCACTGATCTCTATGGTGAGTGGTTCCACCACTGCGTTGTTCGCAGTTAAGGTGGGGAAATAAATTTCGCTTCCTCGAGAAAACTCCTGGCTGACCTTATGCCTAGTGACCCGCTGCCATGATTGTATCATGTAGATGGTGTCAGGCTTGTCTTTGGGTGTCTCTTTCTTGTTTCCACTCTTCTGTTTATCCTTTCCTTCCTTGATGTTTTTGACCAAATGGTCTAATCTGCCCTCTTTAACCATTTTGTAAATGAGTGGCGCATTGGACACATTCGTGGTGTGGCCCTTCGCGGCGTGGTAGTCACAAGATCCATTCGGCGCCCGATCCTCCGAGTGCGCATTTGTGGCGGCCTTGGGAAGTTCGCACCTTCTGTCGCGAGTATTTCCTTTGGAGTCTTGGTGAGCGGGGTGTATTTGTCATTATCCCTTCCACTCCCCTGACTGCGATAGCTCCTATTACGGTTGTTACCCCGGTCGGTGGATTGTCTCCCAGGTTGTTCCCGTGACCGATAGTTCGAGTAGTTTCTTTTGCTATCCGCTGGCGCTTCTCCTTGAACAAAGGACCGAGAACGTTTCATGAGTTCATCAAAGGTTTCGGGAATCTTGTCATTCAACCTCTTGATGAGTTCTGAGTTGTTAATCCCATTCATGAAACCAGAAATCTTTAGTACTTCAGGGCATGCTTTAACCTGCATGCATTCGTCTTTAAAGTGTTCCATGAATGCGCTTGTAGACTCTCCCTGGCGCTGCTTTACTCTAGCGAGTTCAACAGGATTTTTAGCGTACTTCTTCCGCTGAGTAAAGTTCAGGCGAAACGCCTTTCTCAATTCCTCAAAGCCATTGATGCTTCTGCGTGGAAGCTTCTGAACCGGGGCTTGCTGCGTTTCCCACTAGTGTGGAGTTGAACATGTGGCACCATACAGGTTGTGGCCAGTTTTCAATTGTAGCGGCTGATTCAAAATTTTTGAGGTGATCATCTGGATCACCTGTTTCGTCATAGGTTTTTACATTGGTAGGCATGCACCTCCTCTTGTTCTCTGAGAAGTCACTGATGCGTCGGGTGAACGCATCCACCTTTTGAGCGGCCATGGGAGAGACATATCTTCATCCTCCTGGTCATTATATCTGTTTTGGACTTCAAAGTGTCCGTTTCACTATCCCCGTTGTCCGAGGAATTCCCAGAGGACTAATTTTCCTCCTTCGCGCTATACCGACCGTCCTCAGAGTTTGTACTCGGAGGGCTTTCACTTGGGGAATATCGTCACCCAAGTCTTTCTCAGATTCTGCGGCTACCAAGTCTAGTGTGGACCCGGTACGCCGTTCATCATCCTCACTTCCTTCCAGGTGCTGTGAGTTGGACGTCTCATCATCCTCAACCTTTTTCCCAATTCTGTTAAACACAGGGGTTCGGCGGTTGTCTCGGCCGCGCCTCTCCTTCTGACGGCGCGGTGGGGAGGTTTCGTACTCGAGTCAAAACCGAAGTCGGGCTTTTAGGCTTCGACCCGACCTCTTTCTAGCTTCCTCTTCCATGAGAGAGGCCAAGGTTTCGTAATTTTGGGATACGAAATCTCTTGGTGTTACCTCCGATGCACCCTTCTAAAGCAAGGGTGTTTGCTTCTACCGCTATGCCTTTGTTTCTATCCGGTGCATCTGGTGCCTTTGTCGTCATCTCTAGCACCGATTGAAGAGGAGTGGTAAGAACAGTGCGTAGTGGATCCACCGTTAGTGGTGGTGTGGTGGCCTGGGTTATCCCGAGCGGTTCCACCATAGGGTAGACCAAGTCCTAGCTGATCCCTTGTTTTGGCAGACTGGGTTGTCCAGAGTCTGCTTGGAAGCTGAGCCGGTGTGCAGCTTCTTGCCCGTAAGATCCGCTTGCGATCGCTGATTTCCATGCTTCGTCATTCTAGTCTTAGTTCTTAGTGAATGGTCCCACGGACGGCGCCACTTGTTGATACAAAAGTTGGGCGTTCCTTGTTCGAGGCTCCGGTTCTCGTACCAATTAATGATTGTTGCTTGAGACCTGCGCACTAAAGACAGAAAACACCGTTAGTCTTACCGTGGGATTTTCTCCCACGATTACCCTCCGGCGTGAGAGTAAGCAATCGATTTAGGGTTAAAGGTGAATTAGGTTTTTTAGATCGTACCTTTAACGAGGGATGTGATTCCCTTTATATATACACGGAATCCTCGTTGGTTCCGTGTTCCTCAACCTTCGGTGTATCCCGCCTAAGTCGGTTGGGAATGATTATCTCCTTAATTAAGAGATATCCTCTATCTATTCCGTAAATAGATTTGTATTCGGGCCTTCGTGGGCCTAAACGCTTATCAGCGTAGCCCAATTCGTGTTGGGCTTATCAGTATTGGGCTTTGGGCGGGTTCGTGACCCAGATATAGACTATACGTCATCAGACTATGTCTAATATTATATCTAGGAACACATAATAATGAAGGCGGAATATTCAAACATAGAACCAATATTATTATGAACAAGGTTTTTCATTATCATCTCTAACATAACAAACATCTAGCCCCAATTCTACTTGATCAAGGTAGAACATGTTACACACCTGTAAAGGGATCAAGGACTTGACCTTGAGGCTGACTAACCAACTAAACAACTAAACCACTAACCCTAGGCGTTTTCCAAATCCCTACGCCTAGGTTCCCACACACACACCTTTGGTTTACATCTTGTACGTACAATAAAACTAATGACCCTATGTCTCTTTATATACTAGAGACATCTAGGGTTTACAAGAAGAATCATAATACAATTAGGAAACTAAATATTCTTTTAAGCATATCTTCTAGAATCTTCCAAATCCTCCATCTATTTATAGTTTCCCTTCTTGTCACTTTAAGTCCTTCATGTTTCATTCTTCTTGTTTTGTATCATCAAATCTATAATAGATCTAACAATCGTCCCCTATTTGATGGTAACAAAACAACCACGAATCTTGTACGAACTTCCCTAGACGAAGTAGAGAAATTGAGATAATTAAATCTCACCATGAATGAAACAATCTTGTGTTCCATGCTTCCCCTTGACTTGAACATGTCACTCAAACATCTCTTCCCCTTTTTGTTATCAACAAATAGAGAATGAATAAACCGTAGAAACTTCCCCTCGAGTGATGCATGAACATCAACTGATTCTTCAAAATCTGTAGGCTTTATGTAATGATTACTTGTGAAGAAAACTGAGTATAACAAATTTGATGAAGAAGTAGAATTTCCCAAACTTGTGTCTTAAATCTTGTACTATCCGCGGAACTCCATACTTATACGAATCACCAAATATAAGTAGACCGCAAATCCCTTGACAAAATCCTCAACTAATATGAGACACTGAGCACTACAATCTAACTCCTTTAAGTGATAGCCAATGTGTGCATAGAGCATCATAAGAAAAATCACACATTGCTAGATTCATCAAGCTATATGATAAGAACACAAACTGTGAAACTCAACTTCAACATCAAATAAATGATATTCAACTTTCTTCGTAATCAATTAATCCATAAGAATCAAATACGAGCCTTTTAAAACCTTTAAGAACAAATTCCAAATTTTTTTGTGTGTGTGAACAATAACCTCTGTGTGTCGTCCAAAAATCCATAACAATTATTATGCTCGACTTCCCCTTAACTCCAAATCTCCTCGTAATAAACCATTATACTGCCAATCCAAATAAGTTTCGCCATGCAAAAACCTTGAGCAGTACTTTGAGAAGAATCAGTACCTTGAGCAGTACTTTGAGAAACTCGAGCAGTAGCGATCACCCATGATAATAATAAAACGAATCGTAGCAGTAGCAGATACACAAAAAAAATAATCCCATGTGATCAGCAAATAAATGCGCCGCCATTCCAACCAATCACAAATTAACGCTAGAAGGACCAGATTCATTAAATATGTCGGCCCACACCAAATCCCATTCCACTAGCCATAATATTCGACCTCAAAAACAATATTCATCTTAAATTTGAGCCCTCAACCAATCAAAAACAAGACCACCTTAGCAATCATATAATGCATAACATAGAATACTAACCAGACGGGCCCCACCATCAAACAAACACACGAGCCAATCATGTACGAGATTCACAAAATTCAATCACAGTACACGAATATATCTAAAAATTACTGGAACAATATTAATGGGATGGGACCAGTATACTTAGAATAAACCATCAAATATCTTGAATGCAGTGACCCCACTGAATTTATTGGACCAAAAGACGGATTAAATAATACGAGTATATGATCAGTACTTCAAACGAATTAAGAAGCCAACGATAGTGATAGATGTCATATTAAAATTCGATACCTAAAGAGTGGATCTGACATTCATCATAACTGCTTCTTTTCGTCAATAAAAACCTTGAATAAATCTTAAAAATCCGAACACAAACCAATCGTACATCAAAGTACTGCTTCCAGTACTTTGAAAATCCTTCAGCAGCCAACTTCGACACCTTATATCTTTTTACTGGAAGCCCAGATCCAAGATCCATTTGGTGGAAAGTTAGATAGTTATATAGAGAACGTCCACCTAACATTTCGTCCCGATCCAACGGTTAACGAAAAAGTTATCGCTGTTGAAAACAGCCCTGCAGAAACCTTACGAAAATTTTTCCAAACTCGAATTTTTACCTTTTTCTTTGAAAAACCTTGTAGATCCTAGATATCGCGAGCCCCAGGCTCTGATACCACATGATAAGATCGTTGTAACTCTTAGACTATGTCTAATATTATATCTAGGAACACATAATAATGAAGGCGGAATATTCAAAGATAGAATAAATATTATTATGAACAAGGTTTTTCATTATCATCTCTAACATACAAATATCTACAGCCCCAATTCTACTTGATCAAGGTAGAACATGTTACACACCTTGTAACAGGGATCAAGGACTTGAACTTGAAGGCGACAAACCAACTAAACAACTAAACCACTAACCTTAGGCGTTTTCCAAATCCCTACGCCTAGGTTCTCACACACACACACCTTTGGTTTACATCTTGTACATACAATTAAACTAATGACCCTATGTCTCTTTATATACTAGAGACATCTATGGTTTACAAGAAGAATCATAATACAATTAGGAAACTAAATATTCTTTTAAGCATATCTTCTAAAATCTTCCAAATCCTCCATCTTTTTGTAGTTTCCCTTCTTGTCACTTTAAGTCCTTCATGTTTCATTCTTCTTATTTTGTATCATCAAATCTATAATAGACCCAACAATCGTCCCCTATTTGATGGTAACAAAACAACCACGAATCTTGTACGAACTTCCCTAGACGAAGTAAAGAAATTGAGATAATTAAATCTCACCATGAATGAAACAATCTTGTGTTCCATGCTTCCCCTTGACTTGAACATGTCACTCAAACATCTCTTCCCCTTTTTGTTATCAACAAATAGAGAATGAATAAACCGTAGAAACTTCCCCTCGAGTGATGTATGAACATCAACTGATTCTTCAAAATCTGTAGGCTTTATGTAATGATTACTTGTGAAGAAAACTGAGTATAACAAATTTGATGAAGAAGTAGAATTTCCCAAACTTGTGTCTTAAATCTTGTACTATCCACGGAACTCCATACTTATACGAAACACCAAATATAAGTAGACCGCAATCCCTTGACAAAATCCTCAACTAATATGAGACACTGAGCACTACAATCTAACTCCTTTAAGTGATAGCCAATGTGTGCATAGAGCATCATAAGAAAAATCACACATTGCTAGATTCATCAAGCTATATGATAAGAACACAAACCTGTGCAACTCAACTACAACATCAAATAAATGATATTCAACTTTCTTCGTAATCAATTAATCCATAAGAATCAAATACGAGCCTTTTAAAACCTTTAAGAACAAATTCCAAATTTTCTTGTGTGTGTGAAAAATAACCTCTGTGTGTCGTCCAAAAATCCATAACAATTATTATGCTCGACTTCCCCTTAAATCCAAATCTCCTCGTAATAAACCATTATACTGCCAATCCAAATAAGTTTCGCCATGCAAAAACCTTGAGAATTACTTTGAGAAGAATCAGTACCTTGAGCAGTACTTTGAGAAACTCGAGCAGCAGCGATCACCCATGATAATAATAAAACGAATCATAGCTGTAGCAGATACACAAAAAAAATAATCCCATGTAATCAGCAAATAAATGCGCCGCCATTCCAACCAATCACAAATTAACGCTAGAAGGACCAGATTCGTTAAATATGTCGGCCCACACCAAATCCCATTCCACTAGCCATAATATTCGACCTCAAAAACAATATTCATCTTAAATTTGAGCCCTCAACCAATCAAAAACAAGTCCACCTTAACAATCATATAATGCATAACATAGAATACTAACCAGACGGGCTCCACCATCAAACAAACACACGAGCCAATCATGTACGAGATTCACAAAATTCAATCACAGTACACGAATAGATCTAAAAATTACTTGAACAATATTAATGGGATGGGACCAGTATACTTAGAATAAACCATCAAATATCTTGAAGGCAGTGACCCCAACGAATTTATTGGACCAAAAGACGGATTAAATAATACGAGTATATGATCAGTACTTCAAACGAAGTAAGAAGCCAACGATAGTGATAGATGTCATATTAAAATTCGATACCTAAAGAGTGGATCTGACATTCATCATAACTGCTTCTTTTCGTCAATAAAAACCTTGAATAAATCCTAAAAATCCGAACACAAACCAATCTTACATCAAAGTACTGTTCCAGCAGTACTTTGAAAATCCTTCAGTAGCCAAATTTGACGCCTTATATCTTTTTACTGGAAGCTCAGATCGAAGATCCCTTCGGTGGAAAGTTAGATTGTCATATAGAGAACGTCTACCTAAAATTTTGTCCCAATCCAACGGTTAACGAAAACGTTATCGCTGTTTGAAAACAGCCCTGCAGAAACCTTACGAAAATTTTTCCAAACTCGATTTTTTACCTTTTTCTTCGAAAAACCTTGTAGATCCTAGATATCGCGAGCCCCAGGCTCTGATACCACATGATAAGATCGTTGTAACTCTTAGACTATGTCTAATATTATATCTAGGAACACATAATAATGAAGGCGGAATATTCAAACATAGAATCAATATTATTATGAACAAGGTTTTTCATTATCATCTCTAACATACAAACATCTACAGCCCTAATTCTACTTGATCAAGGTAGAACATGTTACACACCTTGTAACAGGGATCAAGGACTTGACCTTGAGGGTGACTAACCAACTAAACAACTAAACCACTAACCCTAGGCGTTTTCCAAATCCCTACGCCTAGGTTCCCACACACACACACCTTTGGTTTACATCTTGTACGTACAATTAAACTAATGACCCTATGTCTCTTTATATAATAGAGACATCTAGTGTTTACAAGAAGAATCATAATACAATTAGGAAACTAAATATTCTTTTAAGCATATCTTCTAGAATCTTTCAAATCCTCCATCTTTTTGTAGTTTCTCTTCTTGTCACTTTAAGTCCTTCATGTTTCATTCTTCTTGTTTTGTATCATCAAATCTATAATAGACCCAACAAGATATTTGTAAGGCCTTACCCAAGATCTATCTGGAATACGTTCAGATGATTTGGTAATCATGTTCAATCAGATCTAACAAGAAACAGAATATTAACTTATTGAATGACTAGATCCATATCCATAGTTAATGAAGTATTAGAAGCAAAAGGATAAGTATTAATGATGAATCATTCAAATGGTTTTTCCAGGGAAACCACACTCGATTTAAGTGAGAGCTGGTAGTTTATGGTTATAAATTAATACGTGTATGTCCAGATTCGAACTCGAGACTTCGGGATTGCACACATTACGTATGAGAATCATTATAGAAGTAATTAATATATTAAATGTAATATTTAATTATTTATTCACGAATAAAACACTTAACAGTAGTTAGTATTTAACGGGGTTTTTGATAACAGTCGTTAGATATTAATACATAACAAATAAAAGGAAACAAGTGAAGAATGATCTAGAAACCCTAAGGGTTGTTTGATCCGATCGGTTATGGGCATCAAAGGAGGTGGGGAACTTTCCTTTTTTCCTTAAACTTGATCACCAACTTATTAAGTCTATAAATACAAAGGCCTATGAATGAATTCATTAGTTCTTAGTATCCCTAAATCTTCCTTGGTGTTTCCTCTTGTGGTGTTCGATCGACCAAACAACCCTAAACACATTGAGGTTGTCGATTTGCTTATTACACACACACACGTGTGTTTTTGTTCGTGATCTAGAAGCTAGCTTTTCGTAGTGATTCAATTGTAATATGTGTGTACAAGAACGAAGGGCTAATACAATTTTGTTGGTGACTTGGGTGGTTCGACTGGGTATATAGTCGACTAGTACGCAACCATATTTGGTTTGTGTTTGGGGAAAATAATACCCGGGTTTATTAATCGTGTTCTAGTTACCGTTACGTTTGAATTTATCAAAAGATACGTACTTTCTAATTCGGTTAATTAAGTTTACTAGTATTATGATTCTTTATCGCTTCCGGTATTTGCTTTGATGATGGTTATGTTTATATATGCTTATATGATTCATAAAACCCAACAATGAATAGTGGGAATTGGCGTTGGAGATGATTCTAACCCGCAAATAGCTTTGTTACCGTTAGATCTTGAGATACATGCAAAGTGGAACTACACCGCAGCGTGGGAGTATGCTCTGATCATGACAGGGAAGCCTTATGGTTATCATAACATGATTTTTATAGCTGGATTGACACCATTGGTGAAAATTATCCACCACCCATTGAAGCTCACTTGGTAATTTATGTCATGTCTATGTGGGCTAGAGTGCAGCCAGATACGCCAACATGTGGAATGAAGCCCTCAATATGCGTCTTGGGACCGAGGGGTTGGACTTGTACGGAATTTTGGACGAGACGGAAAAGCGAGGCATATCATTTGATGAATTGCTCACATTCCGAGAACGATGAATGGGTTTATAGTGATGGCAAGTCTACAACTTGTGTCGCTTTCATTCTGCAAATACATAAAGCAACAGGTGTTTTCGGCCATATTGCTGATTCTATTCAAGTAACCGAGTTCACTATTCGTGATGCTTATATGCTCAAAATCTTTGAGAATAACCAGACACGACTACCAAAATGGTGCAACAATGGTGACGATAAACTTTCATTCTGTCAAATCCTTGGTAAGTATCATATGGAACTACCTCTATACAACACCTTAGAGCCGTATTCCAACATGAATGACTACTGCCCTTCTCTTCCTCCAACTTATGAGAGGCCTATGCATTGCTAATATTCTAAAGTAGTAAGTTTTTTCTTTTCACATATATTGTATCTGTCTAAACTTTTGTGGTTTTAAAATAACATATAAACTCATATTAGTCATTATTTATGAGCCCTCAGGGTCACATACATATAACACGAGACTCCTAAATTATATATGTGTATATATGTGTATTTATTGTATATTTATGTATATAACGAATTATCGATTAAATAGTAAAATGAATTATTTAATTATTTATTGATCTTAATTAAGAATATAAATATAAACATTTTAATATATTGGGTTGGAGAAAACTCCGTTGAATCCCCTTAGGGTCGAGGGCGTCGGCGAATACCATTAAGGGTATTAGGCTTGGTAATGTGATTTGTTTCCTTATTGGATAATGATTTGTTTAGTAGAAGTATAAATCATAAGTTAATGATTTAATAAGTTTTATAAAACCATAAAAATATCTCCCTCCCCTCTCTTGTGTTCGATCGGCCGAACCACCAAAACACCCCATTCAAGAGTTTTTATCTTGCGATGTTGATCACGTACTTAATTGTGTGACAAAGATAATTCAAGCGTATCAGATATAGGACGTTGTTTGAGTGTTAGTGTAGATACCGACTAGACTGTTCTACTTTTGATCACAAGTTTATATCTTACCTGTTCTTGAGCTTGGATCGGTCTATAGATTATCAAGTATCTACTGTTCATGTTTACTGGTTTGCATAAGGTATGTAATTTACTATATTGTTCATGATTAATTAAAAGCTGTTGTACATGGATCTCATGGGATAAAAACCTTTTGTGTAAATAAGTAATTTTAATAAGACTTATGTTGTGCATGTTTTATCTGATAATATTGCTTTGTTTGAGGGTAAAATTAATTTTTAAAATTACTACCTGTTACACCTTTTTTCACTTTTCTTCAAATCTGACTTCAGTTCCTCCATCTTAATCCCCATATTAGTCTTGCAAGTGGAAATTTCAACTTCAAGGACAGCTAAATCTTCTCTGCTTCTCGTTTCTATTTCAAGTTCTTCTCTTTCATTAGGATTAAGTAGCAAGTACATTTCATGCAAATTAAATGCGATCAATATCAATCATTATCCAACTCTGGATCAGACAAATGCCATCATTTACAACTCTCCATTCCATTTTTCTGGAACAAAAAAGTATGTATTAAATAAGGTTAATTAGGGTATCAAAATATAAAGAACAATTAACTTACATATTTGTTAGGACAAACTAGAAATCTTATTGCAGGGATTCTAGGGTCCAAGAAATAAGAGTCATGAGTGGAAGTTCACATTTACATTTGGTTGGAATCGTTTGATAACGATTTAACTCATATGAAGACGTTTTTTATAGGATGAAGAAGATGAGATACGGGTTTAGAAGGATTGAGACCGGAGGAAATGATAAATTAATAACATTTGAATAAAATATGAGATATATTTGTAGATTTTTTGGATAAAATATAGATTTGTAGATTTTTTGAGAGAAAATGTAATTTTTACAAATTATTCCATCTATTTTAAAGACACTGCAACACAACCGGTTCTTTTGAATTAATTTACTGACTCATCCCCCATACTGTCACAACGGAGAGGAAGCCCTGGGTCGGTAATCCTTCATGAAAAAACCATAAGCATCAAATTCAACAAAAACATCATTATTATGGGTAAATTTATGAACAAAAATTAAATTTTTAACTATGTGAGGTGTGACAAGAATATGGTTAAGATGAAGAAGTTTGTGAGATGTATGCAAAAATCTATGTCATGTATGAGTGAAAGGGATAGAGTGACCATTGCCAACAAATGTAAATAGATAAATGCTCGAATTACTAAAAGAAGTGAGCATACGTGTGTTGTTAGCCAAATGAGAAGTTGCTCCAGGGGTATCCATTTTCCAAGATAGATCTTAGAGTGTTATAGTCTGAATCGCCACGGAGCATGGTTGCTTGAGATTGAAAGGCATTTGGCATGTACGTATAACCTCCTAAACATAGTAACTTAGTATGCACTTCTTTGGTTGGATGGTAGGGCATGTGACCCGGCAAGAGGAAAGATAGGCTGTTGGGCCTGTAAATGGGCTGGATGAGCAAAAAATTAGGTTGGTTATGGTGTAGCAGTGGAAGCAAAATCGGCATGTTGAGGATGGGCCGGTTGGAGCTGTAAAACTGGGCAATGCTGGTCTAGTCAAAATTGTTGGGTCGGCGGCGAGGAGCCCAATCCCGCTTGAAAATAAATATAACCCGTATTGGGTTGTGTTGGATAACTTGGGCCAGTAGTAGGCAAACTAATAACCATTTACGTGTTGGGTCGTGGAAGGCACAGTGGAGTTGGATGAATTATTAGTACCTTGAATTGCCGTATTAGCAAAAGGAGAAGTCTTACTGTTGGTCCCATTAATCATGGATGAAGCCAAATATGTTTTATCATTTGAACTGGTGTATTGAGGATGAGGCCGAGCATCGTGAATACCTTGAACAAACTTACAACGGGCCCCATAAGTGCATGTGCCACAATGAAAGTTTTAACATTGATCGACAACCGAGGTACTCATGGTATAAGTTCGATCAGTAGTTGCGTTTGTGGCCACGAGAACAGTTAACGATGAAGATGTGGCATGAAAAGATGAACGAGCATTCGTTATGGAAAGAAAGTCACTTTCTTCCCGAAGACGGTATCAAAAGTAGGAAGCTTTTCCCTATTGCGAATGATACATGCTATTTCGAGAAACTTATAATGGAGATCATTGATACCAGATGTGATTAGACTTGAGTTACTTACCGTGGAACCAAGATTAGCAAGGCGATCGGGCTTTTGATTTGATTTCTTGAATGTAATCACTGACGGGTAGATTACCAATAGCCATGTTCATGTTGTGAACCTCATTATCAAGTTGAATTATCCGTGCATCTTTGTTATCAAGGAATATATCTTGGAGACGTTTCCAAACTCCATATTGTTAGAAAATTTAGTACACTAGTGGGATTAGTTCACACCTGGTAATGGGTCAGGAAGTACGGAGTGTACACCCATAAGGTCCCTGAACACCCTGACTCTATAGTGGTAAGATTCAAAATGTTAGTACTGCTAGACAAAGTTAATACTGCTAGTATTAATGTTAGTACTGCTATGCAGAGTTAATACTGCTAGTGCTAATATTAGTACTGCTAGGCAGTTTACTACTGCTAGTGCTATGTTAGTACTGGTAGGCAATGTTACTACTACTAGTGCTGCTGGAATCAACTTGTAACATGCTTTGGCCTATTCAAGTGGCAGTTACAACTGCTTAATGATCACATTTAATTGGTCATGTAACAACTATTAGCTATAATGGGGATAATTATGAGGCGATTAATGGGCTGATTAATCCTCATAATTCCATTTGACTAGCTAAGAGTAATTTCCTATAAATAGGAAATCTGATTATGCATGAGAAAAGACAGAAAACATAAACACTTGGATGCGTAAGGGTTATTGATTTGTGCCTAAATCATTAACATATATTTGGTCTTATCCCAAGTAGATATTCGTGATACCCAGGCAGTAGGGTCGAATAGTTTACTTTGGAAAGTGATAACACGATTCCAAGTGATATCTGGTAACCTGTATTGGTATTTGGATTGCTATTGATTATCTTCACCCTTTCTCGCTATTTACCCCCAACATTTAAAGTAAACTATTTTGTGATAATCAATACCTGATGCTGCTATGAAACACATGGCTTCAAACTTTACCAAGCTTGAAAAGTTTGAGGGGTGGACTTCAGAAGATGGCAAAAGAAGATGCACTTTCTTCTTTTCAAGCATGAGTGTGGTCTATGTTCTGACCACACCTATTTCAGATGATGGAGATGACGCTACTGTGGAACAGATCAAGAAGAGGAGCAAATGGGAGAATGATGATTACATTTGCATAGGTTTAATCCTCAATGGTATGTCTGATTATGTCTTTGATATTTATCAGAATATTGAATCTTCCAAAGAACTATGGGATTCCTTGGATGCCAAATATATGGTTGAAGATGCATCAAGTAAGAGGTTCCTTGTAAGTAATTTCACAAATTACAAAATACTTATTCATGACCAGTTATGGAATAATAAAATGAACTTCTTGGTATACTTGGAAGGTTTACACAACACAAAATGCACGTGGATGAGGCTATTTCAGTCTCTTGTGTCATTGATAAACTTCCTCTTTCTTGGAAAGATTTCAAGCATACCTTGAAACATAAGAAGGAGAAGTTAACTCTTGTTGAGTTGGCCAGTCATCTGCGCATTAAGGAATCACTCAGGGTGCACGATAATGACAAACCAAAGAACAATAATGTTGTTGGTGCATCTGTTATCAATATGGTGAAGCATAACAACTCTACCGGGTACAATGACAACAAGGGTAAACGTAAACATCATGATAACACAAGGGAAGACCCTAACAAAAAGGCAACACCTACTTGTTGGTAATGTGGCAAATCTGGTCACATTAAAAGGGATTGCAAAGGTGTTAAGGTTGGTGGTAAAACCAATAGATCAGGCACTAGTGGATCAGGGAATGGTTCAGTTCCTCTGAAAGGTCAGAATATGTTTAATAAATCTCTTCAGGTTTATTATGTTACATATATATCTGAATCTAACTATGTGCAGCATGATGATGTTGCGTGGTGGGTTGACTCTGGAGCAACTATTCATGTGTGCAAAGATAGAAGCTGGTTTAAGACTTATGAGTCACTGAATGATGGATCTATTCTTCACATGGGAAATGAGTCAACAGCCCAGGTGCATGGATGTTATTCATGTTTCTGATATAAGGAAAAACTTGGTTTCAAGTAGTGTTTTGAATAATCATTGTTTTAAACAAGTTATTGAATCTGATAAATTTGTTTTGTCTAAAAGTGGTGTATTTATTGGTTTTGGATATTTGTGTAATCAAATGTTCAGGTTAAACATTGTTAATGATTGAGAAAATTCAGCCTTTATGACCACCTCTGGCCTGACTGACTCTACCCTATGGCATGCTAGACTTGGCCATGTACACTATAAAAGGATGCAGGATATGTCTAAGGATGGGTTAATCCCAGCATTTGTCATGGACACTGAAAAGTGTAAAACTTGCATGTTGACCAAAATAACTAAGAAACCTTTACAGAGTGTTAATCGTGTGACTAAGCTCTTGGAGCTAATACACAGTGACCTGTGTGATTTGCATGACACTCCCTCTTTAGGGAATAAGAAGTACTTTGTGACATTATTGATCATGCTTCTAGGTTTTGTTATGTCTATCTGTTACATACTAAGGATGAAGCATTAGATAAATTCAAAGTGTTTAAAACTAAAGTTGAATTGCAACTTGGGTCCCTGATAAAAAGATTAAGGAATGATAGTGGAGGTGAGTATATGGATACTCTGTATTTTCAGTCTATTGGTATAATCCATGAAAAAACTGCTCCCTATACTCCGCAACAAAATGGTATTTTTGAAAGGAAAAACAGGTACTGAAGGAGATGGTTAATTCCATGTTGTCATATTCAGGACTGAGTCAAGGGTTCTAGGGTGAAGCTATATTAACAGCTTGCTATTTAATAAGTAGGGTTCCCAACCAAAGGAACAAGGTTACCCCTTATGAACTCTGGACTAAAAGAAAACCCAACCTGAACTATCTCAAGGTCTGGGGTTGTAGGACAGTTTTCAGACTCCCTGATCCAAAGCTAAAAACTTTAGGTGAAAGAGGCATTGAATGCATCTTTGTTGGATATGCTAAGCATTCCAAGGATTTTAGGTTATATGTTATTGAACCTAATGAATTTGTTTCAACTAACTCCATAATTGAATCAAGGGATGCCCTCTTTGATGAGAATAGATTCTCATCAGTCCCTAGACCAAGTCAGAGGATTTCTAATGAACTCATGACACTGGTGTATCAGAGGTCCCTGATGAAGAGCCATCAGTGGTCCCTGATGAGGTTGTGATTTAACAACCTGAACCTAAGCTTAGAAAGAGTAAAAGGGCCAGGAATCCAAAGTCATTTAGACCTGAATTTCAATTATATTTAGTTGAAGGAACAAGGGATGAGGTCTCTGACCAATATTCCCATTGCTTCATTATTGAGGATGATCCCAAGACATTTGAAGAAGCAATGAAGTCCCAGGATGTTGCTTTCTGGAAAGAAGAAATCAATGATGAGATGGATTCCAACATGGGCAACAACACTTGGGTGTTGGTTGATCAACCACCTGGTTGCAAACCTTTGGGCTGCAAATGGATTTTCAAAAGGAAAATGAAGGTAGATGAAACTATTGAAAAGTTCAAGGCTAGACTAGTCATTCAGGGCTTTAAACAAAAGTCATGAATAGAATATTTTGATACTTATGCCCCTGTGGCTCGACGTTACCATAAGATTGTTGATTGCTTTGGCATTAATTCACAATCTGATTATTCATCAGATGGATGTGAAAACAACTTTCTTGAATGGTGAATTAGATGAGGAGGCTTATATGGACCAATTTCAAGGCTTCATCATGCCTGGAAATGAAAACAAGGTGTATAAACTGATTAAGTCTCTATATGGACTAAAGCAGGCACCTAAGCAATGGCATCAAAAATTTGATGAAGTGGTTTTGTCTAGTAGTTATGTTTTTAACCAAGCTGACAAATGTGTGTATAGAAAATTTGATGAATCTGGTAAAGGAGTCATCATTTGTCTATATGTTGATGACATGCTGATCTTTGGAACTGACCAAAATCACGTTAACTTGACAAAGGAATTTTTGTCATCAAGGTTCTCCATGAAGGACATGGGGGAGGCTGATGTTATCCTTGGAATAAGGATTAAACATGAAAGTAAAAGAATTTCTATTTCTCAGTCTCATTATATTGAGAAGGTGTTGAGGAAATTCAATTACTCTGATTGTACTCCAGTGAGTACACCTATGGATACTTGTGAGAAGCTGATGCCTAATAATGGTAAAGTTGTATCTCAACTTGAGTATTCTAGGGTAATTGGCTGCCTAATGTATGCCATGACTTGTACAAGACCTGATATTACATTTGCAGTGGGTAACTGAAGGTATACTAGCAATCCTAGTGCTCATCACTCGGCAGTTCAGAGGGTACTGAAGTATCTGAAGAGAACTCGATTAGTCTCTTATACGGTTATCCTTTAGTGTTAGAAGGATACACTTATGCAAGTTGGATTAGTAACACTAAAGACAATTCGTCTACCAGTGGCTGGGTATTCCTACTTGGTGGAGGTATAATTTTTTGGGCATCCAAGGAGCAAACTTGCATCACCAGTTCAATAATGGAATATGAATTTGTGGCCTTAGCAGCTGCTAGTAAAGAAGCTGAATGGTTGAAAAACTTGCTTCTTGAGATTCCATTGTGGCCTAAATCTATAGCACCTATTTCTATCCATTGTGATAGTGCAGCTACATTGGCAAAGGCTTATAGCCAGATGTACAATGGGAAGTCTAGACACTTAGGTGTCAGACATAGCATGATTCGTGAGCTTATCATGAATAGGGTGGTATCTATAGAGTTTGTTAGATCTCAACAAAATTTAGCTGATCACTTGACGAAGGGTTTGGCTAGAGACTTGGTTTTAAAGTCTGCTAAATGGATGGGTTTAAGTCTAACTTAGTCACTGAATGCTAAGACATCCAACTCTCACCTGAGGAAAACTGGGAGCTGAGTTCAATGTGGAAAGTTGAACATTCAGTGGACTGGAGCACATGTTTTATTTACATCCCAAGTTTGTGCTCAAACCTCTGAAAAGGATGATGAAGTCTTTACTCCTTAATGGTTAATTTCTTTGAAAAATGCTAAGCAGAGCATGAATAAAGAGGAACCACCTATGTAAATGTTGAAGTTTTGCCGTCAGGAGCTTTGGACTTTTAACTCTTACAACATTTATGAATTTGGATATGGACACATGGCTTGTATAGTGTCAAGAGCTTTTAAGTGTTTGAAAACGTGTGTGTATTTTATCTTCAGGTATTCAAATGGGTTGAAGGGTTCAATTTTTAGAACACCATGATTACGAATATTTGAACGTGTAATGTACTAAGATGGAAATTCAATCCTCAGGATATTTTCGTTTATACGCATCTTTTGTTTAATGTTTAATTTTCATGCAAAGGAAGTGAACTAAATTTGGGGAGGATTGTTGGAAAATTTAGTACACTTGTGGGATTAGTTCACACCTGGCAATGGGTTAGGAGGTACGGAGTGTACACCCATAAGGTCCCGAACACCCGACTCTATAGTGGTGAGATTCAAAATGTTAGTAATGGGCAAAGTTAATACTGCTAGTGTTAATGTTAGTACTTCTAGGCAGAGTTAATACTGCTAGTGCTAATATTAGTACTGCTAGGCAGTTTACTACTGCTAGTGTCGCTGGAATCAACTTGTAAAGGCTTTGACCTTTCAAGACAGTTACAACTGCTTAATGACCACGTTTAATTAGTCATGTAACCACTTTTAGCTATAATGGGGATAATTATGAGGCGATTAATGGGCCGATTAATCCTCATAATTCCATTTGACTAGCTAAGAGTAATTTCCTATAAATAGGAAATCTGATTATGCATGAAAAAGACGAAAACATAAACACTTGGATGCAAAGGGTTATTGATTTGTGCCTAAATCATTAACATACATTTGGTCTTATCCCAAGTAGATATTCGTGATACCAGGCATTAGGGTCGAATAGTTTACTTTGGAAAGTGATAACACGATTCCAAGTGATATCCGGTAACCTGTATTGGTATTTGGTTTGCTATTGATTATCTTCACCCTGTTCTAGGCTATTTACCCCCAACAAAGTGGTGGTGCTATCGTCAATCGTCATATCAAAGAGTTTAGAGGAGATAGTGGAATACATACACATGACCACGAGTGAGTCATTAGTGTCATGATGAGGATCAATATTAATGGTGCGTGTTGGTTTTGATGGTGATGGTGTGGGGGTCAAGATGATGATGAACATCATAGGTTTTTCAAAAATGTTTAATTAGGGTACTCCAACAATTGCAATTTAATTTGTCTAGATCAAGGGAAGTGGGGATACAAGCGTTGATGCTAGCAATTGAATAAGCTTTATCAATTGGTTTCTTTGGTGAATTTGGTGGTGTGTTGCCTTTCATAATGTTATGACATATTTAAGGCAAAATTATGCAAGCTAGAAGCAAAAAAGAAAGAACATATGGAAAAAAAATTGAAGCTGAGAGGTGGGGGGAGAAGTATTGGATCGCTTTTCAAGGGGATTTAAGGAGAGGGTCTTAAGGCTGTGATACCATATTAGTTTAGGGAAATTCTCTATAAGGCTATAAGTGTAATTCTCATTAATCCAAAAGTATAAGTACAATACAATGGCTTAAAAAGTAAGCAAGCATAATGGGTTAAAGCCTAAAGTAAAATAATGACAAATATGGGCTCAATCCATATCTGTGGATCGGCTAAACTATTTTCTGAACAAAAAAAATGCTAAACAAGCTCCGCCTTAGTAGCACAAACACACCGACCACGAGCTGGCCACAATGGCGAAGCCAAGCCACGACTACTAGCAAGGTGCTCTCTTGTTAGACAACTATTCTATCCATATAATTCTTAGCAACAAACCAATTAATGATGGCGATAACATCCCTGCTGCAACAGCAGGGAGTATATATGCTGCATAGTGCAAAAAATGGTCCCTGATTAACACAAATGGTCCCTGATAACATGGTTGATGTGCACAAATGGTCCCTGAGTTAGCCACAGCAGCAGAGATGTTCCCTACTGTTTTGCAGCAGGGATCATTTTCCCATTAATGATATATAGTTACAAACAACATGAAAAGCAACAAAAGAATATAAGTTTCATGAAAACAAACTTAATTAACTAAAAATTCTTACCACTACAAAAGCAACAAAACAATATAAGATTCATGAAAACAAAACTTAACAACAAAGCCTTACCATTACTATTGCAGGAAAGACTTATGATCAAATGAGAAGGATGAGAAATAACCATAAATACACATTAGAGATGCATCGACTTGAATTAGATGCATCCCATATTTTATATGCACCCTAATATATGTTGTAGCAAATAATTAGATGCATATACATATATTAGATACATTTCATTGAGTTAGGCGAATCCTATGTATTTTCCCTCCCATACGGCTCAAATTTGTTGCTAGTACTATTTTGCATCATTTTCATTTCAAATCACTTTCGAAACTAATTGGGATGCATCTAAATGAGTAGAGATGCATCAATTCAAGTCGATGCATCTCAAATATATAGTTATAATTATTTCTCATCATTCTCATTTTAAGCTTTCTATTCACCGGATCTTTACCCTTGCAGTAAATAGTAAAACCAACAACCCCATGAAATTGAGTTAAGATTAAGGGGTGTTTGTTTAAGCTTATATTTTACTTCGAGCATATCTAATTTCGGCTTATATATCATAAGTTGTATTTGTCCGACTTATTTTGAAACTTAGATAAATTTGTATAAGCCTATAAGTTATACGATAATTAAGCCGGAAAAATGATCTTAGCAAATATAAGCCGAAATGAGATAATCTCATGAGTCAAAAAAATAAGGGGGAATTGCATATATACCCACTAAAACTTAAATATTTGCATATTTTCTTAAAATACAAGTTTTTAATGCTTGATTTACAATGCATGTTAAGCATGTTTTAGGTTATATGCAAGTAGTTGGTATATAACTGCCCAAAAAATAAAATATAAAATGTGCAAAGCATAAAATAGTGTCACAATGAAAAGTTTAAAATGTACAAATCAATTCATTAAACTAGACGAGTACCTGCGCCTAGCGGCAACGGTTCCTAGCAGCAGACAATTAACGATATGCGATATAGTGGTAAGTAGCGTATAACGTTCAAAATAAAACGTAAAAAGATCAAAATGTAATTGCAAACTGTTGTAACATGTGATAATTCAACTCTAGATGAGTACTTGTGTACATCAACGTGATTTTATAGCGTCAGATAATTTTAATGATAAAAAAAAAAAAAAAATCGGTTATAAACGAAAAAATAAAAGTTTGAGAATTTGGGGATTAAACATAAAATTTTGAAACCCTCGACCCGGTGGTACAACAGTTGAACCGTTCCGTTTAAAAGGACTCAATTTATACGGGTCAACCCGCTGGGTTAGAAGCGTCCTGGGTCAACCCGGTTCCCAATGTGTATTAATAGTTTCTTTTGGACTTGTTGCCGAAATGTCTGGTTTTTTGTTTTCAGACATTATAGCAAGAGTTGATGAAAATGATGGAGAAGAGAAGGATAATTTATACTATTCATTTTCTGTAATTATTGCTCCAAGTAGTAAATGCAAAATGGTAAATCATTAATTGATATTTTTCGGTTAACAAATTTCTTCTCTGAGCCCATTATAAGACCATATAGAAAACGGTAACACACTAATTGAAAAATTAATTGTACGACTTTCCATGATTTTCACCATTTGCAATATCTTTAAATTGATTTCGAGGTTTTTGAAATTTTCAAACAAAGTTGACTATTTTTCAAACGCATGGCTAGTTAATAGTTGCCGCAATAGTAGTTGATGCAATGCATTTCAACATTTCATTTCTCAACTTTTCAACATTAATAGTTTATAGCGAGGTACTCGGCTTAGCGGCGCGGTGCCTAGTTGCGGGTGCCTAGTTGCGCATAACAATTTCGGTGGTAGCAATTTAGTTTTCAACATAAGTTTGATGCTTGATTTGTGTCCGATGACGGTTCATGTGAGTTATGCTATTGTGGTTTATGCATAGTTTCTAGTCGTGGTTATAAATTATCGATATATACAAAATTAGTCGTGGTTAAAAATTATCAACGTATACAAAATACTAAATTGAAATAAATTCAATATTTTAGCGGACGTCACATATTGCAACATCACAAATGAGATTATATATTCCAATCCAACCTACCAACTTTCTTTTAAATGAATTCTCGTATGAAAAATATTTGGCTATCAATTCCCATATGGAAGATATGACAAGCACAAAACAAATTATTGATGGAAGATATATTGTGTATGAGTTTCAACATTCATTGAATATGAGTTTCAACATTTCATTCTTTCCTTTTTAAACATTCAATCAATACGTATAGCATTTAGCATATTAAATCGTTTCACAGTAATATTTATGTTTATATGGTATTGATTATGTGTTGCCATGCATGTTTCCTGAACCATAACTCATTCAACAATTTAATTTTTTCAACATTCAACAAAGTCAACAATTCACCTTTTGACCATTTTTCTTTTTATGTAGTTAAGATTTTTATGTTTGACATTTTAAAAGGTTTCAAAAATTTTGACCTTTAATATTCAATAAACTGTACAGAATCGACGGTTTGACAAAATATCCACAGTGAGTTTTGTGAAGCATGCAAATGATAATTTAACCTGATTGTACAAGACAACAACAGGTGGTCGGTGAATAACCAATCAGGTATAACCCGCCATTCATTGGCTATATGCCTATATTTTAATCTTGACACCTAAATTATGATGATGATTAGATTGCAATGAGTCATGCTAAAATCCAGAATTAAGGTTTTGGAATGCCCATAGATTCATTTACATTAGGGTTTTGTGACTTTAGTTGTTTTGCCGACTATAGTCATAATTGTTTTTGGTAACCTTGATTTCGTAAACTTGAAACACTTAGAGCCCTTTCTTTCGGGATACCTGGTTAGTTTGTCTACTTCAGGTTTATTTGCATCTTTAGCGATGATAGTCACATGCTCTCTTACCAGTCACCTAGGTGGTTTAATAGCTACTTTTTATTACCAATCAAATAAAAAATAGTTGCATATCCTTGTAGGTCACAGTACGGTACTTTCATTTTGTTACCAATGTGAGTCGTATCAACACTTAGTTTACACTTTACACCTTTGGGCATTGCCTGGTGATGTCACTCCCCTACCGTACTGTCTATTTGACCGATCAAGAGGGCTTTGAGATAATAGGTCATCGGCCAGTTCAATCACAACTCCTTACTAAAGGTCACTCAAACATATATGTGCTCATTGGTTGGGGGTAGGTCTTGGGGAAAGGCGAGTTGGCAAGTCGGCCAAAAGGTGTACATGAGGTCAGGGTTTCTCGTTGATATATATAACACTTTTGAGGCACACTTAGGTTACCTTATGATATGCTATAATTGGTAAATAATTCAAAGTATATCTATGATAATTCTGTAGTACATATTTTTAATGGGTGCATGTCCCATGTTGTTGCAATATGCAAGCACGGATAAGCAGCTAAAGGAATCCAAGAGCGTTGAGCTGTGTTCGGTCTAGATCATTGATTTTAGATCAATAAACATACTGATTTACATAATAATCATACAATTTCAAGTACATAAAACTCTAATTTACTATGAGTTTAAGAACAATAGTTATACGCATGTTTAGTAGTCATAGTGTGCTTGATTATACTGATTATGTCCTATTTCATTATGCTTTTGGACTGCAAGTACTTGCACACAATTATCAAACTTGGAACTTGAACCCGTAACCTCATAAGGGGCCGAATAGCACTTGCGATTAATACCCTTTTAAAATGATATGCTGCATGATGTCTCATAAAATGAAAATCTATAATAGTGTTAGTGTATACATATGGGGCATGGAGACACATACAAAGGATAGAGCAACCACAACCTCATTTTTAGTTTCAACCTGTTACTTGATATGTTTTGTCCTATGTTTAGTCTTTTTGTTTCATTGGTTAGGAAATTCAGAATGGAAAAGGATCTTCTGCCAGCTATTAGATTCAAAGATTTAGCCATATCAATCTTGTTCAAAGCTTTGATCTTCTTTGACGGAGGATATTACTTCATGTGTGTGCCCAAATTTAAAGTTTTCGGTATGTTTGTCGTTTACTTCAGAGGATTTTAGCTAATCTTTTTAGGGCAAAGACAAAATGGATAACATGATGTGTTTTTTGTTTATACAGTATTTTTTTTAATGTATTGATATGAGATATAACTTTGTACCCTCCTAGTCCTTGCCAATTTTCATGGAACTGGGCTTATTTCTGTTCTTCGTTTTTTATGTCAGCTTGATGTGGCAGCTAGTCTTAACCCAGTGTCCCATTTGTTTATGAATGGGTCGATTTGGGTTGTCTTAGTAGTCTAAAACAGGTCAAATCGAATACCTTAACTAAACAAAATACGGGTCAAACGGGTTGAAAGTCTTCCAAAGTTTGTACTTAATGAATACAACATCCTAAACCGTTTTATCCAAAGTATTAGATCATTATTGTAAGGTATAATGCATCTTAACTATTCTACCTTTTCACATTTATGAAAAATTAGTGTTGAAACTACTTGAAAGCTATCATAGTATATAACTAGTTTCGTTTAAACGTTGTGATGAAAAAAGACGCTGAATGACAAATTTTGTTCTTCAGTCAAATGACTGTTGAATATTGTATTACCGAAAATAATAGAAACACTAACCAAACCACCACCAAATGGCCTAGTGGTAAGGTTCTTGGTTTACTCACAGGAGGTGAATGGTTCAAACATCGCTAGGTATATACATTTGGGTAGCCGAGGGTACCTAAAACGGTCCGGGATTAACGTGGTGAGGCCGCTACATTTGAGTAAAAATGCTCGCCTCCCCGGTAACTAAAACATAGAAAACCTCACCCGTTTACCCGTTTAATAGAAACCAAGGTTGTAAAAATCGCTAGGCGCTAGTGAGGCGGTTGGGTAGGGCCTAGCGATTAATCGGTTGTGGGATTAATCGAGGATTAATCAGATTGGAATTTTTATGCACAAAAATGTAATTTTAGATATTATATTATTTTATATGTATGAGATAAGTGTATTGCATCAAAATTCAAATATTTCAAGTGTTCAAATATAGACATAATACATAATTCTTCAAAGTTCAAAGTTAAACATAAATATTACTCGGTTTGTTGACCATTTTTAAGCGACCTTGACTGATTTTGTCCGACTAATTGGTTTGTTGTCCGATTTTTATGTGATTTTGTCCGATTTTTAAGCGATTTTGTTGACTAATTTTCAAGCGCTTCTGTTCGATTAAATCGATTAGACCGATTTTGTCCGATTAATCAGTTTATTGACCAATTTTTAAACGATCTTTGACCAAAACGATTAAATAGGCAGATTATGATAAATCAAGACGCTTAGTGAGCGATTAGCGATTATGCGGGGATTAATCGGCCGCCTGGGCCGATTTTTACAACAGAGATAGAAACGGTAACAAAGGATTTTTTTTGTTCTTGCTTTTAAATTTCAAGGTTATCTTCAGCATCATACCTATTTTTGACGGATTGGGTATAATTGAAACCGGATACATATTTGGGTGACTTATAAAGTAGTTTCAATAGTTGGATGAGACTTACCGAAACAAATTGGCTAGTTGACTAAACTCCTAACACATTATTCTTATTACAATGATATTGTTTTTGAAATCAAAATTAGCATTCTAATTATTCATACAAAATTCTGAAATAATTGCAAAGCGTTGATGAATAAACTTATTCAACCAACAATAACACTTTTATGATCTTTCAAATCTACAAACCCATTCACAGGTGCAGATAAACGGACAATTGAAAGTGTCTTATTAAAATACTTTGCCTTGATGGCAAGATATTCACCCCATGTGACCGGTTGGTATAAAGGAGGACGAACGATGCTTGTTAACTTTGATAATGGTGAAATTCGAACATTTGATGGTGGGCCGTAGAGATAAGCTATAGAGAGACGGTGTTGGGTTCTGTTAACTATAGCCCGATGGAGAACACTTGAATATAGCCCGTTAGATAGTATATGCAGTAAATCACCTACATGCACCACCAGTGCCCCTTTTATTGGTGGAACCGTGACCCACCCCATTCCTTCCCTTTGAACTTGCAATCCACTTGTATTGTTTTGGTGCAAGATTGTGAGGAGGCTTGAGTCCGTATGAGCTGCAAGTCCCATGGCTCGGTCGGGGTCTGGACAGGCTGGATAAGAATTTAGTTGTAAGGCAGGACATGCTTCTTTTAGGTCTCCTGCTGGCCCGGCCCATTTTACATCTCCTTCTGTTATACCCAACGATCCGAGGACTAGCCACATTAGCCTATTGGTTAACTTTTTCATCTCCTTATTGTACTCGTCAACAACCTTACTGGAAAATGACAAAAATAAAGCATCAGGTAATATTAAGTTGTCACCTACTAGCATGTCAAGAGGGGTTTGGGTTAAAACGGGCCATTTTAGATATGGTCACATACTAGCATCAGGTAATATTCAGTTGTCTCATTGTATTATAAATAATGTCAGAAGACCTCACATGACTATATGCACGTGCATGATCTTTTATATATATATTCAATATGCCGTGCCCTTTTTAACCTGTTACCCAACCCGCTCACCCTTAAAAATGAAAAAGGCTTACCAGAAGTTTTTATAATCTTGGGGCCATAATTTTTTAGCATGTTCATATGGTGATCCAATGATGGTGAACCCTTCAGACCACATATGTTTATGGAAAAAGGAAGATATCCGAACTGCACCATAGCCTGAAACACCATCAGGAGCCCGAGCAGCTTTAAGTTTTTGTTGAATAGGGAGATAGAATAATTTTCTTACAGAAGCCTCCATGTCATCAAGAACCGCCATAGGGATCCCATGGTTGGTGACATGAAACACACCCCATGTTTTGCATACATGGCCAACATGTTTCATGACGTTAGGATCGTCGAGGTTAATAACCGGAACAGGTTCTGAACTGCATGACAAAAGGCAACCATCATCAACTGATGCCCATGCATACGAGTCGGGTAGTTCTTTCATTGAACTTAGGTCCATATGATTTTCGGCTTTAAGTAGTTTTAAAGACATGCCTAGATTAGTTTCTTTTAACACTTGTAATGGGAGAATGAGGAAGATTATGTGGTGGCAATATGATAGTTTATGTTATATATATATAAGGGTCGGGTAAAAGTGACAAAAACGGTGGGGTATAGACATTGACCAATTGTTCGAAACCATAACAAATGTTTTTGGGGGAAGCAATATCGATTACGTACAATCCTTAATTTTATACTACGTATAGTTTCAGGGTATGCACACGCATATATGTTGGTCCGTACATATGTATACTACAATAGAATGGTCTAGCCTGGGCTTAACGAGGTATCTATGTTACTTCATCCATCCAATATCTGAAATCTAGAAAAAATAGAAGAAAATAAAAAACAATCAGCCTCGTATTTTAGGTTCAAACCTCACTAGGTAAACATCTTGGAGCTGGCATGGAAAGGGTTCGGAAAAAATCACAAGTATGCCCGAGATAGGCCACGTAAATCAAATTAGGAAAACCACATTCGTTTACGTGTTTTATAAATGATCCATATACGGTAGTAGTATTGATGAGTCGGTATGGGATCAACTTGCCCTTGAGAGAGTTCTAAAAGCCATTTTCTTGGAAGATTGTTGTTTTAACCTCAACATCTCGAATAATTGTAACTGAAAGATAAGAGTTTATCTTTCTCATTCACGTGTCTTTGACTTGTCTTCAGATAGAAACAAATCAGTACGTATTGAACATCTCTATGCTATATTTTTATTATTTTTTTTAATTATTTTGATACTACAAAGGTAATGATTAAGGGTAAAGGAAATTGCCTTTGCTAATCATAAAGGATCCTTAAATTGCCTCGTTATGCTCTCATTTACGCGTTATCCTGAACCTGACATGTAACATGATAAAATGTGGTTGAAATGCAGCCATGAACTTTCTTACTGTTTGCTACATGGCTTCTTAATATTTTTATTTTCATGTGGGGATCATTGGTGTTAACTTATGATCTAAGTTTTATACTTTAGAAATACCGTTTCAATTAGAGGTGGCGAAATGCGCAGGTCTATAGGGTTGGGCAACAAACCAAAATGGGCACTTTTTACTTTTCTTGGTATGGCCCTAGAACTGGCTCAGATTAGAGGTTTCAACTTAATTAGACCTATTTACTTGTGAGTGGGTCTATTCGGGTAGTGATGAATCGCTTTGAGATGTATCAAAGAGTTACCCGTTTTGATCCATTATCCAACAAGACTCTGCGCCCTCCTGTTTAAATAGCACATTTTGACCCACGGCCTGCACTTAGCACAATTCGACCCAAAACACTTATAAGGCATTCCAAATTATCTTCAACACTTAAAATACTTCAAATAAAGTTTATTCAAGTCATTAGGATATATTTTAACACCAAAGAACTTCAAATTCATAGGCAATACTTGATTCTTTCGGAAAACACCGGTCTACCCATTTTCACCCATTTACTCAAATTCTTTTACTCATTTATATGTTTAAGATCAGTTGTATTTTGGTTACTAATGACCACAAACATCCTTTTTCAAAACAACATTCAACAAGATACTCACATATAAATTACTTCCTCAAAACATTATCCAAACGCATCAAAATTTACTATACACACGTATACTTGAACAAAGTCTCCAAGAATCATTATTATTTACTCATATGATGATGTACTCATCATCTAACATCAAACAAACCATCACTTTACTCATTAAAATCAAGTAACCAAAAATTATTTGGACCTCATAACATAAACTCAAGTTCAATATCAAGAAAACACTATAATTCAACACACCCACATCTAAACAATTTTTAACCAAGTCCCAAAACTTGGTGATACTTATTCAATGATGATATGTTTATCACTTTAATAAATAAGAACTATAAATTCGAATTTTAGAATCAGTTATACTCAAACCCAATTTGCATGTAAACCCTAGTTTAAAAATAAGTAGATTAAAGGTATACTTTTTATTAAAGCTTGTAATAACCGCTTGTGTGAGTTTAGCATCTTCACTTTATCAAAATTCCACCCAGATTTCTTCGTCCCATTCCAAAATCGAATATACACATAAACACAACCTCAAAGTTGGTTTTAGAACTCTAGAAATATTTCTTAACGTTAAATGAACAGAAAATTGGATCTATAGTACTTGTGTATTATAGTTCTATGATCTAGTCCCTTATCTTGTCCATATCTTTAGTGAGTGCGTGATTATTAAGCGCATTCTTGACAAATGTTGGCGATGGTGGAAAGTAGCTGCCCCACATCAAATTGACATAAAAAAATGTTGTCTTCAATTCTCTCGCCCGTGTGAATCTATGTTGGTTGGCAAGGCGCTTCAAGGTGTGATGTATGTTCTTTCGTGGTCGGTTTGGAAGTGGCGGAACATTGTTGTTCATGCCAACGAAGATGACAGAAGGGCCATTCTTCTTGAGGATATTTTCACACAAGTTCAAAATTTCCGTCTTGGAAGTCCCTGCCCTGGTTTCCCTCTTGTGAGGTGGTTTTTAATGCATTGATATATTGGTATTTGACTCTCACTCTGACTTATACCAATGCTAGTCAACTAAATTAGTTTTCACCCTCCAATCACATTTACTAAACTGGAATACAAGTGTAGCAATACTACCCATATGAGTAATTCCTAGTAACAAACCAGTTAATGATATATAATTACAAACAACATGAAAAGCAACAAAGCAATATAAGATTCATGAAAACAAAACTTAACAACAAATCCTTGCCACTATAAAAGCACCAAACCAATATAAGATTCATGAAAACAAACTTAACAACAAACTTACCACTACAAAAGCAGCAAAACAATACTACCTCGTCCCATATTAATGTCTTTGTTTGACTTTTTAAGTCTTTTCTTATTAACTTTGACCTTAAATATTTTTATTAGTGTTATATAATAATATTTAATAAAAATTATACAAATAAAAAATACATTTAAAACTCAATCTATTCATATATTTTGCATCAAGTATTATATAACAAAATTAAAAATATATAAGGTCAAAGTTATAAATAAATGACTTTGAAAATTCAAAGTGGACGGTCAATATGTGACGGAGGGAGTATAAGATTCATGAAAACAAAACTTAACAACAAAGCCTTACCATTACTATTGCAGTAAATAGTAAAACCATAGTCACATGGAACATGGTTCGCTTCAGTACGGGGATGATCGTAGTTAAGTCCCTAAAATTTAGTACGAAAGGAGGTAGGCTCATTTTGGTTCGTTTTGGGTTTGCTTCGGTTCGTTGTACCATATAATTTGGTACGATATACCCGATTTGATACAATATATCACAGTATACTTTTACATAAATAGATATATTTCATATATCACCCTACTTTCATGATTAATTTCATATATACCCAAAGTGCAAGTGTTGAATGCATAATGTACAATGTTTTAATGCATGTTTGGGCATATATGAAATTTCCAACTAAAAAGATGAGAAATATGAAATTGCCCCTTAATTTTAATAGGTAAATATGTTTTGAATATAAATTTCACAAATTAAAAGTACTTGTATCTCATTAAAACACTTTTTAACTGGATCAATATATATTTTTATTAAAATAAATTAAAATACTTTTCATCATCTTTTAAATTTTAATTTGACCAATCCCAGCCGGCTTTAACCGATTTTCGATGCAAATCAGTGTCAAGTATATTGGTACGCCGAACCAATGGCTTTTGGTACGCCAAACCAATTGATTTTGGCACGCTCAATGACGTTGTTCGGGAACGCGGAAACTAGTGATCTGGATCGCGATCCCGAGCCATTCAGAATGCGATTGTATCATGTTTGGTTACGAGCGATCTAGAACAAAAAAAGCAGGCGAGTCAGCGTTTCTCGTGACTATGAGTAAAACCAACAACCCCATGAAACTGAGTTAAGATTAGAGGGTGTTAGTTTAAGCATATTATTTTACTTATGAGATTATCTAATTTCGGCTTATATATCATAAGTTCTATTTGCCCGACTTATTTTGAAACTTAGCATCTTATCTAAGTTTCTTATATCATTATAAGCTTGTGTAAGCCTATAAATTACTTTCTCCCTCCTAATGTATATAAGTCCATTTTGTTTTTTGGTTGTCCTAAAATTAGTGTCCTCTTTTCATTTCAACCAATCAAAATTGTTCTAATTGGGATGAAAAGGAAATTTTATTGGTTAATATGAAAATGAACATTTAATTTGGGACCAATGGAGAATACAATATTGTAAGGGGCCAACTTGTCTTATATAATTTGGGATGTAAGGAGTATACAATAAGCCGAAAAAATGATCTTATCAAATATAAGTCGAAATGATAGGATCCCCCTTTTAAGCAAAAAAGGTTTGTATAAACACCCTTTTTTAAATACAATGAACTTGTTCTTAAGATATTAAGAGGTGATTTACACACTTTGTAAATCATAAAAGAATAAAAGAAAAGTGAAAAAGAAAAGTGATTTGGATGGATCTAAAGTAAAAAGTTTCCTCGCAAAACTTTTCCTTACTAAAAAACTTTATAACTAAGCATAAAAATATAAAATATGAAGGAAGCTGTACAGAAATCGACCATGTGACAAAACATCCACAGTGAGTTTTGATAAGCATGCAATCGATAATTTAACCTGATTGTACAAGACAACAACACGTGGTCGGTGAATAACCAATCAGGTATAACCAGCCATTCATTGGTTTATATGCTTATATTTTTATCTGACACCTAAAGTATGATGATTAGATTGCACTTAGTCATGCTAAAATCCAAATTAGAGTTTTGGCTTGGAGTAGTTTTTAATTTTGCAATTTTTGTTCAAGGAATCCCCATAGATTCATATGCATTGGAGTTTAGGGTTTACTTTTTTTAGCTGTTTAAAACCGATTAAACAATGAAAAAATATCCTTAGTAGTAAGACATTTCATAAACCTAAGACGATAAAAGCCCACTCATTCGGGAGCCTGACGTGACTACTTTAGGTCTGTTTGCATCAAGCATGGCCCAAGCTTAAACATTTTTATATTTCTAGTGATTATAGTCACAAGCTCTTCCAAGACACCTAGGTGGTTATACAGTTACTAACGTTTTATTACCAATCAAATTAAAACTAATTGCATTTCGATGTAGGTCATAAGGTACTTTCTTTTTGTTATCTATTGGATTGGTATCAACACTTAGTTTACACTATTGGGGCATTGTCTCGGTGGTATCATTCCCCCACCGGAAGTCATGAGTTTAGTCTCAACTCGCGACTAAATGTCACCAAAGTAAGTGTTCATTGCTTGGGGCTAGGTCCTTAGGGAAGGGTTAGTCGACAGCCAACATGGGTGTACGGGGTCAGGGTGTCCCGCTGATCTTAACCTTTTGAGAAACACTTAATTTACCTTATGATATATATGATATAATTGGTAAGTAATTCAAAGTATATCTATGATTAATCTTTTAGTATAATATTATTGTTGCAAGCACGAATAATCAGCTACGGGAATTCCGAGAGTGTTGAGCTGTGTTCTGTCTAGATCATTAATTTTAGATGATTTACATAATACTCGTACAATTGCAAGTACATAAAAATCTCATTTACTATAGTTTTCTATTTTTTTTGGGGGGGAAAGGTTTTTACTATGAGTTTTTTAGAACAATAGTTATATGCATGTTAGTAGTCATGGTGTACTTGATTATATTGATGTGTCCTATTTCATTATGTTTTTGGACTGCAAGTACTTGCACACAATTATCAAACTTGGAACTTGAACCCGTAACCTCATAAGGGGTGGTTACCGACTTTTGACACACTTAAGCCGAATAGCACTTGCAGTTAATACCCTTTTAAAATGATATGCTGCATGATGTCTCATAAAATGAAGTCAAATCTATAATAGTGTTTGTGTATAGTGTATACATATGGGGCAGGGAGACATACAAAGGATAGAGCAACCACAACCGCATTTTTAGTTTCAACCTGTTACTTGATATGTTTTGTCCTATGTTTAGTCTTTTTGTTCCGTTGGTTAGGAAATACAAAATGGAAAAGAATCTGTTGCCCGTTATTTGATTCAAAGATTTAGCCCTATCAATCTTGTTCTAACGCTTTTATCTTCTTTGACGGAGGATATTACTTCATGTGTGTGCCCAAATTTAAAGTTGCCGGTATGTTTGTCGTTTACTTAGGAGGATTTTAGCTAATCTTTTTAGAGCAAAGACAAAATAGATAACATTATGTGTTTTCTTTTTTCAATGTATTGATATGACCCTATGATGGATATAACTTTGTCCCCTCCAGGTCCTTGTCTATTTTCATGGAACTGGGCTTTTTGTTCTCCCTCTTTTGTTTTTTATGATAGCTTGATGTGGTAGTCTTAACCCATAGTCCCATTTATTTATGAATGGGTCGATTTGGGTTGTTGTTGTAGTCTAAAACAGGTCAAAGTGAATACTTTAACTAAACAAAATATGGGTCAAACGGGTGGAAAGTCTTCCAAAGTTTGTACTTAATGCATACAACATCCTAAACTGTTTTATCCAAAGAATTAGATCATCATTGTAAGGTATAATGCATCTTAACTATTCAACCTTTTCACATATAGGAAATGTAAGTGTTGAAACTACTTTAAAGCTTTCATAATATATAACTAGTTTCTTTAAACGTGTTGTGATGAAAAAAAATATGTTGAATGACAGAA
>OU343222.1:321012681-321106166 GCA_910596185.1 Chrysanthemum makinoi | reverse complement strand
TATAACGTTCAAAATAGAACGTAAAAAGATCAAAATGTAATTGCAAACTGTTGTAACATGTGATAATTCAACTCTAGATGAGTACTTGTGTACATCAACGTGATTTTATAGCGTCAGATAATTTTAATGATAAAAAAAAATCTGGTTATAAACGAAAAAAATAAAAGTTTGAGAATTTGGGGATTAAACATAAAATTTTGAAACCCGGTTCGACCCGGGTGGTACAACCAGTTGAACCGTTCCGGTTTAAAAAAAAAGGGCTCAATTTATACCGGGTCAACCCGCTGGGTTAGAAGCGTCCTGGGTCAACCCGGTTCCCAATGTGTATTAATAGTTTCTTTTGGACTTGTTGCCGAAATGTCTGGTTTTTTGTTTTCAGACATTATAGCAAGAGTTGATGAAAATGATGGAGAAGAGAAGGATAATTTATACTATTCATTTTCTGTAATTATTGCTCCAAGTAGTAAATGCAAAATGGTAAGTCATTAATTGATATTTTTCGGTTAACAAATTTCTTCTCTCAGCCCATTATAAGACCATATAGAAAACGGTAATACACTAATTGAAAAATTAATTGTACGACTTTCCATGATTTTCACCATTTGCAATATCTTTAAATTGATTTCGAGGTTTTTGAATTTTTCAAACAAAGTTAACTATTTTTCAAACGCATGGCTAGTTAATAGTTTCCTGCAATAGTAGTTGACTGCAATGCATTTCAACATTTCATTTTTCAACTTTTCAACATTAATAGTTTATAGCCGAGTACTCGCGCCTAGCGGCGACGGTGCCTAGTTGCGGCGGTGCCTAGTTGCAGACACAATTTCGGTGGTAGCAATTTAGTTTTCAACATAAGTTTGATGCGTTGATTTGTGTCTGATGCGACGGTTCATGTGAGTTCTGCTATTGTGGTTTATGCATAGTTTCTAGTCGTGGTTATAAATTATCGATATATACAAAATTAGTCGTGGTTAAAAATTATCGACGTATACAAAATACTAAATTGAAATAAATTCAATATTTTAGCGGACGTCACATATTGCAACATCACAAATGAGATTATATATTCCAATCCAACCTACCAACTTTCTTTTAAATGAATTCTCGTATGAAAAATATTTGGCTATCAATTCCCATATGGAAGATATGACAAGCACAAAACAAATTATTGATGGAAGATATATTGTGTATGAGTTTCAACATTCATTGAATATGAGTTTCAACATTTCATTCTTTCCTTTTTAAACATTCAATCAATACGTATAGCATTTAGCATATTAAATCGTTTCACGGTAATATTTATGTTTATATGGTATTGATTATGTGTTGCCATGCATGTTTCCTGAACCATAACTCATTCAACAATTTAATTTTTTCAACATTCAACAAAGTCAACAATTCACCTTTTGACCATTTTTCTTTTTATGTAGTTAAGATTTTTATGTTTGACATTTTAAAAGGTTTCAAAAATTTTGACCTTCAATATTCAATAAACTGTACAAAATCGACGGTTTGACAAAATATCCACAGTGAGTTTTGTGAAGCATGCAAATGATAATTTAACCTGATTGTACAAGACAACAACAGGTGGTCGGTGAATAACCAATCAGGTATAACCCGCCATTCATTGGCTATATGCCTATATTTTAATCTTGACACCTAAATTATGATGATGATTAGATTGCAATGAGTCATGCTAAAATCCAGAATTAAGGTTTTGGAATGCCCATAGATTCATTTACATTAGGGTTTTGTGACTTTAGTTGTTTTGCCGACTATAGTCATTATTGTTTTTGGTAACCTTGATTTCGTAAACTTGAAACACTTAGAGCCCTTTCTTTCGGGATACCTGGTTAGTTTGTCTACTTCAGGTTTATTTGCATCTTTAGCGATGATAGTCACATGCTCTCTTACCAGTCACCTAGGTGGTTTAATAGCTACTTTTTATTACCAATCAAATAAAAAATAGTTGCATATCCTTGTAGGTCACAGTACGGTACTTTCATTTTGTTACCAATGTGAGTCGTATCAACACTTAGTTTACACTTTACACCTTTGGGCATTGCCTGGTGATGTCACTCCCCTACCGTACTGTCTATTTGACCGATCAAGAGGGCTTTGAGATAATAGGTCATCGGCCAGTTCAATCACAACTCCTTACTAAAGGTCACTCAAACATATATGTGCTCATTGGTTGGGGGTAGGTCTTGGGGAAAGGCGAGTTGGCAAGTCGGCCAAAAGGTGTACATGAGGTCAGGGTTTCTCGTTGATATATATAACACTTTTGAGGCACACTTAGGTTACCTTATGATATGCTATAATTGGTAAATAATTCAAAGTATATCTATGATAATTCTGTAGTACATATTTTTAATGGGTGCATGTCCCATGTTGTTGCAATATGCAAGCACGGATAAGCAGCTAAAGGAATCCAAGAGCGTTGAGCTGTGTTCGGTCTAGATCATTGATTTTAGATCAATAAACAATACTGATTTACATAATAATCATACAATTTCAAGTACATAAAACTCTCATTTACTATGAGTTTAAGAACAATAGTTATACGCATGTTTAGTAGTCATAGTGTGCTTGATTATACTGATTATGTCCTATTTCATTATGCTTTTGGACTGCAAGTACTTGCACACAATTATCAAACTTGGAACTTGAACCCGTAACCTCATAAGGGGCCGAATAGCACTTGCGATTAATACCCTTTTAAAATGATATGCTGCATGATGTCTCATAAAATGAAAATCTATAATAGTGTTAGTGTATACATATGGGGCATGGAGACACATACAAAGGATAGAGCAACCACAACCTCATTTTTAGTTTCAACCTGTTACTTGATATGTTTTGTCCTATGTTTAGTCTTTTTGTTTCATTGGTTAGGAAATTCAGAATGGAAAAGGATCTTCTGCCAGCTATTAGATTCAAAGATTTAGCCATATCAATCTTGTTCAAAGCTTTGATCTTCTTTGACGGAGGATATTACTTCATGTGTGTGCCCAAATTTAAAGTTTTCGGTATGTTTGTCGTTTACTTCAGAGGATTTTAGCTAATCTTTTTAGGGCAAAGACAAAATGGATAACATGATGTGTTTTTTGTTTATACAGTATTTTTTTTAATGTATTGATATGAGATATAACTTTGTCCCCTCCTAGTCCTTGCCAATTTTCATGGAACTGGGCTTTATGTTCTCCCTCTTTCGTTTTTTATGTCAGCTTGATGTGGCAGCTAGTCTTAACCCAGTGTCCCATTTGTTTATGAATGGGTCGATTTGGGTTGTCTTAGTAGTCTAAAACAGGTCAAATCGAATACCTTAACTAAACAAAATACGGGTCAAACGGGTTGAAAGTCTTCCAAAGTTTGTACTTAATGCATACAACATCCTAAACCGTTTTATCCAAAGTATTAGATCATTATTGTAAGGTATAATGCATCTTAACTATTCTACCTTTTCACATTTATGAAAAATTAGTGTTGAAACCAAGGTTTTCAAGATCGGGATCCTACCCATGATCGTTTTCGTCTTTGCAAAATCGTGATCGTAAGATCGGATCGGGATCTTAAGATCCTACTCTAATGTTATTTCTTAATAATTTATGTAATTTTATACAAATCTACAAATTCTAATACATTATAACCATAAAATACTATGAATGTTTCGTATAAATGTTTTCCTAAATTATGATTATAAAATGTTTAAAAGATTAACATCTTTGTTTTTGAATTCTACAAACAAACAACCCATAAATTTGTAGATTTTTAGTTTGTAATCCGAGAAAAGTAAGATCGGATCGGATTAGATCGTAAGATCGTATGGTCAATATCGGGATCCTATAAGATCCTAAGCTTGCAAAGATCCTATGTAGGATCCGGATCGTTTTTGCTTTGCAATATCGTAAAATCGTAAGATCCTAAGATCAGGATCGGGATCCTGACAACTATGGTTGAAACTACTTGAAAGCTATCATAGTATATAACTAGTTTCGTTTAAACGCGTTGTGATGAAAAAAGACGCTGAATGACAAATTTTGTTCTTCAGTCAAATGACTGTTGAATATTGTATTACCGAAAATAATAGAAACACTAACCAAACCACCACCAAATGGCCTAGTGGTAAGGTTCTTGGTTTACTCACAGGAGGTGAATGGTTCAAACATCGCTAGGTATATACATTTGGGGGTAGCCAGGGAAGGGTCGGAGCGGTCGGGATTAGCGTGGTGAGGGCGTACATTTGAGTAAAAAATGCTCGCCCTCCCCGGGTAACTAAAACATAGAAAACCTCACCCGTTTACCCGTTTAATAGAAACCAAGGTTGTAAAAATCGCTAGGCGCTAGTGAGGCGGTTGGGTAGGGCCTAGCGATTAATCGGTTAGGTGGGGATTAATCGAGGATTAATCAGATTGGAATTTTTATGCACAAAAATGTAATTTTAGATATTATATTATTTTATATGTATGAGATAAGTGTATTGCATCAAAGTTCAAATATTTCAAGTGTTCAAATATAGACATAATACATAATTCTTCAAAGTTCAAAGTTAAACATAAATATTACTCGGTTTGTTGACCATTTTTAAGCGACCTTGACTGATTTTGTCCGACTAATTGGTTTGTTGACCGATTTTTATGTGATTTTGTCCGATTTTTAAGCGATTTTGTTGACTAATTTTCAAGCGCTTCTGTTCGATTAAATCGATTAGACCGATTTTGTCCGATTAATCAGTTTATTGACCAATTTTTAAACGATCTTTGACCAAAACGATTAAATAGGCAGATTATGATAAATCAAGGCGCTTAGTGAGCGATTAGCGATTATGCGGGGATTAATCGGCCGCTGGGCGATTTTACAACAGAGATAGAAACGGTAACAAAGGATTTTTTTTGTTCTTGCTTTTAAATTTCAAGGTTATCTTCAGCATCATACCTATTTTTGACGGATTGGGTATAATTGAAACCGGATACATATTTGGGTGACTTATAAAGTAGTTTCAATAGTTGGATGGGACTTACCGAAACAAATTGGCTAGTTGACTAAACTCCTAACACATTATTCTTATTACAATGATATTGTTTTTGAAATCAAAATTAACATTCTAATTATTTATACAAAATTCTGAAATAAGTGCAAAGCGTTGATGAATAAACTTATTCAACCAACAATAACACTTTTATGATCTTTCAAATCTACAAACCCATTCACAGGTGCAGATAAACGGACAATTGAAAGTGTCTTATTAAAATACTTTGCCTTGATGGCAAGATATTCACCCCATGTGACCGGTTGGTATAAAGGAGGACGAACCATGCTTGTTAACTTTGATAATGGTGAAATTCGAACATTTGATGGTGGGCCGTAGAGATAAGCTATAGAGAGACGGTGTTGGGTTCTGTTAACTATAGCCCGATGGAGAACACTTGAATATAGCCCGTTAGATAGTATATGCAGTAAATCACCTACATGCACCACCAGTGCCCCTTTTATTGGTGGAACCGTGACCCACCCCATTCCTTCCCTTTGAACTTGCAATCCACTTGTATTGTTTTGGTGCAAGATTGTGAGGAGGCTTGAGTCCGTATGAGCTGCAAGTCCCATGGCTCGGTCTGGGTCTGGACAGGCTGGATAAGAATTTAGTTGTAAGGCAGGACATGCTTCTTTTAGGTCTCCTGCTGGCCCGGCCCATTTTACATCTCCTTCTGTTATACCCAACGATCCGAGGACTAGCCACATTAGCCTATTGGTTAACTTTTTCATCTCCTTATTGTACTCGTCAACAACCTTACTGGAAAATGACAAAAATAAAGCATCAGGTAATATTAAGTTGTCACCTACTAGCATGTCAAGAGGGGTTTGGGTTAAAACGGGCCATTTTAGATATGGTCACATACTAGCATCAGGTAATATTCAGTTGTCTCATTGTATTATAAATAATGTCAGAAGACCTCACATGACTATATGCACGTGCATGATCTTTTATATATATATTCAATATGCCGTGCCCTTTTTAACCTGTTACCCAACCCGCTCACCCTTAAAAATGAAAAAGGCTTACCAGAAGTTTTTATAATCTTGGGGCCATAATTTTTTAGCATGTTCATATGGTGATCCAATGATGGTGAACCCTTCAGACCACATATGTTTATGGAAAAAGGAAGATATCCGAACTGCACCATAGCCTGAAACACCATCAGGAGCCCGAGCAGCTTTAAGTTTTTGTTGAATAGGGAGATAGAATAATTTTCTTACAGAAGCCTCCATGTCATCAAGAACCGCCATAGGGATCTCATGGTTGGTGACATGAAACACACCCCATGTTTTGCATACATGGCCAACATGTTTCATGACGTTAGGATCGTCGAGGTTAATAACCGGAACAGGTTCTGAACTGCATGACAAAAGGCAACCATCATCAACTGATGCCCATGCATACGAGTCGGGTAGTTCTTTCATTGAACTTAGGTCCATATGATTTTCGGCTTTAAGTAGTTTTAAAGACATGCCTAGATTAGTTTCTTTTAACATTTGTAATGGGAGAATGAGGAAGATTATGTGGTGGCAATATGATAGTTTATGTTATATATATATAAAGGGTCGGGGTAAAAGTGACAAAAACGGTGGGGTATAGACATTGACCAATCTAGGGTGTTCGAAACCATAACAAATGTTTTTGGGGGAAGCAATATCGATTACGTACAATCCTTAATTTTATACTACGTATAGTTTCAGGGTATGCACACGCATATATGTTGGTCCGTACATATGTATACTACAATAGAATGGTCTAGCCTGGGCTTAACGAGGTATCTATGTTACTTCATCCATCCAATATCTGAAATCTAGAAAAAATAGAAGAAAATAAAAAACAATAAGCCTCGTATTTTAGGTTCAAACCTCACTAGGTAAACATCTTGGAGCTGGCATGGAAAGGGTTCGGAAAAAATCACAAGTATGCCCGAGATAGGCCACGTAAATCAAATTAGGAAAACCACATTCGTTTACGTGTTTTATAAATGATCCATATACGGTAGTAGTATTGATGAGTCGGTATGGGATCAACTTGCCCTTGAGAGAGTTCTAAAAGCCATTTTCTTGGAAGATTGTTGTTTTAACCTCAACATCTCGAATAATTGTAACTGAAAGATAAGAGTTTATCTTTCTCATTCACGTGTCTTTGACTTGTCTTCAGATAGAAACAAATCAGTACGTATTGAACATCTCTATGCTATATTTTTATTATTTTTTTTAATTATTTTGATACAATACAAAGGTAATGATTAAGGGTAAAGGAAATTGCCTTTGCTAATCATAAAGGATCCTTAAATTGCCTCGTTATGCTCTCATTTACGCGTTATCCTGAACCTGACATGTAACATGATAAAATGTGGTTGAAATGCAGCCATGAACTTTCTTACTGTTTGCTACATGGCTTCTTAATATTTTTATTTTCATGTGGGGATCATTGGTGTTAACTTATGATCTAAGTTTTATACTTTAGAAATACCGTTTCAATTAGAGGTGGCGAAATGCGCAGGTCTATAGGGTTGGGCAACAAACCAAAATGGGCACTTTTTACTTTTCTTGGTATGGCCCTAGAACTGGCTCAGATTAGAGGTTTCAACTTAATTAGACCTATTTACTTGTGAGTGGGTCTATTCGGGTAGTGATGAATCGCTTTGAGATGTATCAAAGAGTTACCCGTTTTGATCCATTATCCAACAAGACTCTGCGCCCTCCTGTTTAAATAGCACATTTTGACCCACGGCCTGCACTTCCAAAACACTTATAAGGCATTCCAAATTATCTTCAACACTTAAAATACTTCAAATAAAGTTTATTCAAGTCATTAGGATATATTTTAACACCAAAGAACTTCAAATTCATAGGCAATACTTGATTCTTTCGGAAAACACCGGTCTACCCATTTTCACCCATTTACTCAAATTCTTTTACTCATTTATATGTTTAAGATCAGTTGTAGTTTGGTTACTAATGACCACAAACATCCTTTTTCAAAACAACATTCAACAAGATACTCACATATAAATTACTTCCTCAAAACATTATCCAAACGCATCAAAATTTACTATACACACGTATACTTGAACAAAGTCTCCAAGAATCATTATTATTTACTCATATGATGATGTACTCATCATCTAACATCAAACAAACCATCACTTTACTCATTAAAATCAAGTAACCAAAAATTATTTGGACCTCATAACATAAACTCAAGTTCAATATCAAGAAAACACTATAATTCAACACACCCACATCTAAACAATTTTTAACCAAGTCCCAAAACTTGGTGATACTTATTCAATGATGATATGTTCATCACTTTAATAAATAAGAACTATAAATTCGAATTTTAGAATCAGTTATACTCAAACCCAATTTGCAGGTAAACCCTAGTTTAAAAATAAGTAGATTAAAGGTATACTTTTTATTAAAGCTTGTAATAACCGCTTGTGTGAGTTTAGCATCTTCACTTTATCAAAATTCCACCCAGATTTCTTCGTCCCATTCCAAAATCGAATATACACATAAACACAACCTCAAAGTTGGTTTTAGAACTCTAGAAATATTTCTTAACGTTAAATGAACAGAAAATTGGATCTATAGTACTTGTGTATTATAGTTCTATGATCTAGTCCCTTATCTTGTCCATATCTTTAGTGAGTGCGTGATTATTAAGCGCATTCTTGACAAATGTTGGCGATGGTGGAAAGTAGCTGCCCCACATCAAATTGACATAAAAAAATGTTGTCTTCAATTCTCTCGCCCGTGTGAATCTATGTTGGTTGGCAAGGCGCTTCAAGGTGTGATGTATGTTCTTTCGTGGTCGGTTTGGAAGTGGCGGAACATTGTTGTTCATGCCAACGAAGATGACAGAAGGGCCATTCTTCTTGAGGATATTTTCACACAAGTTCAACATTTCCGTCTTGGAAGTCCCTGCCCTGGTTTCCCTCTTGTGAGGTGGTTTTTAATGCATTGATATATTGGTATTTGACTCTCACTCTGACTTATACCAATGCTAGTCAACTAAATTAGTTTTCACCCTCCAATCACATTTACTAAACTGGAATACAAGTGTAACAATACTACCGATATGAGTAATTCCTAGTAACAAACCAGTTAATGATATATAATTACAAACAACATGAAAAGCAACAAAGCAATATAAGATTCATGAAAACAAAACTTAACAACAAATCCTTGCCACTATAAAAGCACCAAACCAATATAAGATTCATGAAAACAAAACTTAACAACAAATCCTTACCACTACAAAAGCAGCAAAACAATATAAGATTCATGAAAACAAAACTTAACAACAAAGCCTTACCATTACTATTGCAGTAAATAGTAAAACCATAGTCACATGGAACATCGTTCGCTTCAGTACGGGGATGATCGTAGTTAAGTCCCTAAAATTTAGTACGAAAGGAGGTAGGCTCATTTTGGTTCGTTTTGGGTTCGCTTCGGTTCGTTGTACCATATAATTTGGTACGATATACCCGATTTGATACAATATATCACAGTATACTTTTACATAAATAGATATATTTCATATATCACCCTACTTTCATGATTAATTTCATATATACCCAAAGTGCAAGTGTTGAATGCATAATGTACAATGTTTTTAATGCATGTTTGGGCATATATGAAATTTCCAACTAAAAAGAGGGGAAATATGAAATTGCCCCTTAATTTTAATAGGTAAATATGTTTTGAATATAAATTTCACAAATTAAAAGTACTTGTATCTCATTAAAACACTTTTTAACTGGATCAATATATATTTTTATTAAAATATATTAAAATACTTTTCATCATCTTTTAAATTTTAATTTGACCAATCCCAGCCGGCTTTAACCGATTTTCGATGCAAATCAGTGTCAAGTATATTGGTACGCCGAACCAATGGCTTTTGGTACGCCGAACCAATGGCTTTTGGTACGCCAAACCAATTGATTTTGGCACGCTCAATGACGTTGTTCGGGAACGCGGAAACTAGTGATCTGGATCGCGATCCCGAGCCATTCAGAATGCGATTGTATCATGTTTGGTTACGAGCGATCTAGAACAAAAGCGGCAAGTCAGCGTTTCTCGTGACTATGAGTAAAACCAACAACCCCATGAAACTGAGTTAAGATTAGGGGGTGTTAGTTTAAGCATATTATTTTACTTATGAGATTATCTAATTTCGGCTTATATATCATAAGTTCTATTTGCCCGACTTATTTTGAAACTTAGCATCTTATCTAAGTTTCTTATATCATTATAAGCTTGTGTAAGCCTATAAATTACTTTCTCCCTCCTAATGTATATAAGTCCATTTTGTTTTTTGGTTGTCCTAAAATTAGTGTCCTCCTTTCATTTCAACCAATCAAAATTGTTCTAATTGGGATGAAAAAGAAATTTTATTGGTTAATATGAAAATGAACATTTAATTTGGGACGAATGGAGAATACAATATTGTAAGGGGCCAACTTGTCTTATATAATTTGGGATGTAAGGAGTATACAATAAGCCGAAAAAATGATCTTATCAAATATAAGTCGAAATGATAGGATCCCCCTTTTAAGCAAAAAAGGTTTGTATAAACACCCTTTTTTAAATACAATGAACTTGTTCTTAAGATATTAAGAGGTGATTTACACACTTTGTAAATCATAAAAGAATAAAAGAAAAGTGAAAAAGAAAAGTGATTTGGATGGATCTAAAGTAAAAAGTTTCCTCGCAAAACTTTTCCTTACTAAAAAACTTTATAACTAAGCATAAAAATATAAAATATGAAGGAAGCTGTACAGAAATCGACCATGTGACAAAACATCCACAGTGAGTTTTGAGAAGCATGCAATCGATAATTTAACCTGATTGTACAAGACAACAACACGTGGTCGGTGAATAACCAATCAGGTATAACCAGCCATTCATTGGTTTATATGCTTATATTTTTATCTGACACCTAAAGTATGATGATTAGATTGCACTTAGTCATGCTAAAATCCAAATTAGAGTTTTGGCTTGGAGTAGTTTTTTTAATTTTTGTAATTTTTTGTTCAAGGAATCCCCATAGATTCATATGCATTGGAGTTTAGGGTTTACTTTTTTTAGCTGTTTAAAACCGATTAAACAATGAAAAAATGTCCTTAGTAGTAAGACATTTCATAAACCTAAGACGATAAAAGCCCACTCATTCGGGAGCCTGACGTGACTACTTTAGGTCTGTTTGCATCAAGCATGGCCCAAGCTTAAACATTTTTATATTTCTAGTGATTATAGTCACAAGCTCTTCCAAGACACCTAGGTGGTTATACAGTTACTAACGTTTTATTACCAATCAAATTAAAACTAATTGCATTTCGATGTAGGTCATAAGGTACTTTCTTTTTGTTATCTATTGGATTGGTATCAACACTTAGTTTACACTATTGGGGCATTGTCTCGGTGGTATCATTCCCCCACCGGAAGTCATGAGTTTAGTCTCAACTCGTGACTAAATGTCACCAAAGTAAGTGTTCATTGCTTGGGGCTAGGTCCTTAGGGAAGGGTTAGTCGACAGCCAACATGGGTGTACGGGGTCAGGGTGTCCCGCTGATCTTAACCTTTTGAGAAACACTTAATTTACCTTATGATATATATGATATAATTGGTAAGTAATTCAAAGTATATCTATGATTAATCTTTTAGTATAATATTATTGTTGCAAGCACGAATAATCAGCTACGGGAATTCCGAGAGTGTTGAGCTGTGTTCTGTCTAGATCATTAATTTTAGATGATTTACATAATACTCGTACAATTGCAAGTACATAAAAATCTCATTTACTATAGTTTTCTATTTTTTTTGGGGGGGAAAGGTTTTTACTATGAGCTTTTTAGAACAATAGTTATATGCATGTTAGTAGTCATGGTGTACTTGATTATATTGATGTGTCCTATTTCATTATGTTTTTGGACTGCAAGTACTTGCACACAATTATCAAACTTGGAACTTGAACCCGTAACCTCATAAGGGGTGGTTACCGACTTTTGACACACTTAAGCCGAATAGCACTTGCAGTTAATACCCTTTTAAAATGATATGCTGCATGATGTCTCATAAAATGAAGTCAAATCTATAATAGTGTTTGTGTATAGTGTATACATATGGGGCAGGGAGACATACAAAGGATAGAGCAACCACAACCTCATTTTTAGTTTCAACCTGTTACTTGATATGTTTTGTCCTATGTTTAGTCTTTTTGTTCCGTTGGTTAGGAAATACAAAATGGAAAAGAATCTGTTGCCCGTTATTTGATTCAAAGATTTAGCCCTATCAATCTTGTTCTAACGCTTTTATCTTCTTTGACGGAGGATATTACTTCATGTGTGTGCCCAAATTTAAAGTTGCCGGTATGTTTGTCGTTTACTTAGGAGGATTTTAGCTAATCTTTTTAGAGCAAAGACAAAATAGATAACATTATGTGTTTTCTTTTTTCAATGTATTGATATGACCCTATGATGGATATAACTTTGTCCCCTCCAGGTCCTTGTCTATTTTCATGGAACTGGGCTTTATGTTCTCCCTCTTTTGTTTTTTATGATAGCTTGATGTGGTAGTCTTAACCCATAGTCCCATTTATTTATGAATGGGTCGATTTGGGTTGTTGTTGTAGTCTAAAACAGGTCAAAGTGAATACTTTAACGAAACAAAATATGGGTCAAACGGGTGGAAAGTCTTCCAAAGTTTGTACTTAATGCATACAACATCCTAAACTGTTTTATCCAAAGAATTAGATCATCATTGTAAGGTATAATGCATCTTAACTATTCAACCTTTTCACATATAGGAAATGTAAGTGTTGAAACTACTTTAAAGCTTTCATAATATATAACTAGTTTCTTTTAAACGTGTTGTGATGAAAAAATATGTTGAATGACAGAATTTTGCTCTTCAATGAGTGTTAAATATAGTATTACGGAGTACCTAAAATAATAGAAACACTAACCAAACCACCACCAAATGGCCTAGTGGTAAGGTCCTTGGTTTCCTCACAAGAGGTCAAGGGTTCGAACCTCGGTAAGTATATACATTTGGGGGTGGCCAGGGAAGGGTCAGAAACGGTCTTGGGATCCGTTTACCCGGGTCAGAAACGGTCTTGGTATCCGTTTACCCGTTTAATAGAAACAGTAATCAATGGTATTTTTGTTTTTGCATTTAAATTTCAAGGTTACCTTGAGCATCATACCTATTTTTGACGGATTTGGTATAAATGAAACCGGATACATATTTGGTTGACTTATAAAGTAGTTTCAATAGTTTGATGGACTTACCGAAACAAGTTGACTAGTTGAGTAACCTCCTAATACATTATTCTTATTACAAAATTAACACACTATTATTTGTATAAATTAAAATTCTGAAGTAAGTGCAAAGGGTTGATGCATAAACTTATTCAACCAACAATAACACTCTTATGATCCTTCAAATCTACAAACCCATTCACAGGTGCTGATAAACGGAGAACTGAAAGCGTCTTATTAAAATACTTTGCCTTCATGGCAAGGTATTCACTCCATGTGACCGGTTGGTATAAAGGAGGACGAACAATGCTTGTTAACTTTGATAATGGCGAAATTCGAACATTTGATGGTGGGCCGTAGAGATAAGCTATAGAGAGACGGTGTTGGGTTCTGTTAACTATAGCCCGATGGAGAACACTTGAATATAGCCCATTAGATAGTATATGCAGTAAATCACCTACATGCACCACCAGTGCCCCTTTTATTGGTGGGACCGTGACCCACCCCATTCCTTCCCTTTGAACTTGCAATCCACTTGTATTGTTTTGGTGCAAGATTGTGAGGAGGCTTGAGTCCGTATGAGCTGCAAGTCCCATGGCTCGGTCGGGGTCTGGACAGGCTGGATAAGAATTTAGTTGTAAGGCAGGACATGCTTCTTTTAGGTCTCCTGTTGGCCCGGCCCATTTTATATCTCCTTCTGTTATACCCAACGATCCGAGTACTAGCCACATTAGCCTGTTGGCTAACTTTTTCATCTCCTTATTGTACTCTTCAACAACCTCACTGGAAAATGACAAAATAAAGCATCAGCCATCATGTAATAAAGCATATCAAGACGGGTTTGGGTTCACACGGGTCATTTTAGATAGCATCAGGTAGTATTTAGTTGTCTCATTATGAAAAATAATGTCAAAAGATCTCACTGACTACACGAACGTGTATGATGCCTTATATATATATATATATTCAATATATGTTGTATGTTACGTTTAGTGTCTGACGGTCAAAGTGGCCAAGCGTGTTAAAAGTTATGTAGTATTTAGAATTCAAATTCATAAAAAAATTCCTTAGTTTCAATGTTAAAAGTGATAAATTACTTTGGTAATCTATAAGTGTTAAATGTTTTCCGGTCCACCCAACAATAATAACAAGTACCATTTTAACTTGTTACCAAACTCGCTCACCATTAAAAATGAAAAATGCTTACCAGAAGTTTTTATAATCTTGGGGCCATAATTTTTTAGCATGTTCATATGGTGATCCAATGAGGGTGAACCCTTCAGACCACATATGTTTATGGAAAAAAGAAGATATCCGAACTTCACCATAGCCCGAAACACCATCAGGAGCCCGAGCAGCTTTAAGTTTTTGTTGAATAGGGAGAGAGAATAATTTTCTTACAGAAGCCTCAATGTCATCAAGAAAAGGTATAGGGATCCCATGGTTGGTGACAAGAAACACACCCCATGTTTTGCATGCATGGCCAACATGCTTCATGACGTTAGGGTCTTCGAGATTAATAACCGGAACAGGTTCTGAACTGCATGACAAAAGGCAACCATCATGGACTGATGACCATGCATACGAGTCGGGTAGTTCTTTCATTGAACTTAGGTCCATACGCTTTTCGGCTTTTAGTAGTTTAAAAGAAATGCCTGGATGACTTTCTTTTAACACTTGTAATGGGAGAATGAGGAAGATTATGTGGTGGCAATATGATAGTTTATGTTATATATAAAGGGTTGAGGGTAAAAGTGACAAAAATGGTGGGGTATAGCCGCATAGGCATTGGCCAATCTAGGGTGTTCGAACGGGATCAAGGATGGAACTAGGACTAAAAGGGACCAGGTGCACCAAAAATTTTAAACTTTAATATTAGACACAAATTTTTGGGACCGGGTGCTTTTAAACAAAATTCATATTTTTAAGAAACATTAACATTACGGAGAAAATTTTCATCGGTGTAATTCATAAATTAAAAAACATAATTATTTAACCCCTCCCCCTTTTTGGCGATTTCGGCGACATAACATATCCCTAAATCGATTTTTTAATTTGGTCGTCTTTAACTTAATTAATTAATTGATCGTACATGGTTTGTGATTAACATAATGTGTTAATTCCTTCCATTGTTTTGTCCCATTTTGAATTAGTTTCGATCGTTTGGGTTTTGATATCGCTTTTAGGGTTTTAACATTTTTAGGGTTCTCCTGTTCCAAATCGACCGTGTATTAGTTTCCTAAACATCGGTTTTAGGGTTTTTTGTTCTTCAATTGATTGTTTATTAGTGTAAAAGAGAGTTGGTTGATTTGGTTTTATAGTGTGCAAGTGATAACATGGTTTAAGCATGGAAAGAAGGTTCTTGGGATCAGGAGCGAGAGGTGGTGGACGTCAAAATAATAAGAATAAAGAGACATGCATTTCGAATAAGGTTGTGACTGTGGGAAAGCATGCTACTGTGGGAAAGCATGGTTCGAAAGATGATACTATGGGAAAGAGTGAAATGTCTAAAGATAATAAGGCTTCGAGTTCGAATGTGGTGAATACTAAGGGAGTAGATGGTGAAGGTCTAGGATTGTTTCCAAGGTTGTCAGAGGCTTTTGGTAACACATCTACTACTTCGTTAGTTGCTAAGATACATGATATTGAGAGTCAATTACTTCAAGGTAAGCTCATGTTAGTGGGAGAAGATGGGAAACCATTAAAACCTTCTAACGAAGCTTCAAGCAATGCATGTATTGATGTGGTAAGAGAGGAAAGTATTATGGCTGATGATTTTGGTGGTATTTCGAACACTGCTAACCAAGGAACGCAAGGGGCTGATTTTGGGGAAAAAACTAATGGTAATACCTTGAGTTCATTTGCTGATGTACTTAATATTGATAGAAACAAAACTTAAGTTGGCTTTCATGTTCTTACTATGCCTGCTTCTAGTGAATGTGAAGTGGTGATACCTAGATGATCCGTAGAGGAGGTAAGTGGCAGATTGGCTAATACATTATACGGGTATTTCATTGGTAAATGTGTGATATGATTTTTTTAAGGCTTGGGAAAAATACGGCATACAAAAGATTATAATGAACGACAATGGTTTTTTCTTTTTCAAATTTGGTTCCAAAAAAGGTGTTGACGATGTACTCGAGAATGGTCCTTGGATGATCCGTACCATACCGATAATTCTTAAAAAATGTACCACTTCTACTAGTTTGAAAAAAGAGGAGTTAACCCGTGTTCCGATTTGGGTTAAACTTCATGATGTTCTTATGGCGACATTTACTACTGGTGGACTTAGTGCTATTGCAACTAAGATTGGTAAACAATTAATGCTTGATTCATTTACTAGTACGATGTGCAATGAATCCTGGGGGCGAAATAGCTATGCACGTACTATGATTAAAGTAAGTGTTCAAAACACTTTAAAGGACTCAATGGTTATTGTTAGGGATGAGCACAGTACTTGTCCCGTACCGATCCTGTACCGAATTAGTGGTACCGATTTTTTCCCGAGCATAAATTAGTGGTATCGGTACCGTACCGAACGGGATTCGGATACCGGTATCGGTACCGGTACCGGGAAATCGGGTTTTTCCCGCTTTTTAGGGAATTTCCGATTTGGTACGGTCCCGTACCGAATTAGTGGTCGATTTTTTCACCTTATTTATCGTAGTCCGACCGTACCGTATTTCAAGAATCGGTACCGTTTCGGTACGGTTCCGGTTCGGTTTCAGGATTCGGTTCGAAATGCTCATCCCTAGTTATTGTTAAACTGAATATGGATGATGAGGGATACATGTATGAAACAATTACTATTAAATACGAATGGACTTCGACGATATGCCAATTGCAAGATTTTTGGACATGACTATGAATATTACCCTAAAATGGTTGCTACTAAGCCTATGAACTGTGGGGAGGTGCATTCTAGAGGTACGGAGTTGAATCGAAGTAATGCTGGAATTGGTCGAGAGAAACCGGCTAGTGGCTTTAATATGGGTTATAAGTTTCGGTTTAAATCGATTAAACATGTATATAAACCTTGTAGAAAACTAGAAGGGGGGTTGAATAGTTTACCAATTAAAAACTTTTTTTTGAAACTTATTGTAAAGATCAATTGATATTGATCTTAGATATGTTAATGAAATATGCAAGCAATATGTAAGGAGTAAATAAGGAAAGAAATGATCAAACCACAACAAGTTGTTTATAGTGGTTCGGTCTACAAGGACTCTTTTTCCTTGCCCTACTCCACTCCTCGAGTCTCACACTCGAGAGTTTAACTTCACTAGTCAACAAGCCCTTTTCACCGGCGGAGAAAACCTTTACACTTAAACACACTATTTCCGACACTAAGCTAGATGTCGAGTTCTTTCCAAGGGTACAACCACTCCCACACACAACGTATTTTGAGGACTAAAATACTAACCACTCACACTCACAAGATTATGATGGTTTAATACAACAATGAAGTATGAATCAACACAAGATCATACAACACTAAACAAACAAGACTTCCAACTTCTCGTTTGAAGCTTGAATGTGACTTGATCTTCTTTGCTACAAAAGAGATCACTAATATGATATGAAACTGAGTTAGAAAGGTTAGAGAGAAGATATGTATGAGAGTATGTTAGAAAGGGATGAGAAACTACTTGGCTTGGCATTGCTATTGATAGCCAAAGTGGACAGGGAGGCGTCCACGGACATGGAACCCTTAAAAGGGTTCCGCCCGTGTACCATTTTGGTACGCCGATTCGACATCAAGATATCAAATCTTTGCTAAAGTCAACTCTATCTAAGTGAGATTGTGCAAGATATGAAGAGTACAAATCCACACAAAATATCTAATGAAATCTTCCAATGATTTCCATAATGCATCACATGATGTCATATGTTGTATTTCTATTTTTAGAAATATGCAAGTACTTAAGTAGTGTTAGGTTTTAAGAACCTAACACATTCTAAAAACTACTATCATACATAATGATTAGAGTTATATCAAGATGTTACTAATCATAAATGTAAATGCTTGAATGATGAATATATTGTTTGAAAAAGCTTGTTTTAATATCTATTAAACTTGACAAGCTTTAAGCTTTTATACAAATTAAATTTACTTTTGTCGTTAACAAAACTTAGGTAAAGATCAAAAATATAAATAACGTTTAATGACGATATTTGTATTAACAATCTCCCTCGTTTTGTTGAGGACAAAATATAAATTTTATTTTTATAAAAGATACAAAGTTTGTGCAAGAGTTATAAAAATATTAGTTTTAGAACTTGAAAAGAGAAAGCTAATGCAAGTGTATGATGTTTGACTATTTATGAAAGTCAAAGTGTTCACTAGTTGATGTATGATGTTGACTTTTTCAGAAAGTCAAAGTATGCAGTTGACTTTTTAAGAAAAGTCAAAATGTAATCAAGTTCTATATTTTCTCCCCCTTTTTGTCTCAACAAAAAGAAGAAGCGATCTTGGAATGTAATGAGTCCGTGCAATTATCTCCCCCTTGATCAAAGCTCCCCCTAAATTGGGTGCTTAATGGAAGATACATGGATTGTGAAAATAAAAGCTACAAAAAAATGTTAGTAATAATGATCATTTACAAGCATTACCAAATACTATGTAAAAGCTCCAACACTATAATAAACACACTATTCATTAGTTAAAATTTTCATGAATAAAGATCATGAAATGGGAACACAATGATGTGTTTAAGTACAAGAAGAAAAGAAAAGAAAATAATCCTAAGAAGAGAAAACTAGAAATGCTAAACTATGACCATCCTAATTTGATGGTGGATGAGAAAGAGCGTTGAGGCGCTCAAGGATGTGATTGAGGATGAACCTCATTTCTTCTTGAAAGTCAAGGACCATAAGCCGGGTCCTATCAACGGTTTGGGCCGTTTGCTCACACGTTGAGCAACCATGCCTAGGGGGTAGTATGTTTGGGAGGTTGTGGTGGTGGAATGGTAGATGTGTTGGTGTTGGTGGAAATGTTTGGGGTGGTCATGATGGAAGCAAGCAAAGCACTTTGCATTTGCATTGTCTCACTCAAGTGAGAGTCCACCATGCCTTTGAATTGGTAGAGGTTGTGGAGTTCCGTTTGAATCTCCTCTCTAGTGGGATTGGCATCCCACATACACTCCTCAATGTCCTCAAGATGAGGGGACATTGATGTGGGGAGTGAATGATTGATCCGCGCAGAACAGTCAAGCTAAATCACTCAAGCCTGCCACTTGTGAATGGCAGACCGTAGCACTTAAAAGCTGCTCAAACACGATGCAATGAAGATCGAGGAGAGTATAGTGTTTCCCAGTCGTTAAGTCCCAGCGGCCGTGCGAGAATAGTCAGGGCGTATAGTGATCGAGAGATTTGAGCGGAAAAGAGATTTGAAGATGATTATAACTAAGGAAAAAGCCCATAAACTACAGGGGCTTAAATGCAAATTAAAGAAAGTTAAAAAGATAAAATCTATTAAATAAACGCTATCACTATATTTAAAATGATGAACGTTTAAAACTTAAAACTAAAAACTTACGTTTAAAATAAAATCTACGTAAACGTACAAATAAAAACGTGAAAATTACACAAGATAAAACCTAAAAATATGAAAAATACATTTTTATAATCCTAATGATAAAAGAAAATTTATAGAAAAGGAAAATTATTTTTATAACTAATTAATTAATTATTATTAATAAAAAACTATTTTTAACTATTAAATAATTAATTAAAATACAAGAAATTAGGAAATAAAGCTAGAAAAATAAAATTATGAAATGGAAAAGTCTAAAATATCAAACTAGAATTTTCAAAACTATTTTTGTATTTTTATGATTATTTTTCTATTTTCTAGGAATTAAATACTATTTAAAACTATTTAAATTACTTAAAAATACAAGTTTAACTAAGAAAAATCTAGAAAAATATTTTTTTCTCTTTTTATATTTATCTTAACTTAAGAAAAATGAAAAATTATTTTTTTGAAGCTTTTCTTAATTTTTTGTATTAAATACTATTTAAAAATGCTTAAAAACTAATTTAAATTAAAAAAAATAGCAAACAAGCTTAGAAAAATCTGAAAATTTCAGGAAAAGTCTAAAATTATATTAAGAAGCTAGGAAAATTGGAGAAAGAGGTGCTTATGTGGAGGATTATGCCTTGATGAATCAAGTGCTTATAAATAAGCACTTGAATAAGCCAATTGAGTACCAAAAGCTACCAAACCAAAGCAGGAACTCTAATAAGCTAAAACTACTCTAATACAACTGGAAACAACAAGCCATGACCTCAGATTTGCAAGTTTCTATGATTTGGTCAATTGAGCAAATGAGCTAAAACTGTAAAAGGGGTACCAAGTTTGAGCTATTGCACAAGCTTCAAAATAATTTGGAAATGAAAAGCACTAGTTGGATCCTACACTAGACCTAGGTGGGTATATGCAGACCAAAAATCAGATCATGCCAAGCTCCTATGAGCCACTTGCCACCCCTGCAGTATCTGAGAAAAACTTCGGCATCAACTGTTTGTTTGGAGCGGGGCACTTAGGACCAGTTGAGAAGCTGTTTGAAGCTTTTATAAAAATTGTAAAAATATAATAAAACGGTGATAAGACATAAGACCAATTGAAGTTTTTAAAACACCAAGTCTCGAGATTGGCTCGAGAATTGAGTGAATGAAAAATCACTCTCAGTTGGCTGGCGAGATTGTTCACTTTGACTTTTAAGGTAAAAAGAAATGTTTGACTATATTGAACTTTGGATTCAATTTTATTACTGATGATGATGTAACAAGGTTTAATGAACATGATACAAGCTTTGTTTAACACTTTTAAACACAAAACAAGGATTTACCAATCCTAAAATTACAACAGTTAAGCATATAGGCAGATTATCGAAATTTTGACTTTGGAGGTTTGTGTGCACAAGTTAATGACAGATATAAGCTAAAATGGACTACAAAGACATGAACCAACTAAAACCTATCACTGCAAGACCCTTTAACACAGTATAAATCCAAAATCCAAACACTAGTTATAATCCTATAACTAACTTTTCCACTTAACAAATCTCTAAAACTGAACCAAGATTATTTCAAAACGAGAGCAGAACACCTAAATTATACAAATAGAACAGTATACTAACATTAAATCTAACTAGCTATGATTATGAAGATTAAGCAAATTATACTCTAGTTAAGCAGACTTACCTAAAATTGATACATAGATTACTTTAGGTGAACAATAATAACTATTAATCAAGTAATTTTGGAAATCAATGAACTGAATTACACTAGGAATCAACAAACAACAAGCACTAAAGTTATACCATTGATTAAAAAGTTGAAAGCAAAAATGGACTTACATGTGACATGTCACATTAGCATTCTACTTTAGATCAAAATACCACTGCCAAAAACTAGTATCATCACAGATTCCAACTCAGTATCACTATATCAAACCATTTCCAACCCAAATCCAACCTGCTGCTACCCACTCCATTCCCAAGATCTAATGAGACCCGAGTTGACTTTTATTGACCTTGCATGAAATTTGCTTAAAAGCGATTTGAGAGCTTATGAAAAGCTTTAACAAGCTTACACAAACTTGAGTGAACTAACTATAAGCTATTAGAAGCTTTATCACAAAATTTTGAAACTTAATTCTTCAACAGATAAAACGAGAATTTTGCCCTGAAGTAAACCTTAAATTAGTGCTTGAAAATGAGTTCATAAAGATTGAGTGGCATATATTTATTACATTGAAGCTTAAATTTTACATCTTAAAACATTAATTAAGTTAACTACATAAAAGCGACATCTGAGAGGAATTTTAAAACTAACTACTACTCGTTTGCTTCTTTCTTCTTCCTTTTTATAGCTCCAAAAGCTTCCACGTGTCCTCTAGATCCAATCCCACCACTTTATTGAGCCAATGGGAGAGTTATGAGTGTGTTGGCCAATTTATCAATTTGGCGGGAAAAAGTGGATTTGACTTGTGGGGACTATTCTGCAACTAGGAGGGTGGGCGGGTGTGATAATGATGTGGGTGAGGGTGGAAGGAGATAAGGCATTGGTGAGTGTGATTTGGGTGTAAATTTGAGTGTAGCGGGCAAGTAGGGAAGAAGAAACCCACAGGGAGGGAAAGCGGTATTCGTTTGGGTAGGATTATTAAAAGGGGGTTCAAAATGCAAGGGTCCAACAGGCAATGGCAGGGGTCACTTGGATTGTCAAGGTCCAAAAATGGTTTAAGGGCTTATAAATACAAGGACTTGTATTGTAAAATCTGAAATTAGAAGGACCTAGGCTGCCAATACAACAAAGATGTTCCAAGGACTTAAAGTGACAATCTTCAAAAGTATAAGGACCAATCTTGCCATTTTGCAATTTTCCAAGGGCCATTTCTGCCAAATTTCAAACTTGAAGGACCACTTTTGTAATTTTCTCAAACTTTTGATATTTTTCACCAAAGTACTAAATTTGACAACTTTTGATTTTAAAAGGACCTTTGGTGACTTTACTTTTGAAATTATGTGCTCAAGGACTGTTTTTGACAACTTTTGAAACTTGGGGACTAAAACGCAATTTTGCAAATTTGATATGTTTTTCATCCGATTTTGATATTTTTGCATTTAAAACACATAAAACACTTATTTGTGATATTTTTATCATTTTGATAAATTTCTGAGTGTTTTAGGATGTTTTTGCGAGTTTAAATGGTACAAAAATGATGAGTATTTAGACACTCATCAATCTCCCACACTAAACTATTGCTAGTCCCTAGCAATGATTTGAGAAAACATAATGGATTTTAATCTCTTTACCCAAAGCCATTACTTACGGTAGCCAAATGTTTTAGTTCAAGTGAGAACTATGGTACATTGATAACCATGTGATTTTGAGCAAACCACCAACTTTCAACGGATTTGATTTTGTCTTTACCGGGCCGTACCCATACGGACTAGCCAACTCTTAGATAAATTAACAATATTATCTTTGGTGAGCTGATTACCAATTATGGTTTTCCACGCCTTTACCACAAGCCATAACCTTGCGGGCTAGCCAACTCTTCACTTTTAAGGATATGGTGAGCTGAATACCATACAATTTTGGGCAAATTTTAAGCCGTCAACGGATTTGAGATATCTTTACCAAGAGCCGTTTGCTCCTGGATTAGCCAATCCTTATGTGGGTTAGACATGGTGGGCTGATTACCATTTGTTGTGTTTAGTACATAGTACTTCCACTATAAAAAATTTTTAAAAATTTGGCCATTTTGGGGGAAAAAGGGACTAAAGGGTACATTTATGATCAAATTAGCGAGAATTTCCCCACTTAGAAATGAATATTGTCCTCAATATTCAAAGTGTGGAAACACAACAATTATTCTCTTTTTAATATTTACAATTTTCATTCATTTTTAAGATCTATATACAACATGTGGGGCATCTTCCCCCACACTAGGGTGAGTACACGGGTGAAAACCCATGTTTAGCTACTGTTTTTGATTACCGAGTCGCTAGCTTGACTCGACCCGAATTAATTTGTTCATGGGGAAGTAAGTGGAAGAAACAATCTCCATCGGACTTTCATTCAAGATGTTTGGATAAACATTGAAGTACGTGAAAGTTCCATCCCGATGAGATATATTCCCGGCTCAAGAATGATAAATGAAAATGCCGGGATCAAAAATAGTGTCTTCATTCCCGAAGGAGAAAGCGGGAGCGAGAAACCACACCATCTGTGAAAAATGGAATAAAGATGTGCATCACAATGCAATCCCATTCTTCATTAGTGAGGAGCAAATCACCATTTGTTATATTTTTAAGCTTAGACTTGAAGCTTGTATGGTGATTGGCAACAAAATTTCCGGGAGGAGAGCTGGAAAGCGGTTCTTCAATCAGCGATTTTCAAGAAAGAGGATGTCTCCCTCCGAATCATAGCAAGTATTGTCAATTCCTGTTGGAATTGACTCATCACTAAGAAAATCATCGACCTCCTTCCAAAAGTTGTCATCTTCCTCATCAGGAGTGAGAGAAGGAATGGAAGAGTCGGAAATGGAATAAGAAATGAGTGGATGATCATTATATAGGAGATTTACGGTTTCTCCAAGATCGAAGCTTCGAAATCAAAGAGATCATCGTCACTTTCCGATGAAAGTGGAGTGATGTGAGTGAGTTCATCGGTGAACTCCTCAAGAAGAGGATCGAGGCGTGGGAGTGATGCCTCAACATACTCGATGTCTCCATAAGAAGTACAATCGTCGCTAAGATCGGAGAAAGTATCAAAATGATCTTTTGAACACTCAAGAGGGAAAGGAGAATCACACATATGCTCAGAAGTTCCCTGTGACTCTCTCGGGATTGGGACAAGGTTCTCAACACTAGACTTTATGAATTCGTCCGATTCCTTTTCAGGAACAGTGTCAAGATGCTCATCCCCCATGTTCAGAGAGTGAGTGTGAACCTCGGGTGTGATAACAGCAGACTGAGGGAGTTTAGAAGGACTAGCATACATATGTTTTATACTTTCCATTTGTTCTTCGACTAGTAATTCCATCATAGTCTTTTCTCCACGATTTTCCACGGAAGGAATTTCAACTGATGAACTTGATGAATCTGTACATAATTCACTAATATCAAGGGTAACATTATCATCATCATCATCGGGAATGAAAGCGGAATCGAGAGTGGATTTGAATGCTTTTGTATTCTAATTGATTCCCTAACGGTGTTTTCAATGGAAATCCGGGAATCTAATTTAGCAACCAGCTCTTCGGCTAACAAAGCTTCCATGGATTTTGGATTATTTTGGGACGACATAGCCGACTCCTCCTTACGTTCTTTTAATAACTCGAGTCTTGTAGAAGGTTAAGTAGTTTCATGAGGAGTCGCTTGAATCATTTGGTACTGTGGAGGTTGGTCTTGAAATGAAGAGTCGTAATTGTTACAAGGAAATAGGTTCCCTGTTTGACAATCCGAGCTAGGGTGAGGACCTCCACAATACTCACAAGCAAGTACAAGCTGATGTGGTGTGAGTGGTATGTGTTGTAGTCATAATTGTTATCGAAACACTGCTCATAGACAAAGCGTGTTTCACTGATTGACAATCAGTGGAATGTGAACCACCACGGTACTCTAGCGATAAAAGCTGCTGAGTCTGTGGTGTGGTGGGTGATGGAATAAATCAGTTGTGTTATGGTAGGAATAGAGATCTGGTTATAGACGGACCGTTTCACGATTCCACCATGCTACAACCGGGGCAATTGCCACCATTATAAGGACCACCACACCATTGACAACCAAGAGGGTGAGGATAAGACATAGAAAGAATCAAAGGGTTTGAGAGGGTAAGAAATGAAGAATCAAAAGGGTAAGAGGGTAAAGAGGAATATTTTTGGTATTTTTGAAAAACATTTTGTAAAAACAAAGAATGAAAATCTTTTGGGTTTTGATTTTATAGATGGTATAAACAAGGAGTAAATATTCAAATCACTAATCTGCTAAATGTAAGACTATTATACCTTGCTCCCCGTGGCCAAAATTTGATCCGCGTGAGCGGTCAAGCTAAATCACCAAGCTGCCACTTGTGGAATGGCGGCCGTAGCGACTTAAAACTGCTCAAACACGAATGCAATGAAGATCAGGAGAGTATAGTGTTTCCCTAGGTCGTTAAGTCCCAACGAGTACGTGCGAGAATAGTCAGGGCGATATAGTGATCGAGAGATTTGAACGGGAAAAGAGATTTGAAGATGATTATAACTAAGGAGAAGCCCATAAACTACTGAGGGGCTTAAATGCAAATTAAAGAAAGTTAAAAAGATAAAATCTATTAAATAAACGCTATCACTATATTTAAAATGATGAACGTTTAAAACTTAAAACTAACAACTTACGTTTAAAATAAAATCTACGTAAGCGGTACAAATAAAAACGTGAAAATTACACAAGATAAATCCTAAAAATATGAAAAATACATTTTTATAATCCTAATGATAAAAGAAAATTTATAGAAAAGGAAAATTATTTTTATAACTAATTAATTAATTATTATTAATAAAAAACTATTTTTAACTATTAAATAATTAATTAAAATACAAGAAATTAGGAAATAAAGCTAGAAAAATAAAATTATGAAATGGAAAAGTCTAAAATATCAAACTAGAATTTTCAAAACTATTTTTGTATTTTTATGATTATTTTTCTATTTTCTAGGAATTAAATACTATTTAAAACTATTTAAATTACTTAAAAATACAAGTTTAACTAAGAAAAATCTAGAAAAATATTTTTTTCTCTTTTTATATTTATCTTAACTTAAGAAAAATGAAAAATTATTTTTTTGAAGCTTTTCTTAATTTTTTGTATTAAATACTATTTAAAAATGCTTAAAACCTAATTTAAATTAAGAAAAATAGCAAACAAGCTTAGAAAAATCTGAAAATTTCAGGAAAAGTCTAAAATTATATTAAGAAGCTAGGAAAATTGGAGAAAGAGGTGCTTATGTGGAGGATTATGCCCTTTGATGAATCAAGTGTTTATAAATAAGCACTTGAATAAGCCAATTGAGTACCAAAAGCTACCAAACCAAAGCAGGAACTCTAATAAGCTAAAACTACTCTAATACAACTGGAAACAACAATCCATGACCTCAGATTTGCAAGTTGCTATGATTTGGTCAATTGAGCAAATGAGCTAAATCTGTTAAAGGGGTACCAAGTTTGAGCTATTGCACAAGATTCAAAATAATTTGGAAATGAAAAGCACTAGTTGGATCCTACACTAGACCTAGGTGGGTATATGCAGACCAAAAATCAGATCATGCCAAGCTCCTATGAGCCCTGTGCCACCTAGTATCGAGAAAAAACTTCAGCATCAACTGTTTGTTTGGGCAGGGGCACTTAGGACCAGTTGAGAAGCTTTGTTTGAAGCTTTTATAAAAATTGTAAAAATATAATAAAACGGTGATAAGACATAAGACCAATTGAAGTTTTTAAAACACCAAGTCTCACTGAGATTGGCTCAGAATTGAGTGAATGAAAAATCACTCTCGGTTGGCTGGCGAGATTGTTCACTTTGACTTTTAAGGTAAAAAGAAATGTTTGACTATATTGAACTTTGGATTCAATTTTATTCGCGATGATGATGTAACAAGGTTTAATGAACATGATACAAGCTTTGTTTAACACTTTTAAACACAAAACAAGGATTTACCAATCCTAAAATTACAACAGTTAAGCATATAGACAGATTATCTGAAATTTTGACTTTGGAGGTTTGTGTGCACAAGTTAATGACAGATATAAGCTAAAATGGACTACAAAGACATGAACCAACTAAAACCTATCCTTTGCAAGACCCTTTAACAGTATAAATCCAAAATCCAAACACTAGTTATAATCCTATAACTAACTTTTCCACTTAACAAATCTCTAAAACTGAACCAAGATTATTTCAAAGCGAGAGAACACCTAAATTATACAAATAGAACAGTATACTAACATTAAATCTAACTAGCTATGATTATGAAGATTAAGCAAATTATACTCTAGTTAAGCAGACTTACCTAAAATTGATACATAGATTACTTTAGGTGAACAATAATAACTATTAATCAAGTAAGCTGGAAATCAATGAACTGAATTACACTAGGAATCAACAAACAACAAGCACTAAAGTTATACCATTGATTAAAAAGTTGAAAGCAAAAATGGACTTACATGTGACATGTCACATTAGCATTCTACTTTAGATCAAAATACCACTGCCAAAAACTAGTATCATCCACAGATTCCAACTCGGTATCACTATATCAAACCATTTCCAACCCAAAATCCAACTTCTGCTGCTACCCACTCCATTCCCAAGATCTAATGAGACCAGGTTGACTTTTATTGACCTTGCATGAAATTTGCTTAAAACTGATTTGAGAGCTTATGAAAAGCTTTAACAAGCTTACACAAACTTGAGTGAACTAACTATAAGCTATTAGAAGCTTTATCACAAAATTTTGAAACTTAATTCTTCAACTTGATAAACACTGAGAATTTTGAAACTGAAGTAAACCTTAAATTAGTGCTTGAAATGAGTTCATAAAGATTGAGTGGCATATATTTATTACATTGAAGCTTAAATTTTACATTTTAAAACATTAATTAAGTTAACTACATAAAAGCGACATCTGAGGAATTTTAAAACTAACTACTACTCTTTTGCTTCTTTCCTCTTCCTTTTTATAGCTCCAAAGCTTCCAGCGTGTCATCTAGATCCAATCCCACCACTTTATTGAGCCAATGGGAGAGTTATGAGTGTGTTGGCCAATTTATCAATTTGGCGGGAAAAACTGGATTTGACTTGTGGGGAATTTATTCTGCAACTAGGAGGGGGTGGGCAGGTGTGATAATGATGTGGGTGAGGGTGGAAGGAGATAAGGCATTGGTGAGTGTGATTTGGGTGTAAATTTCAGAGTGTAGCGAGGCAAGTAGGGAAGAAGAAACCCACAGGGAGGGAAGCAATTATTCGTTTTGGTAGGTAGGATTATTAAAGGGGGGTTCAAAATGCAAGGGTCCAACAGGCAATGGCGGGGAAACTTGGTTGTCAAGGTCAAAAATGGTTTAAGGGCTTATAAATACAAGGACTTGTATTGTATAATCTGAAATTAGAAGGACCTAGAGTGCCAATACAACAAAGATGTTCCAAGGACTTAAAGTGACAATCTTCAAAAGTACAAGGACCAAACTTGCCATTTTGCAATTTTCAGGGCCATTTACGCCAAATTTCAAACTTGAAGGACCACTTTTGTAATTTTCTCAAACTTTTGATATTTTTCACCAAAGGACTAAATTTGACAACTTTTGATTTTAAAAGGACCTTTGGTGACTTTACATTTGAAATTATGTGCTTTCGAGGGGACTGTTTTGACAACTTTTGAAACTTGGGGACTAAAAGCGCAATTTTTGCAAATTTGATATGTTTTCATCGATTTTGATATTTTTGCATTTAAAACACATAAAACACTTATTTGTGATATTTTTATCATTTTGATGCATTTCTGAGTGTTTTCAGATGTTTTTTTGCAGTTTAAATGGTACAAAAATGATGAGTATTTAGACACTCATCAATGATCCCCATACAAAGGACCATGAATGTCTTTGTGAATGGGGTGGAAGAGAAGAGGTTTAGGCCCTAATGGGGCGTTTGGGTCAAGGGATGACCGAGGTGACTTATGAGCCATCCGCTCAATTGAGCCAAAGGATGGCAATGGTGGTGGATGATTTGGCCTAGGAGGCAAGTCATCCAAGTCCTCCAAGAAAGGATTCAGGGAGGTTGGTGGAGTGGAAAACAACTCCATGGGAATGAGAGTTGGAGACCTTGGTGAAGGTGGTGAAGGTGTTTTGGATGTTTGGATGGGTGCGGGTGGAGGTGAAGTTGGTGTTTTTGTTGGTGGTGGAGTGGTGATCACAATGTGTGATTGAGTAGGTGTAGCTAAGGTAAGGTTTGTATCATCTCGGATGGGAGATGAGATTGTGAGTGGAGAAGACTCGGATGAGGAGCTAAGGTGAACGAAGCAACAAGGCCTCACACTAATTCTAGCGGTCTTCTTGCAAGGTTTTGGAGATGATTTTGTCATTTTGACTTTGGTTTGTCTTTGCTAGATGATAGTAAGAATGAAGAAGGTGTGAGGATGATCATGGTAAAACCTCTCAATTTATAGAAGTGAAAAATCATGGAGAAATGTGTTTGATTTGATGTTTAAGCCATTGAAGAGATGAGGTTCCTAATGATTTGGAAGTGGGTTGAATGCTAGTCATATCACCCAAGTCAAACCATTCAAGAGAGATGGAGTGAAGAAGAAAAGATTTGCAATAAATGTGTTCTAGTGAGTGGAATTTCCTAATATTCAGATCACCCACATATTTGAAGGTACCAAAAATTTGGTTCCTTCCTTTATGCAAAAGTGCTCCTTGGGTGGATTTTTCAAATTTTTGAATTTTGGTGGGAAATGGATTTCTTATATTCCTAAGTGAATTATACTAGTTCTAATAAGAGTATAAGCAATTTAGGATTGATTTATAAGCATTGGATGGTAGTTTGGAATCACGAAATAGTCGAAATTGAGAAAGTTACCTGAAGGATCCACGGCACCAAAACTTACGGCGGAACCTAAAAGGGTACGTCCTACATGCGGTACCAATTTATAGCAGACGGTACCAAATTTATGGTGCGTCGATCCGTGAAGTCTAGAAAAATGGGTAGGTGGTACCTAAAATTCTACATGTTATACTAAACATCTAGTTATGTAAACATGTACCAATTTACATGGACGGTACCAAATTTATGGTGCCGTCGATCCGTGAAGTGAGAAAAATGGGCGAGTTCGTTTTTAGGTGTCGGGACTTTTCGAAACACGAAATTCTTCTCAAAACATGTTATACTAAACATTTCTAGTTAGGAAAAGCAGATAACATATATATAAACATAGTGGAGCATGTATTTTGAGCAAGGCTTTTTGATTTTCACATTATAGTGAAAATGGGTAAAATTGATAGCATACTTGCGCTATCCCCCTGCATGAAATTGTTAGCATTCACCATTGTTTCAGATTATATTATCATCCTACATAATAAAAACAACGAAATTGTATCAAACATTAATGATAATGCATTGTTCCAAACACTCCTTAAAATTACCCTTATTTGTCCAACTTCTTGTAAATCTTGTTCATCATCCTACCAAGGCACTTGAACATTCCCTTAGTTTGCTTGAACTCAGTGATTCATTCTCTATTTCGGGAAGAGACGCATAATACTCATGAGGCGGAAGGCGAGAGCTTGGAAGACCATCCTGGAGCTATTTGATGATGATGATGATGGAGTTGGAGGTTTTGCTCTCTTGCCTTTTGTCTTAGCAACTCGTGCATCACTCAAAGGTACAAAGATGTGAGGGATGAGCTCATAGTGAAGGTGCATCCCTTTTGGTGTTGGTGGAATTGGTGCAAAGTTTCTATAGAGACGGGTGAGGAGCATCCCGTATGGAAGTGCAAACGATCCTTGAGTTGGAATATCAATCATTCTCCTAGCGATGTAGTAAGCTAAATTGAATGGTTGACGGGTGGACAAGTTGTAGAGCATATGACAAAGGCAAGCGTTAATGTGATCCCTATTTCCTATGGTGCTAATGGCGTTGGCTCTAAGTAGCTCCTCCCATTTCTTAAATTCGGGCTTAAGTTCATTTAGCTCCATTCCATATGGATCTCGGTTTACCTCCTTTCCCTTTCGGGTAACTCGGGTTGGATCACCCTTTGGGTTAAAAGGTGTTCACGGATGACATCCTTGTCGGCCAAACGGGTTTGGTAGGGTAGAAAGCGGTCATTGATAGCATCAAGAGCGGTGAGTGACCATTTATCCGAGTAGAGACAAGTTCCTCGGTTGGGAATTCCTAGCACTTGAGCAAAGTTGGCTAAGGTGATGGTGTAGTCGTTTTGATTAATTCTAAACCTAAGACAAAATTCATCATCGTCTTCATCATTAAAGCCGGTCACACTAGCATAGAATTCTAACACAAACCTAGGACAAATTGGTTCATCGATGTCAAGAAGACAATCGAATTGAATGGCGGCTAGTTCTTCACGAAGGTTGGTGTTTTCAAGGAAGGATGAGTGAATGGTTCTACCCTCATGGAAATACCTTGATTCTAGACCCTAAATATTTCTACTTGTTCCTTGGTAAGTCCTTTGGTTTTGTGGTGTTTGGGAATGTAGTTAAGGGTGTCTTTGTGATCATAGAATCTTGCGGCTACCATGGTTATTCCTAAGGACAAGAGTTAATATGTTAAAAAATGGGAATAAGTTTTAACGTTTTTGGTTCTAGTGTGTGCCTATATGAAAACAATTTGGAGTTGCGGTTATCTCGACTCATTTTATGCACAAAGATGGTTTTAGTGGGGTGTTTGGCAAATACCATGAGATAACCCAAATGCTCCTAATTCAATGTGGCTTCATTTGAATATACCGGGAATGCATATTAGTTATGCAATACCTTTAGTATTCAAGAGCATGCAAGTGATGAAAATTTAACGTTTCTATTTGTATTAGCAATGAAAAAATTGTTTTCCTACAAGTGAGAAGCTTTTCAAAACTTTTGACATGGGGTGTTTGGTTGTTTGAATAGGGCCTTATATTCATTATCTATCAATTAGTGGGAAGCATGATTTGTTTATGCAATATGATAATGTAGTACCTAATTTCAATGACTAGTTATGCAATTTGCCAATTGAATTCATATTTGGTATAAAAGCATACATAAAACCCCATGTAATGATTTGTGATAGTTTTGTGCATAAATAAGAATCCTAGACTCAGAATTAAGAGATGAAATGTAGTTAGGATACTTACAATGATGTTATCTTCATTGATTAGTGAGTTGGAAGATGACAATAATGAGCTTGGTTTAAGTTTTACACGTTTTGGTAAAGTGGGTTTTGAGGAAGAGGATGATTTGTATATAGCGGTTTTGCTTCTGTAGACACCACGGACCAGACGGTACCAAAAATTTGGTTTCGTCTTTTTTGTCGTTTGGTGTCGTGGCTACAGTAGCAGGTACAAAACAAATTTGTTTAGTTTTGACTATTCTAATGTTTTGGGCTATGTTTATCCTACATGTTTGGTTCCATTAACCCTAAACCAAGTCTAAGAAGATTAAAAGGTTCTCGTTTAAGAGGCTTAGTTAAGATGTCGGCAATGTTGTCTTCGGAGGATACTTTCTCGATTGAAATGTTTCCTTTTTGAACATTGTCGCGAAGAAAGTGATGGCGGATTTCAATATGCTTTGTACGAGCATGTTGAACGGGATTCTTGCAGAGATCGATGGCTCCTTTGTTGTCGCAAAGTATCACAATGTCGTTGAGATGAATTCCGTAATCTACGAGAGCTTGCTTCATCCAAAGAGCTTGTGGACATGCTTTTCCGGTGAGGCGTGCTCGGCCGATGGTTGAGATGGCTAAGGCCGTTTGCTTCTTTGCAAACCATGAGGTGAGACAATGTCCAACAAAAGTGCAAATACCACTTGTACTTTTTCTATCGACATAGTCACCGGCATGATCCGAGTCGGCATACACTATGGTTTCTACAACCGTTCCTTTGGGATACCATAATCCTAAACACGTTGTTCCCTTAATGTATCTAAAATCCTTTTTAGGGCTTCTAAGTGTGATGCCTTTGGGTTTTCTTGAAGGCGAGCACATAGACAAACACTAAACATAATGTCGGGTCTACTAGCCGTAAGATAGAGTAGGCTACCAATCATTCCTCTATATTTAGTGTTATCTACGGATTCACCTTCCTCATCCTTGGTTAGTTTAGTGTCCGAGGACATGGGTGTCTTAGTTGGTTTGGAATCTTCAAGACCAAATTTCCTAAGCATGTCTTTTATATATTTAGATTGGTTAAAGAATATGCCATCTTCTAGTTGTTTTATTTGAAGTCCTAGAAAGAAATTTAACTCACCCATCATACTCATTTCAAACTCGTCGTGCATGATTTTAGAGAAATCATCACATAATTCTTGACAAGTTGATCCGAATATAATGTCATCAACGTATATTTGAACAATGATAATATGTGATTCCTTTTTCTTGGTAAAAGAGTATTATCTACTAATCCCATAGTATATTTGTTATCAATAAGAAAAGTCTTAAGTCGGTCGTACCAAGCTTTTGGTGCTTGCTTAAGACCATACAATGCTTTCTTGAGTTTGAAGACATGATGTGGTTTCTCAAAGTCGGTGAAACCGGGAGGTTGAGCAACATACACTTCTTCGTTAATAAACCCATTAAAGAAAGCACTTTTAACATCCATTTGAAATAATTTAAAATCATAGGCACATGCATAAGCAAGCAATATTCTAATAGACTCAAGCCTAGCTACCGGTGCATAAGTTTCATCATAATCAATCCCTCTTGTTGATTATAACCTTGCGCTACAAGCCTAGCTTTGTTTCTAGATACTACACCATTTTCATCCATTCTTATTTGAAAAACCCATTTTGTTCCAATTATAGTTTGATCTTTAGGTTTTGGAACTAATTTCCAAACATCATTTCTAACGAATTGGTTTAATTCTTCTTGCATGGCAATAACCCATGATTCATCTTTTATTGCTTCATTTATGGGTTTTGGTTCAATGGTGGATACAAAGCAAAAATAATTACTTTGATTTTGGGCTTGTGACCTTAAGGTTCTTTGATTAAGTTGTCCTATGACTTTTTCTAAAGGATGACTTTTAGATTCTTTGATGTTGACAATTTCTTTATTTAATGGTTCATCTTCCTTGTTATTATTAATTATTTCTTGACCTTCTATCATTTGACTTTCAACTAAGTCATCATCTACCAAAGGTGATGTCTTAGAGGGAGGTGGACTTTCGTCGAATGTTATGTTCAACGATTCCTCGACTATCATTGTTTCTTTGTTTAGGACAATGTAAGCTTTACTAGTTTGAGAGTAACCAAGAAATACACCTTCATAAGACTTTGGGTCAAACTTGGTGAGATAATCCTTAGTATTAAGAATAAAGCATTTACAACCAAAGACTCTAAAATATCCTAACGTTGGCTTTTTACCTTTATAGAGTTCATATGGTGTTTTGTTTAAGAAAGGGCGTATTAAGACTCTATTCAAAATATATGTAGAAGTGTCAACGGCGTTACACCAAAACTTTTGAGGAATGTTTTGTTCATTAAGCATTGTTCTACTCATTTCTTGAATTGTTCTATTTTTACGTTCTACTACTCCATTAGATTGAGGTGTTCGTGGAGCGGAAAAGTTATGTGTTATACCATTTGTATCACAAAAGTTTCCAAATTGAGTTTCGTTGTCAAATTCCCGACCATGATCCGTTCGGATCGACACAATTTTGACACCTAGAAGATTTTGAATTTTCTTGCTAAGTATTTCAAATTTATCAAAAGCTTCATTTTTGGTTTTCAAAACAACGTCCAAGTAAACCTTGAGTAATCATCTACTATGACCAAAGTGTATAAGTTGCCTCCATAGCTTCTTATAGCGGATGGTCCAAACAAGTCCATATGTAATAATTCTAGACACTTAGATGTGGACACCATATTTTTAGATTTGTGACTACTATGTGTTTGTTTACCAATTTTGCAAGCGTCGCAAAAGTGTTGGTCATATTTAAGTTTTGGTAAATTCCTAACCAATTCTTTTGAAGATAGGTTTTGTATAAGTCTCATATTAGCGTGACCTAAGCGTCTATGCCAAAGAGATGAGCTATCGTCTAATGTTGTTAGGCAAAGTTTGTCATTATATGTTTTATCTATTTTCATGGCGTATATGTTATTTTTCCTAACTCCTTTAGCTATGGTGATACCATCTTTTAGTATTTTACTACCATTTTCATCAAATAGTACTTTATACTTTTTATCACATAGTTGGCTAATACTAAGTAGATTAAATCCTAACCTATCCACATGAGCAACATTTTCAATAGTTAGGGAGTTATGAGCAATCGTACCTTTGCCAATAATTTTGCTTTTGAGATTGCTACCAAAGGTGACATTACCTCCGTCATACTCTTGGTATGATGAGAAGAGACTTTTGTTGCCCGTCATGTGTCGTGAGCAACCACTATCTTTTATCCATTCATCGGGTTCCAATCCAACTTTCAAGCATACCTAAGAAGCAAATAACTCAAGCATTTGGTCCCCAATATCTCATGGGTCCATTTGGGTTACACATACCATTTATTTGATTCATGTATGGAAATGATGGGTAAGAGTTCCATGGCATGTAATATGGAGTTTGATATGGTCTAGGAAAGTTTTGATTCCAACCATTGTGTTGGTAGTTGGGTTGTACGTTGTGGTTGCTCTTAGGAAAGAGGCGTTTGGCAAAAGGAGTTTTATATCGTTGTTGAGTAGTTTTTGATCTAAATTAATTATTGACAAGTCCTACTCACGAAGTAACATTTGGTTTTAGTTTAATACTATTATTGGTTTTCTTTGTTATTTTAACAAATTGATGCGGTCCGTATTGCGAACATTCGTTATCTTTGAAGTACCCACGGCACCATTTTACAACGGACGGAACCCTTATTTTGGTTCCGTCACGGTCCGTCTTTATCTTTGCAGCAATTTTGAGAATGTTCGTCCTTTTCGGCCGTTTTATTTTGACTCTTTGGAATTAATACTTCATTAAAACCTAGCCCATTCATGTCTCCCGGTGTTTTATGAATTTTAACTATTTCATCGGCAAGAGCGATGTTCTTGTTAAACCTTTTAAATTTAGAATTATTTTCGATTAAAACATCTTGTGTGAGCTTTAGTTTTTCTATTTCAAGTTTAAGCTCTTGACATGATTTACAATCATCGTCATTTGCTTTTCCTTTTCTAGTCGTTTTGCTTTTTCTTTTAACTCATAAACTTCATTTTCCAAAAATTCCTTTTTGGTTTTAAAAATTTATTTTTAGTTATGATTTTTAGACTTAGCTCACACAATTGATTATATTGTTTTTGCAAAGTGTCATCATCAATAGAAGAATAAGAAGAGTCGGAAAGTACCTCATTTGACTCATGTGCCATTAGAGCGATCTCTTCCTTGCTTGATTCTTCATCGTCTTCACTATCACTCCAAGCACCACTTACAAAAGCTCGTTGAGTTTTGCTTTTAGGTGGCTTGGGACATTCTCCTATGAGGTGACTTGCATCACCACATCTAAAACATTTTCTTTCACCTTTACCCTTCTTGTCATCCCGATCTTTTCTGAATGGCTTCTTTTCTTCTCGAGGTTGTCTTACGAACTTTCCTCTTCTTCTAAAGAACTTCTTAAAATCTCTAACGGCCATGGCATATTCCTCATCTTCGCTACGGAGCAAGATTCGTCATCATCACTTGATTCCGCTTTTGCTTTTAGAGCAACGGTTTGATCTTCTCCCTTTTTCCTTTGATGATCTCGAATCTTTCTCCATCACCATTTCGTGTACTTTGAGGTTACCGATCAACTCGTCTAGTGACATTATTGAGAGATCTTTTGATTCCTCAATGGCGGTCACTTTAGCTCTCCATTTGGGATGGAGTGCTCTAAGAAATTTCCCGACAAAGTTCTTACTACGAAAAGATTCATCAAGTGCTTTAAGTGATGTAATAATAGTGTTAAAGCGAGCAAAGCCACAATCAATGGTTTCATCTTCAGGAATAACAAATTGTTCATATTGTTGAACAAGAAGATCAATTTTGTTATCCTTGACTTGTGAATTACCTTGATGTGTAACAATTAAAGATTCCCAAATATCTTTGGCGGTTTCACACATAAAAATTCTTTCATATTCTTTTCTAGGTAAAGCATTATAAAGCATCATTTTAGCTTCATTATTTTTAGCAACTAGTTTCTTTTGTTCATCAACGGAAATATCCTTTGTTGTAGAACTAAAATCCCTTTAACAATAATAAACCAAAGATCTATATCTTTTGATTTTACATATGTTTCAAAACGGTTTTTCCAATAGATAAATCCATTGGTTTCAAAGAGTGGTGGTCTTTGCATAGATTGCCCTTCTTTAAAGTTTTCAGAATCCATGGATCGTTTCAAGTTTATAAAATACAAGTTATTTTAGAAATTCTTGAGCAACGAGGCTCTGGTACCAATTGTAGAAAACTAGAAGGGGGTTGAATAGTTTACCAATTAAAAACTTTGTTTTGAAACTTATTGTAAAGATCAATTGATATTGATCTTAGATATGTTAATGAAATATGCAAGCAATATGTAAGGAGTAAATAAGGAAAGAAATGATCAAACCACAACAAGTTGTTTATAGTGGTTCGGTCTACAAGGACTCTTTTTCCTTGCCCTACTCCACTCCTCGAGTCTCACACTCGAGAGTTTAACTTCACTAGTCAACAAGCTCCTTTCACCGGCGGAGAAAACCTTTACACTTCGCTTACACTATTTCCGACACTAAGCTAGATGTCGAGTTCTTTCCAAGGGTACAACCACTCCCACACACAATGTATTTTGAGGACTAAAATACTAACCACTCACACTCACAAGATTATGATGGTTTAATACAACAATGAAGTATGAATCAACACAAGATCATACAACACTAAACAAACAAGACTTCCAACTTCTCGTTTGAAGCTTGAATGTGACTTGATCTTCTTTGCTACAAAAGAGATCACTAATATGATATGAGTTAGAAAGGTTATAGAGAAGATATGTATGAGAGTATGTTAGAAAGGGATGAAAAACTACTTGGCTTGGCATTGCTATGTATAGCCAAAGTGGACGAGGGCGTCCACGGACCGCGGAACCCTTAAAGGGTTCGCCGTGTACCATTTTGGTACCGCCGGTCGGACAGATCAAGATATCAAATCTTTGCTAAAGTCAACTCTATCTAAGTGAGATTGTGCAAGATATGAAGAGTACAAATCCACACAAAATATCTAATGAAATCTTCCAATGATTTCCATGATGCATCACATGATGTCATATGTTGTATTTCTATTTTTAGAAATATGCAAGTACTTAAGTAGTGTTTGGTTTTAAGAACCTAACACATTCTAAAAACTACTATCATACATAATGATTAGAGTTATATCAAGATGTTACTAATCATAAATGTAAATGCTTGAATGATGAATATATTGTTTGAAAAAGCTTGTTTTAATATCTATTAAACTTGACAAGCTTTAAGCTTTTATACAAATTAAATTTACTTTTGTCGTTAACAAAACTTAGGTAAAGATCAAAAATATAAATAACGTTTAATGACGATATTTGTATTAACAAACCTGTTTCTAAAAGAATGGTGATACTACAAGTGGTATGAAAAACAATACTGAAACACCTAGTAGAGAGGCAAGTTGTTCGAACCCTTTTGATGCACTTAAATCTAGAAATTTGAGCAAATCCACGAAACGACCGAACCGACAAACCGACCGAAACTGCGGATCGAACGAACGAACCGAACCGACTTTGAATTTTTTTGGTTCGGTTTTGGTAATATTTATTTCGGTTTTGCGGTTTCGGTTTGTTTCAGTCGGTCGGTTTTCGTCGGATTTTTTTGCTCGAAACCCGAAAACCGGTCCGAACTGAGTTATTCGGTTCGATTTCGGTTTTGATATATATTTTTCGTTTCGGTTTTCGGTTTGAGTTTTTCCTTTTTGGTTTTCGGTTTTTGTCGGTTCGGGTCGGGTTTGACCCGATGCTCACCCCTACTTAGATCGGTTGAAAATGATGATGTGTTAGGTGCAAATAGGGGATAATCCTATGAAGGTTGATTATTGTGGGTGACGGTGTTGTGGATGAGGGGCAAAAGGCTGATGTGGAGCCTATTCAGATCTTGCTAAGCACGCCTAATGATTTTACACTTTGAATGAGGTACAATCGGTAAATGAGTAATATTTACTGGGGTAACACCCTTTACCCAAAAAATTTGGTAAATGAGCAACCAACGTCTAATGTGGTTGGTTCGAATATACAAAAGAACAAGGATAGTAGTGTGGGTGATGAGGATAGTGATAATGAAGTGGAAGAGGTTTTTGATGAAACGGAAGGTTTCAAGGCATTCAAGAGTGGAGGCGGAATCGGGAGGAAGATCCTATATGAACGTTGGAAAGATGATTATAATGATAACCCGTATGATGATGATGACTACGAAGATTTGACTCAAGAGAAATTAGCTTTTAGTTACGCTTATGATATAAAGGTTCATGGTCATACTAGACGTTAGTAGTTATAGAGTAGTTTTTCAAAAGTTTGGTTTGTCATTCTAATAATTGGTTTGATTTGAAGCACAAATGATGCGTTTGTTTCCCCAACTATGTAACGGACTGAAATGTGGGATTCACTCACATCATATGTACTTAAATGTTTTTTGGAGTAATAAAATTTATCAGGTGTATAAAACACCTTTTACCCAAAAATTTCATCGATGTCTCGTGACACTGCAGTGTTAGATGACGGTCAGTTGACCCGAGCCTAATTATGGGCTTTAGACCATTAGGTTTACGGTTAGGATTGCTTTATTATCAAGCTATGTCTTTATTATAAATATACATGCATTCCTCATTGTGTAATCACAAAACGCAATCAATAAGATATATCTTTGCTATTTTACTTGGTATTAAAGCTCTAAGTACAACCCACCATAATGTAGTTATCCTTTGGTAATTGACTATTCGTCGATGATATGAATCTTTCGATTCATTTGGATCTCACGCTCAATGTAAATTACCATATCTTTATTGTTCGAAGGGATCCTGATTTATTTTCTTCTGCTTTATTGTTTTTCATATAATTACCCATTTTCTATCTATCCAAATCATAAACCCTAGCCTACAAACCCTAGTTGTCATAAGATACCCCACATTAATTTGATTTAACCATCATTCAATTAATTTTGTCTCATCAGCACTAATCTTTGTTTTACCCCGGAAATCATTGTCATTTTTAAAAATAGTTGGTCGCAAAATTGCCGCTCCTACCTAAAGGCAAAGCAAGTCATGACGTGAAAAAATGTCACGCAAAAGAGAAAGCCGATGCTTGACTATGCCGCCAAATACAATGATTAAAAAAAAAAAAAAAAAAAAAAAAAAGCCATGTACATATATATGTTCCATTTGTCCATCTAGAAGCCTCTTGTTCAAACTGCGTGGGAATGTTAGATGACTGTTAGTTGACCCGAGCCTAATTATGGGCTTTGGACCTTAGGTTTAAGGTTAGGATTGCTTTTTCATCAAGTTATATCTTTATTATAAATATACGTGCATTTATCACTATGTAATCACAAAACACAATCAATAAGATATATCTTTGATATTTTACACGCGGACCACCTAGTTCCGTCAATGACAGGGATAAGATACCATTACAAATATTTTTTGGGGAAGCAATATCGATTACAATCATTAATTTTTATACTACATGCATATACTTACAGGGTATATATGCGCATATATGTTGGTCCGTACATATGTATAATACAATAGAATGGTCTAGCTTGGGTTCTAAAGAGGTATCTAGGTTACCCCATTCGCATATCAAAATCCTATATCTGAAAATCCAGAAAAAATTAGAAGAAAAAGAAAATAACCAGCTTCGTATTTTAGGCTCAAACCTCAGTAGGTAGAGATCTTGGGGCTGGCAGTTAGGCCGCGTAAATCTAAGTCAGAGAGTCACCTTCCCTGGGTAACCGAGAAAACCTCATTTGCATACCCGTTTTCTAAAATTATCCATATACTAAAGCTTCCTTCCATTATTGGACAAAGCTTAGTATTATTGATGAATCAGTATGGGGTCAACTTGCCCTCGAGAGAGTTCTAAAAGCCATTTTATTGGAGGATCCAAATAATTGTGTCTGTAAGAAAGGAGTTTATCTTTCTCATTCACGTGTCTTTGTCTTCAAATAGAAACACACCAGCATTTAACATCTCTATGCTATTTTTTTATTTTTTATTTTTAATTATTTTGGTACAAGACAAAGGTGATGATTAAGGGCAAAGGAACTTGTCTCTGCTAATCATTAGAGATCTTTAAATCGCCTCGTTATGCTCTCATTTACGCGTTATCCTGAACCTGACATGTAACATGATAAAATGACGTAGAAATGCAGCCATAAACTTTCTTACTGTTTGCTACATGGTTTCGTTTGAATTTCACAGTGCAAGTTAGATTGGATCGTTTCACAGCCAGGTGGTATCTGCTCTAGTTTTATTTATCATATATTCTTTGTGGATCACATTGAATTTGATGGCTTCTTAAGATTTTTATTTTCACGTGGGATCATTGGCGTTAACTTATTATCCGAATTTTATACTTATAGAAATACTGTTTCAATTAGAGGTGGCAACTTAATTAGACCTATTTACTTGTGAGTGGGTCTATTCGGGTAGTGTTGAATCGCTTTGACATGTATCAAAGAGTTACCCGTTTTGACCCATTATCCAACAAGATTCTCCCTTCCCGTTTAATTAGCACCTTCAGGATTTCCTGAGTTTGTATCATCCAAAGGAAATGACAAGGAAATTCTTATACTATTTGTCTTCTAGATTAACGTCAATTTTGGTATTTACATGTAAAATCTATGATTCATTTTCTATTTTCTTGTCGGCTGTTTTTCTAATGATCATAAAGTTGTTTGTGAGCACTATTGCTGTAGAATCAAGCTTCTCAGTGGGAATCAAGGACTGCTTGAAGAATGTTTGGATCCGATATTTCATTTTGATGAAATGACTGTTACGCCCTTAATTATAGGATCCTGGTGAGCTAGTTGAAGAGTAATCTAGGAAACTAAATCCGAGAGCTCTCGCTTCCATTGACACCTTCCAGGTAACTTACAGTAAATCAATAAATCTCAGCTTGTTAAAGTCCAAGAATTTGCATGCATTTGTTTTTTTTAAGGATAGAGTGGACAAGGAGCAAGTTCTAAAAATATATTGGGAAGGGTTTTATTATCATTATATGCATTTTATTTGTATAGAAAGTTTGATAGATATCTTTCGGTATTATAGATTTACAGGGTTAGTTAGGGTCATTTTGTCTCGAACGCCCCAGGTGGGCTCCTAGCAGTCACATCCTCTAGAAAGAAAGAAAAGTAAAAGACAAGGCCTTTTGAACTTATAAATTCTATTTTTGTCTGGTATCTTTTTTAAAATTCCATCGCTGTAAAGTAAACTCTAAAACAACGACACCGCGGTCTTGTATTTTTGTAGAGAGACTGTTTCTATGAACTAGTTTCATGGCCAAAGGCCTGTTAGTGATGAACTGATGGTACTCGGCCATGTTGTTGGGGCACCTTAGCTACCATTATATCAAATGCTTGTTATAAAACAGTGAGGTTCTCCAATCCCTATTCAAGTTACCCGAGGAGAGCAAGAACTTGTTTAACTCAGATGTACACAGCCTAACCGGAGTTTTTCTAGCATCCCCAAGATGTATACCTAGTGAGGTCTCAACCTTTGACCTCTTGTGATCTCCTTGGAGGATAAACCACTAGGCCACCTTGGCGGTAGCGTTTATCTATATAACAATCTACACTTTAGAGTAATTTTTATCCATGAACCATCGGTCAATCATACATGGGATATTTCCTAGTTAGGTTTTGCTCATGCATTACTAATTTTTTTGGTTGCCTTATGATATTAGGGTATACTTGTTTGAGTAGTGATTGGCATGCCTAAATGACATGCCTAATTTCATGCCTAACAATTAGATTACAACACTTGTATTAATCAAAGGCTATCATGAGGAGAGAGAAATATCATACTCCACTTGTCATATGTTGAATGGATTAGGCATAAAATTAGTCATGCCATTTAGGCATGACAATCATTTTCCTACTTGTTTATGTGTCATATTACCAAGTAACTAGTTTTTTGCATCGACATGCCTAACCTAACTAAATGATACGATCATGGAGATTGATAAGGCATGTACTTCATGTTAAAATTATTTTTTAGATCACTTTAAGAACGTATAGCTTTCTTGCATTTACAAGCGACAACGAAAGACTTTTCTCTTGCTGTCACACTAGCAACCAAAGAACCTTATTCATCACTTATGTTATTGTTTCCAAATTCTCCACTTATTTTTGGTTGTTTTTTCCTGATTAGGGAATGCCGACTGATAATGACAACCAAAAAGTAATATTATCATGAAGTAGAAAATCAGTAATATTTAGAGTTTACAGTCAAATGGTTGATTTGGTCTTTATTCTGCTTTGCCATCACTTTCTAGTACAAATGTGTGTGATTGTGTCAATTGCATACTTACATCACACCATTCATGTCCATTCTGGAAGAAGTAATTTATACACCATTCTAATTCTCCTTGAGCCACTAATAACTTATTGAATTTTACCATAATACCCTTATATTAAAAACATCTACTAACAAATGAGCTAATCGAGCTCTTACTCAAGCGACAACTTGAATTTTAGAATAGTACACGATATTTAAATTATCAACCATGAATCAAGATCGAGCTTAAACACAATTATGAGAAGGTTACTTCATTCAAGCTCGAGAATGCCAATTAAACGAGGAAAGCTCATATTTTGGACTAGACTACTACTCGACTCAACCCGTTAACTCCCCTAAGGTGACTGATGGAGTAGTATTTATAAGGTGACATATAATCAAGTTGTCATTTCTGAAACTTCAAAAGGCATTTTAGTGGATGATAGTCCTTTAAACCGCCATCTTTCAATTTAGTAACATAGCTTCTATTTCTCATTCATGTGCCTTGTCTTGTCTTTCAGAAAAAATACATCAGTAAGCATGTCAATATATTTTAGTTTTGTAATTTGTTGGTACAAGACAAAGGTGATTATTTGGGGTAAACGAACTTGTCTTTGCTAACCATTATAGATCCATAAATCGCCACACTTTTGACTCATTCATCCGTTATTTAAAATCTGACATGTGACATAAAACATGTGAAATCCAGCCATGAACTTTAAAACTATATCCTACGTGGTCGGTGGTTCTATTTGAACTGCACATTGCATGTCAGATCTCTCCACCAGGATCTGGCCGAGTTTTGAATATGCGTTATAACTCGTGGTGGATAAAGTCAATGAAGACGATTAGAACCATCAAAGCAGTGATTGGTAGAATCTGCTCTCATGTTAATTAATTTATTATTCATTCTGCAGTTAACAACTTTCAAAAGTTGTTTTTTTTTTCACATGGGATTCTTTTCTTTTTAATTGTTATAATGTATAACCTCTTTCTGTCATTTAGATATCAAATATCCTTTCCAAAAATGTTTTTAAGTTAATATTCTAACATACTTTCGCATATGTATCAAGCTTTTGTACATAGATTTTTTGTACATCCTAGTTACATCATTTAACTTGTGCATGCGTTCTACCATTAAAATTTCAAGCACATTCACAAATTCTGTTACTAGAGTGAAAAAGTTCTATAAATTCAGCGACTTGTGCAAAAAATGCATATTTGGCATAAAATTTGTGAATATAAGTTTCAATTACACATCATTAGCCCTTTTTTACATTACTCGTAATTGATATCCCCTCTATTGAATATGTGAAGTTCCAGTGTCTTCTTATTGTTGGTTTTTCTAATGATCATAATTCATAAAGTTGTTTGTGAGCAGTTGAGCACATTAGCTATAATGTCAAAATTCTGAGTGGGAATCATTGATTGTTGGAATTCATAAAAGTTAACATGCTCCCAATTTGGATGCAATATACCTATATATAGGCTATAAAGACTTGACTGTTATGCCCTTGTTTGAATCGTGTTGCCTTTGTTAAATTGAATTTAGGATGCAAACGACCGTGACCTTCTAGTGTTAGAGATTGCAGGATGACCAAGGATCTATCAATGCATTTCTGGTGATTTACCAGTCTTGCCTAACATATAAGATACTTAAAGATTAATATAGAACTTTTGCATGCATGCTATTGTATTAAGTGAAGAAGAGTGTACAGTGACAATAAGAACACAAATTTGTTTTTTTTCCCTTTTTCTCTGTAACTATGGTTCAGACTATCCATCGGGTTTGGCCTACTGGCACAAACTCAAAAATAAGTGAAGCCCTCCTTTTCAAGAGGTTGGCATGAACACTTTAGGTTGTTCTGTGATCAGAACTGACCTTCCACATGAGGAGGGTGTTTTTCATTGCACAATTACGAAATTTATCTTGATTGCAAAAACGACCATTTCCATAATTTGGGAATGCATAACCCTTTGGTCACAAAACTATCCTTAAATGGTATTTTATATGATATTATCTAGTTCGGTTCCTTTTAGAAATTTGCTTTTGTACAACAAATTTAATCAATAGGAAAATGATTTGTATGGAGATAGTATGTCTTATGAACTCAAAGTACAACTAATCCAAGGTTATGAAACACCATGACTCCAAAAAGTAACAAAACCCAAGAACTAAAATACAAGATAGACCGATAAAGAAAAGCCAAATAATGACTAGTTTTTGCATGTATTTTTTATTTAGATCACATGTAATGTTATAATCTTTTTCTTAATCGATATTAGGAATACATATTTATATGTTATATTACCAAATGATTCTCTGGTTTTGCATTGATATGACTAATCGTTCTTGGATAAAACCCTCAAAACCTCAAGGTTTTGTCACGTAGGAAGCATCAACGACTCAAGTAAGTTATATATGTCGGCCTCAAGAGCATTTGAAGAGGGATTGTCCCATGTATAATCACAAGAAATCTCAAGGTTTTGTCAAGAAGATCGTGTATCCGGTTTGAGATATCCGGTTGTGGAGCTCATAGGTATGACAAGATCTGATATTTTGATAGCTATGAGGTTAAGAATTCTGGATTAGATTCAAAGGGCTCATGGGTGAGGTATGCAATCCCCTGTGATATGAAATTAAAATTCCATAGTTTCATTTCTTGTCTTGTACATCAGTTTATCCTAGTCCAAGTCTAAGTACTTTCCTGATCTATAATACTAAATACAACTAACCCCTCTAAGTTTTCTCATATATTCAACAATTTTCACCTTAGGAGTAACACTTAGACATAACCGATAATCAAAGATCATCTTTAGTGTCGAACTCAAAACTGGGAGTTGACCTGCATTGTACTTTTAGTAACTTTCTAAGATTAGCTTCCTTATAGTACTTCACTTTTGCATTATCCACAACATCAAGTACTATCCCTAATTAGCTCAAATTTCACGATTTTCCAGCTCCCTGGCCGCTCCACTTTAAACCAAAGACGCCTTTCAACATGTACTCCATGGACCAGATAACATCAAGACTAAGTTGCTTGAACCCAACTTGTTTGAACCTCGATGCTTTTGTACACCAAACCCATCGAGCTTTTCGATTTTAAACTTAGTACTCGTACTAGTCATTCTTCTTCAAACCTTGATTTAACCCATTAGAGACCCTAAAGACTCAACTTTTTCAACAAGCCTCACAAAGTCGCATGGTAAAACCACTTTTTGAAATCTATAACTACTTGCCTTGAATAATTCCTTAGAGTTTTGGCAATGAATCATCAATCACAAAGAATGGAAATGCATTGAAAATGGAATGGCATAGAAAGAGAATGAAAGTCCGATATAAGAGAATGGATTCTAGTGTTTGGCAAAAAATAGAATAGAGTGTCGAATCGATAAAGAATCAATTCCTTGTTTGGTACATAAAAGAATGAATATATATATTTTCGTGTTTTTTAGTTACGCTTGATTATTTGACGCCATCGTGTCACAATTATAATTATGCAAACATAATTCAAGTTTTTGTCATATAAAATATATTATATCATCTCTATGATGAAACAAATGACAAAATACATATTTCTACAACTTACACATTGCACTAAACACAACTAATAAAAAGATGGATAATCGTATAATATTCATGATCAACTAGTATATACACGAGAGGATAAGCAATTAAACCTGGTTTACAAACACCGTATATACACATCAATATTTGTATAATTTCTCGCTATAGGGTTTTTTACATGTTACTGAAGTAGAGAAAAAATTTAAATGCTTACTCTTATTTTGATGCTTACCAAGGACAAATCCTCACCGCCCATGTCTTTTTTTTCTTGTCTTTTTTCTTTCTTTTTTATTCACATTTTTTTTATAAAGTGTAAAAACACCGAAAAACGGACGAAAACGTATGAAAATGGACGGAAATGGAAGAAAACTGATGAAAACGGACGAAAACATATGAAAATCCAACGAAAACGTGATGAAAACATAATAATGGTGAACGTAAGAAACGGCGTAAGACGATGAAAACGGACTAAACGAACGAAGACATGACATGAAAACGATAAAAACATTTAAAACGAATGAAGCTAAGAAAAACGCGAATTAAAAAAAACATGAATTAAAAACGCTAATTAAAAAAAAACGTGAATAAAATAAAACGTGAATTTTGTCCGTGATTTTTTCATTCACTAGAGAAATGGATAGAGAGAAAAGCCTTCTCTAAAATTCTCATTCTCCACCTTTCTCCTCTTTTTTTAAAGAAACAAAATGGGGAAATGAGAATGGTAATTTAATTCTTTTCATTCTTATGTCAAACAAAAACATGAGAATCAACCTATTTTCCTCTCAGCTTTCCATTCATGCATCAAACATCCCCCTAAAGATTCGATCATTTCACTTCAAATCTATAAAACTTGTACTCCAAGCAATCACTTTCCTTGAATCCTCAATAAACAAATTTAAACCTTGCTTGTTTTCCAAGTTATCACCAAGATATTCAAAAACCCCGGGAGCCTTCAAACCCGATTACACCCAAAACCAACAAAACCTTGAAGCTTCTTGACCTTCAAGATTTATTATCATCAAGGAATTCTAAATCACTAACCCTTTGAAGCCTTTAACCCTCTTGTCGACACTCTTTGTAACCGCAATCTTGATCTCCAAGTAAATCCTTGGAATTGACTTTCTTGCACCTCAAGAAACCTTTGAGAGAACTTAAACTTGCACCTCAAGTTTCCCTTTAATCGACCTAAGCTTTAGACACCTTTGATCAACACAATGATAGAAAAATAATCAAAACAAACACCTAAAAACTAGATCCGCCCACCCAACCTCTTATGCAAGATCCCTCCGATGAGAACCTAGATCTATGTATCTTATTCCTACACTTCTAATTTCAGAGAAATCCAACGGTTAGAGAACCGGGGTGTCAATTCTACCACAGCTAACAAAACCTAACTCAACCAAACACGGTTTATTCTTTTTTCTCTTGTTTTGGCTCTCCCTCGTTGTGTGATTCTTTTTCAAACAAGGCTATGATACCAATTGTAGGATAAAACCTTCTACAAACCTCATAGCTTAGTGCAAAATTAATCAAATAACTCACAAGAAAATCAACACCTACAAGATCATAAGAGATTCGACAAAGGAAAGAAACATACATCATTATGCCCCTAACCCCTTTTTTAATTACCAATAAATGCTTGGTGCCAGACAATAAGAATGAATTAACTACCATCTCCCCTCAACTCTATAGAGATGAGCGGTACAATCCTATAGAATTAGAATTTCATAGTTTCCTTGTTGGCCTTGCACACCAAGCAATTATAGTCCAAATCCAAGTACTTTCCTAATCTATAATACTAAATACAACTAACCCCTCTAAGTTTGCTCCTATATTCAACAATCGTGAATGTATCTTGCTTTGCTAGTGTTGGTGGTAAAATGCCCGTGATTGGTAAGATAATCAATAAAGGATCAAATACCAATACAAAAGTTACCTGATATCACTTGGAATCGCGGACCCTAATGCCTGGGTATCACTTAATATTTACTTGGATAAGACCAAATGTATGTTATTGAATTAGGCACAAATCCATAACCCTTTACTTACAAGTGTTTATCGCTTTCTCTGTGTTCTTCATGCATAATTAGATTTCCTATTTATAGGAAATTACTCTTCACTAGTTAAATGGAATTATGAAGATTAATCGCCCATTAACGCCATAATTTTCCCCATTATAGTTAATAGCGTTACATGACCTATTAAACGGGTCATTATGCGCTTGTAATCGCCATTTGAATAGGTCAATGCCTGTTACAAGTTGATTCCAAAGTATAGCAAAGAGAAACATGCTCACCAAGACTAACTTAGTACTACCGCTAAACTTGCTTACCAAGACTAACTTAGCACTACCGATTTCAACTTACTGAATCTCACCACTATAGAGTCGTGGTGTTCAGAGACCTTGATGGTGTACCACCGTAATTCTAACCCATTACCGTGTGAACTAACCCACAAGTGCACAAAATTTTCCAAAATCCTCCCAAATTTAGTTCACTTCCTTTGCATGAAAATTAAACATCAAACAAAACATGTGCATAAACGAAAATATCCTGATGATTGAATTTCCATCTTAGTACATTATACGTTCAAATATTCGAGAGGGTGTTCTAAGAATTGAACCCTTCAACCCATTTGAATACCTTAAGAGAAAACACATACTAAGTTTTCAAACACTTAAAAGCTCGAATTTTACAAGCCATGTGCCCATATTCAAATTCATAAATGTTGCAAGAGCCAAAGTCCAAAGCCCTCAAGCCACAAACTTCAACATTCACATAGGTGGTTCCTCTTTATTCATGCTCCCGCCAAGCACTTTTTCAAAGAAATTAACCATTAAGAAGTAAAGACTTCATCCTCCTTTTAAGGTGTTCGAGCACAACCTTGGGATGTAAATAAAACATGTGCTCCAGCCTACCTAATGTTCAAATTTTCCATTGAACTCAACTCCCGTTTCCTCGGGAGGGAGTTAAGTGTCTTAGCATTCAAAGGACTAAGTTGGACTTAAACTCATCCCTTTAGCAGACTTTATAACCAAGTCTCTAGCCAATCCATTCGTCAAGTGATCACTAAGTTTTTGGGATCTAACAAACTCTATAGATACCACCCCATTCATGATAAGCTCACGAATCATGCTATGTCCGACACCTAAGTGTCTAGACTTCCCATTGTACATCTGGCTATAAGCCCTTGCCAATGTAGCTGCACTATCACAACGGATAAAAATAGGTGCTATAGGTTTAGGCCATAATGGAATCTCAAGAAGCAAGTTTTTCAACCATTCAAAACCTTCTTTACCACACTGCTAAGGCCACAAATTTGCACCTCCACCAAGTAGGAATACCTACCACCTGTAGACGAATTGTCTTTAGTGTTAATGATCCAACTTGCATCAAGGTATCCTTCTAACACTATATGAGACTATAATTCATAGTTCTTCACATACTTTAGTAGCCTCTCAACCGCTTGCTGATGAAAGCACTAGGATTACTAGTATACCGCCAGTTTACCCAATCTAAAAGCAATATCAGTTCAGCACAAGTCATGGCATACATCAAGCAAAGAAATTACCCTAGAATACTCAAGTTGAGATAGCCACTTAGGCATCATCTTCTCACAAGTATCCATAGGTGTACTCACTAGAGTACAATCAAAGTAATTGAATTTTCTCAACACCTTCTCAATATAATGAAACCGAGATTGAAATTCTTTTACTTTCATGTTTAATCCTAATACCAAGAAAAATATTAACCTCCCCCATGTCCTTCATGGAGAACCTTGATGACAAAAATTCCTTTGTTTGGTTAACTCGATTTTGGCGCTAAGCAAAGATCAACATGTCATCAACATATAGACAAATGATGACTCCTTTACCACATTCATCAAATTTTCTATACACATATTTGTCGACTTGTTAAGAACATAACCGCTAGACAAAACCACTTCATCAAATTGATGCCATTGCTTAGGTGTCTGCTTTAGTCCATAAAGACTTAATCGCTTGCACACCTTGTTTTATTGCCGTGCATGATGAAGCCCCGAGGTTGGTTCATATAAATCCTCATCCAATTCACCAATTAAGAAAGTTTTTCTACATCCATGGTGAATAATCGACAGAATAGATGCAAAGCAATCAAGAGTCTTATTGTAATCGACACGAGACAATGTGGGCATAAGTATCAAAATAGTCAATCCCCGACTTTTGTTTAAAGCCCCTGAATGACTAGTCTAGCCTTGAACTTTTCAATAGTTCCATCTACTTTCATTTTCCTTTTGAAAATCCATTTGCAACCCAAAGGTTTGCAACAAGGTGGTAGATCAACCAACACCCAAGTATTGTTGCCCATGATGAAATCCATCTCATCATTGATTGCTTCTTTCCGTAAAGATCCTTGACTTCATTGCTTTTTCAAATATCTTGGGATCATCCTCAAAAATGAAGCAATATGAGTATTGGTCAGAGACCTCATTCCTTGTTCCTTCAATTAAATGTAATTGAAACTCAGGTCCAAATGACTTTGATTCCTAACCCTTTTGCTCTTTCTGAGCATAGGTTCAGGTTGTTGAACCACAACCTTATCAGGGACCAGTGATGGTACTTCATCAGGGCTGATACACCAATGTCATGAGTTCCATTAGGAATCATCTAACTTGATCTAGGGACTGATGAGAATCTATTCTCATCAAAGATTGCATCCATTGATTCAATTATGGAGTTAACTGAAACATATTCATTAGGTTCAATAACATAGAACCTAAAAGCATTGGAATGCTCAAAGATATCCAACAAAGATGCAGATAATACCTTCTTTCACCCAAAGTTTTCAACTTTGGATCGTGGAGTCTTACAACAGCTCCTACAACCCCAAACCCTGAGATAGTTCAGCATTTTTAGTCCATAGTTCATGGGGTAACCTTGTTCTTTTGTCGGGAACCCTATTTAATAAATAGCAAGTCTGTTAACATAGCTTCACCCTGCAACCCTTGACTCAAATCTGAATAAGACAACATGGATTAACCATCTCCTCAAGACTCGTTTTTCGTGAAATACCATTTTGCCGAGGAGTATAGGAGCAAATCATTTCATTGATTATACCAACTGACCGAAAATACAGAGTATCCATGTACTCACCTCCCCTATCAGTCCTTAATCTCTTGATCGTGGACACAAGTTGCAATTCAACTTCGTTTAAATACTTTGAATTTATCTAATGCTTCATCCTTGGTATGTAAAGTGAGATAGACATAATGAAACCTAGAAGCATCATCAATAAATGTCACAAAGTACTTCTTATTCCCCAAGGAGGGAATGGCATGCAAATCACACTGTGTCACTGTGTATTAGGTCCAAAAGCTTAGTTTCATGATTAACACCCTTAAAAGGTTTCTTAGTTATTTTGGTCAACATGCAAGTTTTACATTTTTTAGTTTCCATGTCAAATGCCGGATTAACCCATCCTTAGACATATTTTGCATCCTTTTATAGTGTATATGGCCAAGTCTAGCATGCCGAGGGTAGAGTCAAGAAGGTCGTATGTGGTCACAAAGGTCAATTATCACAATCATTAACAATGTTCAACCTTAACATTTGATTACACAAATATCCAAAACCAATAAATACACCACTTTTAGATAAAAACAAATTTATCAGATTCAATAACTTGTTTAAAACCATGATTATTCAAAACACTACTTGAAACCAAGTTTTTCCTTATATCGGGAACATGAATAACATTAAACAAAGTTACAATCTTTTCGAACTAAACTTAAGATCTACAACCACGTCCATGCACTGTGGTCATGACTCATTTCCCATGTGAAGAATAAACCCATCATTCGCTGACCTAAGTCTTGAACCAGCTTCTTTCTTTGCACACATGAACAGTTGCTCCAAAGTTAACCCACCACGCAACATCATCATCTTGCACATAGTTAGATTTAGATACATATGTAATATAATAAACCTGAAGAGATTCATTAAACATATTATGGCCTTTCAGAGGAACCTAACCATCTCATCCACTATGCCCTAAACCATTGGTTTTACCACCAATCTTAACACCTTTGCAACCTTTAATGTGACCAGATTTGTCACATTTCCAACAAAGTAGGTGTTGCCTTCTTGTTAGGGTCTCATTGTGTTATCCCCGATGTTTACGCTACCCTTGTTGTAATTGTACCGTGGAGTTGTTATGCTCCACTATATTGACAATAGATGCACAGTGAGTAGCATTGCTACTCTTTGGCTTGTCATTATATGCACCCCGAGAGATTCTCAATGTGCGATGACTACCCAACTCAACAAGAGTTAACTCCTCTTTTTTATGTTTCAAGGTATGCTTGAAATCTTTCTAAGAAGGAGGGAGTTTTTCAATGACACAAGAGACCCAAATAGCCTCATCCATGTGCCTTTTGTGTTGTGTAAACCTTCCAAGTATACCAAGAAGTTCATTGTATTGTTCCATAACTCGTCTTGAATCAGTCATTTTGTAATTTGTGAAATTACTAACAAGGAACTTTTTTACTTGATGCATCCTTATGCCATACATCCAAGGAATCCCATAGTTCTTGGAAGATTCAAAATTCGATAAATATCAAACCCAGAATCTACATACCATTGAGGATTAGACCCTCGCATCATCATTCCCATTTGCTCCTTCCTCGCCCGATATGTTCTTCAAGAACACCATCCCCATCATCATGAATAGGTGCAAATGTAACATAGACCACACTATGTTTGAAAGAAGAAAGTGCATCTTCTTTTCCATCTCTCTGCAAATTCACCCCCTTAAAACTTGTCGCTTGGCAAAGTTTGAAGCCATGTGTTTCATAGCAGCAAAGCAAATGCATTGATTATCTCAAAATAGTTTACTTTGATTGTTGGTGGTAGGCCCGTAATGGGTAAGATAATCAATAGCGATCAAATACCAATACAAAGTTACCGGATATCACTTGGAATCATGTTATCACTTTCCAAAGTAAATTATTCTAACCCTAATGCCCTGGGTATCACTTAATGTCTACTTGGGATAAGACCAAATGTATGTTATTGAATTAGGCACAAATCAATAACCCTTGCGCTTACAAGTGTTTATCGCTTTCTGTGTGTTCTTCATGCATAATCGATTTTATAGGAAATTACTCTTCACTAGTTATATGGAATTATGAGGATTAATCGCCCATTAATCTAGCCTCATAATTTTCCCATTATAGTTAATAGTCGTACATGACCTATTAAACGGGTCATTATAAAATTGTAATCACAGCTTGAATAGGTCAATGCCTCAACAAGTTGATTCAAGTACTAGCAGTAGAAACATGCCTACAAGTACTAACTTAGCACTATCGCTGGAAACTTGCCTACCAAGTACTAACTTAGCACTACCGCCAGAAACTTGCATACCAAGATTAATCTCATCAATCTCACCACTATATAGAGTCAGGTGTTCGTGAACCTTGAGGGAGTGTGGTACCTCCTGACCCATTACCGTGTGTGAACTAATCCCACAAGTGCACTAAATTTTCAAAGAAATTTGCGGTGTTATAATTGATTGGAATCACATTGCATTGCTTATGTGAGTTATATTATTCCTTCGTGCTCCTATGTATTGTCAAAATTAACATATATTGGTTTTAAATCATAATTACTTTTTTTATTGCTTTATTATGTTTACAAGCGACAAAATACAGTTTTTCCTTGTTCATCATAACGCAGCAATAGAATTTGTTATTACAAGCTATAGCATATGTCTTTTTGTATTCAAATATATTCCCCTCTTATTTTTTAACATTTTTTAGTTTTAGTGCTTAATAAGGGAATGCCGACTGATGATGACAGACAAAAAGTAATATTATCATGAAGGAGACAATTAGTGAGATCTGGATTTCTTTAATCATGTTTCTTGGTCTTTATTCTGCTTTGTATCACTTTACAGGATAATTTTTAATTTTTTATCATGCTGAAAGAGACACCTTTGGTCTAGCAGTGTCCCAAGTAACATTATGGGCTTCAGTTACATGCATTCAAGGTAACAATATACATGTAAATATTTTACTGTATTTATCATGCTGACAGATAGCAATACCAAATCTTGTGTTTCATTTACAGTGTCTTTGGCCTTACAAACATACGTACGTATAGATGTTCCAAGAAAGATCCCATGTATCACTTTCATCAGTTGATTCTTTATCGATTTTAGACCATTCGTCATCTCATTTGTCTCTTTGGTTTATGCCTTGTTTGCCGGGTCCCTCCCCGGTCGTCGTTTATGTAATATCTATCATGCATTATTAGTCTATGTTATGATATCTTTCTTTGAAAATTTAACAATGTCCCAACATTAATTGCCACGACATGTCGTTTGTTGTTGCTTGTATATTGGTTAGTAAACACGTAGGGATGTTTGGGATTGCGTTTTGAAATAGCTTGTGTGATTGTTACATATCTTAAGTTGCAGACAATAGTGTCGGGTTGTTTGAATGAAGGGCAATTTATGGGTGGTAATTAATTGGCCAAGTATGTGTACTGTTACAAGTCGTTTTTCATCCTTGTATATGTTGCCGTCACTTGTAATATGGCTCTAGCTTCTCGTTGTAGGTCACTGGTGTGTCAATGGGTTATAATCTAATCGTGTAATCACTTTCATATTAAAGTATTTCGACCTTATGTGCCCCGGTTCACGAAATCCTTAATCGAATAAGACAAATTGGCAATTGAAATCTAAGGCACGAGAAATCAATTAGAAAACATTAGAGTATTGATATTGTTATGTTATGCAAATGAGACCATAAGTGTGGTTATAACCACCAACCCAAAATTCAGTAAGTTATTTTTGGTTACTTGCCGACCATTGTGTTGGTTAGTAAAAGACATGTATGTTAGGTTTTGGCGGAAAATCCTGTTAACAACGATTCCTAAAAATCGTTTAGCTTTTGGGACGATGCCTCAAACCCCACGAGGGAAGGCTTCCCCGACCCCGAGCTCACATTTTGGAGCGGGATCTCAATAAGGAACGTTGCCCCTTGACCCCAAGGCGTCTTTGTGGGAATTTTACGCTAACTATAACTTGTGTGCACTCCGCACCTCCTAACTCGTCTTGAGCTAAACATGTATAAAGCCGTTGGTTTCTAATAAAACACAATCGTCTAAAATAGTTGATAACACTAAAATTACCAACACTCGTGTTAGGTTCTTTTTAAGAACCGTTCAAAATAAACATGAAAGTGATTCTCTCATCACTTATTGACAACTTAATAATCTGTTAACTTCTTCAAGTTGAGCATAGCTTATTGGAAACTGATTATCTAATTATAAAAAGACAACAATCTTTAGTCTCATTCAAAAGTCCAAAAAAGCATGATGCAAAAGTCCTATATTCTATCCATTGCAGTATTATTCTATCAATTGATATGAACACGAGTTTTATAATAATGAATACGAAAAGATACACAAAATCTATGAAGGACATCAGATTCCAAAATAGTAGTATAAAGATCTTTGTTTGGACATGTAATATGATAATATCTCTCTTTGTCATTGTTCTCCTTGAGGATGATCAATTTGACCAAAGGCTATGTGGGTGATTGGTGATCACTTCTTTAAATCAGGGATGTTCAAGTATATATCTTTGATTTTACATAATCCATCATGCATCATTTTGATCTTTATGAAACTTTTTTCATGTAAAAAGTTATTGCTTTATCAATGAATAATGAAAGCTAATGATCAGCGGTAGAGATTTGAGAGTACGTCTCAAAAAGAGGTCTTAAGTTCAAATCTTATTAGTTGTGAACTCCTTGGGGCACCTGGCCTAGACATAGAACTCGAAAGCATGAAGGGTTGCAGTGACGTATGTGAGGGTGTGCGAGGTGTGCTATCGCACAGGGCCTCAAAGTTTTAGGGGCCTCAAAATTTACACATTTTCGCATAGTTGTAGCCTCAGAATTCATTTTCATCAAAATACCTGACGATATATGTAATTTTGTTCATAATATTTGTTCAAACTTTACTTTAAGTGGGCCAGAATGATGAAAAACTCATTAAAAAATTAAGCTAGATCGTTATAATATTTCTTTAGCCGTCATGTTTAGTTATCGTATACGCGATTTTGCACAGGACCTCCGCTAGCCCAGCTACAACACTGAAGGGCTGGTTATTTACTAGGAGTCATGGCTTTAAGTGGCTCGTAACAACAAAAATGAACTAGTTATTGGTAGATTTTCTTCATGACAAAGGCAGAGAAATATATACAAGACATATTTCGATGAGGTCTTTTATTGTAATCAATAAAGTAAAAGATATACATGTAAGTGTATAAAGTTCTACATGATCCAGCCTACTTTAGACGAAAGCTAGTATTTTTAGAAGCAACTTGTAGTCGATACTTGCAAACCATCAACTTATTACCTTTTTAGGTGATCGAGTCATTATACGTACATACAATCGTGCACATAGCAACTTCTTGTCCTCTTTATCTCGTGTACGTTTTTGTCTTTGCACTACCGTTACATCCTCGATAGAAAAATGGCCGTGAAAATGGCAACAAGAACAGGAGGAAGCTTTGTCAATGAATATGGCGCATTGTTTTTTCCTGTCACAAAATGAAAGATTAAAATTTTGCAGTTGGTAACTTAGATTATTCGATATAGTGAATTTAAGAAGCCCACTTATCGAAAAGCCCATTTAAATGGAAGCCCAGCATAAAAAGTTCATTAATTTTTTTTGGACGGAAAGATGTGTTTATGTGGTTAATAATAAGCTTATATAAGCCGAAAAGTTTCAAAATAAGCCACAAAAAGTGATTTTATGAAAATTGAAACATAAGCCTAAAACCAAATAAGCCATTGACTACAAAATAAGCTTAATATTATATGCACTGAGAATTCGACCTTTTTATCATCACTCTTATTTTAGTTGTTTAGATGAAAAACAAAACTTTAACTCTTAGTAGAATGTTTAGATCCGGCCTCAACGGCTCGTATTTTTGTTTGGAACCGAACAACTTCTTACAAATATTGATTCGGCATAGTACCAACGGACCAAGCATGAGTGAGCAAACAAACGATATATGGATGAAAAACATTGCATGAGCGCCATAACCAACAACATGTAAACGACTTAGCTTACCAGCACCAGGTGCCGCAACACTCTTAGGTGGAGGTGGGGGAAGTAGTCCAAGGTGACTGCAATCACCATCCATATAACCTACAAAACATCCCACATTTAGTCTTACAAAATATATATCTGCAAACCATAGTGACAGTATATATCTTCGAATAAATCCATTACATTGTTGTATGCAAATATTTTCAGGGTTATCAAACAAGTTAGACGCTCTTTCGTGACATTGACAAATATGTCCAGTTCCTGTTGCATTCAACGCGCAATCTCCATCACCACACCAAACAAAGTTGCAACCGGCTGAACAGGGCAAAAATGTTAGCTATAACTTATAAGCAGTTAACGTGATCGTAAAAATTAAGAACGGATGGAATGATGCTTACGGCTGGTGAAATTGGGCGCCGTAAACGGTGGCGTTGGTGGATCCTTGCCACCACATGAGAAATCTAAACTGCCTGCAAATCGTAATGTTTTAGTGTACGTACTAAACTGATTATATAAGAAAATAAAATTTAGAAACGCTCCCTAATGAACCGAATGCTTGTGAATCTCGTAACTTAAGTAATCAAACGACATGACAGATGATCAAAGACATCACATAATTGTTATTTAGCAATATATTTGTAGGAGTTAGGAGACTAACAATTAGGGACGACGCATGCGCCGATGAGCATGGGTCCAACCTGGATGGTCTTCCAACCGACATCACACTCGCAATGAGTAAGTAACCCGAATCCAACTGTGTCAATTACACACTTTCCATGTCCACAGTCTACCTTTGTACACGCGTCGTCTTTTTTCAACCAAACAAAACAACATTAGTTAGTTAGATAACTGCAAGTTTTCTAGATCATGATATAACGAAAATGCTAGTTTCCTATGACATGATCTTTCACGTTAAGTGTTTGATGAAATTAAACTTATGTGTCGACACACATCATATGAACGCCTGAAATGGCCAGAAAGTATCACATGTGTAAATGTTTGATAAAAGTTACTTAGTGAAGTACATTATGAAGAACAATGCTCAATGATGATTGAAAACCGACGAAAATGTATGTGCTGATTTTACATACCTTGAAGAGAGTATGAAAACACGGAAAACAGACACAACAGAAGTATAAAATGCGAGTTTGATGTCATTAGAATATACTGATCGGACTCGTTTAATAATTTAACAAGTTGATCAAGATTAATCAACACCCATTAATTAGTTTTATACCAAACAATAGAGACAAATTTTTAATTTGATCATTGTAAAGTTCACCAACTTTAAGTTTGGGCGGTTCAAGCTATGAGCTTAACTTTTGTGTTTCCTAAAGAAAACACATCCTGTAAAAAAGTATATTTCGTTTGCAAAGTTGGTGGTCACTTTGGTAAAACACAAATATATGTTGGCCTTGTTTGTGGATCTATGGTCTTTAACACAATCAAAATATACCAAAATAGAAGAAAAGATTAGACTTTATAAACGTAACTACTTTTCATATAGAAAATATGTCATACTTGTTCATACATGTCTCCTATCTATTTATACATACTGAAAAAGACAATTTATTGAACATCGTGATGGTTCAGATGAACCAAGGGGTGTGTCTTTTTGAAATTAACTAACAAATAACGGTTTTGTAACTCACTATATAACCCTTTATAAGTGTCTTATAACTGCCTTTGACTTTGCTCTGGTTTGACTTTTGCTTTGACTTATCAGATTGGGATTAACCCAATATTCTCTCTCTTAATCACAATCGCGTTGTAGTAGATCTTTGACTCCAATATTTTGTCTCATTGTTAGAAACTTGATCTTCCGTAGTGCTTGAAACTGCTAATAAGAGGGTTGGTTCTAAATCTTCTTCGATGAGGTTTGTCTCTTCTTGTCTTTGATATCTTCGATCTCTTTTATGGAAATGTGAGGCATAATGTCCATATTCATTGCAATTATAACTCTTTACTTTGCTGAAATCTCTAGGCTTTTCACAAGGGTTGCTTCATTGTAATCTTGTGATAAATTTTCTTCTTTGTCACGATTTCGGCTATGTGGTGGAATGTATCTTCATCTTCCTTGATTATCATGGTAATGTCTTCGACCATTGTTGTTGTGTTTTGTAAATAACAGTCTATCTTGATCTTCGAATGTTCTTCCTTTCTTAGCCTTTACTCTTTCTTCGAAGGTGTTAGTGCAAATATTATGATATTTAATCTATACAGTCTCGTTGGTTTTGATTGATGACAAACATGTAACTTGTAATACATAACGTAAAATGTACAAGTTACTTGTAATTACATTTGTCTCAACATACATTCAACACCTCTCGATGTCTCAAGTCCTCGTATGTTACAACACAGGTTCGTACATGTTTGTTATGTGGCATTATGATCAAACCCATTAACAAATCATATAGAATGTTTAAAATACGTTTAGAGTCACTAAGTATTTTAATAGGTTAACCATTCTATTTAGAACCTCATTTTACATTTTGCATTCACAAGTATTTCAAAAGGTAACTAGACATTTTATTAACTAGTCACATAATACATTTTACAAGTTTACTTTGATAAACATTTTAATCTAAAATGGAAATACATGTTACATCATGGCATGCATCATCTTTGAAATCCTTGGAAGATCTCTTGAATATATTGGTTAGATTGACACTCAATATATCAAATGTGATCTTGGTAAGATATGGTAAAATCTTGAAAAGATTTGAAGAAAGATTTTTAGATTTCTGTCGTCAGACACCCACGGCACCAAAATGCATAAAAGGCGGAACCCTTTATTTGGTATCCGTGGTCCGTGGACGCTCCTGTCCCCTTTTGCCTATAAATAGAAGCCCATTGTTTTCTCATTTCTTCACTACTTGAAAACACACCTTCTCCACCTTCTTGCATACATTTAGATCTATCATTAACAATGTAGTAACATACATTAAACACCCTAATGATCATGATCATAATGCTTCTAACATTCATCTTTGTTGTAAGCATACTCTACATTGATCAACCAAGGAAAGCTTGGAGATCTAGCCATCCCCACTCACCACAAGCTGAAGATCTATCACAACAAGTTTAGGGAACTTGTGATCTTCATCATGAAGGCTTCCTATCAATGGAAGTTCATTTAGAAGTAGTCATTCATATCCATTAGACATTTGTGTCATGGATCATTAGTGTAAACATCATTGCATCATAACAACACTTTCACCAAACTAGATTAGATGGTTTATGTGTTTGTGCCATAAAACACAAGGTTTGTTATGTTGGGCCATAAAACATATTGGGAGTGGTTGTACCCTTGTAAAGAACTCGACATCTAGCTTAGTGTCGGAAATATTGTATAGGCGACGTTAGGTTGGTTCTACCTCGAACTAGAACCCGGTATTTAGCTTTTTACCGGAAAAAGTGTAGCGACGTTTAATTTATTGTAAGGTTTTCTCCGCCGCGAAGGGAGCTTGTTGATTTAGTGAAGTAACTCTCGAGTTGGGTACTCGAGTGGAGTAGGGGAAAGGAGATCCGTGACCGAACCACTATAAATCATCGTGTTCGGTTTGCACTTTCCTTTCTTTATCTCTTTACTTTTATAGTTGCACTATACTATTGCTTGTGATGTGGTTTGATGTTAATGCTTGTGTGACAACATGGTTTACTATGCTTTACATTGGTCACAAACAATAATTGGAACTTTCATATTATAACAAGCTTCATAAGCGATTTGATACTAAAGATCTAAAGTTTTTAAACGTTAACGTATTCAACCCCTTCACGCTTCAACAATTGGTATCGAGTTTACGTGGCTCTATTTTCAAAACAAATGGTTTTAAAATAGAGTACGCATCCATGTATCAAATTACCATTAAAAAATAATATGAAAAATGCTTTGCTAATTATACTTAGAAATTTTGTTGTTAAATGTAACTTTTTATACAAGCTTGAAGGTTTTCTTGAAAAATAAAATAAAAGTTTGTTGAAAGAACTAGTAAGTATTGTATTGTGTGCTTATAGAAAAATTTACTAAGAAATATAATTTTAAAGGAGTGTTTGGGATAACTATAAATCTAGTTGAAAAATCACCTCCGTAAATGTTTAAGATAAGTTACATAAGTAGATATGTTGTTAAATATGTGTATTATATGTTTACTATGAAATCTAGTAAGTCACACACGTTTTCTCTATGTCAAATACTAGTTTTGGTGAATCTGTCTCAGAGGACCACGGCACCAAATCTTATAAAGGGCGGATCCCTTTATTTGGTTCCGTGAAATCCGTCTGTACAGTATGCAGTTTTTTTGGGCAACTTCAAAAATCATAACTAATTAACCGTAAGTCCGTACGAGTCGAGCCACCTATCATTTTAAAGGGAATTGAGTCTACTTTCACTTAAAAATACTTTCATGGCCTGAGTCTAATTTTAAATAAGTAAAATAGACCAAATACTACAGTATGTCTAAAATATTAAGTTTCGCTTTAACATAAAAACTCAAAATTTTGAATCAAGCAATTTAAGTTGGTATTCTTAGAACTTTGATACAACTTCTTTTGAAACTAATTAATTTGGTAATATGTTTAAAGGAAACTAATCAAGCTTGGTATACATCGTCATATTTAAACGCTAAATGACGAAAAGTGTTTTTCTTTATATGCTATGCTAAATGACCACTTGTTTATGTTGTTTGCATATATGTTGCTTGTATTTTCAAATTGTTGTTTACACTTGTTTGTTTGCATAATATAAGTGTCAATCTTGCCATGTTATTTATTCGCTAGTTTGACGATTTCTTGTTTATGCACAATAGGAATTTGCTAGATTTTGTGCACTAAGTTGGAAAATTGTTTTACCATCGCTTGTAGAATTAGATAACTTTCTTTGCATAGGTTATACTAAAATCTCGCATAACTTATGAAATGTCATAACTCAATTGTCAATGAGTACTAACTAAATTAAGTCAAGTACTTTGAAAAATGGAATTTTTAAGAGAGTGTTTGGTACAAGGACAAAAACAATGTTGTATGATGTCATTTATGTGTTCTTGCTTCGTAGGATGATAAACTAACTTAAAACATTGATGTATGCTAACTGGTTCATGCAGGGGGATAACACACGGGTGTTATCAAATTTTACCCATTTTCACTTATATGTGAAAATCGTTAGCCCTTGGTCAAAGTCTATGCTCCACTATGTTTGTATATGTGTTATTGACTTTTCCTAACTAGAAATGATTAATGTCACATGTTTTAAGCAAAAATTCAGGTTTCGGAAAACTCCCCGACACCTAAAAAATGGGTCTGTGAAGTTTTTCTGGTGTCCACGCATTTTATACCCCGGCACCAAACATTTGGTACCGTCTGTTCGGTGCATTTTGGTACCGCCATTCCTCGTACAGGCAAAGTGACCAGGCACCAATTTAAGGGTTCCTATTGTAAAGAAATGGTGTCGTGGATCCTATAGGTAAGTTGTTAAATTTAACTAAATCCCGCAATCTAATTTACCAAATTTCGTTTCTAGGATAGTTGTTAATGCATATCTTTCATACCTCACTCAATGGATTAACTTAGGATGTTTGACATGATCTTAGACAATTCCATCTCATTAGAAACTACCATCTTTGTATGGATTAACATCAAATCCGTAAATCCTTTGTTCCATAAATCGACACATTCAGGATGGTCATTTTCACACCTTCACTGTTACTTTTCCTCAAGCTTAGCATTTCTTAAAGCAAAGTCATAAGGACTAAATCCTCAACCTCAAACAAGCCACTTAAGAAAACCACTAGGATTAGCATTCGATCTTGTTGCTTCATAAACTTGAACTTCTCATCCTCAGACTCGTTACCTCTCAACATCTCCTCACCAAGCGTTCTTGCGGATGACTTAGATGACTTACCAAGACTAACAAATCTGGACTCATTATTTGCAAAAATATCATACACAAGTCTATCATATGACTATAGATATTGTTTTGTATCTACATGTATTGCCTCACTTGGTTAACATGAAAATAATGTGTCATCCTTCAAGACGATAAGTATTTACATAGAGTCATAACTCACACATATGTTAAAGACATACTATCAAGTCTTGTTATCCTTGAGTTCAATCTAAGCTTTATAAATCTCAACAAATTAGGATTGACAACTTAAGTATTTCATCCGAAATATTCAAGTATATGCGACTTACGATTGTAGTCATTAAAAGTCATATCCGAAAAATCAACACCTAAGTATTTTAACAAACACATGTTGAAACACTTATCCAAAACAAACAACCCACTGTGCCACTTATCCCTCTTTGACACCTACTATCCCTCTTCCATCTTTTGGCACCATTAAGCGTATTGCTCATGAACTTCCAAGAGCATCCTTTAAATCAAGCGTGCCCTTTCAAGGTGAACCTATACCTCAACCCCTAAGCTTCATAGACATAACCAAAACTTCAAGCACTTCACCCACTAGTTGTAGAAACCAATGAACCATAAGAATTAGTATCTGTACTTTTTGTGTTCAACATCTATGGACAAATAATCAACCTAAGTACTCCCATAGCACAACAAACCCCTACATCACCACATCCTTATTTAGACACACTAGAAGACCTACCACCTAGATCAACCAATCCACCATCCTTACCATCATTTGAATTCGTTGAGTGTATTGCTCAAAAAGCCCTTGTGTCCAACACTTGTACTGAATCAAATGCACGTTTGAATAAACTCAAACATCCTTTCCAACATATAAGGACTTAGATAATTCATTATGGCTAGAACCTCAACTATCAAATAAGCATGGTGCTCTTGGTAATTGTTGTCAATTTCCACTAGGTATAAGTAGTACTACCTTCACAAATTATCAAAGTATTAGTAATACTTTGTCGTTAAACTATTGCATAAATTTCGTTAAACCTCAAATCAACATTTTAACAACATATGTTAAAATGCAATCTCAAAGCCAACATCATACACCCCAAGCAACAATGACTCTTGAGGAGTATACATAAGAAACTCGAGTGAATTCATCTTGTCATCATCTAGTGAATATAATCTTGAGACCAAGTTTATTTAGATGGGACTATTCGATTCAAACACTTTGGCTTCATATCTTCATTTAGGAAAACATGATGTTTTGAAGAACAGTATGACTAAGATTCATGCTTAAGCTTTCATTTTGTTAAAAGGATATTGTATATCCTATGCATCACTCTTTTGACATAAATAGTTGTGTTACAAGAGATTTCATTACACCTCATTGGCTAAATGATCTTGAAACAAACATCTACAAGTTCTATGAACTAGCATATCCAATTCATCTTGTCATACTTGTTTTCATAAGCATGATAACTTTATCCCATGGGATAATCTCATTTGTTGAAAGATACTATTTGTATCTATTTTCTTTCAAGTGTACATCATAACCTAACCTTGCTCAAACCGAGTGCACAACCAAGGTTAAAACTACACATCTTTAGAGCATACACAAGATCTATTGAAATTGGTAACCTCACTTAGATTCTTGTTAAATAATATTCCAAAGAGTTCTCTTGAGAACGTTCTTAGTTTAACATATTCCATTATCTAGTCTTAGATGATCAATTCATATTTAAAGTACACACTTCAACTCAACATAAAAGATGTCATCCATTAGATCATACAATTAGTTGTGTAATTTGAACAACTTTAGATTCTAAACACAAGATTCAAACACATTGTTTATCAAACACACCATTGTTAAAATTCATGTGTATAACATGACGTCTTCATCACCTTAGTTATATTGCATATTAGTTAAGTCACATTAAGCCAAGTATTGGTAAACTATCATCTTTTATGCACTTTAATATGCAAAAGTAGGAGTTCCCATCTTTCTAACATGAGAATGACTACTGGAGAACCTATTGCACTAGAAACTCAATTTGACCTAACGGTTGAATTGCTTCCTGGAGAGAAGTTGGGTATGTGGAATCACCCGTAAAAATGGTCGTGTTTAGCCTTAATTGAGCACCGCTAGTAATAGTCTCATATTCATTCTCCAACTTGAAAAATCTGTATTCCTATACTTGCCTAAAGTAAGTGTTAAAACATTGATAGTTTGCCTCGCCTTAGGAATACTAATCAAACAAGTAGTATATATGACTTTTCTTTTAAAACCACTTGCATTGCACTTACATGTGTTGATTACATGTTCTTGTTTGATACGATAAGTTGATTTGACATTATCTTAGTGTTTGATAACTAGTCAAATGTGTAAACCTTAGTACGGTTTTATCTTCATAATGCTTGTATTCTTGTTTCATGCTACTAAACGTTTAAATCTAAACTTTATTTGCATGATACTTACTTTTGAATTATTTTTAGCATGATTAACATGTTACTTATGAACTCATAATATGGCATTCTTAATACGTGATAATTTTGATATGATATATTTGTGTTTGAAAGCTATTAGTTGGCATTCATCACATCGATGTGTAGTACGATCCAAATGATACATGCTCTTGTTTAAAATGATCAATTGTCTTGACATTTTTTTGGTGTTTGATACCTACTTGATTAATTGTCAAATGTGTAAACCCTAGAAAGTTTTTGTCTTTGTGATGCTTTATGCTACTTAATGTTAAGCGTAAACATGATTTGCATAAATCTTTCATCTTGTTTCTTTTGCTTCTTGTCACACTATTTGTTTGCTACGTGTGCACATATAATCTGTCAAAGTGCTTTTGGTATGACAATATTTTAGAAGCCTTTTTATCTTACAAATTAATCACATAGATTATTGTATATCCAAGTATGCTTAAGTGTCTAAGTCTAACGACAAAACAATCTCATAATGAAATGTCTTGAATTAAGTCGTATTCTTGCATAATATGATTGTTTTGATGCTATCTTGTGTGGTGATTTCTTGTCTACTAAGTGCAATGTGTTGTTTTTGCTTATATAATATGTTATCATTTGATTTCTATCATGTTAACATCTTTTGTCACTAACAAATTTGTTTTGTAGGTTGATAACAAATTATTTGTTATCTCACTTGGTTTTAACTTTTATATGCTCATTTTGCATAATCCCCTTTATTGCTACATAGATTAGTAATATGCTTTATGGGACCCCTACACTTGCATATAGTTTAAAAGCATATAGAATTAAGTTCTAGCAGGTTGACTTTGCATTTTTATCTTTCAACCGACCTCTTTCCAAATCTCATTTTAGCTTCCGCTTTTCAAAAATCACCTCCATCATTTTATAACAATACTCTAATCCTCTTCACTTCCTATTAGGAAACCACCCGCCTCATCATACGATCATCTCGTATTAATCGAGAAGAGGTACGTGACTTTAAGAATGAAGTTCATTGTATGCTAACCATCGCCCAAAAAAACATCACTAAAGCTCATCTCTTTCGTTAACTCGAATAACCTCCTAAACACTTTGTTGTCATTTCTTATTTGATACATTACACATTATGTTGGATGTCCACCAATTAAGGGGGAGAGAAATCCATTCACATAATTGTCTTTTGTCAAATTTATGTCTCTTAGACTCTAAAATACCAACACATAGGTAAACACCACTTAGCTAAAACCGGTTCACGAAACCACAACTAGTTCAACCTTTGCAACTTTTTATCACAAGTTTGCACCAATACCTCATCAAGTGAAAAACGCATCATGTGTATTTACAAAACGTCTTCATCTCCACATATATGATTTTCCTTAAACTAGCACCTTACAACTTCACTATCTAGAACACCATCATAGGATCTTATCCTTTTCTCGCTTATCATACATGTCCTTGTCAGTGCAAACGATATGTTAATCAAAACAACCATTTCCAACACATTGGTCCATCCAACTCTCACTCATATGATGTCATCCTCATATAGGTACTCATTATTATTATTAGTATTTTCCATATTGTCTTCACTTCTTTTCAAAGTGATAATCATCCATGTCGGTCAAAACCATGCTAATACTACCTTTCCCATTGTCACCTAGAATAGGTCATTTTATAATTCGTGTCAATCAATGAACGAATTTATCTTCATGTTATCACTTTTATATTTTTTATCTTCATTATAATATTCTTAGATAGAACGCATTATTGATTACTTTGGGTTGAAGCATATGAGAACTTGCTCAAAACAATAGGTTGTTAGCATCAATAAATCATTCAAATCATAACCCTTATGCATCATTGAAATGCAATGTCCATTCATATTTTTTCTTAGCTTTGGTCACTTGACATGACGAAAGGATTGCATGAGTCCATATTTTTGCTATACATATGAGTTTCTAACTCCTTAATAGCTTCCTACCTAATCACCACCACCTTCCATCACCACTTTCACTAATCATCACCACCATGGATTAGCGAAAACTTACTTTTGTAAATCTCGAGTCATCTACCATCACCACATGAATCCTACTAGTAAACCGACACCAACACTAGCACCACTTGGCACACCCTAAAGGAGACTTATCTTCTTTCTAGGAACTATTTTGTAGGCTTTTTATCATATTATATTCTCACTTTTCTTATGATTGTAATTAGAGACTACACTTCATGAGATCTTTGATTATATCATTTATCACATATATACATCTTATTTTTCTTTGTGAAAAGATGAAATATATTGCACTAATGTTTTTCATTGTAGGTTCATCATCATATACACTTGATTGTATATAATTTACTCATCTAAGGATGAAGTTTGCATCAATTATTTTTTATTTTAGGTGCTTCTTGACATCCTAACAAGAGGAATATCCTTAAGCACTCATATTGCATCATCTATACACTTGGTTGTATATGACATATTTGTCTAAAGACAAAGCTTCTATTATACTAATATTTATTTTGAAGGTTCATCTTGACGCTCTAGAGCAAGGGGAGCTTCGCCAAGAATTTATCAATGCATCTTATATACACTTTGTTGTATATCACTTACTCATCCAATGACGAATATAGTTTTGCACTAATATTTATTTTGTAGGTTTTAATCATACCGACGCCAAACAAGGGGAGAAACCGCTAAGGGGAGCATGCACGCATTTAGCATCATTCTCACTTTTCAACAAGCATTTGTGCTTCGATAAAAAGTGGAGAAAATAGGCTAACATTGCTATGCATTTCTCTTTTTCATATATTTCTCATAAATTTTGTTGCATAAAACTAACCTTGATGTAGGTTAAGCCTCTTTATTTGATCCATGGATCCGCTACCAAACAAGGAACGGATTGAAGTAGACGATTTAACTTCACTAGGATGATGCAAGTCATTGGGGAGAAATGAAGTTAAACTCAAGGACACTTTGTTTTCGCTAAAAGGGGAGAAGAGTAAACGGAGAAGGTAATGTAAAGGTAGTAAGGATACAAGTAACCTTTTACATTTTACTTTCTAGGAGAAGGTAATGTAAAGGTAGTAAGGATACAAGTAACCTTTTACATTTTACTTTCTATTACGTTTACATATCTTTGTCATCATCAAAAAAGAGGAGATTGTTAGTGCAAATATTATGATATTTAATCTATACAGTCTCGCTTGTTTTGATTGATGACAAACATGTAACTTGTAATACATAACGTAAAATGTACAAGTTACTTGTAATTACATTTGTCTCAACATACATTCAACACCTCTCGATGTCTCAAGTCCTTATATGTTACAACACAGGTTGCATATGTTTGTTATGTGGCATTATGATCAAACCCATTAACAAATCATATAGAATGTTTAAAATACGTTTAGAGTCACTAAGTATTTTAATAGGTTAACCATTCTATTTAGAACCTCATTTTACATTTTGCATTCACAAGTATTTCAAAAGGTAACTAGACCTTTTATTAACTAGTTACATAATACATTTTACAAGTTTACTTTGATAAACATTTTAATCTAAAAATGGAAATACATGTTACATCATGGCATGCATCATCTTTGAAATCCTTTGAAGATCTCTTGAATATATTGGTTAGATTGACACTCAATATATCAAATATGATCTTGGTAAGATATGGTAAAATCTTGAAAAGATTGGAAAAAAGATTTTTTAGATTTCTTGTCATGCACCCACGCACCAAAATGCATAAAGGGCGGAACCCTTTATTTGGTACCGCGGGTCCGTGGACGCCCCCGCCCCTTTTCCTAAAATAGAAGCCCATTGTTTTCTCATTTCTTCACTACATGAAAACACACCTTCTCCACCTTCTTGCATACATTTAGATCAATAATTAACAATGTAGTAACATACATTAAACACCCTAATGATCATGATCATAATGCTTCTAACATTCATCTTTGTTGTAAGCATACTCTACATTGATCAACCAAGGAAAGCTTGGAGATCTAGCCATTCCCACTCACCACAAGTGAAGATCTACACAACAAGTTTAGGAACTTGTGATCTTCATCATGAAGGCTTCCTATCAATGGAAGTTCATTTAGAAGTAGTCATTCATATCCATTAGACATTTGTGTCATGGATCATTAGTGTAAACATCATTGCATCATAACAACACTTTCACCAAACTAGATTAGATGGTTTATGTGTTTGTGCCATAAAACACAAGGTTTGTTATGTTGGGCCATAAAACATATTGGGAGTGGTTGTACCCTTGTAAAAGAACTCGACATCTAGCTTAGTGTCGGAAATATTGTATAGGCGACGTTAGGTTGGTTCTACTTCGAACTAGAACCCGGTATTTAGCTTTGTACCTAAAAAGTGTGTTTAACGATTGTAAGGTTTTCTCCACGAGAAGGAGCTTGTTGATTTAGTGAAGTAACTCGAAGTTGGGTACTGGGGAGTGGAGTAGGGCGAAAGGAGATCCGTGACCCAACCACTATAAATCATCGTGTTCGGTTTGCACTTTCCTTTCTTTATCTCTTTACTTTTATAGTTGCACTATACTATTGCTTGTGATGTGGTTTGATGTTAATGCTTGTGTGACAACATTGTTTACTATGCTTTACATTGGTCACAAACAATAATTGGAACTTTCATATTATAACAAGCTTCATGTTTATTTGATACTAAAGATCTAAAGTTTTTAAACGGTAACGTATTCAACCCCCCTTCTACGTTTCCACAGAAGGTTTTCAATCTACCAATAGCTTCGTCTAGAGTCATTGTATCTAGATCGGAGTATTGCTCTATGGATGCGACAATTTGAATGAATCTTTCAGGTACATAATTTAGCAATTTTCGCCTTGAGTTGATTCATCAAGTGTTGATCAGACTTGTCATCTTTGAAGTAATACTTGTCATTTGCGGTGAATGAATCGGTAAGTGTCATCTTTCTCCATTTGTAATATCTCAAATTCAGATTTGAGTATTTGTAGTTTACCTTTTGCACTTGATCCTCCAACATTTCTAGTCTTTAATGCATTCCAAACTTCTTTTCTTTGCAATTTGCCACTTGTAATACTTGATCTTGGTGGATTATTGGAATAGATATGCCAATGCAGTTTTGTCTCTTTTATCATTCACTTGAGTCTCAGTAGTAGGTTCTACCATTTCCCAAAGACCATTTGCTTGTAGTGTGATCTTTATTCTTATATACCATATGGTATAATTTGTCGAATTTAACACGGGACTTTGAAAGTGGTGTATGTTATCTAAACCTTTAATTTGACTACTTGTTTCACCCTTTCCATTTTAAATTTTTGATTATCTTGAATCTGATATAATACTCATATAAAACTTTTGAAACTTTAATAACTTTATAATTCTTTAAACTTAACAATGTAAATCTTAATATCTTTTAAACCTTTAAAAACTTTGTAAGAACTTAAAAACTTAAAAACTTTAATCTTTAAAACTTGTAAACCTTAAACTTTATATGATTCTTATCTTAAACATAATAAGAAAAAACTTAAAACTTGTTTTCTTATCATAAACCAAATAAGAAAAATCTTAAAACTTGTTTCTTATCATAAACCTAATAAGAGAACTTGAAACTTTCTTATCATAAACCAAATAAGAAAAAACCTTGAAATTTTAAAAAACTATTAAAACCTTTTCTTATCATAAACCAAATAAGAAAAAACTTTCAAACTTTAAAAAAAACTATTAAAACAACTACTCTTGTCATAAATCCAAAATAAAGAAAAACTTTGAAACTTAAAAGCAACTTTTAACAACTTTAATACACTTTATAAACTTAAATCTAATTAAAAATCAAAAATATTTAAAACTTAAAACTAAAAATAATGTAAAATTTCTAAATACCTATAATATATCAAAATTTAAATACTACTATACTATATCTTAAAAAAAGAAAGTGAAGGGTGTTTCTTGTAAACTTTGAAACCTGATGGGTTAATAACCCATAGCCCCTTTTTTTTCCTGGTGATACCTTAAAATGTTGGTACTCCTCTTTTTGGCTTCTTATCTACTGTGAGATAAAAAAGTCTCTTTCTTCTTTTCCCTCTCTGTTGATATGGCTTGGTTAAACTGCTCTTTGCCTTCTACGCTGGGAAAAGTTAAACCGCTCTTTTTTCCTTCTACGGTTGGTGTGTTCTTTGCGAACACTTGGAATCCCATAGAAGCATTAGGGTTTGTTGTTGGGGATTTTTTTAAACCGTGTATGGTTTGGGCTTTTAGAGATGAAATTTGTTAATACAAATAAGCCGTAAAAACATATTTATATTTTACGATCTTCTAATGTTTTGTCGATAACAAAAGTAAAATCATTTTAACGAAACAAATAAAATACACAAATGGTTTGAGCCAATAGTTTACTAACACACTTGCGGTTTCACATAAAACACTAAACAAGTAAAAGTGATTTTATGATTTAGTAATACATATGTACAACAACTAGTGTTTACATATTGGGTAAATATATACATAACTAGTATATATTATAATGGGTAATATAATGGGTAGAAGTTTAAGTATTTGACCCATTGACTAAATACATTGAATGTAGTTGGGTAAAACCCAAAGTCCATGACCCATACCCATGGGCATAACCCATAACCCATTGCATGACATCATGCATAAGTCATATATGGATATTATCCATGACCCATGGTTTCACTGACCTTGGACTAGATGCATTACATCTGTAGATACATTGTATCTAGTTGGATATCCATGGTCCAAAGTCTAGGACCCATGACCCAAAACCCATGGGCAAGAGGGAGATCCCACGGACTAGGATTACACGGGACGGATCCCTCAAGGGAGGATCCGTGGGATCTAATGGAACAGTAGCTAACTTCCTCAATAAATAGTGAGTCATTTCTTCATTGTAACTCACCCCTTTTCAAATATATTTTCTCTTTGAGTTGTAAACTCTCTAACCATAGATCCAAGTGATCTTTGTATATAGTTTGTTTTTTATTATGTGATTCTCTAGGTTCCTCTTAAAGGCGAGATCACCACCTTTTGAAGTCGAGCAAGCTCAAGTCCATGAGTTGCCATGCTTCATCATCATCAAGACTACTAAGGTTCTCTTGTTGATAGTTCTCTTCTTTCTCATTAGAAGTGTAGTGTCGAAGACATAAGTGAAAGATGTCTAAAGGGTCAAGACGAAGAAATTAGTGAAAGGTGTTAGAATGTCGTATTGTAAGCACTAGTGAAGGGTGCTTAGAAGTCAAGGCTAAAGGCATTAGTGAAGGGTGCTTAGGAGTCAAGTCTAAAGGCATTACTGAAGAGTGCCTAGAAGTCAAATCTAAAGGCATTAGTGAAGGGTGCCTAGAAGTCAAGTCAAAGGCATTAGTGAAGGTGCCTAAGGTGTACATTCGATATGGTGTGTTCGATGTACAAGATAGTTTTGTATTGGGTCAAAGGATATTGATATCCTTGTTGATGTGTATAAGAGGGTCTCCTTAGAGATAGGATTTGTATAGTGTTGGCTAGTAGTTCCTCCATTGTAATGGAACTCGGTATCTAGCCTAGTACGGATAAAGGGTGGCGTTGTGATAGGTTTGGTTCTACCTCATGGAAAGACCTGGTATCTATGTACTGGATAAAGATTACGCAACGTTGTGAACTTCTCCGCCATAAGGATTTGGTGTCGTGTATGTTTACGAACTCTCGAGTAGGTGACTCGGGGGTGGAGTAGGGCAAGGAAGGTGTCCTTGTAGCCGAACCACTATAAATACTCGCGTTGTGGTTTTGAGCTTCTTACTACTTATTCTTTCATTATATATTTATATATGCTTGTCCATCAACATCTAACACACATGTTTAAATAGATTGACATAGGTCGATCTAAATAGTTTAAAACCAAGTTTAATTCGGTAAAACTATTCAACCCCCCTTCTAGTTTTCCACAATTGGCATCCGAGCTTCGTTACCAAGTTTCTTAGAGTATGTTGTACTTTAAAAACTTGATACGATCCATGTTTATTTGAAAACTACAAAGAAGTCTTACAAAAACAAACACCATGTTTTTAAAACACTTTTGTAGGATGTTGATTAGATGACAATATTTTTTTCTTTCTTACTAAATTGCACTAACCTTCCTTGTCATATTTCTTAGTTAAAGCTCATACCTATCAAGCCATAGTAATTGCTTGGTAACAAGAATACCTTCCCTAAGAAGGTATCTTAAACACGAAGGAACCGGAGTTGTCTACTGACATTTGTTTGTCATGTAAAGACACTCTAAGTGCATTAGAGGTATGATTTACCACTTATCTCTAAATAACATTAGCTTAAATAATAAGTATGCTTACATAGGAATTTATAGTTATATTTTCACATTTTAATATATTACTCGTAGCTTTGTTAGGAAACTTTTCGTGCATACGTGTTACTCTTTTGTCTAAAGTCTAGGTTTATAAAATTTGTGTCTTATTTCACTTAATCCTAAAATCATATCTTTCTAATAATAAAAAAAATACAAATCTCAAAATTCCTCCTTCCCCATAAATATCCCCTCCGATCGTTCACTCCACCAAACCCTCATTTTTCAAATCTTCCACTTTCAAAAATTACCTCTCATTCAAAACTTCATCTCATCTCATCTCATCTCAAACCAAAACCAAGAAAGATCTTCATCATCATGGTTTACATCGCCTTCGTACTCGTTGTCTTGACACTCATCGCTCTCGTGTTCCCCATGATTAAGTTTTCTTATGGAGACATGTACTTCGTGTTGTTAATCTACATTGGTGTTATATACCCAATCTTTTGTATCGTTCTTAGCATTGAAATGAAATATTACTAATGTTCTAGTTTATCTGATTTATTTTTTATAAGGTGTTTGTCATTTCTTTTACTTTATATCTCTCGTATTTTTGGTCTTGAGATATGTTAGAAACCGATAATGCATGCTAAAAGTAAATGTTGGCTAATATACATATCTTGGTATAAAACTATAAGATGCAAAAATCTATGTTTTTATCAAAACCTTTTTTCTGTCACTACAGATCCATGGATCCCTGTAATTCTTCTAGCCGGATTCCTCATAGAAGGGAACCGTAAGAACCGTCATTCTGGAAGACAATCTCTCATGCAATATAAAACGCTTTCATCCTAAAGAAATACTCCACTAGATTGTTAAGTGAGTTAATTGTCATTGTTAATAAATATCTAGTAAAATGTTAATTGATCATCCTTTGTGCTTTAACGAGTCTCATCATTTTATTTTCACTTCCATAGGTCTCGTCATGTCTCATGAGTATGAGTTCAACTTTTCACTCACTTATGTTTACATTCCTAACATCTCTCTTGAGCCCAACACACCTGGAAATCATGTCCGTGGGTTCAATAATCTTGAAACTCGTCACTTCCATGAAGGACGTACTGTCGACACTCCTCTACAATACGAAGAAGGCATCAATACCTCTTTCCGAACCATAGGACTGGAATGTCTTCTCGGAATTAACGAGAAAATCTGTCCGAGGTTTGTATTGGAATTATTCCGTCAATTCAAACTCGTTCGTAACTAGGATCGATCTCTATCTCTTTGGTTTTGGATCAAAAACCAAAGTTTGTTTTAACCCTTGAGCAATTTGCTCACATTTTCCGAATTCCAAATCATGGACAATGTGCCTTCACTGAAAATTGGTCTCTTGATTCTCTCTTCAACTATCGTGAATAAAATAGTCCATATTGTTCACACATACCTTCCCCTCAAGACTTGGCTCGCATGTTATGCAAACCTCGACCCTATTACTCTTGATCTAAACATCATCTATACACGGGATATCCGAGAAGAGTACAAGCCACTTGCACTCATCCTGCGTGAAAATGTTTGGAGTCTTAGGGGAAATCGAGAAATCCTTCCCGCTTGTTGTGCTCACATAATGTATTATTTTCTAACACAACAACCATACAATCTCCCTTTCCTAGCAAGGCGAATTGTAAACCTTCAAGGCTCCAAGAACAAACTAATCCCTTATGGAATGTTCTTGCCACGCCTTTATCATCACATCATGTACTTCCACCCTCAATTTCAAAGTCCGTTGTATGTACTTGTGAATAAGATGATGGAACCTCTAAACACATCCCTCATGAAGACTTTCTTCATCCCTGAATCGGCAAATACTCATTAACCGTTTGATGATCCATCTAGCAAAAACGCTCAAGAAACTTAGTTTCTTTTCAAAATAGGTTCAAACCTTTGTACTCATGCTTTATCATTGTAATGTAATTTCTCTCATGAAATAAAACATTTAACATTTGATGTCTGAACTATACTATCGTTCAAACTTCTTAAACACTAGCTTTGAAAGATGATGCATTGTGCAACCCTTGCATACCTTTTGTAAAGGTACTGTTTTGCAGGTGACGGATCCCTCAGTTTGTGTTAGACGGATCCCTAGACTTAGGGAACCGTGGGATCCGGGCAAACAGAAATGCAGTTGCCGTCCTTATACTTCAAACCATGTCCTTAGACCACTTCACACTAGCTAAACATAGTGCCTCGGGATCAATTAAGTCTTTCTCAAGCTTAGTAAAGCTTCACACTCACTCGTAGCTCATTTAGGATCACACTCAAAGTGTTTTTTAATTTGTCTTATCACCAAAACTTATCATCCTTCCGCTATTATGCTCACACATCATCTCTCACATATCAATACATCTAGTTGTATAAATCCATCAATTTTAGCAAATTGATTTTAGTTACCCTTACCTCAAAATGGGTCAAATTCTAGTTTTTCCATTTCTTATAACTTTTAAGATATTTTACAAAATTATCTTAAGTTACTATCTGGTATTTAGGATTATTTAGTTCCACTTGACACTTCAAAATTTTCTAGTGTCATCCTTGGTCATTCATTGGTACTCATAAAAGTTCCATTTTTCTTCCCTAAAAGGTAATCATTAGCTACATCACTCATTTCCCTTGATCATTTAAGTACTCTTTCATTTAAGACACTTAGGAAGACTAAAACACTCAAGGAGATATAGGTTTTAGACTTCACAAACATCATTTTTCTCTTCTTTTAGCTGCTGAGAGCCGGATCCCTAGGATTAGCCTAGACGGATCCCTCATTGGAGGGAACCGTGGGATCTGGGTGACAGATTCATGCTGACTCTAGCTAAAACAATCATTTCACGCTCATCTTGCTAACTTGAACACTCCATCTCATCTTAATTAAGTCCCTAGATCAGTACAACTCTGAAGTTGACTCTTGTGCATGCTAATCATCACATTCCAAAGGATATTAGTAGCTTAAGTCTTGAATGCACTTGCCAAATCCTTTTCTTTATAAACCACTTTGTTAAGACTCCTAAAGTCATCATCTAAATCCTCATTCCAAGCACTTAGAAACTTTTGCAAACCTCTTTTAATCATCTCGTCATGAGGAAAGCTCCTAGTGGTAACTCATCCACCAAAGAACCACCCAAGAAAATTGCTCGTGTTGTACACGAAATTTCCTCAACCGAATCATCTCCCGTTAAATCCACTAATGGTAGGATCTCCCCTCCACCTATCGAACCAATCCCCAAAAGGATTGTTCCCACAAAACTACCAATGCCAAACACCACCATACCACCTAAACCAAACAACCCAATTTCCACTAAACCATCACCCTTGGTGCCTAGAGCCCTATCATTCACCACTCCACTCTCATCACCACACCTCCACAATCTAGAGGATTTACCTCCTAGGCCATCCCATCCTCCACCACCGCCAACATTCTCCTCTTTGGGAATAGTGGAACAAAATCATGGCGTTGAGTCAACACTAGCTCCGGTTCCTTTTCTCCATCACCATCAAATAATCCCTTTTGGATTATAAGAAATCATCAAAGTCAACCACCCGACCACATGGAAGTTGACACCTCTCTACCACCACCATCATTCTTAGTTGAGCGATCCTCGAATGCGCCTCGCCAATCCCTCCTTCTTTTGAGGCTCCTCAACCCTCTTCACTTGATCCTTCACATCAAGTCATTTCCGTTCTACCACCACCACTACCGAGCCATGACAAAGATTGTTATCATTGTCAACATGTTGAAAGTTTGATACATGAAGTACGAGAAGATCAACGTTTCATGTTTTATCACCTCCTCGAACGCTTCGACGAGATCAAACCTAAACAAACTTGAGCTAGAGGATTCAAGTGGTGTCCTAGTATCAAGCGTGACTTAGATAGTCTAGTAATCCAAAGTCATGTATTGTTCATATTCTTAGTTTTTAGAGTCATGTACATCATATCTCTAGTTTTATTAAATGAAATTACATGATATTTGCCATATATTTCTGAAGATATGCTTGTTGTTCTAATACATATCTCACTTTGATGTTAACATCATTTGCTACATCACCTTTTGCTGTATTTTGTTTACAGACAGACGGATCCCTACGTTTTGCCTAGACGGATCCCTCAATGAGGAACCGTGGGATCCGTGCAACAGAAAACTAGTTTTCTACTAACTTGAGTCTTATTTGCAGGAAATTATGCATTATATACTTGTTTCCTAACCTTTGTTTCGTAGATTTTCAATACACACATGAAGACTTTGATACCCTAAGCTAGGGGGAGTTTTGTGTCAAAGCGGTACATTGCAAAATCATTTTCAATACACTTTAGGAATACGTTACATGACGTCCCTTTGCAAAATTGCAATCAACAAGTGGAGCATTATCGTTACAAAGACAAAACCATTTGCAAACATAATTGCAATGCATTATCTTAGTAGTTTTTCTTACTTGACGCCCTCGCAAAGGGATGGACTCGTCAAGGGGGAGTTAAGACGAGAACTCTTCCCGTCACTTGCTCTCTATATTTTTTTCTTATTACATGTTTTTCTTAAAACAATGTGTTAGTTTCTTTTCAACGCACTTTTTGTTTCGACAAAAAGGGGGAGAAGAAAGTAAAAACAACAATTCAAACTTTTACGAATTTTAGTTTTTCCTTAAAATAACTTTATGTTTTGTTATCAACAAAAAGGGGGAGATTTTTAATACAAATAAGCCGTAAAAACATTTATTTATATTTTACGATCTTCTAATGTTTTGTCGATAACAAAAGTAAAATCATTTTAACGAAACAAATAAAATACGCAAATGGTTTGAGCCAGTAGTTTACTAACACACTTACGGTTTCACATAAAACACTAAACAAGTAAAAGTGATTTTATGATTTAGTAATACATATGTACAACAACTAGTATTTACATATTGGGTAAATATACATAACTAGTATATATTATAATTGGTAGAAGTTTAAGTATTTGACCCAGTGACTAAATACATTGAATGTAGTTGCGTAAACCCAAAGTCCATGACCCATACCCATGGAGCATAAACCATAACCCATTGCATGACATTATGCATAAGTCATATATGGATATTATCCATGACCCATGGTTTCAATCCATGACCCATGGACTAGATGCATTGCATCTTGTAGATACATTGTATCTAGTTGGATACCCATGGTCCAAAGTCTTACACCCGTATCCCGTCAAGGTATTATTAAATGGAAGTATTAAACTTTTTGTTAGAATGTATAAAAATGATTCTTAAATATTGTAGCTAGTAAGAAAGATTAAGAACTATTGTGGCCAAAATATAGAATCCTAGAATAGAGGGACTAATGTTGTCATTTTGCCTAAGTAGAATAAATATAAAAAGGAAAAAATTAGTCTCATTTGAGACTTATCCAGGTTTGAGGAGGTTACCTCAAGGTGAAGTAAGGGTTTGAGAAGAAGGAGTATCAAGATCATCCTCATTGAGTTAATTTAGGGCTATTGTGGTGATTATTAAGTTAAACCTTCAATTTCATATCCCTAATCAAGTAAGCAAATTCCCTAATCTTTGTAATTAGGGTCTTGAATTTTAGAAGTTTAAAGTAGTTATAGAAGATGCCCAATTCATTGAAATTACTAGTTATAGTCTTTAATTAAGTATAAATTTTGTTTAGGAAGCTTAAGGAAGTGGTGGCTCTACTTGGTAGAAGTCCTTAGAATAATTGAAGGTAAGTATAGTGGGTTAATGTTATATCATGTTGAAATATGAATAATTAATTATGTTATAGTCGTTGGAGCTTTTTATAGTTTAGCTTGGATCAATAGCTTTGTATGTCAAGTAGTGTAAATACCAATTATAAGGTATGTGCTTATGTTATAGATGCTCCATGAATTCTTATGTGTTGTTAAAGTTTTAATTTTATTTGACCCATTTACTTACTAAGCATTCGCTTATGTTATAGTTGATGACATTTTGTAGGTCCTAGCAAGGAGGATAAAGGTAAGACTCAAGTGTAGAATGGATTTTGATTGAGTTCCTAGTTGAGCTTGTCTTTTGGAACAAAAGTGTTAAAGTTGGAAGCCACGAAGAGTCAAGTCATGTTTTGGAATATTTTCAAGTGTCTTGGTCTTCTTTCCGTTAGTAGTTGTACTTATGTTTATGTTCTCTAAAATGTTAAGTCAATGTGTCAAGTTCTTGTATCTATGGGTCATGGAGTTAGAAATGATGTTTAGCGTAAAGTAAATTACTAGTTTTGAAGGTTAAAGTGTTGGGATTATTAGTGATAATTGCTTTTACATGAGTTACAAGTTGTTTACAAGTTTTGTGGTAATGTTCAAAGTGCTATATAGGTTTTGTTAGGTCTAAGTGCAGTAAATTTGCACAAAATGTGCAGTCGGGCTCTGATGGCGTCGTTTAGAACCTGCGCCGACAGGTTAAAAACTATCTGAGTCGTCAGAGTTTCAGACGGCGTCGCATTTCAAAGGGCGATGGCGTTACGTTTATAACCTGATGCCGTCGGGTTAAAAACCTTCTGAGCCGTCAAGTTATGTTAAGTCTCAGACGGCGTCGCAATTTAAAGAGCAATGGCGTTACGTTTATAACCTGATGCCGTCGGGTTAAAAACCTTCCAAATTTTCCTTCTTTTGTGGTCCATTCTAAGGGTTGTTTTGTAAAAACGTAATGTGAGTCGTGTCGTCCATGTCATTAATAAAAGTTTCAAAATTTTCGTTTTGGTGGCGTAACAACTTGGTATCAGAGCCTTGGTCTAAGAGATTTAGGATCTTTACCTTAGAATTTCCTAGACTTAGGCCGCGTAAATTGTGTTAGTAATAGTTATGCTACATGTACACTTCCTTGATGATTTTAAGAAGTACATATGTTACAGGTTTTTATAACTACGCTTGGCCACCGTGGTTATAAGAAGATGGCACATGTGTGTTACCTAAGATCGTTAAGGCCTTGTGCAGGTGGTGATTAGGGTGAGTTGTGAAAGAGTTATATGATTTTTATAAGTTATAGGTGATTACCTTAATCGAATGTTTGTTATATGTTACAGTAACGAAAATGAATACTCCCCATCAAGGAAGCCATAAAGGCTACCACCTCTAAACATGCGGATCTTGGCAAGTGACCCAACCAAGAATGATATGACCCCGGAAAATTCTTCTTCTTCTAGTTCGGAGGGTCCTACCTTAGAAGGATTTACTTACGAACAAGTAAAAGATTTAGACGTTTTAATAAGGAGAAGGATAGGAAAGGCACTAGAAAGATCCATGCCGTACGTTGTTAAAGAGACCACTCTAAATATTCAAGAGGTAATGCAAAGAGAGTTCACGAAACTTAGAAGAGAAGAAGGTCATGGTAGGGTTACTAGGAATGATAAATCATCTTACCGCGATTTCACGGTATGTGACGTACCTAAATTCACGGGAACCCTTGACCCCATAGCTTGTAATAGATGGCTCATCGCCGTTGAAGGTGCCTTTCGCACAAGTGGGTGTGAAGAGGCAAATAAGGTTATCTACGCCATCAATTTCCTTCGTGATAGTGCTAGAACTTGGTGGGAAGGGAAGGTGTGTGAGAAAGGGGAGGCTTGGTCGGATTTATGTTCGTAGAGAGAGTTTTAGGAATTATTTACTTCAGAGTATGCACCGGCGGAAGAGATTGATAAAATTCGGGAAGAATTTCAGACTCTAGTACAAACTAACGAAACGGTGAATGAGTTATGGAAGAAATTTAATGACATGGTTCCTTATTGTTCTGAATACCACAATAATGAAAAGCTCAAGGTAGATAGGTTCCAAAGGATGCTTAAAGATGAAATCCGTGAAGTAACCTCACCATTTAAGTGTAGTACCTTGGAAGATCTTCTAAGTCGGGATCGTGTGAGAGAATCGGATTTGATGAGAAAGAAGAGTAAAGAAGATAAGGATGTTAAGAGAAAGCAAGTGTTTGGAGATAGAGAAGGCAAAAATCCAAGGTTTGGTTTAGGTAGAAGGGCGGAGGGAATCAAGGCAAGAAACAATGTAAGAAGTGTCATAAACTTCATTATGGTAAGTGTAGACTCAATATGTCGGGATGTTACAAGTGCGGTTCTTTAAGTCACATGAGTAAAGAATGCCTGAAGCCAATGGTTATATGTTATGGGTGTAATCAAGTTGGGCACAAGTTGAATGAATGTCCAAGTCGAAAAATAAATGATGCTAAGATTGTGAAGACGGTCAAAGAAGAAAAAGTTCAAATTCCAAAACCTAAGGCGCGAGTTTACCACATGGGAGTGGAGGAAGCAAAGTCGGGACCTGATGTCATTACAGGTATACTTTTTGTTAATTCCATTCCCGCTCGAGTCCTCTATGACTCGGGAGCTAGTGTATCTTTTGTGTCCGAAGCAGTTAACATCTCTACTATCTAAACTCTCCAAACCCCTTGAAGTAGAAATAGCCGATAGTAAGGTGGTAGTTGTGACTAATGTGTTCTGTGGTATAGAGTTGGAATTAGATAATAGTATATTTAAGATCGACCTAATTCCTATAGTGCTTGGAGAATTTGATGTCATCATAGGCATGGATTGGCTTAGTAATCACAATGCTGCCATTTTATGTAATCAAAAGATGGTACGAGTTATGTATCCAAATGTTTGAGAAGTAGTAATATATGGAGATAAAAGAAAAGGAGAATTTAAGTTATGCTCAGTAATGAAGGCTAGGAGATACTTATCACGGGGTTGTTGTGCGTTTTTTGCTCATGTGGTAGATACGAGTATTAAAAAGGCAAGTATTGATAATGTTCCCATTGTTAATGAATTCGAGATGTTTTCGGAGTGGGTGTTCCACCCGAAAGACAAGTAGAATTTATCATTGACCTTATTCCGGGTGCCAAACCGATAGCCAAGACCCCTTACGTTTGCCCCCAGAAATGAAAGAATTGATGAGCCAACTAAGAATGTTAGATAAGGGTTTTATTAGTCAAGTAGTTCGCCATGGGGAGCACCGATTTTGTTTGTTAAGGACGGTAGCATGCGTATGTGCATTGACTACCGGGTTGAATAAATGACAATGAAGAATGTGTACCCTTTGCCAAGAATCAATGATCTTTTTGACCAACTTCAAGTCGCTAAATGGTTTTCCAAGATTGATCTACGTTCGGTTTATCATCAATTGAAGGTTCGAGAAGAGACATTCCTAAGACGGCTTTTAGGACACGATGGCATGATGTTATGCCTTGGACTTACGAATGCACCTGCAGTTTTTATGGACCTAATGAATCAGGTGTGTAGGCTAATGTTGGATAAGTATGTAATTGTATTTATTGACGATATTCTTGTTTACTCAAAGAATAAGGAAGAGCATGCGGTTCACTTACGAGAGATTCTTGAAACTTTAAGAAAAGAAAAGTTGTATGCAAAATTTGCGAATGTGAATTTTGGTTACAAGAAATTCAATTCCATGGTCATGTTGTTAATCCGGAAGGTATTAAGGTTGACCGTCAAAAATAGAAGCATGATGAATTGAGCTCAGAAATGGGAGATACGAAGTTTTCTAGGATTGGTAGGATATTATCGGAGATTTATTAAGACTTTTCTAAGATTGCATCCTCATTAACTAGACTTACCAAGAAGAATGTCCCTTTTGAGTGGGGAAGGGAACAAGATGATGCTTTTATTTTCTACTACGAAAAAGTTATGTAAAAGCACCGATTTTAGTATTACCGGAAGGAACAGAAGATATGGTTGTATATCGTGATGCATCATACTCCGGTCTTGGTTGTGTCCTTATGCAAAAAGGCAAGGTAATTTCCTATGCCTCAAGACAGTTAAAGAAGCATGAGAAAGATTACCCGACTCACAATTTGGAATTCGCAGCAGTGGTTCTTGCACTAAAATTATGGAGGCATTATCTCTACGGTGTGAAATTTGTGATTTACACCGATCATCGAAGTCTTCAGCATTTCCTCGACAAAAAGGATCCGAACATGAGGCAACGAAGATGGCTAGACTTATTAAAAGACTATAATTGTGAGATCGGCATCACCGGGAAAGGAAAATGTTGTAGCCGATGCATTAAGTCGAAAAGGTCAAGATGAAGTTACTAAAATCCATTCCTTGCAAATGATTATTACGACTGACTTTTTCGACAAGGTTAAGTTAGCCCAAAAGGAAGCCTTGAAAGAAGAAAATTGGTAAGGAGAGCGTATTACTTCCCATGTCCCTCATTTTGAAAAGAAGATCGCGGACTTAAAACACGGTATGGGAGAATTTATATACCTTTCCGTAGTGATGTTAAGATGTTACTCTTAGATGAAGCACATAAGTCGAAATATTCCATTCACCCGGGGGCTAACAAGATGTATCATGACTTGAGAAAAGATTATTGGTGGCGGGTATAAAAGAGATTGTGCGAAATATGTTGAAAAATGCCTAACTTGCTTGAAGGTTAAATCCGAGCACCAAAAACCATATGGTAAAGTACAGCCGTTGGAAGTACCGATTTAGAAATAGGAAAAGATTACAATGGACTTCGTTACAAAGTTTCCAAGAATGACCAAAAAGCACTGCGATTTGGGTAATAGTAGACCGTCGACGAAAGTGCACATTTCATTCCCATTCGGGAAGATATGCCCGTTCACAAGTTAGCCAAGATATATGTGAAGGAAATAATTGCACGCCATGGGGTACCCATTTCTATAATCTCCGATAGAGATGGAAGGTTCACTTCAGCATTTTGGCGAAGCTTCCAAAAATAATTAGGTACAAGATTACACAGAGTACGGCTTTCACCGCAAACGGATGGGCAAAGTGAGAGAACGATTCAAACACTAGAAGACATGTTAAGGGCGTGCGTAATTGACTTTGGGGGAAATTTGGACGATCATTTACCTTTAGTCGAATTTGCTTATAATAATAGTTACCATGCTAGCATTGAAATGTCACCTTATGAGATGCTTTATGGTAGGAAATGTAGAACTCCGGTGTGTTGGGATGAAGTAGGGAAAAGAGAGTTAGCTAGTATGGATATAATACTAGCAACAACTGAGAAAATTGAGACGATTAGAGAAAGACTTAAAGCGGCCCAAGATAGGTGGTGTTAGGGTGGAAATTCCATAAGTAAAGTGTCGGTCACCCCAAATATTATCTAGCATAAGTTAGCTCGTAGACATATCGTTATTAAGTAGTTTATTAGTTTGTTTGTAGCGTAGTTTAGTTTAGAGCAACACCGTGGAGGAAGGACGGGTGTTTACCCATTGTATGCCGATCCACAGGCGATAGGAGGTCGTGTATTGTGTAACTATAAATACCCCTTCCATCCATGGAAGGGGTGGATCTTTTCTTAATCTAACCTTACAACTTTTGTGAACCAAGTCTCTACCAAGAAATCTCCCTCTCTCTACTTTCTCTCACTAATGGCAAACATGTATTTTGATCATCCAAGACCACCCGAATCATCAAACACAATAATATATTGATCCTACAAATGGTACCAGAGCCAAGGTTATTGTGTTTTGTTGATTTGTGTGGTTTTCGTATTATGTTTTGAAGCTGTTTTTACATGTTTTTCGGACCTGAAATATTTTTCTTATTCATTGTGTTAACAGTTTCTTGATATTGTTTCAAATGGTCATAATATGTCCTTTTCTTACTCAGTGGTCATAATATGTCCTTTTCTTACTCAGTGTTTTTCTGCCGGTTTTATCTCATAAATATGTCCAAAAACGATGTCCAAACTGTTTTACATCTGCCAATCACAAATATTGGTCACATAATATGCTATACATCCGTTTCAGTGTTAGTCATCTGGTCATTTACGAGGTCAAAATGGGTCGAAAATAATGAGTCTTTATGCTGGTTTTTTTTTTTGGGTTTTTCTGGTAAGTCTCATATGGTCAAGACAGAAGCTGTTTTTTTTCAGTCATTCTTCATAGCAAGTTGTTAAAAGAAAAAGTAGCGACTTGACAAAATCTTACAGCGACTTGTTGTTTAACAGGTTAGCAACTTATGTTTTAAAATGATATAGCGACTTATATTTATAAGTTAGCGATTTGAGACTAGCGATTTGTGTCTGTGTTAGCGACTTGCTTTGGAAAAAAATTATTAGCGACTAGCTTTGAAAATACTGTTAGCGACTTGCTTTGGAAAAACATGGTTAGAGACTTGCTTTGAAAAATGGTTAGCGACTTGTTTCTATTTTTATAGTTTCTTGACATGGACAGAAGGTAGAAAAGTTTGTTAACCCTCAACCACAATATCAAATAAACCACAAATAACTCAAACTCTCAATGACCTCATGACTAAACCATCATCAAACTCGTGCAAAAACATGACTCGAATGAAAATTAAAACCATACATCAAGAAACAACTCATTGTTTAAACCTACATCAAACTCACATCATTCCAATCAACTGTCCACAAACAAAAACCCATCTCCTTTCCACCTTAAATACATACACCACAATAACAAAAAAAAAAGGGATCTCAGTTCATAGACTTGTTCAAATCTTTCAAAGACTTTCAAGTTATTCTAACCATCATCGATCAAATGTATTTGATGACTCAAGCTTCAATTGCTATTGAACTTAAGAATAAGAGCTATAACAATTTTAATTATCTCTTTTCTTGGGTTCGTTATAAAACAACAAAACAAATAATCAAACCTACCCGAGACCCACAATCAGATCTTGAAGAACTCCTCTTGATTCGGCCTGTATTGAAAACGTTCACATCTTGGTTCGGTTATTTGTTGGTGGATGCTTTGATTCTTATGATGTTTATTGTGATGAGATGAGATTTAATTCCAGATCTGTTTTTGTTAATTAAAACTTTTAGTGAGTGATAAAGGTGGATGGTAGGCATTTTTTTTAGATGTGAGTTTAGGGTAAGGTGCTAATCGGATTAGATACTCATCATTTTCTAAAGAGCATAAATGAATTACTGAAGAGTGTTTTTTGATAAGAGGAAAAGAGAGAGGCGACATTTGCAGGAGTGAAATAAGGATTTAGGTTTAGTGTGTGTAATTGTTGTGTTAAATACTCCTATTAATTAGGGCATGACTTCTTTTGGGCCTTATTATCTTCCCTTGGGCCCTAGTTGTTATTAACTGATTTTGGACTTAATGCAAATATGTGGGCCGAGTGATTACCAGTGATGAAGTGTTGGCGGCTGGGTGGATATATCTAGCTGCGAGTTTGATTTTTTTTAGTATTGGATGTTCGAATTTGCGCTGATCACATGGTCCCAAGCTGGTGTTATTCGAATATTGTATTTGGATTGTTAAGGTTGGAACTTTTTGTGTGTGTGGTGAGTTAGTGGGTTGTCATGTGGATCCGAAATTTTTTTTGGGCGGAGCCTTACTCTATTGATGGATCGGATTATTTTGGACTTGGATGATTATATGATATTATGTGTCATTATAGAGTCGGAAGGGCTTTTCAATACATTTGGACTTTATGCGTTGCGTGATAATATGAGAGTTGTGAAGTACGAGATGTACATTAATCATTCGATGTGATAATGAGAATTGTCAAATATGAAGTTTCTTGCGATTTAATGATGAGATTTATGGTTGACGATGAGACTTATTGTGCTATGAGGTTTGATACTTTGGTGTATACATTTTCACGTAGAATATTATGTCACGGCCTGAAGTGTTTTTTGAAAATGTTGACTACGAGGCTGTTTGTACGGTATTTCTTATTTGGATTTGGTAGGTTTTTTCGGTAGCGTTTACTAATCTTCTTTCTTTCTACCCTTCCACGAAGATGACTTGTTTGGGCATTTACAGAGGGTGATAAAGACTTGGCTATTTAGTTACGCTTGTGATTCTTTCTCGCTTAACCCAAACGTAACTATCACTTCGGTGTCTCACTCAGTTGAGAATGTCAAGAGGTTTTGTACATTGGGTACACCGTCTCTGTCTTCACAAGGATCAGTACAAGTTTAAGTAACAAATCTGGGGAATTTCACTTCATGATCAAGTTTGGCATATCGGGTTTACATCACCATGTTGTCACTGCAATAGCTGACAGAATGCGTGAATGATGTGTTTACCAAAGTGTTTATTGGATGGTTGATAAGTTTGTTAATGTTGGATATTGAACCGTTGATGAACCGCTGCATGTTCCCCTAAAACAGATATTCACCTGAACCAAAGTTGTCATAACATATTCAAACTGATATTGTTTACGGTTTTGTCTTGATTTTGTAAAATCCCGCGAAAGAATCTATTTCTCGGTTTAAATCATAGACTTGTAAAATCCCGTGAAAAATGGAAACATCCTGGTAATTATAAAGTGCGTTTCCGGATCTATCTTACGGTTTATTCTTGGTTTTGTAAAATCCCGCGAAAGAAACTATTTCTCGGTTTAAACCATAGAGTTGTAAAATCCTGTAATGATGGAACCATCCTGGAGGAAGGAAAGCGTATTTCGGGATCTTCTGATATTGGTGCTACGGTTTCTGCTTCGAAGAAGGGATAAAAGAGTGTACTTCATAAATTGGATGTGTGTTTGGATATTCGTCATGGCAGTTTGGTTATTACTTGGTTATACGGGGTTATGTGCTTATACCATGGTCGGGATGAAACCATTATCATAGTTCACTTAAAACGTAAATGGAGGCTAGATTTGTGCTTTTAACAATATGTGACAACGGAGTTAATTCACTATTATTTATTTGAGGTTGAAGTGAAATAACATGGGCAAGTGTACTTAGTATCTGAAGGTATCGGGGATGGATGGATGAAGATTCTTCAAGATCCTTGTTCGAGCTTATTATCAAAATGAAGACTTGGAAATCTAGTTATTGTTGGGTGTCTTTTACCTTTTATTTTTTACCACTTGGGTGGGCTCATACCACCACAAAATAACTATCACTTTAAGGAGTTACGTTGTAGTGCTCAGTGTCACATTCAATTGTGGATTTATCAAGAGGTGATGTCGTCTATTACTTGATGGTTGGTTGGATGAAGAGTATAGAGTACTTAGAGAGTACTTAGAGATGATAATGGAAATCGGCACCGCTCTTTGTTACATATGTGCAAGTATAAGTCACGAGTTCGAGGTAGTTTACTTCAGGGTCAAATTCATCATATTGGGTTTTCTCCATCAGCTGTCACTACAAAGAGCCTACTGAATGATAATGGGGTTGATTACAAGTTTTCCAAGAGTAGATGAAAAGAGAGAGATTATGACGTCTGTTCATCGATTCGGGCCTCGTACTTCATCTTTATGACGTATGAACACATCAGTTCATGCCTCGTCCCTAATGAAAAAAAAAGTGTACGTTTCAGTGCGCTTTATCTTCTGAAGAAGAGAAATCTTCTAATGATGTTTGAACACAACAGTTCAAGCCTCGTACCTCAAAGAACAAATTATGCGCTTGGGTTTATCAAGAAGAGTCTTCTCATTTATGACCATTCTCATCAACATGCTTCATACTTTTTCCATGTGCTTCAGTCATCAAGTGAACCGGGCTACCACTGATTGTTTTCTCATTCCACTTGCTCGATTATAATGAAGATGGCGACATCATGTGTTGATTTTGCGGGAGAGAAGTGTGAATAGAACATTCGGATGATTTTCACTTATTTAATCAAGAATGGCAACTCCGTATGCAATTCTTGAGGGGAAGAAAGTGTGAAATTACTGCATGGTTGATTGATATTTGAGAATATATGGTCAAACGGCTCCAAACTCATGTAAGAACCGATCTTCTTCTTATTGGGTCATCTTCACATGGAGTTGTTCTTCTAAGAGCCGTTGGTTGACATCTTCACTCGGATTGATGAGTTTATCGACAAAGTGCTTCCGGTTAATGCTTCACGTATACATCAACATGATGATTCCAAACAATCTCTCTGTTCTCGTAGCAACAGAAAAATACTAACCAAAAGTACATGAATGGTTGTCACAAATAGCAAGTAGGAATACTAAATGATAATCACAGCCCACAAAAGAACTGAACGAGGTATAACATGCAATGTTTTGAAACCCGGGTCGACCCGGCCGAGTTAACCGGTTGGACCGGTTCCAGGAAAAAAAAGGGTCAAAATAACCCGGGTTTCTAAAACCGGGTTAACCGGTTAGAGCCGCCGGGTTTTGAGTGACCCGGGTCAACCCGGTTCTCGAAACCCGACCAGTTTTGGGTTTTTTCAAATTTTTTTATAAAAACCGGGTTGACCTGGATTGACCCGGTGGTTGAACCGGTTGACCCGAGTTGACCCGGCGGTCGAACCGGTTGACCCGGTTTTTTTATTTTTATATTTTTTAATGAAAAACCGGGTTGATCCGGCGGTCGAACCGGTTGACCCGGTGACCGGTGACTCGACCGGGTCGATTATAAACCCGGGTTTCAAAACATTGATAACATGTTAAACAGATGCGTCAAATAATTACATACCAGCATGGCAAACGGGTGAATCAATTAGTCACGTAATAGCATGGCAAACAGAAAATGGTTCATAAAACTTCATAATGATTCCATAAACAAGCATACATCACCTATATAAATCCAATAACATATAAGGATCATTACATATTCATAACCATAATCATTTAACAACACAATTTCATTCACCTAAAATCATAAATCAATAAACTAATACTATTCGTAGAATATGACACATACACTACACGAAATCCTTATTCCAAACACTCCATACACGACCCAAGCCCACACGCAACCGAACCAAACACACCCTTAACTCACCCAAGTCGATCCAACAGCCCCCAATCTCAATTTTTCTGAAACCAAACAGTCCCTATAAGAAGCTTTAATCCTTTTCCTTTAAAAACCCTAGCCTTTTACCTAAATTGACCCATTTAAAATCTTAGGGTTTCCAATCTTGATTAGGTTCATTAATGATTCACGAATCATATATCCTAACATGTTAATTATCATATTTAATGTGACATAATTTCGATTATAGCATGTACGTTGGTCGATTCAAGAAATCATGAATACATTCGAAAGGAAAACAATCAAAGAGAAAATTAAACAAGGTCGAAGAGTTACCTTTGTAGCGTGATTACAAGAAAGAAAACATGAACAAAAGATTGAGTATGGGTCGAATAGACCACCACCGAACAACACCAAACACCCTCGAGCCAAAAGGATAAACCCACGTACGATCACGAGCTCACCAAGGCCACGAACGAATCTCCTGTTTGCCCTCCTTCAATCGACAGCAATGGGAGAAAAAGTACAGTCATGCCTTTTGTTTGCTAGGTTTTAGGGTTTTTGAAATTTTGGTTTTGTGAAATTTGGTTGTGATATTCGGTTTTAATAAACCGAGTGGGGGAGGGGGAGATGGAAACACCAAAATTTAAGGGATTTGATGGAAGACTTTCCAATGATACGCCAATCATGAACCTGGACATGAACCCATAGTTTTAAAAATCGCGCCTAAGGCGCGCCTAGGCTCTAAATCCCACGAGGCTCTATCCTTTGGGATTTTTTTAGATCGAGGCTCACGACATGCATGAATCCCACAAAATCGCCTTGGAGATTTTTGCGCCTTTGAGTTTTTGCGAGATGTAACGGGTTTTGGGCCCTTTTCCAAATATTAAGATAAGATAAATAGGGCTTATAAGTTATATACATGGGCCTTTTAAGTCATAGGGTGAGTATTTGTATGATTTGTAAATTTGAATTGATTTATGTTTATTTTATTGATTGAATTTTTCTTTAAGAAGTTACTTTGTTTCATTAAGTATTTTCTTTATGACATATTAGCATAACATCTGTGTAAGAATTACAATGAATCAATTTATGATATTGAAGGTGTTCTAACAACATTTTTGGGTGAGTTTATGTGTAGGAAAAAATTATTCTAGTGTAAGTATTATTTTCGTATTACTTTTATTTGTTAGTTAATAGATTTAAATATTTAAGTTATAGTCATGATGCAATATTTTAATTTATCAATGATAATTATAAAGGATTTGTGTAACGAGTGCTCTCGGACACTAGTTAAATGTTATAAACTTAAATTCTAACTTTCTTTTTAAGAATAAAAAACTACTACATCCGCCACCGCTATTTTTGAATGTTCGAAATTAATTGTCCACTTTGCATTTCAATCAATGAGAAGAGGTTTTATTGG
>OU343222.1:320889798-321012581 GCA_910596185.1 Chrysanthemum makinoi | reverse complement strand
AAGGTTCCCACACACACACACTCTTGGTTTACATCGTACGGAAATTAAACTAATGACCTATGTCTCTTTATATAATAGAGACATCTAGTGTTTACAAGAAGAATCATAATACAATTAGGAAACTAAATATTCTTTTAAGCATATCTTCTAGAATCTTTCAAATCCTCCATCTTTTTGTAGTTTCCCTTCTTGTCACTTTAAGTCCTTCATGTTTCATTCTTCTTGTTTTGTATCATCAAATCTATAATAGACCCAACAAGATATTTGTAAGGCCTTACCCAAGATATACTGGAAACGTTCAGATGATTTGGTAATCATGTTCAATCAGAATTAACAAGAAACAGAATATTAACTTATTGAATGACTAGATCCATATCCATAGTTAATGAAGTATTAGAAGCAAAAGGATAAGTATTAATGATGAATCATTCAAATGGTTTTTCCAGGGAAACCACACTCGATTTAAGTGAGAGCTGGTAGTTTATGGTTATAAATTAATACGTGTATGTCCAGATTCGAACTCGAGACTTCGGGATTGCACACAATACGTAATGAGAATCATTATAGAAGTAATTAATATATTAAATGTAATATTTAATTATTTATTCACGAATAAAACACTTAACAGTAGTTAGTATTTAACGGGGTTTTTGATACCAGCGTTAGATATTAATACATAACAAATAAAAGGAAACAAGTGAAGAATGATCTAGAAACCCTAAGGGTTGTTTGATCGATCGGGTTATGGGCATCAAAGGAGGTGGGGAACTTTCCTTTTTTCCTTAAACTTGATCACCAACTTATTAAGTCTATAAATACAAAGGCCTATGAATGAATTCATTAGTTCTTAGTATCCCTAAATCTTCCTTGGTGTTTCCTTTGTGGTGTTTGTTCGAAGACCAAAAACCTAAACACATTGAGGTTGTCGATTTGCTTATTACACACACACACGTGTGTTTTTGTTCGTGATCTAGAAGCTAGCTTTTCGTAGTGATTCAATTGTAATATGTGTGTACAAGAACGAAGGGCTAATACAATTTTGTTGGTGACTTGGGTGGTTCGACTGGGTATATAGTCGACTAGTACGCAACCATATTTGGTTTGTGTTTGGGGAAAATAATACCCGGGTTTATTAATCGTGTTCTAGTTACCGTTACGTTTGAATTTATCAAAAGATACGTACTTTCTAATTCGGTTAATTAAGTTTACTAGTATTATGATTCTTTATCGCTTCCGGTATTTGCTTTGATGATGGTTATGTTTATATATGCTTATATGATTCATAAAACCCAACAATGAATAGTGGGAATTGGCGTTGGAGATGATTCTAACCCGCAAATAGCTTTGTTACCGTTAGATCTTGAGATACATGCAAAGTGGAACTACACCGCAGCGTGGGAGTATGCTCTGATCATGACAGGGAAGCCTTATGGTTATCATAACATGATTTTTATAGCTGGATTGACACCATTGGTGAAAATTATCCACCACCCATTGAAGCTCACTTGGTAATTTATGTCATGTCTATGTGGGCTAGAGTGCAGCCAGCATACGCTGCCAACATGTGGAATGAAGCCCTCAATATGCGTCTTGGGACCGAGGGGTTGGACTTGTACGGAATTTTGGACGAGACGGAAAAGCGAGGCATATCATTTGATGAATTGCTCACAATTCCTGAGAACGATGAATGGGTTTATAGTGATGGCAAGTCTACAACTTGTGTCGCTTTCATTCTGCAAATACATAAAGCAACAGGTGTTTTCGGCCATATTGCTGATTCTATTCAAGTAACCGAGTTCACTATTCGTGATGCTTATATGCTCAAAATCTTTGAGAATAACCAGACACGACTACCAAAATGGTGCAACAATGGTGACGATAAACTTTCATTCTGTCAAATCCTTGGTAAGTATCATATGGAACTACCTCTATACAACACCTTAGAGCCGTATTCCAACATGAATGACTACTGCCCTTCTCTTCCTCCAACTTATGAGAGGCCTATGCATTGCTAATATTCTAAAGTAGTAAGTTTTTTCTTTTCACATATATTGTATCTGTCTAAACTTTTGTGGTTTTAAAATAACATATAAACTCATATTAGTCATTATTTATGAGCCCTCAGGGTCACATACATATAACACGAGACTCCTAAATTATATATGTGTATATATGTGTATTTATTGTATATTTATGTATATAACGAATTATCGATTAAATAGTAAAATGAATTATTTAATTATTTATTGATCTTAATTAAGAATATAAATATAAACATTTTAATATATTGGGTTGGAGAAAACTCCGTTGAATCCCCTTAGGGTCGAGGCGTCGGCCGAATACCATTAAGGGTATTAGGCTTGGTAATGTGATTTGTTTCCTTATTGGATAATGATTTGTTTAGTAGAAGTATAAATCATAAGTTAATGATTTAATAAGTTTTATAAAACCATAAAAATATCTCCCTCCCCTCTCTTGTGTTCGATCGGCCAAACCACCAAAACACCCCATTCAAGAGTTTTTATCTTGCGATGTTGATCACGTACTTAATTGTGTGACAAAGATAATTCAAGCGTATCAGATATAGGACGTTGTTTGAGTGTTAGTGTAGATACCGACTAGACTGTTCTACTTTTGATCACAAGTTTATATCTTACCTGTTCTTGAGCTTGGATCGGTCTATAGATTATCAAGTATCTACTGTTCATGTTTGCTGGTTTGCATAAGGTATGTAATTTACTATATTGTTCATGATTAATTAAAAGCTGTTGTACATGGATCTCATGGGATAAAAACCTTTTGTGTAAATAAGTAATTTTAATAAGACTTATGTTGTGCATGTTTTATCTGATAATATTGCTTTGTTTGAGGGTAAAATTAATTTTTAAAATTACTACCTGTTACACCTTTTTTCACTTTTCTTCAAATCTGACTTCAGTTCCTCCATCTTAATCCCCATATTAGTCTTGCAAGTGGAAATTTCAACTTCAAGGACAGCTAAATCTTCTCTGCTTCTCGTTTCTATTTCAAGTTCTTCTCTTTCATTAGGATTAAGTAGCAAGTACATTTCATGCAAATTAAATGCGATCAATATCAATCATTATCCAACTCTGGATCAGACAAATGCCATCATTTACAACTCTCCATTCCATTTTTCTGGAACAAAAAAGTATGTATTAAATAAGGTTAATTAGGGTATCAAAATATAAAGAACAATTAACTTACATATTTGTTAGGACAAACTAGAAATCTTATTGCAGGGATTCTAGGGTCCAAGAAATAAGAGTCATGAGTGGAAGTTCACATTTACATTTGGTTGGAATCGTTTGATAACGATTTAACTCATATGAAGACGTTTTTTATAGGATGAAGAAGATGAGATACGGGTTTAGAAGGATTGAGACCGGAGGAAATGATAAATTAATAACATTTGAATAAAATATGAGATATATTTGTAGATTTTTTGGATAAAATATAGATTTGTAGATTTTTTGAGAGAAAATGTAATTTTTACAAATTATTCCATCTATTTTAAAGACACTGCAACACAACCGGTTCTTTTGAATTAATTTTTACAGCTCATCCCCCATACTGTCACAACGGAGAGGAAGCCTGCGGGTCTGGTAATCCTTCATGAAAAAACCATAAGCATCAAATTCAACAAAAACATCATTATTATGGGTAAATTTATGAACAAAAATTAAATTTTTAACTATGTGAGGTGTGACAAGAATATGGTTAAGATGAAGAAGTTTGTGAGATGTATGCAAAAATCTATGTCATGTATGAGTGAAAGGGATAGAGTGACCATTGCCAACAAATGTAAATAGATAAATGCTCGAATTACTAAAAGAAGTGAGCCACGTGTGTTGTTAGCCAAATGAGAAGTTGCTCCAGGGGTATCCATTTTCCAAGATAGATCTTAGAGTGTTATAGTCTGAATCGCCTACGGGAGCATGGTTGCTTGAGATTGAAAGGCATTTGGCATGTACGTATAACCTCCTAAACATAGTAACTTAGTATGCACTTCTTTGGTTGGATGGTAGGGCATGTGACCCGGCAAGAGGAAAGATAGGCTGTTGGGCCTGTAAATGGGCTGGATGAGCAAAAACTTAGGCTGGTTATGGTGTGGCAGTGGAAGCAAAATCGGCATGTTAAGGATGGGCCGGTTGGAGCTGTAAAACTGGGCAATGCTGGTCTAGTCAAAATTGTTGGGCCGGCGGCGAGGAGCCCAATCCCGCTTGAAAATAAATATAACCCGTATTGGGTTGTGTTGGATAACTTGGGCCAGTAGTAGGCAAACTAATAACCATTTACGTGTTGGGTCGTGGAAGGCACAGTGGACTTGGATGAATTATTAGTACCTTGAATTGCCGTATTAGCAAAAGGAGAAGTCTTACTGTTGGTCCCATTAATCATGGATGAAGCCAAATATGTTTTATCATTTGAACTGGTGTATTGAGGATGAGGCCGAGCATCGTGAATACCTTGAACAAACTTACAACGGGCCCCATAAGTGCATGTGCCACAATGAAAGTTTTAACATTGATCGACAACCGAGGTACTCATGGTATAAGTTCGATCAGTAGTTGCGTTTGTGGCCACGAGAACAGTTAACGATGAAGATGTGGCATGAAAAGATGAACGAGCATTCGTTATGGAAAGAAAGTCACTTTCTTCCCGAAGACGGTATCAAAAGTAGGAAGCTTTTCCCTATTGCGAATGATACATGCTATTTCGAGAAACTTATAATGGAGATCATTGATACCAGATGTGATTAGACTTGAGTTACTTACCGTGGAACCAAGATTAGCAAGGCGATCGGCTTTTTGATTTGATTTCTTGAATGTAATCACTGACGGGTAGATTACCAATAGCCATGTTCATGTTGTGAACCTCATTATCAAGTTGAATTATCCGTGCATCTTTGTTATCAAGGAATATATCTTGGAGACGTTTCCAAACTCCATATTGTTAGAAAATTTAGTACACTAGTGGGATTAGTTCACACCTGGTAATGGGTCAGGAAGTACGGAGTGTACACCCATAAGGTCCCTGAACACCCTGACTCTATAGTGGTAAGATTCAAAATGTAGTATGCTAGACAAAGTTAATACTGCTAGTATAATGTTAGTACTGCTATGCGAGTTAATACTGCTAGTGCTATATTAGTACTGCTAGGCAGTTAATGCTGCTACTATGCTAGGCTATGTTAGCGTAGGCACTGTTACTACTACTGTGCTGCTGGAATCAACTTGTAACATGCTTTGGCCTATTCAAGTGGCAGTTACAACTGCTTAATGATCACATTTAATTGGTCATGTAACAACTATTAGCTATAATGGGGATAATTATGAGGCGATTAATGGGCTGATTAATCCTCATAATTCCATTTGACTAGCTAAGAGTAATTTCCTATAAATAGGAAATCTGATTATGCATGAGAAAAGACAGAAAACATAAACACTTGGATGCGCAAGGGTTATTGATTTGTGCCTAAATCATTAACATATATTTGGTCTTATCCCAAGTAGATATTCGTGATACCCAGGCATTAGGGTCGAATAGTTTACTTTGGAAAGTGATAACATGATTCCAAGTGATATCCGATAACTTGTATTGGTATTTGGTTTGCTATTGATTATCTTCACCCTGTTCTCGGCTATTTACCCCCAACATTTAAAGTAAACTATTTTGTGATAATCAATAGCTGATGCTGCTATGAAACACATGGCTTCAAACTTTACCAAGCTTGAAAAGTTTGAGGGGTGGACTTCAGAAGATGGCAAAAGAAGATGCACTTTCTTCTTTTCAAGCATGAGTGTGGTCTATGTTCTGACCACACCTATTTCAGATGATGGAGATGACGCTACTGTGGAACAGATCAAGAAGAGGAGCAAATGGGAGAATGATGATTACATTTGCATAGGTTTAATCCTCAATGGTATGTCTGATTCTGTCTTTGATATTTATCAGAATATTGAATCTTCCAAAGAACTATGGGATTCCTTGGATGCCAAATATATGGTTGAAGATGCATCAAGTAAGAGGTTCCTTGTAAGTAATTTCACAAATTACAAAATACTTATTCATGACCAGTTATGGAATAATAAAATGAACTTCTTGGTATACTTGGAAGGTTTACACAACACAAAATGCACGTGGATGAGGCTATTTCAGTCTCTTGTGTCATTGATAAACTTCCTCTTTCTTGGAAAGATTTCAAGCATACCTTGAAACATAAGAAGGAGAAGTTAACTCTTGTTGAGTTGGCCAGTCATCTGCGCATTAAGGAATCACTCAGGGTGCACGATAATGACAAACCAAAGAACAATAATGTTGTTGGTGCATCTGTTATCAATATGGTGAAGCATAACAACTCTACCGGGTACAATGACAACAAGGGTAAACGTAAACATCAGGATAACACAAGGGCAGACCCTACCAAAAAGGCAACACCTACTTGTTGGAAATGTGGCAAATATGGTCACATTAAAAGGGATTGCAAAGGTGTTAAGGTTGGTGGTAAAACCAATAGATCAGGCACTAGTGGATCAGGGAATGGTTCAGTTCCTCTGAAAGGTCAGAATATGTTTAATAAATCTCTTCAGGTTTATTATGTTACATATGTATCTGAATCTAACTATGTGCAGCATGATGATGTTGCGTGGTGGGTTGACTCTGGAGCAACTATTCATGTGTGCAAAGATAGAAGCTGGTTTAAGACTTATGAGTCACTGAATGATGGATCTATTCTTCACATGGGAAATGAGTCAACAGCCCAGGTGCATGGATGTTATTCATGTTTCTGATATAAGGAAAAACTTGGTTTCAAGTAGTGTTTTGAATAATCATTGTTTTAAACAAGTTATTGAATGATAAATTTGTTTGTCTAAAAGTGGTGTATTTATTGGTTTTGGATATTTGTGTAATCAAATGTTTAGGTTGAACATTGTTAATGATTGTGAAAATTCAGCCTTTATGACCACCTCGGCCGACTGACTCTACCCTATGGCATGCTAGACTTGGCCATGTACACTATAAAAGGATGCAGGATATGTCTAAGGATGGGTTAATCCCAGCATTTGTCATGGACACTGAAAAGTGTAAAACTTGCATGTTGACCAAAATAACTAAGAAACCTTTACAGAGTGTTAATCGTGTGACTAAGCTCTTGGAGCTAATACACAGTGACCTGTGTGATTTGCATGACACTCCCTCTTTAGGGAATAAGAAGTACTTTGTGACATTATTGATCATGCTTCTAGGTTTTGTTATGTCTATCTGTTACATACTAAGGATGAAGCATTAGATAAATTCAAAGTGTTTAAAACTAAAGTTGAATTGCAACTTGGGTCCCTGATAAAAAGATTAAGGAATGATAGTGGAGGTGAGTATATGGATACTCTGTATTTTCAGTCTATTGGTATAATCCATGAAAAAACTGCTCCCTATACTCCGCAACAAAATGGTATTTTTGAAAGGAAAAACAGGTACTGAAGGAGATGGTTAATTCCATGTTGTCATATTAGGACTGAGTCAGGGTTCTAGGGTGAAGCTATATTAACAGCTTGCTATTTAATAAGTAGGGTTCCCAACCAAAGGAACAAGGTTACCCCTTATGAACTCTGGACTAAAAGAAAACCCAACCTGAACTATCTCAAGGTCTGGGGTTGTAGGACAGTTTTCAGACTCCCTGATCCAAAGCTAAAAACTTTAGGTGAAAGAGGCATTGAATGCATCTTTGTTGGATATGCTAAGCATTCCAAGGATTTTAGGTTATATGTTATTGAACCTAATGAATTTGTTTCAACTAACTCCATAATTGAATCAAGGGATGCCCTCTTTGATGAGAATAGATTCTCATCAGTCCCTAGACCAAGTCAGAGGATTTCTAATGAACTCATGACACTGGTGTATCAGAGGTCCCGATGAAAGAGCCATCTGGGTCCCTGATGAGGTTGTGATTTAACAACCTGAACCTAAGCTTAGAAAGAGTAAAAGGGCCAGGAATCCAAAGTCATTTAGACCTGAATTTCAATTATATTTAGTTGAAGGAACAAGGGATGAGGTCTCTGACCAATATTCCCATTGCTTCATTATTGAGGATGATCCCAAGACATTTGAAGAAGCAATGAAGTCCTAGGATGTTGCTTTCTGGAAAGAAGAAATCAATGATGAGATGGATTCCAACATGGGCAACAACACTTGGGTGTTGGTTGATCAACCACCTGGTTGCAAACCTTTGGGCTGCAAATGGATTTTCAAAAGGAAAATGAAGGTAGATGAAACTATTGAAAAGTTCAAGGCTAGACTAGTCATTCAGGGCTTTAAACAAAAGTCATGAATAGAATATTTTGATACTTATGCCCCTGTGGCTCGTATCAGTACCATAAGATTGTTGATTGCTTTGGCATTAATTCACAATCTGATTATTCATCAGATGGATGTGAAAACAACTTTCTTGAATGGTGAATTAGATGAGGAGGCTTATATGGACCAATTTCAAGGCTTCATCATGCCTGGAAATGAAAACAAGGTGTATAAACTGATTAAGTCTCTATATGGACTAAAGCAGGCACCTAAGCAATGGCATCAAAAATTTGATGAAGTGGTTTTGTCTAGTAGTTATGTTTTTAACCAAGCTGACAAATGTGTGTATAGAAAATTTGATGAATCTGGTAAAGGAGTCATCATTTGTCTATATGTTGATGACATGCTGATCTTTGGAACTGACCAAAATCACGTTAACTTGACAAAGGAATTTTTGTCATCAAGGTTCTCCATGAAGGACATGGGGGAGGCTGATGTTATCCTTGGAATAAGGATTAAACATGAAAGTAAAAGAATTTCTATTTCTCAGTCTCATTATATTGAGAAGGTGTTGAGGAAATTCAATTACTCTGATTGTACTCCAGTGAGTACACCTATGGATACTTGTGAGAAGCTGATGCCTAATAATGGTAAAGTTGTATCTCAACTTGAGTATTCTAGGGAATTGCTGCCTAATGTATGCCATGACTTGTATAAGACCTGATATTACATTTGCAGTGGGTAAACTGAGCAGGTATACTAGCAATCCTAGTGCTCATCACTGGCAAGCAGTTCAGAGGGTACTGAAGTATCTGAAGAGAACTCTGGATTAGTCTCTTCTTACGGTTATCCTTTAGTGTTAGAAGGATACACTTATGCAAGTTGGATTAGTAACACTAAAGACAATTCGTCTACCAGTGGCTGGGTATTCCTACTTGGTGGAGGTATAATTTTTTGGGCATCCAAGGAGCAAACTTGCATCACCAGTTCAATAATGGAATATGAATTTGTGGCCTTAGCAGCTGCTAGTAAAGAAGCTGAATGGTTGAAAAACTTGCTTCTTGAGATTCCATTGTGGCCTAAATCTATAGCACCTATTTCTATCCATTGTGATAGTGCAGCTACATTGGCAAAGGCTTATAGCCAGATGTACAATGGGAAGTCTAGACACTTAGGTGTCAGACATAGCATGATTCGTGAGCTTATCATGAATGGGGTGGTATCTATAGAGTTTGTTAGATCTCAACAAAATTTAGCTGATCACTTGACGAAGGGATTGCTAGAGACTTGGTTTTAAAGTCTGCTAAATGGATGGGTTTAAGTCTAACTTAGTCACTGAATGCTAAGACATCCAACTCTCACCTGAGGAAAACTGGGAGCTGAGTTCAATGTGGAAAGTTGAACATTCAGTGGACTGGAGCACATGTTTTATTTACATCCCAAGTTTGTGCTCAAAACCTGCTGAAAAGGATGATGAAGTCTTTACTCCTTAATGGTTAATTTCTTTGAAAAAATGCTAAGCAGGAGCATGAATAAAGAGGAACCACCTATGTAAATGTTGAAGTTTTGCCGCTTCAGGGAGCTTTGGACTTTTGGCTCTTACAACATTTATGAATTTGGATATGGACACATGGCTTGTATAGTGTCAAGAGCTTTTAAGTGTTTGAAAACGTGTGTGTATTTTATCTTCAGGTATTCAAATGGGTTGAAGGGTTCAATTTTTAGAACACCATGATTCGCGAATATTTGAACGTGTAATGTACTAAGATGGAAATTCAATCCTCAGGATATTTTCGTTTATACGCATCTTTTGTTTAATGTTTAATTTTCATGCAAAGGAAGTGAACTAAATTTGGGGAGGATTGTTGGAAAATTTAGTACACTTGTGGGATTAGTTCACACCTGGCAATGGGTTAGGAGGTACGGAGTGTACACCCATAAGGTCCCTGAACACCCTGACTCTATAGTGGTGAGATTCAAAATGTTAGTACTGCTGGGCAAAGTTAATACTGCTAGTGTTAATGTTAGTACTTCTAGGCAGAGTTAATACTGCTAGTGCTAATATTAGTACTGCTAGGCAGTTTACTACTGCTAGTGCTGCTGGAATCAACTTGTAACAGGCTTTGACCTTTTCAAGTGACAGTTACAACTGCTTAATGACCACGTTTAATTAGTCATGTAACCACTTTTAGCTATAATGGGGATAATTATGAGGCGATTAATGGGCCGATTAATCCTCATAATTCCATTTGACTAGCTAAGAGTAATTTCCTATAAATAGGAAATCTGATTATGCATGAAAAAAGACAGAAAACATAAACACTTGGATGCGCAAGGGTTATTGATTTGTGCCTAAATCATTAACATACATTTGGTCTTATCCCAAGTAGATATTCGTGATACCCAGGCATTAGGGTCGAATAGTTTACTTTGTAAAGTGATTACACGATTCCAAGTGATATCCGGTAACCTGTATTGGTATTTGGTTTGCTATTGATTATCTTCACCCTGTTCTAGGCTATTTACCCCCAACAAAGTGGTGGTGCTATCGTCAATCGTCATATCAAAGAGTTTAGAGGAGATAGTGGAATACATACACATGACCACGAGTGAGTCATTAGTGTCATGATGAGGATCAATATTAATGGTGCGTGTTGGTTTTGATGGTGATGGTGTGGGGGTCAAGATGATGATGAACATCATAGGTTTTTCAAAAATGTTTAATTAGGGTACTCCAACAATTGCAATTTAATTTGTCTAGATCAAGGGAAGTGGGGATACAAGCGTTGATGCTAGCAATTGAATAAGCTTTATCAATTGGTTTCTTTGGTGAATTTGGTGGTGTGTTGCCTTTCATAATGTTATGACATATTTAAGGCAAAATTATGCAAGCTAGAAGCAAAAAAGAAAGAACATATGGAAAAAAAATTGAAGCTGAGAGGTGGGGGGAGAAGTATTGGATCGCTTTTCAAGGGGATTTAAGGAGAGGGTCTTAAGGCTGTGATACCATATTAGTTTAGGGAAATTCTCTATAAGGCTATAAGTGTAATTCTCATTAATCCAAAAGTATAAGTACAATACAATGGCTTAAAAAGTAAGCAAGCATAATGGGTTAAAGCCTAAAGTAAAATAATGACAAATATGGGCTCAATCCATATCTGTGGATCGGCTAAACTATTTTCTGAACAAAAAAAATGCTAAACAAGCTCCGCCTTAGTAGCACAAACACACCGACCACGAGCTGGCCACAATGGCGAAGCCAAGCCATGACTACTAGCAAGGTGCTCTCTTGTTAGACAACTATTCTACCCATATAATTCTTAGCAACAAACCAATTAATGATGGCGATAACATCCCTGCTGCAACAGCAGGGAGTATATATGCTGCATAGTGCAAAAAATGGTCCCTGATTAACACAAATGGTCCCTGATAACATGGTTGATGTGCACAAATGGTCCCTGAGTTAGCCACAGCAGCAGAGATGTTCCCTGCTGTTTTGCAGCAGGGATCATTTTCCCATTAATGATATATAGTTACAAACAACATGAAAAGCAACAAAAGAATATAAGTTTCATGAAAACAAACTTAATTAACTAAAAATTCTTACCACTACAAAAGCAACAAAACAATATAAGATTCATGAAAACAAAACTTAACAACAAAGCCTTACCATTACTATTGCAGGAAAGACTTATGATCAAATGAGAAGGATGAGAAATAACCATAAATACACATTAGAGATGCATCGACTTGAATTAGATGCATCCCACATATTTTTATATGCACCCTAATATATGTTGTAGCAAATAATTAGATGCATATACATATATTAGATACATTTCATTGAGTTAGGCGAATCCTATGTATTTTCCCTCCCATACGGCTCAAATTTGTTGCTAGTACTATTTTGCATCATTTTCATTTCAAATCACTTTCGAAACTAATTGGGATGCATCTAAATGAGTAGAGATGCATCAATTCAAGTCGATGCATCTCAAATATATAGTTATAATTATTTCTCATCATTCTCATTTTAAGCTTTCTATTCACCGGATCTTTACCCTTGCAGTAAATAGTAAAACCAACAACCCCATGAAATTGAGTTAAGATTAAGGGGTGTTTGTTTAAGCTTATATTTTACTTCGAGCATATCTAATTTCGGCTTATATATCATAAGTTGTATTTGTCCGACTTATTTTGAAACTTAGATAAATTTGTATAAGCCTATAAGTTATACGATAATTAAGCCGGAAAAATGATCTTAGCAAATATAAGCCGAAATGAGATAATCTCATGAGTCAAAAAATAGGGAATTGCATATATACCACTAACACTTAAATATTTGCATATTTTCTTAAAATACAAGTTTTCATTGCATGATGTACAATGCAAGTTAAGTATGTTTTAGGTTATATGCAAGTAGTTGGTATATAAACTGCCCAAAAATAAAATATAAAATGTGCAAAGCATAAAATAGTGTCACAATGAAAAGTTTAAAATGTACAAATCAATTCATTAAACTAGACGAGTACCTGCGCCTAGCGGCAGCGGTTCCTAGCAGCATACAATTAACGATATGCGATATAGTGGTAAGTGTTTCGTATAACGTTCAAAATAGAACGTAAAAAGATCAAAATGTAATTGCAAACTGTTGTAACATGTGATAATTCAACTCTAGATGAGTACTTGTGTACATCAACGTGATTTTATAGCGTCAGATAATTTTAATGATAAAAAAAAATCTGGTTATAAACGAAAAAAATAAAAGTTTGAGAATTTGGGGATTAAACATAAAATTTTGAAACCCGGTTCGACCCGGGTGGTACAACCAGTTGAACCGTTCCGGTTTAAAAAAAAAGGGCTCAATTTATACCGGGTCAACCCGCTGGGTTAGAAGCGTCCTGGGTCAACCCGGTTCCCAATGTGTATTAATAGTTTCTTTTGGACTTGTTGCCGAAATGTCTGGTTTTTTGTTTTCAGACATTATAGCAAGAGTTGATGAAAATGATGGAGAAGAGAAGGATAATTTATACTATTCATTTTCTGTAATTATTGCTCCAAGTAGTAAATGCAAAATGGTAAGTCATTAATTGATATTTTTCGGTTAACAAATTTCTTCTCTCAGCCCATTATAAGACCATATAGAAAACGGTAACACACTAATTGAAAAATTAATTGTACGACTTTCCATGATTTTCACCATTTGCAATATCTTTAAATTGATTTCGAGGTTTTTGAAATTTTCAAACAAAGTTAACTATTTTTCAAACGCATGGCTAGTTAATAGTTGCCTGCAATAGTAGTTGACTGCAATGCATTTCAACATTTCATTTCTCAACTTTTCAACATTAATAGTTTATAGCCGAGTACTCGCGCCTAGCGGCGGCGGTGCCTAGTTGCGGCGGTGCCTAGTTGCAGACACAATTTCGGTGGTAGCAATTTAGTTTTCAACATAAGTTTGATGCGTTGATTTGTGTCTGATGCGACGGTTCATGTGAGTTCTGCTATTGTGGTTTATGCATAGTTTCTAGTCGTGGTTATAAATTATCGATATATACAAAATTAGTCGTGGTTAAAAATTATCAACGTATACAAAATACTAAATTGAAATAAATTCAATATTTTAGCGGACGTCACATATTGCAACATCACAAATGAGATTATATATTCCAATCCAACCTACCAACTTTCTTTTAAATGAATTCTCGTATGAAAAATATTTGGCTATCAATTCCCATATGGAAGATATGACAAGCACAAAACAAATTATTGATGGAAGATATATTGTGTATGAGTTTCAACATTCATTGAATATGAGTTTCAACATTTCATTCTTTCCTTTTTAAACATTCAATCAATACGTATAGCATTTAGCATATTAAATCGTTTCACAGTAATATTTATGTTTATATGGTATTGATTATGTGTTGCCATGCATGTTTCCTGAACCATAACTCATTCAACAATTTAATTTTTTCAACATTCAACAAAGTCAACAATTCACCTTTTGACCATTTTTCTTTTTATGTAGTTAAGATTTTTATGTTTGACATTTTAAAAGGTTTCAAAAATTTTGACCTTTAATATTCAATAAACTGTACAGAATCGACGGTTTGACAAAATATCCACAGTGAGTTTTGTGAAGCATGCAAATGATAATTTAACCTGATTGTACAAGACAACAACAGGTGGTCGGTGAATAACCAATCAGGTATAACCCGCCATTCATTGGCTATATGCCTATATTTTAATCTTGACACCTAAATTATGATGATGATTAGATTGCAATGAGTCATGCTAAAATCCAGAATTAAGGTTTTGGAATGCCCATAGATTCATTTACATTAGGGTTTTGTGACTTTAGTTGTTTTGCCGACTATAGTCATAATTGTTTTTGGTAACCTTGATTTCGTAAACTTGAAACACTTAGAGCCCTTTCTTTCGGGATACCTGGTTAGTTTGTCTACTTCAGGTTTATTTGCATCTTTAGCGATGATAGTCACATGCTCTCTTACCAGTCACCTAGGTGGTTTAATAGCTACTTTTTATTACCAATCAAATAAAAAATAGTTGCATATCCTTGTAGGTCACAGTACGGTACTTTCATTTTGTTACCAATGTGAGTCGTATCAACACTTAGTTTACACTTTACACCATTGGGCATTGCCTGGTGATGTCACTCCCCTACCGTACTGTCTATTTGACCGATCAAGAGGGCTTTGAGATAATAGGTCATCGGCCAGTTCAATCACAACTCCTTACTAAAGGTCACTCAAACATATATGTGCTCATTGGTTGGGGGTAGGTCTTGGGGAAAGGCGAGTTGGCAAGTCGGCCAAAAGGTGTACATGAGGTCAGGGTTTCTCGTTGATATATATAACACTTTTGAGGCACACTTAGGTTACCTTATGATATGCTATAATTGGTAAATAATTCAAAGTATATCTATGATAATTCTGTAGTACATATTTTTAATGGGTGCATGTCCCATGTTGTTGCAATATGCAAGCACGGATAAGCAGCTAAAGGAATCCAAGAGCGTTGAGCTGTGTTCGGTCTAGATCATTGATTTTAGATCAATAAACATACTGATTTACATAATAATCATACAATTTCAAGTACATAAAACTCTAATTTACTATGAGTTTAAGAACAATAGTTATACGCATGTTTAGTAGTCATAGTGTGCTTGATTATACTGATTATGTCCTATTTCATTATGCTTTTGGACTGCAAGTACTTGCACACAATTATCAAACTTGGAACTTGAACCCGTAACCTCATAAGGGGCCGAATAGCACTTGCGATTAATACCCTTTTAAAATGATATGCTGCATGATGTCTCATAAAATGAAAATCTATAATAGTGTTAGTGTATACATATGGGGCATGGAGACACATACAAAGGATAGAGCAACCACAACCTCATTTTTAGTTTCAACCTGTTACTTGATATGTTTTGTCCTATGTTTAGTCTTTTTGTTTCATTGGTTAGGAAATTCAGAATGGAAAAGGATCTTCTGCCAGCTATTAGATTCAAAGATTTAGCCATATCAATCTTGTTCAAAGCTTTGATCTTCTTTGACGGAGGATATTACTTCATGTGTGTGCCCAAATTTAAAGTTTTCGGTATGTTTGTCGTTTACTTCAGAGGATTTTAGCTAATCTTTTTAGGGCAAAGACAAAATGGATAACATGATGTGTTTTTTGTTTATACAGTATTTTTTTTAATGTATTGATATGAGATATAACTTTGTACCCTCCTAGTCCTTGCCAATTTTCATGGAACTGGGCTTTATGTTCTCCCTCTTTCGTTTTTTATGTCAGCTTGATGTGGCAGCTAGTCTTAACCCAGTGTCCCATTTGTTTATGAATGGGTCGATTTGGGTTGTCTTAGTAGTCTAAAACAGGTCAAATCGAATACCTTAACTAAACAAAATAGGGTCAAACGGGTTTGAAAGTCTTCCAGTTTGTACTTAATGAATACAACATATAACAAACCGTTTTATCCAAAGTATTTAATTATAATTGTTGTAATAAAGTTAGATCATTATTGTAAGGTATAATGCATCTTAACTATTCTACCTTTTCACATTTATGAAAAATTAGTGTTGAAACTACTTGAAAGCTATCATAGTATATAACTAGTTTCGTTTAAACGCGTTGTGATGAAAAAAGACGCTGAATGACAAATTTTGTTCTTCAGTCAAATGACTGTTGAATATTGTATTACCGAAAATAATAGAAACACTAACCAAACCACCACCAAATGGCCTAGTGGTAAGGTTCTTGGTTTACTCACAGGAGGTGAATGGTTCAAACATCGCTAGGTATATACATTTGGGGGTAGCCAGGGAAGGGTCGGAAACGGTCCCGGGATTAACGTGGTGAGGCCGCGTACATTTGAGTAAAAAATGCTCGCCCTCCCCGGGTAACTAAAACATAGAAAACCTCACCCGTTTACCCGTTTAATAGAAACCAAGGTTGTAAAAATCGCTAGGCGCTAGTGAGGCGGTTGGGTAGGGCCTAGCGATTAATCGGTTAGGCGGGGATTAATCGAGGATTAATCAGATTGGAATTTTTATGCACAAAAATGTAATTTTAGATATTATATTATTTTATATGTATGAGATAAGTGTATTGCATCAAAATTCAAATATTTCAAGTGTTCAAATATAGACATAATACATAATTCTTCAAAGTTCAAAGTTAAACATAAATATTACTCGGTTTGTTGACCATTTTTAAGCGACCTTGACTGATTTTGTCCGACTAATTGGTTTGTTGTCCGATTTTTATGTGATTTTGTCCGATTTTTAAGCGATTTTGTTGACTAATTTTCAAGCGCTTCTGTTCGATTAAATCGATTAGACCGATTTTGTCCGATTAATCAGTTTATTGACCAATTTTTAAACGATCTTTGACCAAAACGATTAAATAGGCAGATTATGATAAATCAAGACGCTTAGTGAGCGATTAGCGATTATGCGGGGATTAATCGGCCGCCTGGGCCGATTTTTACAACAGAGATAGAAACGGTAACAAAGGATTTTTTTTGTTCTTGCTTTTAAATTTCAAGGTTATCTTCAGCATCATACCTATTTTTGACGGATTGGGTATAATTGAAACCGGATACATATTTGGGTGACTTATAAAGTAGTTTCAATAGTTGGATGAGACTTACCGAAACAAATTGGCTAGTTGACTAAACTCCTAACACATTATTCTTATTACAATGATATTGTTTTTGAAATCAAAATTAGCATTCTAATTATTCATACAAAATTCTGAAATAATTGCAAAGCGTTGATGAATAAACTTATTCAACCAACAATAACACTTTTATGATCTTTCAAATCTACAAACCCATTCACAGGTGCAGATAAACGGACAATTGAAAGTGTCTTATTAAAATACTTTGCCTTGATGGCAAGATATTCACCCCATGTGACCGGTTGGTATAAAGGAGGACGAACGATGCTTGTTAACTTTGATAATGGTGAAATTCGAACATTTGATGGTGGGCCGTAGAGATAAGCTATAGAGAGACGGTGTTGGGTTCTGTTAACTATAGCCCGATGGAGAACACTTGAATATAGCCCGTTAGATAGTATATGCAGTAAATCACCTACATGCACCACCAGTGCCCCTTTTATTGGTGGAACCGTGACCCACCCCATTCCTTCCCTTTGAACTTGCAATCCACTTGTATTGTTTTGGTGCAAGATTGTGAGGAGGCTTGAGTCCGTATGAGCTGCAAGTCCCATGGCTCGGTCTGGGTCTGGACAGGCTGGATAAGAATTTAGTTGTAAGGCAGGACATGCTTCTTTTAGGTCTCCTGCTGGCCCGGCCCATTTTACATCTCCTTCTGTTATACCCAACGATCCGAGGACTAGCCACATTAGCCTATTGGTTAACTTTTTCATCTCCTTATTGTACTCGTCAACAACCTTACTGGAAAATGACAAAAATAAAGCATCAGGTAATATTAAGTTGTCACCTACTAGCATGTCAAGAGGGGTTTGGGTTAAAACGGGCCATTTTAGATATGGTCACATACTAGCATCAGGTAATATTCAGTTGTCTCATTGTATTATAAATAATGTCAGAAGACCTCACATGACTATATGCACGTGCATGATCTTTTATATATATATTCAATATGCCGTGCCCTTTTTAACCTGTTACCCAACCCGCTCACCCTTAAAAATGAAAAAGGCTTACCAGAAGTTTTTATAATCTTGGGGCCATAATTTTTTAGCATGTTCATATGGTGATCCAATGATGGTGAACCCTTCAGACCACATATGTTTATGGAAAAAGGAAGATATCCGAACTGCACCATAGCCTGAAACACCATCAGGAGCCCGAGCAGCTTTAAGTTTTTGTTGAATAGGGAGATAGAATAATTTTCTTACAGAAGCCTCCATGTCATCAAGAACCGCCATAGGGATCCCATGGTTGGTGACATGAAACACACCCCATGTTTTGCATACATGGCCAACATGTTTCATGACGTTAGGATCGTCGAGGTTAATAACCGGAACAGGTTCTGAACTGCATGACAAAAGGCAACCATCATCAACTGATGCCCATGCATACGAGTCGGGTAGTTCTTTCATTGAACTTAGGTCCATATGATTTTCGGCTTTAAGTAGTTTTAAAGACATGCCTAGATTAGTTTCTTTTAACACTTGTAATGGGAGAATGAGGAAGATTATGTGGTGGCAATATGATAGTTTATGTTATATATATATAAAGGGTCGGGGTAAAAGTGACAAAAACGGTGGGGTATAGACATTGACCAATTGTTCGAAACCATAACAAATGTTTTTGGGGGAAGCAATATCGATTACGTACAATCCTTAATTTTATACTACGTATAGTTTCAGGGTATGCACACGCATATATGTTGGTCCGTACATATGTATACTACAATAGAATGGTCTAGCCTGGGCTTAACGAGGTATCTATGTTACTTCATCCATCCAATATCTGAAATCTAGAAAAAATAGAAGAAAATAAAAAACAATCAGCCTCGTATTTTAGGTTCAAACCTCACTAGGTAAACATCTTGGAGCTGGCATGGAAAGGGTTCGGAAAAAATCACAAGTATGCCCGAGATAGGCCACGTAAATCAAATTAGGAAAACCACATTCGTTTACGTGTTTTATAAATGATCCATATACGGTAGTAGTATTGATGAGTCGGTATGGGATCAACTTGCCCTTGAGAGAGTTCTAAAAGCCATTTTCTTGGAAGATTGTTGTTTTAACCTCAACATCTCGAATAATTGTAACTGAAAGATAAGAGTTTATCTTTCTCATTCACGTGTCTTTGACTTGTCTTCAGATAGAAACAAATCAGTACGTATTGAACATCTCTATGCTATATTTTATTATTTTTTAATTATTTTGATACTACAAAGGTAATGATTAAGGGTAAAGGAAATTGCCTTTGCTAATCATAAAGGATCCTTAAATTGCCTCGTTATGCTCTCATTTACGCGTTATCCTGAACCTGACATGTAACATGATAAAATGTGGTTGAAATGCAGCCATGAACTTTCTTACTGTTTGCTACATGGCTTCTTAATATTTTTATTTTCATGTGGGGATCATTGGTGTTAACTTATGATCTAAGTTTTATACTTTAGAAATACCGTTTCAATTAGAGGTGGCGAAATGCGCAGGTCTATAGGGTTGGGCAACAAACCAAAATGGGCACTTTTTACTTTTCTTGGTATGGCCCTAGAACTGGCTCAGATTAGAGGTTTCAACTTAATTAGACCTATTTACTTGTGAGTGGGTCTATTCGGGTAGTGATGAATCGCTTTGAGATGTATCAAAGAGTTACCCGTTTTGATCCATTATCCAACAAGACTCTGCGCCCTCCTGTTTAAATAGCACATTTTGACCCACGGCCTGCACTTAGCGTTTCGAAAAATCGACCCAAAACACTTATAAGGCATTCCAAATTATCTTCAACACTTAAAATACTTCAAATAAAGTTTATTCAAGTCATTAGGATATATTTTAACACCAAAGAACTTCAAATTCATAGGCAATACTTGATTCTTTCGGAAAACACCGGTCTACCCATTTTCACCCATTTACTCAAATTCTTTTACTCATTTATATGTTTAAGATCAGTTGTATTTTGGTTACTAATGACCACAAACATCCTTTTTCAAAACAACATTCAACAAGATACTCACATATAAATTACTTCCTCAAAACATTATCCAAACGCATCAAAATTTACTATACACACGTATACTTGAACAAAGTCTCCAAGAATCATTATTATTTACTCATATGATGATGTACTCATCATCTAACATCAAACAAACCATCACTTTACTCATTAAAATCAAGTAACCAAAAATTATTTGGACCTCATAACATAAACTCAAGTTCAATATCAAGAAAACACTATAATTCAACACACCCACATCTAAACAATTTTTAACCAAGTCCCAAAACTTGGTGATACTTATTCAATGATGATATGTTTATCACTTTAATAAATAAGAACTATAAATTCGAATTTTAGAATCAGTTATACTCAAACCCAATTTGCATGTAAACCCTAGTTTAAAAATAAGTAGATTAAAGGTATACTTTTTATTAAAGCTTGTAATAACCGCTTGTGTGAGTTTAGCATCTTCACTTTATCAAAATTCCACCCAGATTTCTTCGTCCCATTCCAAAATCGAATATACACATAAACACAACCTCAAAGTTGGTTTTAGAACTCTAGAAATATTTCTTAACGTTAAATGAACAGAAAATTGGATCTATAGTACTTGTGTATTATAGTTCTATGATCTAGTCCCTTATCTTGTCCATATCTTTAGTGAGTGCGTGATTATTAAGCGCATTCTTGACAAATGTTGGCGATGGTGGAAAGTAGCTGCCCCACATCAAATTGACATAAAAAAATGTTGTCTTCAATTCTCTCGCCCGTGTGAATCTATGTTGGTTGGCAAGGCGCTTCAAGGTGTGATGTATGTTCTTTCGTGGTCGGTTTGGAAGTGGCGGAACATTGTTGTTCATGCCAACGAAGATGACAGAAGGGCCATTCTTCTTGAGGATATTTTCACACAAGTTCAAAATTTCCGTCTTGGAAGTCCCTGCCCTGGTTTCCCTCTTGTGAGGTGGTTTTTAATGCATTGATATATTGGTATTTGACTCTCACTCTGACTTATACCAATGCTAGTCAACTAAATTAGTTTTCACCCTCCAATCACATTTACTAAACTGGAATACAAGTGTAGCAATACTACCCATATGAGTAATTCCTAGTAACAAACCAGTTAATGATATATAATTACAAACAACATGAAAAGCAACAAAGCAATATAAGATTCATGAAAACAAAACTTAACAACAAATCCTTGCCACTATAAAAGCACCAAACCAATATAAGATTCATGAAAACAAAACTTAACAACAAATCCTTACCACTACAAAAGCAGCAAAACAATACTACCTCCGTCCCATATTAATTGTCTTGTTTTGACTTTTATAGTCTTTTTTTCTTAACTTTGACCTTAAATATTTTTATTAGTGTTATATAATAATATTTAATAAAAATTATACAAATAAAAAATACATTTAAAACTCAATCTATTCATATATTTTGCATCAAGTATTATATAACAAAATTAAAAATATATAAGGTCAAAGTTATAAATAAATGACTTTGAAAATTCAAAGTGGACGGTCAATATGTGACGGAGGGAGTATAAGATTCATGAAAACAAAACTTAACAACAAAGCCTTACCATTACTATTGCAGTAAATAGTAAAACCATAGTCACATGGAACATGGTTCGCTTCAGTACGGGGATGATCGTAGTTAAGTCCCTAAAATTTAGTACGAAAGGAGGTAGGCTCATTTTGGTTCGTTTTGGGTTTGCTTCGGTTCGTTGTACCATATAATTTGGTACGATATACCCGATTTGATACAATATATCACAGTATACTTTTACATAAATAGATATATTTCATATATCACCCTACTTTCATGATTAATTTCATATATACCCAAAGTGCAAGTGTTGAATGCATAATGTACAATGTTTTAATGCATGTTTGGGCATATATGAAATTTCCAACTAAAAAGATGAGAAATATGAAATTGCCCCTTAATTTTAATAGGTAAATATGTTTTGAATATAAATTTCACAAATTAAAAGTACTTGTATCTCATTAAAACACTTTTTAACTGGATCAATATATATTTTTATTAAAATAAATTAAAATACTTTTCATCATCTTTTAAATTTTAATTTGACCAATCCCAGCCGGCTTTAACGATTTTGATGCAAATCAGTGTCAAGTATATTGGTACGCCGAACCAATGGCTTTTGGTACGCCAAACCAATTGATTTTGGCACGCTCAATGACGTTGTTCGGGAACGCGGAAACTAGTGATCTGGATCGCGATCCCGAGCCATTCAGAATGCGATTGTATCATGTTTGGTTACGAGCGATCTAGAACAAAAAAAGCAGGCGAGTCAGCGTTTCTCGTGACTATGAGTAAAACCAACAACCCCATGAAACTGAGTTAAGATTAGAGGGTGTTAGTTTAAGCATATTATTTTACTTATGAGATTATCTAATTTCGGCTTATATATCATAAGTTCTATTTGCCCGACTTATTTTGAAACTTAGCATCTTATCTAAGTTTCTTATATCATTATAAGCTTGTGTAAGCCTATAAATTACTTTCTCCCTCCTAATGTATATAAGTCCATTTTGTTTTTTGGTTGTCCTAAAATTAGTGTCCTCTTTTCATTTCAACCAATCAAAATTGTTCTAATTGGGATGAAAAGGAAATTTTATTGGTTAATATGAAAATGAACATTTAATTTGGGACCAATGGAGAATACAATATTGTAAGGGGCCAACTTGTCTTATATAATTTGGGATGTAAGGAGTATACAATAAGCCGAAAAAATGATCTTATCAAATATAAGTCGAAATGATAGGATCCCCCTTTTAAGCAAAAAAGGTTTGTATAAACACCCTTTTTTAAATACAATGAACTTGTTCTTAAGATATTAAGAGGTGATTTACACACTTTGTAAATCATAAAAGAATAAAAGAAAAGTGAAAAAGAAAAGTGATTTGGATGGATCTAAAGTAAAAAGTTTCCTCGCAAAACTTTTCCTTACTAAAAAACTTTATAACTAAGCATAAAAATATAAAATATGAAGGAAGCTGTACAGAAATCGACCATGTGACAAAACATCCACAGTGAGTTTTGATAAGCATGCAATCGATAATTTAACCTGATTGTACAAGACAACAACACGTGGTCGGTGAATAACCAATCAGGTATAACCAGCCATTCATTGGTTTATATGCTTATATTTTTATCTGACACCTAAAGTATGATGATTAGATTGCACTTAGTCATGCTAAAATCCAAATTAGAGTTTTGGCTTGGAGTAGTTTTTTTAATTTTTGCAATTTTTTGTTCAAGGAATCCCCATAGATTCATATGCATTGGAGTTTAGGGTTTACTTTTTTTAGCTGTTTAAAACCGATTAAACAATGAAAAAATATCCTTAGTAGTAAGACATTTCATAAACCTAAGACGATAAAAGCCCACTCATTCGGGAGCCTGACGTGACTACTTTAGGTCTGTTTGCATCAAGCATGGCCCAAGCTTAAACATTTTTATATTTCTAGTGATTATAGTCACAAGCTCTTCCAAGACACCTAGGTGGTTATACAGTTACTAACGTTTTATTACCAATCAAATTAAAACTAATTGCATTTCGATGTAGGTCATAAGGTACTTTCTTTTTGTTATCTATTGGATTGGTATCAACACTTAGTTTACACTATTGGGGCATTGTCTCGGTGGTATCATTCCCCCACCGGAAGTCATGAGTTTAGTCTCAACTCGCGACTAAATGTCACCAAAGTAAGTGTTCATTGCTTGGGGCTAGGTCCTTAGGGAAGGGTTAGTCGACAGCCAACATGGGTGTACGGGGTCAGGGTGTCCCGCTGATCTTAACCTTTTGAGAAACACTTAATTTACCTTATGATATATATGATATAATTGGTAAGTAATTCAAAGTATATCTATGATTAATCTTTTAGTATAATATTATTGTTGCAAGCACGAATAATCAGCTACGGGAATTCCGAGAGTGTTGAGCTGTGTTCTGTCTAGATCATTAATTTTAGATGATTTACATAATACTCGTACAATTGCAAGTACATAAAAATCTCATTTACTATAGTTTTCTATTTTTTTTGGGGGGGAAAGGTTTTTACTATGAGTTTTTTAGAACAATAGTTATATGCATGTTAGTAGTCATGGTGTACTTGATTATATTGATGTGTCCTATTTCATTATGTTTTTGGACTGCAAGTACTTGCACACAATTATCAAACTTGGAACTTGAACCCGTAACCTCATAAGGGGTGGTTACCGACTTTTGACACACTTAAGCCGAATAGCACTTGCAGTTAATACCCTTTTAAAATGATATGCTGCATGATGTCTCATAAAATGAAGTCAAATCTATAATAGTGTTTGTGTATAGTGTATACATATGGGGCAGGGAGACATACAAAGGATAGAGCAACCACAACCTCATTTTTAGTTTCAACCTGTTACTTGATATGTTTTGTCCTATGTTTAGTCTTTTTGTTCCGTTGGTTAGGAAATACAAAATGGAAAAGAATCTGTTGCCCGTTATTTGATTCAAAGATTTAGCCCTATCAATCTTGTTCTAACGCTTTTATCTTCTTTGACGGAGGATATTACTTCATGTGTGTGCCCAAATTTAAAGTTGCCGGTATGTTTGTCGTTTACTTAGGAGGATTTTAGCTAATCTTTTTAGAGCAAAGACAAAATAGATAACATTATGTGTTTTCTTTTTTCAATGTATTGATATGACCCTATGATGGATATAACTTTGTCCCCTCCAGGTCCTTGTCTATTTTCATGGAACTGGGCTTTTTGTTCTCCCTCTTTTGTTTTTTATGATAGCTTGATGTGGTAGTCTTAACCCATAGTCCCATTTATTTATGAATGGGTCGATTTGGGTTGTTGTTGTAGTCTAAAACAGGTCAAAGTGAATACTTTAACTAAACAAAATATGGGTCAAACGGGTGGAAAGTCTTCCAAAGTTTGTACTTAATGCATACAACATCCTAAACTGTTTTATCCAAAGAATTAGATCATCATTGTAAGGTATAATGCATCTTAACTATTCAACCTTTTCACATATAGGAAATGTAAGTGTTGAAACTACTTTAAAGCTTTCATAATATATAACTAGTTTCTTTTAAACGTGTTGTGATGAAAAAATATGTTGAATGACAGAATTTTGCTCTTCAATGAGTGTTAAATATAGTATTACGGAGTACCTAAAATAATAGAAACACTAACCAAACCACCACCAAATGGCCTAGTGGTAAGGTCCTTGGTTTCCTCACAAGAGGTCAAGGGTTCGAACCTCGGTAAGTATATACATTTGGGGTGGCAGGGAAGGGTCAGAACGGTCTTGGGATCCGTTTACCCGGGTCAGAAACGGTCTTGGTATCCGTTTACCCGTTTAATAGAAACAGTAATCAATGGTATTTTTGTTTTTGCATTTAAATTTCAAGGTTACCTTGAGCATCATACCTATTTTTGACGGATTTGGTATAAATGAAACCGGATACATATTTGGTTGACTTATAAAGTAGTTTCAATAGTTTGATGGACTTACCGAAACAAGTTGACTAGTTGAGTAACCTCCTAATACATTATTCTTATTACAAAATTAACACACTATTATTTGTATAAATTAAAATTCTGAAGTAAGTGCAAAGGGTTGATGCATAAACTTATTCAACCAACAATAACACTCTTATGATCCTTCAAATCTACAAACCCATTCACAGGTGCTGATAAACGGAGAACTGAAAGCGTCTTATTAAAATACTTTGCCTTCATGGCAAGGTATTCACTCCATGTGACCGGTTGGTATAAAGGAGGACGAACAATGCTTGTTAACTTTGATAATGGCGAAATTCGAACATTTGATGGTGGGCCGTAGAGATAAGCTATAGAGAGACGGTGTTGGGTTCTGTTAACTATAGCCCGATGGAGAACACTTGAATATAGCCCATTAGATAGTATATGCAGTAAATCACCTACATGCACCACCAGTGCCCCTTTTATTGGTGGGACCGTGACCCACCCCATTCCTTCCCTTTGAACTTGCAATCCACTTGTATTGTTTTGGTGCAAGATTGTGAGGAGGCTTGAGTCCGTATGAGCTGCAAGTCCCATGGCTCGGTCGGGGTCTGGACAGGCTGGATAAGAATTTAGTTGTAAGGCAGGACATGCTTCTTTTAGGTCTCCTGTTGGCCCGGCCCATTTTATATCTCCTTCTGTTATACCCAACGATCCGAGTACTAGCCACATTAGCCTGTTGGCTAACTTTTTCATCTCCTTATTGTACTCTTCAACAACCTCACTGGAAAATGACAAAATAAAGCATCAGCCATCATGTAATAAAGCATATCAAGACGGGTTTGGGTTCACACGGGTCATTTTAGATAGCATCAGGTAGTATTTAGTTGTCTCATTATGAAAAATGATGTCAAAAGACCTCACTGACTACACGAACGTGTATGATGCCTTATATATATATTCAATATATGTTGTATGTTACGTTTAGTGTCTGACTGTCAAAGTGGCCAAGCATGTTAAAAGTTATGTCGTATTTAGAATTCAAATGCATAAAAAAATTCCTTAGTTTCAATGTTAAAAGTGATAAATTACTTTGGTAATCTATAAGTGTTAAATGTTTTCCCGTCCACCCAACAATAATAACAAGTACCATTTTAACTTGTTACCAAACTCGCTCACCATTAAAAATGAAAAATGCTTACCAGAAGTTTTTATAATCTTGGGGCCATAATTTTTTAGCATGTTCATATGGTGATCCAATGAGGGTGAACCCTTCAGACCACATATGTTTATGGAAAAAAGAAGATATCCGAACTTCACCATAGCCCGAAACACCATCAGGAGCCCGAGCAGCTTTAAGTTTTTGTTGAATAGGGAGAGAGAATAATTTTCTTACAGAAGCCTCAATGTCATCAAGAAAAGGTATAGGGATCCCATGGTTGGTGACAAGAAACACACCCCATGTTTTGCATGCATGGCCAACATGCTTCATGACGTTAGGGTCTTCGAGATTAATAACCGGAACAGGTTCTGAACTGCATGACAAAAGGCAACCATCATGGACTGACGACCATGCATACGAGTCGGGTAGTTCTTTCATTGAACTTAGGTCCATACGCTTTTCGGCTTTTAGTAGTTTAAAAGAAATGCCTGGATGACTTTCTTTTAACACTTGTAATGGGAGAATGAGGAAGATTATGTGGTAGCAATATGATAGTTTATGTTATATATAAAGGGTTGAGGGTAAAAGTGACAAAAATGGTGGGGTATAGCCGTATAGGCATTGGCCAATCTTGGGTGTTCGAACGGGATCAAGGATGGAACTAGGACTAAAAGGGACCAGTTGCACCAAAAATTTTAAACTTTAATATTAGACACAAATTTTTGGGACCGGGTGCTTTTAAACAAAATTCATATTTTTAAGAAACATTAACATTACGGAGAAAATTTTCATCGGTGTAATTCATAAATTAAAAAACATAATTATTTAACCCCTCCCCCTTTTTGGCGATATAACATATCCCTATATCGATTTTTTAATTTGGTCGTCTTTAACTTAATTAATTAATCGATCGTACATGGTTAGTGATTAACATAATGTGTTAATTCCTTCCATTGTTTTGTCCCATTTTGAATTAGTTTCGGTCGTTTGGGTTTTGATATCGCTTTTAGGGTTTTAACATTTTTAGGGTTCTCCTGTTCCAAATCGACCGTGTATTAGTTTCCTAAACATCGGTTTTAGGGTTTTTTGTTCTTCAATTGATTGTTTATTAGTGTAAAAGAGAGTTGGTTGATTTGGTTTTATAGTGTGCAAGTGATAACATGGTTTAAGCATGGAAAGAAGGTTCTTGGGATCAGGAGCGAGAGGTGGTGAACATCAAAATAATAAGAATAAAGAGACATGCATTTCGAATAAGGTTGTGACTGTGGGAAAGCATGTTACTATGGGAAAGCATGGTTCAAAAGATGATACTATGGGAAAGAGTGAAATGTCTAGAGATAATAAGGCTTCGAGTTCGAATGTGGTGAATACTAAGAGAGTAGATGGTGAAGGTCTAGGATTGTTCGCAAGGTTGTCAGAGGCTTTTGGTAACACATCTACTACTTCGTTAGTTGCTAAGATACATGATATTGAGAGTCAATTACTTCAAGGTAAGCTCATGTTAGTGGGAGAAGATGGGAAACCATTAAAACCTTCTAACGAAGCTTCAAGCAATGCATGTATTGATGTGGTAAGAGAGGAAAGTATTATGGCTGATGATTTTGGTGGTATTTCGAACACTGCTAACCAAGGAACGCAAGGGACTGATTTTGGGGAAAAAACTAATGGTAATACCTTGAGTTCATTTGCTGATGTACTTAATATTGATAGAAACAAAACTTAAGTTAACTTTCATATTCTTACTATGCCTGCTTCTAGTGAATGTGAAGTGGTGATACCTAGATGATCCGTAGAGGAGGTAAGTGGCAGATTGGCTAATACATTATACGGGTATTTCATTGGTAAATGTGTGATATGATGTTTTTAAGGCTTGGTAAAAATACGGCATACAAAATATTATAATGAACGACAATGATTTTTTCTTTTTCAAATTTGGTTCCAAAAAAGGTGTTGACGATGTACTTGAGAATGGTCCTTGGATGATCCGTACCATACCGATAATTCTTAAAAAATGGACTACTTCTACTAGTTTGAAAAAAGAGGAGTTAACCCGTGTTCCGATTTGGGTTAAACTTCATGATGTTCTTATGGCGACATTTACTACTGGTGGACTTAGTGCTATTGCAACTAAGATTGGTAAACCGTTAATGCTTGATTCATTTACTAGTACGATGTGCAATGAATCATGGGGGCGAAATAGCTATGCACGTACTATGATTAAAGTAAGTGTTGAAAACACTTTAAAGGACTCAATGGTTATTGTTAAACCGAATATGGATGATGAGGGATACATGTACGAAACAATTACTATTAAATACGAATGGACTTCGACGATATGCCAATTGCAAGATTTTTGGACATGACTATGAATATTGCCCTAAAATGGTTGCTACTAAGCCTATGAACTGTGGGGAGGTGCATTCTAGAGGTACGGAGTTGAATCGAAGTAATGCTGGAATTGGTCGAGAGAAACCGGCTAGTGGCTTTAATATGGGTTATAAGTTTCGGTTTAAATCGATTAAACATGTATATAAACCTGTTTCTAAAAGAATGGTGATACTACAAGTGGTATGAAAAACAATACTGAAACACCTAGTAGAGAGGCAAGTTGTTCGAACCCTTTTGATGCACTTAAATCTAGGGCTGAGCAAATCCACCCGGAAACCGACCCGAACCGACAAACCGACCGAAACCGGACCGAACCGAACCGAACCGAATTTTTTCGGTTCGGTTTCGGTTTTGTATATTTATTTCGGTTTTTGTCGGTTTCGGTTTGGTTTCGGGTCGATTCGGTTTTTGTCGGTTTTTTCGGCTCAAAACCCGAAAACCGGCCCGAACTGAGTTATTCAGTTCGATTTCGTTTTTGATATATATTTTTCGTTTCGGTTTTCGGTTTGAGTTTTTTCCTTTTTTGGTTTTCGGTTTTTGTCGGTTCGGGTCGGGTTTGACCCGATGCTCACCCATACTTAGATCGGTTGAAAATGATGATGTGTTAGGTGCAAATAGGGGATAATCCTATGAAGGCTGATTGTTGTGGATGACGGTGTTGTGGATGAGGGGCAAAAGGCTGATGTGGAGCCTATTCAGATCTTGCTAAGCACGCCTAATGATTTTACACTTTGAATGAGGTACAATCGGTAAATGAGCAATATTTACTAGGGCAACACCCTTTACCCAAAAAATTTGGTAAATGAGCAACCAACGTCTAATGTGGTTGGTTCGAATATACAAAAGAACAAGGATAGTAACGTGGGTGATGAGGATAGTTATAATGAAGTGGAAGAGGTTTTTGATGAAACGGAAGGTTTCATGGCATTCAAGAGTGGAGGCGGAATCGGGAGAAAGATCCTATATGAACGCTGGAAAGATGATTATAATGATAACCCGTATGATGATGATGACTACGAAGATTTGACTCAAGAGAAATTAGCTTTTAGTAACGCTTATGATATAAAGGTTCGTGGTCATACTAGACGTTAGTAGTTATAGAGTAGTTTTTCATAAGTTTGGTTTGTCATTCTAATAATTGGTTTGATTTGAAGCACAAATGATGCGTTTGTTTCCCCAACTATGTAACGGACTGAAATGTGGGATTCACTCACATCATATATACTTAAATATTTTTTGGAGTAATAAAATTTATCAGGTGTATGAAACACCTTTTACCCAAAATTTTCATCGATGTCTCGTGACACTGCAGTGTTAGATGACGGTCAGTTGACCCGAGCCTAATTATCGGCTTTAGACCATTAGGTTTAGGGTTAGGATTGCTTTATTATCAAGCTATGTCTTTATTATAAATATACATGCATTCCTCACTGTGTAATCACAAAACGCAATCAATAAGATATATCTTTGCTATTTTACTTGGTATTAAAGCTCTAAGTACAACCCACCACAATGTAGTTATCCTTTGGTAATTGACTATTCGTCGATGATATGAATCTTTCGATTCATTTGGATCTCACGCTCAATGTAAATTACCATATCTTTATTGTTCGAAGGGATCCTGATTTATTTTCTTCTGCTTTATTGTTTTTCATATAATTACCCATTTTCTATCTATCCAAATCATAAACCCTAGCCTACAAACCCTAGTTGTCATAAGATACCCCACATTAATTTGATTTAGCCATCATTCAATTAATTTTGTCTCATCAACACTAATATTTGTTTTACCCTGGAAATCATTGTCGTTTTTAAAAATAGTTGGTCGCAAAATTGCCACTCCTACCTAAAGGCAAAGCAAGCCATGACGTGAAAAAATGTCACGCAAAAGAGAAAGCCACAAGCAGTAAACAGCTATGCCGCCAAATACAATGATTAAAAAAAAAAAAAAAAAAAAAAAAAAAAAAAAAAAAAAAAAAAACTGTACATATATATGTTCCATTTTGTCCATTTAGAAGCCTCTTGTTCAAACTGCGTGGGAATGTTAGATGACTGTTAGTTGACCCGAGCCTAATTATGGGCTTTGGACCTTAGGTTTAAGGTTAGGATTGCTTTTTCATCAAGTTATATCTTTATTATAAATATACGTGCATTCATCACTATGTAATCACAAAACACAATCAATAAGATATATCTTTGATATTTTACACGCGGACCACCTAGTTCCGTCAATGACAGGGATAAGATACCATTACAAATATTTTTTGGGGAAGCAATATCGATTACAATCATTAATTTTTATACTACATGCATATACTTACAGGGTATATATGCGCATATATGTTGGTCCGTACATATGTATAATACAATAGAATGTTCTAGCTTGGGTTCTAAAGAGGTATCTAGGTTACCCCATTCGCATATCAAAATCCTATATCTGAAAATCCAGAAAAAAATAGAAGAAAAAGAAAATAACCAGCTTCGTATTTTAGGCTCAAACCTCAGTAGATAGAGATCTTGGGGCAGGCAATTAGGCCGCGTAAATCTAAGTCAGAGAGTCACCTTCCCTGGGTAACCGAGAAAACCTCATTCGCATACCCATTTTCTAAAATTATCCATATACTAAAGCTTCCTTCCATTATTGGACAAAGCTTAGTATTATTGATGAATCAGTATGGGGTCAACTTGCCCTCGAGAGAGTTCTAAAAGCCATTTTATTGGAGGATCCAAATAATTGTGTCTGTAAGAAAGGAGTTTATCTTTCTCATTCACGTGTCTTTGTCTTCAAATAGAAACACACCAGCATTTAACATCTCTATGCTATTTTTTTATTTTTTATTTTTAATTATTTTGGTACAAGACAAAGGTGATGATTAAGGGCAAAGGAACTTGTCTCTACTAATCATTAGAGATCTTTAAATCGCCTCGTTATGCTCTCATTTACGCGTTATCCTGAACCTGACATGTAACATGATAAAATGACGTAGAAATGCAGCCATGAACTTTCTTACTGTTTGCTACATGGTTTCGTTTGAATTTCACAGTGCAAGTTAGATTGGATCGTTTCACAGCCAGGTGGTATCTGCTCTAGTTTTATTTATCATATATTCTTTGTGGATCACATTGAATTTGATGGCTTCTTAAGATTTTTATTTTCACGTGGGATCATTGGCGTTAACTTATGATCTAAATTTTATACTTATAGAAATACTGTTTCAATTATAGGTGGCAACTTAATTAATTAGACCTATTTACTTGTGAGTGGGTCTATTCGGGTAGTGTTGAATCACTTTGACATGTATCAAAGAGATACCCGTTTTGACCCATTGTCCAACAAGACTCTCCCTTCCCGTTTAATTAGCACCCTCAGGATTGCCTGAGTTTGTATCATCCAAAGGAAATGACAAGGAAATTCTTATATTTGTCTTCTAGATTAACGTCAATTTTGGTATTTACATGTAAAATCTATGATTCATTTTCTATTTTCTTGTCGGCTGTTTTTCTAATGATCATAAAGTTGTTTGTGAGCACTACTGCTGTAGAATCAAGGTTCTCAGTGGGAATCAAGGACTGCTCGAAGAATGTTTGGATCCAATATTTCATTTTGATGAAATGACTGTTATGCCCTTAATTATAGGATCCTGGTGAGCTAGTTGAAGAGTAATCTAGGAAACTAAATCCAAAAGATCTCGCTTCCATTGACACCTTCCAGGTAACTTACAGTAAATCAATAAATCTCAGCTTGTTAAAGTCCAAGAATTTGCATGCATTTGTTTTTTTTAAGGATAGAGTGGACAAGGAGCAAGTTCTAAAAATATATTCGGAAGGGTTTTCTTATCATTATATGCATTTTATTTGTATAGAAAGTTTGATAGATATCTTTCGGTATTATAGATTTACAGGGTTAGTTAGGGTCATTTTGTCTCGAACGCCCCAGGTGGGCTCCTAGCAGTCACATCCACTAGAAAGAAAGAAAAGTAAAAGACAAGGCCTTTTGAACTTATAAATTCTATTTTTGTCTGGTATCTTTTTTAAAATTCCATCGCTGTAAAGTAAACTCTAAAACAACGACACCGCGGTCTTGTATTTTTGTAGAGAGACTGTTTCTATGAACTAGTTTCATGGCCAAAGGCCTGTTAGTGATGAACTGATGGTACTCGGCCATGTTGTTGGGGCACCTTAGCTACCATTATATCAAATGCTTGTTATAAAACAGTGAGGTTCTCCAATCCCTATTCAAGTTACCCGAGGAGAGCAAGAACTTGTTTAACTCAGATGTACACAGCCTAACCGGAGTTTTTCTAGCATCCCCAAGATGTATACCTAGTGAGGTCTCAACCTTTGACCTCTTGTGATCTCCTTGGAGGATAAACCACTAGGCCACCTTGGCGGTAGCGTTTATCTATATAACAATCTACACTTTAGAGTAATTTTTATCCATGAACCATCGGTCAATCATACATGGGATATTTCCTAGTTAGGTTTTGCTCATGCATTACTAATCTTTTTGGTTGCCTTATGATATTAGGGTATACTTGTTTGAGTAGTGATTGGCATGCCTAAATGACATGCCTAATTTCATGCCTAACAATTAGATTACAACACTTGTATTAATCAAAGGCTATCATGAGGAGAGAGAAATATCATACTCCACTTGTCATATGTTGAATGGATTAGGCATAAAATTAGTCATGCCATTTAGGCATGACAATCATTTTCCTACTTGTTTATGTGTCATATTACCAAGTAACTAGTTTTTTGCATCGACATGCCTAACCTAACTAAATGATACGATCATGGAGATTGATAAGGCATGTACTTCATGTTAAAATTATTTTTTAGATCACTTTAAGAACGTATAGCTTTCTTGCATTTACAAGCGACAACGAAAGACTTTTCTCTTGCTGTCACACTAGCAACCAAAGAACCTTATTCATCACTTATGTTATTGTTTCCAAATTCTCCACTTATTTTTGGTTGTTTTTTCCTGATTAGGGAATGCCGACTGATAATGACAACCAAAAAGTAATATTATCATGAAGTAGAAAATCAGTAATATTTAGAGTTTACAGTCAAATGGTTGATTTGGTCTTTATTCTGCTTTGCCATCACTTTCTAGTACAAATGTGTGTGATTGTGTCAATTGCATACTTACATCACACCATTCATGTCCATTCTGGAAGAAGTAATTTATACACCATTCTAATTCTCCTTGAGCCACTAATAACTTATTGAATTTTACCATAATACCCTTATATTAAAAACATCTACTAACAAATGAGCTAATCGAGCTCTTACTCAAGCGACAACTTGAATTTTAGAATAGTACACGATATTTAAATTATCAACCATGAATCAAGATCGAGCTTAAACACAATTATGAGAAGGTTACTTCATTCAAGCTCGAGAATGCCAATTAAACGAGGAAAGCTCATATTTTGGACTAGACTACTACTCGACTCAACCCGTTAACTCCCCTAAGGTGACTGATGGAGTAGTATTTATAAGGTGACATATAATCAAGTTGTCATTTACGAAAATTCAAAAGGCATTTTAGTGGATGATAGTCCTTTAAACCGCCATCTTTCAATTTAGTAACATAGCTTCTATTTCTCATTCATGTGCCTTGTCTTGTCTTTCAGAAAAAATACATCAGTAAGCATGTCAATATATTTTAGTTTTGTAATTTGTTGGTACAAGACAAAGGTGATTATTTGGGGTAAACGAACTTGTCTTTGCTAACCATTATAGATCCATAAATCGCCACACTTTTGACTCATTCATCCGTTATTTAAAATCTGACATGTGACATAAAACATGTGAAATCCAGCCATGAACTTTAAAACTATATCCTACGTGGTCGGTGGTTCTATTTGAACTGCACATTGCATGTCAGATCTCTCCACTCAAGGATCTGCGTCGAGTTTTGAATATGTTAAGTTATAACTCGTGGTGGATAAAGTCAATGAAGACGATTAGAACCATCAAAGCAGTGATTGGTAGAATCTGCTCTCATGTAAATTAATTTATTATTCATTCTGCAGTTAACAACTTTCAAAAGTTGTTTTTTTTTTCACATGGGATTCTTTTAGATTAAGTTATAATGTATAACCTCTTTTCTGTCATTTAGATATCAAATATCCTTTCCAAAATGTTTTTTAAGTTAATATTCTAACATACTTTCGCATATGTATCGTTTTGTACATAGATTTTTTTTGTACATCCTAGTTACATCATTTAACTTGTGCATGCGTTCTACCATTAAAATTTCAAGCACATTCACAAATTCTGTTACTAGAGTGAAAAAGTTCTATAAATTCAGCGACTTACAGTAAAAAAAATGCATATTTGGCATAAAATTTGTGAATATAAGTTTCAATTACACATCATTAGCCCTTTTTTACATTACTCGTAATTGATATCCCCTCTATTGAATATGTGAAGTTCCAGTGTCTTCTTATTGTTGGTTTTTCTAATGATCATAATTCATAAAGTTGTTTGTGAGCAGTTGAGCACATTAGCTATAATGTCAAAATTCTGAGTGGGAATCATTGATTGTTGGAATTCATAAAAGTTAACATGCTCCCAATTTGGATGCAATATACCTATATATAGGCTATAAAGACTTGACTGTTATGCCCTTGTTTGAATCGTGTTGCCTTTGTTAAATTGAATTTAGGATGCAACGACCGTTATGACCTTCTCTAGTTAGAGATTGCAGGATGACCAAGGATCTATCAATGCATTTCTGGTGATTTACGAGTCTTGCCGAACATATAAGATACTTAAAGATTACATAGAACTTTTGCATGCATGTTATTGTCATGTGAAGAAGAGTGTACAGTGACAATAAGAACAAATTTGTTTTTTTCCCTTTTTCTCTGTAACTATGGTTCAGACTAATCCACGGGGTTTGGCCTACTGGCACAAACTCAAAATAAGTGAAGCCCTCCTTTTTCAGTAGGTTGGCATGAACACTTTAGGGTTGTTCGCACTGAGCACGTTTTGAACTCGAGACCTCTCACATTTTAGTGATGATATGATACAAAATTTTTAACCATGTGGCCACCCTTCACTGGTTACAAATAGGAACAAGTTTGAAGATATGAGGAAGGGTATTCTTGTACTTATATGCATCATCATATTTTATTGCCATAAAAAGTTGGATTAATCTTGTTTGGTATAATAGCCTTGATAAGAGTCCTTTTGTCTCACAAACCAGGTGGGCTCTTTTTCTTTTTTTTTTTTTTTTTTTTTTTAACGGCTTGTTAGTTGTTAGTGGTTCATGTCTAGCAGTGACATCCAATTAGTCAGTATGTTGACCAGAGACCCTCCGCCTGCTCCTCTTTTATCGCCTGAAGGGGTAAAAGTCTCGGGTGGGACTCGAACTTGAGACCTCCCCTAGCCAAACATCCCCTCTCCAAAGCACCTTAAGGAAACTTTGGTGGCCAACCAGTTGGTTAGGTGTCACCTCGAGTAGAAAAAACAAGGCATGTCTAAATCATACTAATATTCGTTATAGTTTTCATTTTGTCTGGTACCCTTTCCATCTCTTTCAAGTAAATAAATAAACAATACGAAATCTTATCTTGTATTTTTGCAAAACGACCATTTCCATAATTTGGGAATGCATAACCCTTTGGTCACAAAACTATCCTTAAATGGTATTTTATATGATATTATCTAGTTCGGTTCCTTTTAGAACTTTGCTTTTTGTACAACAAATTCTATCAATAGGAAAATGATTTGTATGGAGATAGTATGTCTTATGAACTCAAAGTACAACTAACTGAAGGTTATGAAAACACCATGACCTAAAAGTAACAAAACCCGCAACTAAAATAAGATAGACCGAGAAGAAAAGCCAAATAATGACTAGTTTTTGCATGTATTTTTTATTTAGATCACATGTAATGTTATAATCTTTTTCTTAACGATATTAGGGAATACATATTTATATGTTATATTACCAAATGATTCTCTGGTTTTGCATTGATATGACTAATCGTTCTTGGATAAAACCCTCAAAAAACCTCAAGGTTTTGTCACAGGGAAGCATCAACGGACTCAAGTGTTATATATGTCAGTCTCAAGAGCATTTGAAGAGGGATTGTCCCATGTATAATCACAAGAAATCTCAAGGTTTTGTCAGCAAGATCAGGTATCCGGTTTTGGAGATATCCGGTTGTGGAGCTCATAGGTATGACAGTACTGATATTTTGATAGCTATGAGTGTCGAAGAATTCTTGGATTAGATTCAAAGGGCTCATGGGTGAGGGTATGCAATCCCTGTATATGAAATTAAAATTCCATAGTTTCATTTCTTGTCTTGCACAATAAGCGATCCTAGTCCAAGTCTAAGTACTTTCCTGATCTATAATACTAAATACAACTAACCCCTCTAAGTTTTCTCATATATTCAACAATTTTCACCTTAGGAGTAACACTTAGACATAACCGATAATCAGCATCATCTTTTAGTGTCGGAACCTCAAAACTGGGGAGTTGACCGGGCATTGTACTTTAGTAACTTTCTAAGATTAGCTTCCTTATAGTACTTCACTTTTTGCATTATCCACTGCAACATCATCGTTACTATCCTGAATTAGCTCAGCTTCACGATTTTCCTGAGCTCTCTGTCGTTCCACTTTAAACCAAAGACGCCTTTCAACATGTACTCCATGGACCCCTGTATTAACATCAAGACTAAGTTGCTTGAACCCAACTTGTTTGAACCTCGATGCTTTTGTACACCAAACCCATCGAGCTTTTCGATTTTAAACTTAGTACTCGTACTAGTCATTCTTCTTCAAACCTTGATTTAACCCATTAGAGACCCTAAAGACTCAACTTTTTCAACAAGCCTCACAAGTCGCATGGTAAACCACTTTTTTGAAATCTATAACTACTTGCCTTGAATACCCCTAGGGGACGTTTGGTACGACTGAATCACAAAGAATGGAAATGCAATGGAAAATGGAATGGCATAGAAAGAGAATGAGTCTGATATAAGAGAATGGATTCTAGTGTTTGGCAAAAATAGAGAATAGAGTGTCAGAATCGATTAAAGAATCAATTCCTTTGTTTGGTACATAAAAGAATGAATATATATATTTTCAGGTTTTTTAGTTACGTTGATTATTTGACGCTATCAGGTCACATAATTATAATTATGCAAACATAATTCAAGTTTTTTGTCATATAAAAATATATTATATCATCTCTATGATGAAACAAAAATGACAAAAAAAAAAATACATGTTTCTACAACTTACACATTGCACTAAACACAACTAATAAAAAAGATGGATACTGTATAATATTCATGATCGAACTAGTATATACACGTAGAGGATAAGCAATTAAAACCTGGTTTACAAACACTGGTATATACACATCAATATTTGTATAATTTTCTGCTATAGGGTTTTTTACATGTTATGAAGTAGAGAAAAATTTAAATGCTTACTCTTATTTTGATGCTTACCAAAGGACAAATCCTCACCGTCCATGTTTTTTTTCTTGTCTTTTTGTCTTTCTTTTTTATTCACATTTTTTTTTATAAAAGTGTAAAAACACGTCTGAAAACGGACGAAAACGTATGAAAATGGACGGAAATGGAAGAAAACTGATGAAAACGGACGAAAACATATGAAAACGAACGAAAACGTATGAAAACATACGAGAACGTAAGAAAACGGGCGAAGACGTATGAAAACGGACGAAAACGAACGAAGACAGATGAAAACGTATAAAAACATACGAAAACGAATGAAGAGAAGAAAAAAACGCGAATTAAAAAAACATGAATTAAAAAAACGCGAATTAAAAAAAACGTGAATAAAATAAAAACGTGAATTTTTGTCTGTGATTTTTTCATTCACTAGAGAATGGATAGAGAGAAAGAGCCCTTCTAAAATTCTCATTCTTCACCTTTCTCCTCTTTTTTTAAAGAAACAAAATGGGGGAATGAGAATGGTAATTTAATTCCCTCTTTTCATTCTTATGTCAAACAAACATGAGAATCAACCTATTTTCCTTTTCTCAGCTTTCCATTCATGCGTACCAAACATCCCCCTAAAGATTCGATCATTTCACTTCAAATCTATAAAACTTGTACTCCAAGCAATCACTTTCCTTGAATCCTCAATAAACAGCTAAACCTTGCTTGTTTTCCAAGTTATCACCAAGACTTGATATTCAAAAAAACCCGTGGGAGCCTTCAAACTCGATTTATCACCCCCCCCCCCCCAAAACCAACAAAACCTTGAAGCTTCTTGACCTTCAAGATTGATTATCATCAAGGAATTCTAAATCACTAACCCTTTGAAGCCTTTAACCCTCTTGTCGACACTCTTTGTAACCGCAATCTTGATCTCCAAGTAAATCCTTGGAATTGACTTTCTTTCACCTCAAGAAACCTTTGAGAGAACTTAAACTTGCACCTCAAGTTTCCCTTTAATCGACCTAAGCTTTAGACACCTTGTATCAACACAATGATAGCAAAAAAATAACTGAAAAACAACACGAAAACGAGATCTGTCCACCCAACCTCTTATGCAAGATCCCTCCGATGAGAACCTAGATCTATGTATCTTATTCCTACACTTCTAATTTCGTAGAAATCCAACGGTTAGAGAACCAGTGGTGTCAATTCTACCACAGTTGCACAAAAACCGACCAACCAAACACGGTTTATTCTTTTCTCTTGTTTTGGCTCTCCCCTCGTTGTGTGATTCCTTTTTCTCGAACAAGGCTATGATACCAATTGTAGGATAAAACCTTCTACAAACCTCATAGCTTAGTGTAAAATTAATCAAATAACTCACAAGAAAATCAACACCTACAAGATCATAAGAGATTCGACAAAGGAAAGAAACATACATCAATTATGCCCTCGAACCCCCTTTATTAATTACCAATAAATGCTTATGTCGAGACAATAAGAATGAATTAACTACCATCTCCCCTCAACTCTATAGAGATGAGCAGGTACAATCCCTATAGAATTAGAATTTCATAGTTTCCTTGTTGGCCTTGCACACCAAGCAATTATAGTCCAAATCCAAGTACTTTCCTAATCTATAATACTAAATACAACTAACCCCTCTAAGTTTGCTCCTATATTCAACAATCGTGAATGTATCTTGCTTTGCTAGTGTTGGTGGTAAAATGCCCAGGACAGGGTAAGATAATCAATAGCAGATCAAATACCAATACAGGTTACCGGATATCACTTGGAATCGTGTTATCACTTTCCAAAGTAAATTATTCGACCCTAATGCCTGGGTATCACGAATATTTACTTGGGATAAGACCAAATGTATGTTATTGAATTAGGCACAAATCCATAACCCTTTACTTACAAGTGTTTATCGTTTTCTGTGTGTTCTTCATGCATAATTAGATTTCCTATTTATAGGAAATTACTCTTCACTAGTTAAATGGAATTATGAAGATTAATCGGCCCATTAATCGCCTCATAATTTTCCCCATTATAGTTAATAGCGGTTACATGACCTATTAAACGGGGTCATTATGCAGTTGTAACTGCCACTTGAATAGGTCAATGCCTGTTACAAGTTGATTCCAGTACTAGCAGTAGAAACATGCCTACCAGTACTAACTTAGTACTACCAGCAGAAACTTGCCTACCAGTACTAACTTAGCACTACCAGTACTAACTTACTAAATCTCACCACTATAGAGTCAGGGTGTTCAGAGACCTTGATGGTGTACACTCCGTACCTCCTAACCCATTACCAGGTGTGAACTAATCCCACAAGTGCACAAAATTTTCCAAAATCCTCCCCAAATTTAGTTCACTTCCTTTGCATGAAAATTAAACATCAAACAAAACATGTGCATAAACGAAAATATCCTGATGATTGAATTTCCATCTTAGTACATTATACGTTCAAATATTCGAGAGGGTGTTCTAAGAATTGAACCCTTCAACCCATTTGAATACCTTAAGAGAAAATACACACAAGTTTTCAAACACTTAAAAGCTCTGACACTTTACAAGCCATGTGCCCATATTCAAATTCATAAATGTTGCAAGAGCCAAGAGTCCAAAGCTCCCTGAAGCGACAAAACTTCAACATTCACATAGGTGGTTCCTCTTTATTCATGCTCCTGCCAAGCACTTTTTCAAAGAAATTAACCATTAAGAAGTAAAGACTTCATCCTCCTTTTAAGCAGGTTCTGAGCACAACCTTGGGATGTAAAATAAAACATGTGCTCCAGTCTACTGAATGTTCAGCTTTCCACATTGAACTCAACTCCCAAGTTTCCTCGGGAGGGAGTTGGGTGTCTTAGCATTCAGTGACTAAGTTGGACTTAAACCCATCCCTTTAGCAGACTTTATAACCAAGTCTCTAGCCAAACCCTTCGTCAAGTGATCAGCTAAGTTTTGTTGGGATCTAACAAACTCTATAGATACCACCCCATTCATGATAAGCTCACGAATCATGCTATGTCTGACACCTAAGTGTCTAGACTTCCCATTGTACATCTGGCTATAAGCCTTTGCCAATGTAGCTGCACTATCACAACGGATAAAAATAGGTGCTATAGGTTTAGGCCATAATGGAATCTCAAGAAGCAAGTTTTTCAACCATTCAGCTTCTTTACCAGCAGCTGCTAAGGCCACAAATTTGCACCTCCACCAAGTAGGAATACCCAGCCACTGGTAGACGAATTGTCTTTAGTGTTAATGATCCAACTTGCATCAGTGTATCCTTCTAACACTATATGAGACTATAATTCATAGTTCTCTTCACATACTTTAGTAGCCTCTGAACTGCTTGCCAGTGATGTGCACTAGGATTACTAGTATACCTGCTCAGTTTACCCACTGCAAAAGCAATATCAGGTCTGGCACAAGTCATGGCATACATCAAGCAGCAAATTACCCTAGAATACTCAAGTTGAGATACAGCCTTAGGCATCATCTTCTCACAAGTATCCATAGGTGTACTCACAGGAGTACAATCAAAGTAATTGAATTTTCTCAACACTTTCTCAATATAATGAAACTGAGAGATTGAAATTCTTTTACTTTCATGTTTAATCCTAATACCAAGAAAAATATTAACCTCCCCCATGTCCTTCATGGAGAACCTTGATGACAAAAATTCCTTTGTTTGGTTAACCTGATTTTGGTCAGTGCTAAAGATCAACATGTCATCAACATATAGACAAATGATGACTCCTTTACCACATTCATCAAATTTTCTATACACATATTTGTCAGCTTGGTTAAGAACATAACCGCTAGACAAAACCACTTCATCAAATTGATGCCATTGCTTAGGTGTCTGCTTTAGTCCATAAAGAGACTTAATCAGTTTGCACACCTTGTTTTTATTGCCAGGCATGATGAAGCCCTGAGGTTGGTTCATATAAACCTCCTCATCCAATTCACCAATTAAGAAAGCTGTTTTCACATCCATGGTGAATAATCAGATTGTGAATAGATGCCAAAGCAATCAGTAGTCTTATTGTACTGATACGAGACACAGGGGCATAAGTATCAAAATAGTCAATCCCTGACTTTTGTTTAAAGCCCTGAATGACTAGTCTAGCCTTGAACTTTTCAATAGTTCCATCTACTTTCATTTTCCTTTTGAAAATCCATTTGCAACCCAAAGGTTTGCAACAAGGTGGTAGATCAACCAACACCCAAGTATTGTTGCCCATGATGAAATCCATCTCATCATTGATTGCTTCTTTCCAGAAAGCAATATCCTTGGACTTCATTGCTTTTTCAAATATCTTGGGATCATCCTCAAAAATGAAGCAATATGAGTATTGGTCAGAGACCTCATTCCTTGTTCCTTCAATTAAATGTAATTGAAACTCAGGTCCAAATGACTTTGGATTCCTAACCCTTTTGCTCTTTCTGAGCATAGGTTCAGGTTTTTGAACCACAACCTTATCAGGGACCAGTGATGGTACTTCATCAGGGCTGATACACCAATGTCATAAGTTCCATTAGGAATCTTCTGACTTGATCTAGGGACTGATAAGAATCTATTCTCATCAAAGATTGCATCCATTGATTCAATTATGGAGTTAACTGAAACATATTCATTAGGTTCAATAACATAGAACCTAAAAGCCTTGGAATGCTCAGCATATCCAACAAAGATGCAGTCAATACCTCTTTCACCCAAAGTTTTCAACTTTGGATCAGGGAGTCTTACAACAGCCCTACAACCCCAAACCCTAAGATAGTTCAGGTTGGGTTTTTTTTTAGTCCATAGTTCATAAGGGGTAACCTTGTTCTTTTTGTCGGGAACCCTATTTAATAAATAGCAAGCTGTTAACATAGCTTCACCCCAGAACCCTTGACTCAGTCCTGAATAAGACAACATGGAATTAACCATCTCCTTCAGCACCCTGTTTTTCTTTTCAGAAATACCATTTTGCTGAGGAGTATAGGGAGCAGTCATTTCATTGATTATACCAACTGACTGAAAATACAGAGTATCCATGTACTCACCTCCCCTATCAGTCCTTAATCTCTTGATCAGGGACACAAGTTGCAATTCAACTTCAGTTTTAAATACTTTGAATTTATCTAATGCTTCATCCTTGGTATGTAGCAGATAGACATAATGAAACCTAGAAGCATCATCAATAAATGTCACAAAGTACTTCTTATTCCCCAAGGAGGGAGTGGCATGCAAATCACACAGGTCACTGTGTATTAGGTCCAAAAGCTTAGTTTCATGATTAACACCCTTAAAAGGTTTCTTAGTTATTTTGGTCAACATGCAAGTTTTACATTTTTTAGTTTCCATGTCAAATGCTGGGATTAACCCATCCTTAGACATATTTTGCATCCTTTTATAGTGTATATGGCCAAGTCTAGCATGCCTGAGGGTAGAGTCAGTCAGGTCAGATGTGGTCACAAAGGCTGAATTATCACAATCATTAACAATGTTCAACCTGAACATTTGATTACACAAATATCCAAAACCAATAAATACACCACTTTTAGATAAAAACAAATTTATCAGATTCAATAACTTGTTTAAAACCATGATTATTCAAAACACTACTTGAAACCAAGTTTTTCCTTATATCAGGAACATGAATAACATTAAACAAAGTTACAATCTTTTCAGAACTAAACTTAAGATCTACACAACCACGTCCATGCACCAGGGCTGTTGACTCATTTCCCATGTGAAGAATAAACCCATCATTCAGTGACTCATAAGTCTTGAACCAGCTTCTTTCTTTGCACACATGAACAGTTGCTCCAAAGTTAACCCACCACGCAACATCATCATCTTGCACATAGTTAGATTTAGATACATATGTAATATAATAAACCTGAAGAGATTCATTAAACATATTATGGCCTTTCAGAGGAACTGAACCATTCCCTCATCCACTAGTGCCTGAACCATTGGTTTTACCACCAATCTTAACACCTTTGCAATCCCTTTTAATGTGACCAGATTTGTCACATTTCCAACAAGTAGGTGTTGCCTTCTTGTTAGGGTCTGCCATTGTGTTATCCTGATGTTTACGTTTACCCTTGTTGTAATTGTACCTGGTGGAGTTGTTATGCTCCACTATATTGACAATAGATGCACCAGTAGCATTGCTACTCTTTGGCTTGTCATTATCATGCACCCTGAGAGATTCCTCAATGTGCAGATGACTACCCAACTCAACAAGAGCTAACTCCTCTTTTTTATGTTTCAAGGTATGCTTGAAATCTTTTCAAGAAGGAGGAAGTTTATCAATGACACAAGAGACTGAAATAGCCTCATCCATGTGCCTTTTGTGTTGTGTAAACCTTTCAAGTATACCAAGAAGTTCATTGTATTGTTCCATAACTGGTCTTGAATCAGTCATTTTGTAATTTGTGAAATTACTTACAAGAAACTTCTTACTTGATGCATCCTTAGCCATATATTTGGCATCCAAGGAATCCCATAGTTCTTTGGAAGATTCAAAATTCTGATAAATATCAAACTGAGAATCAGACATACCATTGAGGATTAGACCTCTGCAAATGTAATCATCATTCTCCCATTTGCTCCTCTGCCTGATATGTTCTTCAGTAACACCATCCCCATCATCATGAATAGGTGCAGTCAGAACATAGACCACACTCATGTTTGAAAGAAGAAAGTGCATCTTCTTTTTCCATCTTCTGCAGTCCACCGCTTAAAACTTGTCAAGCTTGGCAAAGTTTGAAGCCATGTGTTTCATAGCAGCAGCAGCCATTGATTATCTCAAAATAGTTTACTTTGATTGTTGGTGGTAAAAGGCCCAGAACAGGGTAAGATAATCAATAGCAGATCAAATACCAATACAGGTTACCGGATATCACTTGGAATCATGTTATCACTTTCCAAAGTAAATTATTCGACCCTAATGCCTGGGTATCACGAATGTCTACTTGGGATAAGACCAAATGTATGTTATTGAATTAGGCACAAATCAATAACCCTTTGCTTACAAGTGTTTATCGTTTTCTGTGTGTTCTTCATGCATAATCAGATTTCCTTATAGGAAATTACTCTTCACTAGTTATATGGAATTATGAGGATTAATCGGCCCATTAATCGCCTCATAATTTTCCCCATTATAGTTAATAGTCGTTACATGACCTATTAAACGGGGTCATTATGCAGTTGTAACTGCCGCTTGAATAGGTCAATGCCTGTTACAAGTTGATTCAAGTACTAGCAGTAGAAACATGCCTACAAGTACTAACTTAGCACTATCAGCAGAAACTTGCCTACCAGTACTAACTTAGCACTACCAGCAGAAACTTGCATACCAGTACTAACTTACTGAATCTCACCACTATAGAGTCAGGGTGTTCAGGAACCTTGAGGGAGTGTGGTACCTCCTGACCCATTACCAGGTGTGAACTAATCCCACAAGTGCACTAAATTTTCCAGCAGCTTGCAGGTTATAATTGGATTGGAATCACATTGCATTGCTTATGTGAGTTATATTATTCCTTCGTGCTCCTATGTATTGTCAAAATTAACATATATTGGTTTTAAATCATAATTACTTTTTTTATTGCTTTATTATGTTTACAAGCGACAAAATACAGTTTTTCCTTGTTCATCATAACGTAGCAATAGAATTTGTTATTACAAGCTATAGCATATGTCTTTTTGTATTCAAATATATTCCCCTCTTATTTTTTAACATTTTTTAGTTTTAGTGCTTAATAAGGGAATGCCGACTGATGATGACAGACAAAAAGTAATATTATCATGAAGGAGACAATTAGTGAGATCTGGATTTCTTTAATCATGTTTCTTGGTCTTTATTCTGCTTTGTATCACTTTACAGGATAATTTTTAATTTTTTATCATGCTGAAAGAGACACCTTTGGTCTAGCAGTGTCCCAAGTAACATTATGGGCTTCAGTTACATGCATTCAAGGTAACAATATACATGTAAATATTTTACTGTATTTATCATGCTGACAGATAGCAATACCAAATCTTGTGTTTCATTTACAGTGTCTTTGGCTTTACAAACATACGTACGTATAGATGTTCCAAGAAAGATCCCATGTATCACTTTCATCAGTTGATTCTTTATCGATTTTAGGCCATTCGTCATCTCATTTGTCTCTTTGGTTTATGCCTTGTTTGCCGGGTCCCTCCCCGGTCGTCGTTTATGTAATATCTATCATGCATTATTAGTCTATGTTATGATATCTTTCTTTGAAAATTTAACAATGTCCCAACATTAATTGCCACGACATGTCGTTTGTTGTGGCTTGTATATTGGTTAGTAAACACGTAGGGATGTTTGGGATTGCGTTTTGAAATAGCTTGTGTGATTGTTACATATCTTAAGTTGCAGACAATAGTGTCGGGTTGTTTGAATAAAGGGCAATTTATGGGTGGTAATTAATTGGCCAAGTATGTGTACTGTTACAAGTCGTTTTTCATCCTTGTATATGTTGCCGTCACTTGTAATATGGCTCTAGCTTCTCGTTGTAGGTCACTGGTGTGTCAATGGGTTATAATCTAATCGTGTAATCACTTTCATATTAAAGTATTTCGACCTTATGTGCCCCGGTTCACGAAATCCTTAATCGAATAAGACAAATTGGCAATTGAAATCTAAGGCACGAGAAATCAATTAGAAAACATTAGAGTATTGTTATTGTTATGTTATGCAAATGAGACCATAAGTGTGGTTATAACCACCAACCCAAAATTCAGTTAGTTATTTTTGGTTACTTGCCGACCATTGTGTTGGTTAGTAAAAGACATGTATGTTAGGTTTTGGCGGAAAATCCTGTTAACAACGATTCCTAAAAATCGTTTAGCTTTTGGGACGCTGCCTCAAACCCCACGAGGGAAGGCTTCCCCTCGACCCCCGACCGCTCACTTGGAGCGGGATCTCAATAAGGAACGTTGCCCCTTGACCCCCGCGTCTTTGTGGCAATTTTAAGCTAACTATAACGAGTGTGCACTCCGCACCTCCTAACTCGTCTTGAGCTAAACATGTATAAAGCCGTTGGTTTCTAATAAAACACAATCACCTAAAATAGTTGATAACACTAAAATTACCAACACTCGTGTTAGGTTCTTTTTAAGAACCGTTCAAAATAAACATGAAAGTGATTCTCTCATCACTTATTGACAACTTAATAATCGGTTAACTTCTTCAAGTTGAGCATAGCTTATTGGAAACTGATTATCTAATTATAAAAAGACAACAATCTTTAGTCTCATTCAAAAGTCCAAAAAAGCATGATGCAAAAGTCCTATATTCTATCCATTGCAGTATTATTCTATCAATTGATATGAACACGAGTTTTATAATAATGAATACGAAAAGATACACAAAATCTATGAAGGACACCAGATTCCAAAATAGTAGTATAAAGATCTTTGTTTGGACATGTAATATGATAATATCTCTCTGTCATTGTTCTCCTTGAGGATGATCAATTTGACCAAAGGCTATGTGGGTGATTGGTGATCACTTCTTTAAATCAGGGATGTTCAAGTATATATCTTTGATTTTACATAATCCATCATGCATCATTTTGATCTTTATGAAACTTTTTTCATGTAAAAAGTTATTGCTTTATCAATGAATAATGAAAGCTAATGATCAGCGGTAGAGATTTGAGAGTACGTCTCAAAAAGAGGTCTTAAGTTCAAATCTTATTAGTTGTGAACTCCTTGGGGCACCTGGCCTAGACATAGAACTCGAAAGCATGAAGGGTTGCAGTGACGTATGTGAGGGTGTGCGAGGTGTGCTATCGCACAGGGCCTCAAAGTTTTAGGGGCCTCAAAATTTACACATTTTCGCATAGTTGTAGCCTCAGAATTCATTTTCAGCGTCAAAATACTGACGATATATGTAATTTTGTTCATAATATTTGTTCAAACTTTACTTTAAGTGGGCCAGAATGATGAAAAACTCATTAAAAAATTAAGCTAGATCGTTATAATATTTCTTTAGCCGTCATGTTTAGTTATCGTATACGCGATTTTGCACAGGACCTCCGCTAGCCCAGCTACAACACTGAAGGGCTGGTTATTTACTAGGAGTCATGGCTTTTGCGGCTCGTAACAACAAAAAATGAACTAGTTATTGGTAGATTTTCTTCATGACAAAGGCAGAGAAATATATACAAGACATATTTCGATGAGGTCTTTTATTGTAATCAATAAAGTAAAAGATATAAATGTAAGTGTATAAAGTTCTACATGATCCAGCCTACTTTAGACGAAAGCTAGTATTTTTAGAAGCAACTTGTAGTTGATACTTGCAAACCATCAACTTATTACCTTCTTAGGTGATCGAGTCATTATACGTACATACAATCGTGCACATAGCAACTTCTTGTCCTCTTTATCTCGTGTACATTTTTGTCTTTGCACTACCGTTACATCCTCGATAGAAAAATGGCCGTGAAAATGGCAACAAGAACAGGAGGAAGCTTTGTCAATGAATATGGCGCATTGTTTTTTCCTGTCACAAAATGAAAGATTAAAATTTTGCAGTTGGTAACTTAGATTATTCGATATAGTGAATTTAAGAAGCCCACTTATCGAAAAGCCTGTTTAAATGGAAGCCCAGCATAAAAAGTTCATTAATTTTTTTTGGACGGAAAGATGTGTTTATGTGGTTAATAATAAGCTTATAAGTTCGAAAAGTTTCAAAATAAGCCACAAAAAGTGATTTTATGAAAATTGAAATATAAGCCTAAAACCAAATAAGCCATTGACTACAAAATAAGCTTAATATTATATGCACTGAGAATTCGACCTTTTTATCATCACTTTTATTTTAGTTGTTTAGATGAAAAACAAAACTTTAACTCTTAGTAGAATGTTTAGATCCGGCCTCAACGGCTCGTATTTTTGTTTGGAACCGAACAACTTCTTACAAATATTGATTCGGCATTAGGGCTGAGCAACGGTCCGGAACCGACCCGAACCGACGAAAACCGAACCGACCCGAGAATCGATTTCACAAAAAACATGAACCGAAACCGAACCGAATCGGTTCGGTTCGGTTCGGTTTTGTGTCGGTTCGGCCCGGTTTACATGCTTTATGTGCATGTTTGGTCGGTTTTGGGTCGGACCGAACCGAACCGAACCGACATCCGATAAGACATAGAACCGAAACCGAACCGAAAATGGTCGGTCCGGTTCGGTTCGGTCCGGTTCGGCTCGGTTTTCCGGTTCGGCTCGGTTCGATCGGTTTTGTGCTCAGCCCTATTCGGCATAGTACCAACGGACCAAGCATGAGTGAGCAAACAAACGATATATGGATGAAAAACATTGCATGAGCGCCATAACCAACAACATGTAAACGACTTAGCTTACCAGCACCAGGTGCCGCAACACTCTTAGGTGGAGGTGGGGGAAGTAGTCCAAGGTGACTGCAATCACCATCCATATAACCTACAAAACATCCCACATTTAGTCTTACAAAATATATATCTGCAAACCATAGTGACAGTATATATCTTCGAATAAATCCATTACATTGTTGTATGCAAATATTTTCAGGGTTATCAAACAAGTTAGACGCTCTTTCGTGACATTGACAAATATGTCCAGTTCCTGTTGCATTCAACGCGCAATCTCCATCACCACACCAAACAAAGTTGCAACCGGCTGAACAGGGCAAAAATGTTAGCTATAACTTGTAAGCAGTTAACGTGATCGTAAAAATTAAGAACGGATGGAATGATGCTTACGGCTGGTGAAATTGGGCGCCGTAAACGGTGGCGTTGGTGGATCCTTGCCACCACATGAGAAATCTAAACTGCCTGCAAATCGTAATGTTTTAGTGTACGTACTAAACTGATTATATAAGAAAATAAAATTTAGAAACGCTCCCTAATGAACCGAATGCTTGTGAATCTCGTAACTTAAGTAATCAAACGACATGATAGATGATCAAAGACATCACATAATTGTTATTTAGCAATATATTTGTAGGAGTTAGGAGACTAACAATTAGGGACGACGCATGCGCCGATGAGCATGGGTCCAACCTGGATGGTCTTCCAACCGACATCACACTCGCAATGAGTAAGTAACCCGAATCCAACTGTGTCAATTACACACTTTCCATGTCCACAGTCTACCTTTGTACACGCGTCGTCTTTTTTCATCCAAACAAAACAACATTAGTTAGTTAGATAACTGCAAGTTTTCTAGATCATGATATAACGAAAATGCTAGTTTCCTATGACATGATCTTTCACGTTAAGTGTTTGATGAAATTAAACTTATGTGTCGACACACATCACATGAACGCCTGAAATGGCCAGAAAGTATCACATGTGTAAATGTTTGATAAAAGTTACTTAGTGAAGTACATTATGAAGAACAATGCTCAATGATGATTGAAAACCGACGAAAATGTATGTGCTGATTTTACATACCTTGAAGAGAGTATGAAAACACGGAAAACAGACACAACAGAAGTATAAAATGCGAGTTTGATGTCATTAGAATATACTGATCGGACTCGTTTAATAATTTAACAAGTTGATCAAGATTAATCAACACCCATTAATTAGTTTTATACCAAACAATAGAGACAAATTTTTAATTTGATCATTGTAAAGTTCACCAACTTTAAGTTTGGGCGGTTCAAGCTATGAGCTTAACTTTTGTGTTTCCTAAAGAAAACACATCCTCTAAAAAAGTATATTTCGTTTGCAAAGTTGGTGGTCACTTTGGTAAAACACAAATATATGTTGGCCTTGTTTGTGGATCTATGGTCTTTAACACAATCAAAATATACCAAAATAGAAGAAAAGATTAGACTTTATAAACGTAACTACTTTTCATATAGAAAATATGTCATACTTGTTCATACATGTCTCCTATCTATTTATACATACTGAAAAAGACACGATTGAACAGTCGTGATGGTTCAGATGAACCAAGGGGTGTGTCTTTTTGAAATTAACTAACAAATAACGGTTTTGTAACTAACTATATAACCCTTTATAAGTGTCTTGTAACTGCCTTTGACTTTGCTCTGGTTTGACTTTTCCTTTGACTTATCAGATTGTGATTAACCCAATATTCTCTCTCTTAATCACAATCGCGTTGTAGTAGATCTTTGACTCCAATATTTTGTCTCATTGTTAGAAACTTGATCTTCCATAGTGCTTGAAACTGCTAATAAGAGGGTTGGTTCTAAATCTTCTTCGATGAGGTTTGTCTCTTCTTGTCTTTGATATCTTCGATCTCTTTTATGGCAATGTGAGGCATAATGTGTAGGATTTAAAGGATCAGAACTTGGTCTGGGTTATGAGACTATACAGGAGGCTAAAGGAAATGTGAAAGGGTTACTTTCATACATAAATAAATGGCTCTATTTATAGCCTTACAAAGAAAACGTGTACTACTAGTCCTACCTAAAAACTAGGTAACATGAAACCTATTCTACTTAACATGAAATGCAGTTACACAAAACTCGGTCAAAGCCTTTTACTGGTTCAACCTTTACTAACTAAAACATATAATAGATATGAACCATAATGTATTCATGCAAGTGCAACCATGCATGCATACATGAACCTTGACATAAACGATTAATCCAACATTCACCCCCTTAATCGTTTATTTCCTCATTCACATCAACGTTTAAGAACTTTCCCGGATAGCCGACTTTCACTTCGGTCACATCCAAAGTCTTCTCTAGCTCAACCGCTTTTAATTCTTCACACCACATGAATCATGTCACATGGCATCCCGTTAGACACGTTCATTACCATCTCGACCCTTCACGGACCCACGACCTCTTCCCCGCCACGCCCAAAGTCATCTCGGTTTGAACTTCTAACGCCATAATGTTCATGCCGTGTTGAATCTCCATTGTTCCCGACTTTTCCCGGACTCACGACCTCCACCTTGGTCACGTCCAAAGTCCTCTACCACCCGACTGTTGTTGTCACCACACAGAACACGTTTGCTCATAATACTTCGTGACACGAGCATTATTCCACCAATCAAGAAAACAAAGCCACCCGCTTCTACCGTTTTCTTTCACCCGCCAAACGAACTGAATCAAAGCAACCTGCTTTTCCCGACTCCTCCTGTCCGTTTATCCCGCGAACTGGTTAATCTCTACATTTTCCGGTGACCTACAACCTACCGCCTTCTATGTCTTTGCTTTACGACAGCTTCAACCTTTTTCCAATCAAACCCGTTCCAAGAGCCCTATTCCACCGACCAAGAATAACAAGCTTCAAGCTTTACCGTCTTCTTGAACCTGCAAAACGAACCAAATCCAAAGCCACCTGCTTTGACGGACCCTTTCCGTTCGCTTTTTACGCACCACCGCCGGTTAGTCTCTTCAACACGGAACAATTGATCAAAGGTAGCTTACACCCCTTCCACGAACCTGTGATCATAACATCACAACCTTTTGATCACGACTAACAGCTACGGACCGCCTATGTTCATCACCGGTCACCCCGTCGTCTTGAACGGTACTCCCCGGCTCCGCCACAACAACGTAGTCCCGAAATACCTTATCACGTCCGTCTTCTGGCAGAATACAGTCTCAAACAGCCCCTGCTGTCCGCCGCTGCGATGGCGCCCCGACCGAAGGCTCCTCCTCTTCGAATGTCGACTCTCAAACCCGCCCTTTATCGAACGAAGCTCTTGATACCAAATGTAGGATTTAAAGGATCAGAACTTGGTCTGGGTTATGAGACTATACAGGAGGCTAAAGGAAATGTGAAAGGGTTACTTTCATACATAAATAAATGGCTCTATTTATAGCCTTACAAAGAAAACGTGTACTACTAGTCCTACCTAAAAACTAGGTAACATGAAACCTATTCTACTTAACATGAAATGCAGTTACACAAAACTCGGTCAAAGCCTTTTACTGGTTCAACCTTTACTAACTAAAACATATAATAGATATGAACCATAATGTATTCATGCAAGTGCAACCATGCATGCATACATGAACCTTGACATAAACGATTAATCCAACATAATGTCCATATTCATTGCAATTATAACTCTTTACTTTGCTAAAATCTCTAGGCTTTTTCGTTGCTTCATTGTAATCTTGTGATAAATTTTCTTCTTTGTCACGATTTCGGCTATGTGGTGGATGTATCTTCCTCTTCCTTGATTATCATGGTAATGTCTTCGACCATTGTTGTTGTGTTTTATAAATAACAGTCTATCTTGATCTTCGAATGTTCTTCCTTTCTTAGCCTTTACTCTTTCTTCGAAGGTTTTCAATCTACCAATAGCTTCGTCTAGAGTCATTGTATCTAGATCGGAGTATTGCTCTATGGATGCGACAATTTGAATGAATCTTTCAGGTACATAATTTAGCAATTTTCGCACGCGAGTTGATTCATCAAGTGTTGATCCAAGACTTGTCATCTTTGAAGTAATACTTGTCATTTTTGCGGTGAATGAATCGATAGTGTCATCTTTCTCCATTTGTAATATCTCAAATTCAGATTTGAGTATTTGTAGTTTTGCCTTTTGCACTTGATCCACTCCAACATTTCTAGTCTTTAATGCATTCCAAACTTCTTTTGCGCTTTTGCAATTTGCCACTTGTAATACTTGATCTTCGGGTAGTTATTGGAATAGATATGCCAATGCAGTTTTGTCTCTTTTATCATTCACTTGAGTCTTAGTAGTAGGTTCTACCATTTCCCAAAGACCATTTGCTTGTACTGTGATCTTTATTCTTATATACCATATGGTATAATTTGTCGAATTTAACACGGGACTTTGAAAGTGGTGTATGTTATCTAAACCTTTAATTTGACTACTTGTTTCACCCTTTCCATTTTAAATTTTTGATTATCTTGAATCTGATATAATACTCATATAAAACTTTTGAAACTTTAATAACTTTATAATTCTTTAAACTTAACAATGTAAATCTTAATATCTTTTAAACCTTTAAAAACTTTGTAAGAACTTAAAAACTTTAATCTTTAAAACTTGTAAACCTTAAACTTTATATGATTCTTATCTTAAACATAATAAGAAAAAACTTAAAACTTGTTTTCTTATCATAAACCAAATAAGAAAAATCTTAAAACTTGTTTCTTATCATAAACCTAATAAGAGAACTTGAAACTTTCTTATCATAAACCAAATAAGAAAAAACCTTGAAATTTTAAAAAACTATTAAAACCTTTTCTTATCATAAACCAAATAAAAAAAAACTTTCAAACTTTAAAAAAACTATTAAAACCTTCTCTTGTCATAAATCAAATAAGAAAAAACTTTGAAACTTAAAACCTTTTAAAAACTTTAATACACTTTATAAACTTAAATCTAATTAAAAAATCAAAAAATACTTTAAAACTTAAAACTAAAAAATAATGTAAACTTTTCTAAATACCTATAATATATCAAAACTTAAATATACTACTATACTATATCTTAAAAAAGAAAGTGAAGGGTGTTTCTTGTAAACTTTGAAACCTGATGGGTTAATAACCCATAGCCCCTTTTTTTTCCTGGTGATACCTTAAAATGTTGGTACTCCTCTTTTTGGCTTCTTATCTACTGTGAGAGATAAAAAAAAGTCTCTTTTCTTCTTTTCCCTCTCCTGTTGATATGGCTTGGTTAAACTGCTCTTTGCCTTCTACGCTGAAAGGATTAAACCGCTCTTTTCCTTCTACGGTTGGTGTGTTCTTTGCAAACACTTGGAATCCCATAGAAGCGAAATTAGGGTTTTGTTGATTTGGGGATTTTTTTTTAAACCGTGTATGGTTTGGGCTTTTGGAGATGAAATTTGTTAATACAAATAAGCCGTAAAAACATATTTATATTTTACGATCTTCTAATGTTTTGTCGATAACAAAAGTAAAATCATTTTAACGAAACAAATAAAATACACAAATGGTTTGAGCAAATAGTTTACTAACACACTTACGGTTTCACATAAAACACTAAACAAGTAAAAGTGATTTTATGATTTAGTAATACATATGTACAACAACTAGTGTTTACATACTGGGTAAATATATACATAACTAGTATATATTATAATGGGTAATATAATGGGTAGAAGTTTAAGTATTTGACCCATTGACTAAATACATTGAATGTAGTTGGGTAAAACCCAAAGTCCATGACCCATACCCATGGAGCATAACCCATAACCCATTGCATGACATCATGCATAAGTCATATATGGATATTATCCATGACCCATGGTTTCAACCCATGACCCTTGGACTAGATGCATTACATCTTGTAGATACATTGTATCTAGTTGGATACCCATGGTCCAAAGTCTATGACCCATGACCCAAAACCCATGGGCAAAGAGGAGCGTCCCACGGACCCCTAGGATTACACTGGACGGATCCCTCAAGGGAGGGATCCGTGGGATCTGTGGAACAGTAGCTAAACTTCCTCAATAAATAGTGAGTCATTTCTTCATTGTAACTCACCCCTTTTCAAATATATTTTCTCTTTGAGTTGTAAACTCTCTAACCATAGATCCAAGTGATCTTTGTATATAATTTTGTTTTTGTGTGATTCTCTAGGTTCCTCTTAAAGGCGAGATCACCACCTTTTGAAGTCGAGCAAGCTCAAGTCCATGAGTTTCCATGCTTCATCATCATCAAGACTACTAAGGTTCTCTTGTTGATAGTTCTTTTCTTTCTCATTAGAAGTGTAGTGTCGAAGACATAAGTGAAAGATGTCTAAAGGGTCAAGACGAAGACATTAGTGAAAGGTGTCGAATGTCCGTATTGTAAGCACTAGTGAAGGGTGCTTAGAAGTCAAGGCTAAAGGCATTAATGAAGGGTGCTTAAGAGTCAAGTCTAAAGGCATTACTGAAGAGTGCCTAGAAGTCAAATCTAAAGGCATTAGTGAAGGGTGCCTAGAAGTCAAGTCAAAGGCATTAGTGAAAGGTGCCTAAGGTGTACATTCGATATGGTGTGTTCGATGTACAAGATAGAGTTGTATTGGGTCAAAGGATATTGATATCCTTGTTGATGTTGTCATAAGGAGAGGATCTCCTTAGAGATAGGATTTCTGTAGTGTTGGCTAGTAGTTCCTCCATTGTAATGGAACTCGGTATCTAGCCTAGTACTGGATAAAGGGTAGGCGACGTTGTGATAGGTTTGGTTCTACCTCGTGGAAGAACCTGGTATCTAGCCTTGTACCGGATAAAGAGTACGCAACGTTGTGAAGACTTCTCCGCCATAAGGAGTTGGTGTCGTGTAGTGTTTACGAACTCTCGAGTAGGTGACTCGGGGAGTGGAGTAGGGCAAGGAAGGTGTCCTTGTAGCCGAACCACTATAAATACTCGCGTTGTGGTTTTGAGCTTCTTACTCCTTATTCTTTCATTATATATTTATATATGCTTGTCCATCAACATCCAACACACATGTTTAAATAGATTGACATAGGTCGATCTAAATAGTTTAAAACCAAGTTTAATTCGGTAAAACTATTCAACCCCCCCCCCCTTCTAGTTTTCCACAATTGGCATCAGAGCTTCGTTACCAAGTTTCTTAGAGTATGTTGTACTTTAAAAACTTGATACGATCCATGTTTAATTGAAAAATACAAAGAATGTCTTTTACAAAAACAAACACCATGTTTTTAAAACACTTTTGTAGGATGTTGATTAGATGACAACATTTTTTTCTTTCTTACTAAATTGCACTAACCTTCCTTGTCATATTGCTTAGTTAAAGCCCATACCTATCAAGCCATAGGAATTGCTTGGTAACAAGAATACCTTCCCTAAGAAGGTATCTTAAACACGAAGGAACTGGAGTTGTCTACTGACATTTGTTTTGTCATTAGTAAAGACACTCCTAAGTGCATTAGAGGTATGATTTACCACTTATCTCTAAATAACATTAGCTTAAATAATAAGTATGCTTACATAGGAATTTATATGATTATCTTTTCACATACTCATATATTACTCGTAGCTTTGTTAGGAAACTTTTCGTGCATACGTGTTACTCTTTTGTCTAAAGTCTAGGTTTATAAAATTTGTGTCTTATTTCACTTAATCCAAAAATCATATCTTTCTAATAAAAAAAAAAATACAAATCTCAAAAATTCCTCATTCCCCATAAATATCCCTTCCGATCGTTCACTTAACCCTCATTTTTCAAATCTTCCACTTTCAAAAATTACCTCTCATTCAAAACTTCATCTCATCTCATCTCATCTCAAACCGAAACCAAGAAAGATCTTCATCATCATGGTTTACATCGCCTTCGTACTCATTTTCTTGACACTCATCGCTCTCGTGTTCCCCATGATTAAGTTTTCTTATGGAGACATGTACTTTGTGTTGTTAATCTACATTGGTGTTATATACCCAATCTTTTGTATCGTTCTTAGCATTGAATTGAAATATTACTAATGTTCTAGTTTATCTAATTTATTTTTCATAATGTGTTTGTCATTTCTTTTACTTTATATCTCTCGTGTTTTTGGTCTTGAGATACGTTAGAAACCGATAATGCATGCTAAAAGTAAATGTTGGCTAATATACATATCTTGGTATAAAACTATAAGATGCAAAAATATATGTTTTTATCAAAACCTTTTTTCTGTCACTACAGATCCACGGATCCCTGTAATTCTACTAGCCGGATTCCTCATAGAAGGGAACCGTGAGAACCGTCATTCTGGAAGACAGTCTCTCATGCAATATAAAAACTGCTTTCATCCTAAAAAGAAATACTCCACTAGATTGTTAAGTGAGTTAATTGTCATTGTTAATAAATATCTAGTAAAAATGTTAGGTGATCATCCTTTGTGCTTTAACGAGTCTCATCATTTTATTTTCACTTCCATAGGTCTCGTCATGTCTCATGAGTATGAGTTCGACTTTTCACTCACTTATGTTTACATTTCTAACATCTCTCTTGAGCCCAACACACCTGGCAATCATGTCCGTGGGTTCAATAATCTTGAAACTCGTCACTTCCATGAAGGACGTACTGTCGACACTCCTCTACAATACGAAGAAGGCATCAATACCTCTTTCCGAACCATAGGACTGGAATGTCTTCACGGAATTAACGAGAAAATCTGTCCGAGGTTTGCATTGGAATTCTTCCGTCAATTCAAACTCGTTCGTAACTAGGATCGATCTCAATTCTTTGGTTTTGGATCAAAAACCAAAGTTTGTTTTAACCCTTGAGCAATTTGCTCACATTTTCCGAATTCCAAATCATGGACAATGTGCCTTCACTGAAGATTAGTTTCTTGATTCTCTCTACAACTATCGTGAAGAAAATAGTCCATATTGTTCACACATACCTTCCCCTCAAGACTTGACTCGCATGTTATGCAAACCTCGACCCTATTACTCTTGATCTAAACATCATCTATACACGGGATATCCGAGAAGAGTACAAGCCACTTGCACTCATCCTGCGTGAAAATGTTTGGAGTCTGAGGGGAAATCGAGAAATCCTTCCCGCTTGTTGTGCTCACATAATGTATTGTTTTCTAACACAACAACCATACAATCTCGCCTATTTACAACAACTAGTGTTTACATATTGGGTAAATATATACATAACTAGTATATATTATAATGGGTAGAAGTTTAAGTATTTGACCCATTGACTAAATACATTGAATGTAGTTGCGTAAACCCAAAGTCCATGACCCATACCCATGGAGCATAACCCATAACCCATTGCATGACATTATGCATAAGTCATATATGGATATTATCCATGACCCATGGTTTCAATCCATGACCCATGGACTAGATGCATTGCATCTTGTAGATACATTGTATCTAGTTGGATACCCATGGTCCAAAGTGTTACACCCGTATCCCGTCAAGGTATTATTAAATGGAAGTATTAAACTTTTTGTTAGAATGTATAAAAATGATTCTTAAATATTGTAGCTAGTAAGAAAGATTAAGAACTATTGTGGCCAAAATATAGAATCCTAGAATAGAGGGACTAATGTTATCATTTGGCCTAAGTAGAATAAATATAAAAAGGAAAAAATTAGTCTCATTTGAGACTTATCCAGGTTTGAGGAGGTTACCTCAAGGTGAAGTAAGGGTTTGAGAAGAAAAGAAGAAGGTATCAAGATCATCCTCAATTGAGTTAATTTAGGGCTATTGTGGTGATTATTAAGGTTAAGAAACCTTCAATTTCATATCCCTAATCAAGTAAGCAAATTCCCTAATCTTTGTAATTAGGGTCTTGAATTTTAGTAGTTTAAAGTAGTTATAGAAGATGCCCAATTCATTGAAATTACTAGTTATAGTCTTTAATTAAGTATAAATGTTGTTTAGGAAGCTTAAGGAAGTGGTGGCTCTACTTGGTAGAAGTCCTTAGAATAATTGAAGGTAAGTATAGTGGGTTAATGTTATATCATGTTGAAATATGAATAATTAATTATGTTATAGTCGTTGGAGCTTGTTATAGTTTAGCTTGGATCAATAGCTTTGTACGTCAAGTAGTGTAAATACAAATTATAAGGTATGTGCTTATGTTATAGATGTTCCATGAATTCTTATGTGTTGTTAAAGTTTTAATTTTATTTGACCCATTTACTTACTAAGCATTCGCTTATGTTATAGTTGATGACATTTTGTAGGTCCTAGCAAGGAGGATAAAGGTAAGACTCAAGTGTAGAATGGATTTTGCTTGAGTTCCTAGTTGAGCTTGTCTTTTGGAACCAAAGTGTTAAAGTTGGAAGCCCCGAAGAGTCAAGTCATGTTTTGGTATATTTTCAAGTGTCTTAGTCTTCTTTCCGTTAGTAGTTGTACTTACATTTACGTTCTCTAAAATGTTAAGTCAGTGTGTCAAGTTCTTGTATCTATAGGTCATGGAGTTAGAAATGATGTTTAGCGTAAAGTAAATTACTAGTTTTGAAGGTTAAAGTGTTGGGATTATTAGTGATAATTGCTTTTACATGAGTTACAAGTTGTTTACAAGTTTTGTGGTAATGTTCAAAGTGCTATATAGGTTTTGTTAGGCCTAAGTGCAGTAAATTTGCACAAAATGTGCAGGTCTGGGCTCCTGATGGCGTCGCATTTAGAACCTAACGCCGACAGGTTAAAAACTATCTGAGTCGTCAGAGTTTCAGACGGCGTCGCATTTCAAAGGGCGATGGCGTTACGTTTATAACCTGATGCCGTCGGGTTAAAAACCTTCTGAGCCATCAAGTTATGTTAAGTCTCAGACGGCGTCGCAATTTAAAGAGCGATGGCGTTACGTTTATAACCTGATGCCGTCGGGTTAAAAACCTTCCAAATTTTCCTTCTTTTGTGGTCCATTCTAAGGGTTGTTTTGTAAAAACGTAACGTGAGTCGTGTCGTCCATGTCATTAATAAAAGTTTCAAAATTTTTGTTTTGGTGGCATAACAACTTGGTATCAGAGCCTTGGTCTAAGAGATTTAGGATCTTTACCTTAGAATTTCCTAGACTTAGGCCGCGTAAATTGTGTTAGTAATAGTTATGCTACATGTACACTTCCTTGATGATTTTAAGAAGTACATATGTTACATGTTTTTATAACTACGATTGGCCACCGTGGTTATAAGAAGATGGCACATGTGTGTTACCTAAGATCGTTAAGGCCTTGTGCAGGTGGTGATTAGGGTGAGTTGTGAAAGAGTTATATGATTTTTATAAGTTATAGGTGATTTTGCTTAATCGAATGTTTGTTATATGTTACAGTAAAGAAGAAATGAATACTCCCCATCAAAAGGAAGCCATAAAGGCTACCACCTCTAAACATGCCGGATCTTCGGCAAGTGACCCAACCAAGAATGATATGACCCCGGAAAATTCTTCTTCTTCTTGTTCGGAGGGTCCTACCTTAGAAGGATTTACTTACGAACAAGTAAAAGATTTAGACGTTTTAATAAGGAGAAGGATAGGAAAGGCACTAGAAAGATCCATGTCGTACGTTGTTAAAGAGACCACTCTAAATATTCAAGAGGTAATGCAAAGAGAGTTCGCGGAACTTAGAAGAGAAGAAGGTCATGGTAGGGTTACTAGGAATGATAAATCATCTTACCTAAATTCACGGGAACCCTTGACCCCATAGCTTGTAATAGATAGCTCATCGCCGTTGAAGGTGCCTTTCGCACAAGTGGGTGTGAAGAGGCAAATAAGGTTATCTACGCCATCAATTTCCTTCGTGATAGTGCTAGAACTTGGTGGGAAGGGAAGGTGTGTGAGAAAGGGGAGGCTTGGTTGGATTTATGTTCGTGGAGAGAGTTTAAGGAATTATTTACTTCAGAGTATGCACCGGCGGAAGAGATTGATAAAATTCGAGAAGAATTTCAGACTCTAGTACAAACTAACGAAACGGTGAATGAGTTATGGAAGAAATTTAATGACATGGTTCCTTATTGTTCTGAATACCACAATAATGAAAAGCTCAAGGTAGATAGGTTCCAAAGGATGCTTAAAGATGAAATTCGTGAAGTAACCTCACCATTTAAGTGTAGTACCTTGGAAGATCTTCTAAGTCGGGCTCGTGTGAGAGAAGCGGATTTGATGAGAAAGAAGAGTAAAGAAGATAAGGATGTTAAGAGAAAGTAAGTGTTTGGAGATAGAGAAGGCAAAAATCCAAGGTTTGATTTAGGTAGAAGGGCCGGAGGGAATCAAGGAAAGACACAATGTAAGAAGTGTCATAAACTTCATTATGGTGAGTGTAGACTCAATATGTCGGGATGTTACAAGTGCGGTTCTTTAAGTCACATGAGTAAAGAATGCCTGAAGCCAATGGTTATATGTTATGGGTGTAATCAAGTTGGGCACAAGTTGAATGAATGTCCAAGTCGAAAAATAAATGATGCTAAGATTGTGAAGACGGTCAAAGAAGAAAAAGTTGAAATTCCAAAACCTAAGGCGCGAGTTTACCAAATGGGAGTGGAGGAAGCAAATTCGGGACCTGATGTCATTACAGGTATACTTTTTGTTAATTCCATTCCCGCTCGAGTCCTCTATGACTCGGGAGCTAGTGTATCTTTTGTGTCCGAAGCAATTAACATCTCCTCTATCTAAACTCTCCAAACCCCTTGAAGTAGAAATAGCCGATAGTAAGGTGGTAGTTGTGACTAATGTGTTCCGTGGTATAGAGTTGGAATTAGATAATAGTATATTTAAGATCGACCTAATTCCTATAGTGCTTGGAGAATTTGATGTCATCATAGGCATGGATTGGCTTAGTAATCACAATGCTGCCATTTTATGTAATCAAAAGATGGTACGAGTTATGTATCCAAATGGTCAAGAAGTAGTAATATATGGAGATAAAAGAAAAAGAGAATTTAAATTATGCTCAGTAATGAAGGCTAGGAGATACTTATCACGGGGTTGTTGTGCGTTTTTGGCTCATGTGGTAGATACGAGTATTAAAAAGGCAAGTATTGATAATGTTCCCATTGTTAATGAATTTCAAGATGTTTTTCCGGAGGAATTGTCGGGTATTCCACCCGAAAGACAAGTAGAATTTAGCATTGACCTTATTCCGGGTGCCAAACCGATAGCCAAGACCCCTTACCGTTTAGCCCCTTCAAAAATGAAAGAATTGATGAGCCAACTTCAAGAATTGTTAGATAAGGGTTTTATTCGTCCACGTAGTGCGCCATGGGGAGCACCGATTTTGCTTGTTAAAAAGAAGGACGGTAGCATGCGTATGTGCATTGACTACCGGGAATTGAATAAAATGACAGTGAAGAATGTGTACCCTTTGCCAAGAATCAATGATCTTTTTGACCAACTTCAAGTCGCTAAATGGTTTTCCAATATTGATCTACGTTCGGGTTATCATCAATTGAAGGTTCGAGAAGAAGACATTCCTAAGACGGCTTTTAGGACACGATATGGGCATTATGAATTTACAGTTATGCCTTTTGGACTTACGAATGCACCTGCAGTTTTTATGGACCTAATGAAGTGGGTGTGTAGGCCAATGTTGGATAAGTATGTAATTGTATTTATTGACGATATTCTTGTTTACTCAAAGAATAAGGAAGAGCATGCGGTTCACTTACGAGAGATTCTTGAAACTTTAAGAAAAGAAAAGTTGTATGCAAAATTTGCGAAATGTGAATTTTGGTTACAAGAAGTTCAATTCCTTGGTCATGTTGTTAATCCGGAAGGTATTAAGGTTGACCCGTCAAAAATAGAAGCAGTGATGAATTGGCGAGCTCCGAGAAATGTGGGAGAGATACGAAGTTTTCTAGGATTGGTAGGATATTATCGGAGATTTATACAAGACTTTTCTAAGATTGCATCCTCATTAACTAGACTTACCAAGAAGAATGTCCCTTTTGAGTGGGGGAAGGAACAAGATGATGCTTTTATTTTCTACTTTACGAAAGAAGTTATGTAAAGCACCGATTTTAGTATTACCGGAAGGAACAGAAGATATGGTTGTATATCGTGATGCATCATACTCCGGTCTTGGTTGTGTCCTTATGTAAAGAGGCAAGGTAATTTCCTATGCCTCAAGACAGTTAAAGAAGCATGAGAAAGATTACCCGACGCACGATTTGGAATTCGCAACAGTGGTTCTTGCACTAAAATTATGGAGGCATTATCTCTACGGTGTGAAATTTGTGATTTACACCGATCATCGAAGTCTTCAGCATTTCCTCGACAAAAAGGATCTGAACATGAGGCAACGAAGATGGCTAGACTTATTAAAAGACTATAATTGTGAGATCTGGCATCACCCAGGAAAGGAAAATGTTGTAGCCGATGCATTAAGTCGAAAAGGTCAAGATGAAGTTACTAAAATCCATTCCTTGCAAATGATTATTACGACTGACTTTTTCGACAAGGTTAAGTTAGCCCAAAAGGAAGCCTTGAAAGAAGAAAATTGGTAAGGAGAGCGTATTACTTCCCATGTCCCTCATTTTGAAAAAGACGGTCGCGGACTTAAAACACAGTATGGGAGAATTTATATACCTTTCCGTAGTGATGTTAAGATGTTACTCTTAGATGAAGCACATAAGTCGAAATATTCCATTCACCCGGGGGCTAACAAGATGTATCATGACTTGAGAAAAGATTATTGGTGGCCGGGTATAAAAAGAGATTGTGCGAAATATGTTGAAAAATGCCTAACTTGCTTGAAGGTTAAATCCGAGCACCAAAAACCATATGGTAAAGTACAGCCGTTGGAAGTACCGATTTAGAAATGGGAAAAGATTATAATGGACTTCGTTACAAAGTTTCCAAGAACGACCAAAAAGCACTGCGATTTGGGTAATAGTAGACCGTCTGACGAAAAGTGCACATTTCATTCCCATTAGAGAAGATATGCCCGTTCACAAGTTAGCAAAGATATATGTGAAGGAAATAATTGCACGCCATGGGGTACCCATTTCTATATTCTCCGATAGAGATGGAAGGTTCACTTTAGCATTTTGGCGAAGCTTCCAAAAAGAATTAGGTACAAGATTACACAAGAGTACGGCTTTCCACCCGCAAACGGATGGGCAAAGTGAGAGAACGATTCAAACACTAGAAGACATGTTAAGGGCGTGCGTAATTGACTTTGGGGGAAATTTGGACGATCATTTACCTTTAGTCGAATTTGCTTATAATAATAGTTACCATGCTAGCATTGAAATGCCACCTTATGAGATGCTTTATGGTAGGAAATGTAGAACTCCGGTGTGTTGGGATGAAGTAGGGAAAAGAGAGTTAGCTAGTACGGATATAATACTAGCAACAACAGAGAAAATCGAGACGATTAGAGAAAGACTTAAAGCGGCCCAAGATAGGTGGTGTTAGGAATTGGAAATTCCATAAGTAAAGTGTCGGCCACCCCAAATATTATCTAGCATAAGTTAGCTCGTAGACATATCGTTATTAAGTAGTTTATTAGTTTGTTTGTAGCGTAGTTTAGTTTAGAGCAACACCGTGGAGGAAGGACGGGTTTTTACCCACTGTATGCCTGATCCACAGGCCGATAGGAGGTCGTGTATTGTGTAACTATAAATACCCCTTCCATCCATGGAAGGGGTGGATCTTTTCTTAATCTAACCTTACAACTTTTGTGAACCAAGTCTCTACCAAGAAATCTCCCTCTCTCTACTTTCTCTCACTAATGGCAAACATGTACTTTGATCATCCAAGACCACCCGAATCATCAAACACAATAATATATCGATCCTACAAATGGTACTAGAGCCAAGGTTATTGTGTTTTGTTGATTTGTGTGGTTTTCGTATTATGTTTTGAAGCTGTTTTTACATGTTTTTCGGACCTGAAATATTTTTCTTATTCATTGTGTTAACAGTTTCTTGATATTGTTTCAAATGGTCATAATAGGTCCTTTTCTTACTCAGTGTTTTTCTGCCTGTTTTGTCTCATAAATATGTCCAAAAACGATTTCCAAACTATTTTACATCTGCCAATCACAAATATTGGTCACATAATATGCTATACATCCGTTTTAGTATTAGTCAGCTGGTCATTTACGAGGTCAAAATGGGTCGAAAATAATGAGTCTTTATGCTGGTTTTTTTTTTTGGGTTTTTCTGGTAAGTCTCATATGGTCAAGACAGAAGTCGCTTTTTTTCATCATTCTTCATAGCGAAGTTGTTAAAAGAAAAGTAGCGACTTGACAAAATCTTACAGCGACTTGTTGTTTAACAGGTTAGCAACTTATGTTTTAAAATGATATAGCGACTTATATTTATAAGTTAGCGATTTGAGACTAGCGATTTGTGTCTGTGTTAGGGACTTGCTTTGGAAAAAAATTATTAGCGACTTGCTTTGAAAATACTGTTAGCGACTTGCTTTGGAAAAACATGGTTAGAGACTTGCTTTGAAAAATGGTTAGCGACTTGTTTCTATTTTTATAGTTTCTTGACATGGACAGAAAGGTAGAAGAAGTTTGTTAACCCTCAACCACAATATCAAATAAACCACAAATACCTCAAACTCTCAATGACCTCGTGACTAAACCATCATCAAACTCGTGCAAGAACATGACTCGAATGAAAATTAAAACCATACATTAAGAAACAACTCATTGTTTAAACCTACATCAAACTCACACCATTCCAATCAACTGTCCACAAACAAAAACCCATCTCCTTTCCACCTTCGTACACCATACAATAACAAAAATGAAAAAAAGGGGGATCTCAGTTCATAGACTTGTTCAAATCTTTCAAAGACTTTCAAGTTATTCTAACCATCATCGATCAAATGTATTTGATGACTTAAGCTTCAATTGCTATTCGAACTTAAAAGAATAAGAGCTATAACAATTTCGTTAATCTCTTTTCTTGGGTTCGTTATAAAACAACAAAACAAATAATCAAACCTACCCGAGACCCACAATCGGATCTTGAAGAACTCCTCTTGATTCGGCCTGTATTGAAAACGTTCACATATTGGTTCGGTTATTTGTTGGTGGATGCTTTGATTCTTATGATGTTTATTGTGATGAGATGAGATTTAATTCCAGATCTGTTTTTGTTAATTAAAACTTTTAGTGAGTGATAAAGGTGGATGGTAGGCATTTTTTTTAGATGTGAGTTTAGGGTAAGGTGCTAATCGGATTAGATACTCATCATTTTCTAAAGAGCATAAATGAATTACTAAAGAGTGTTTTTTGATAAGAGGAAAAGAGAGAGGCGACATTTGCAGGAGTGAAATAAGGATTTAGGTTTAGTATGTGTAATTGTTATGTTAAATACTCCTATTAATTAGGGCATGACTTCTTTTGGGCCTTATTATCTTCCCTTGGGCCCTAGCTGTTATTAACTGATTTTGGACTTAATGCAAATATGTGGGCCGAGTGATTACCAGTGATGAAGTGTTGGCGGCTGGGTGGATATATCTAGCTGCGAGTTTGATTTTTTTTGGTATTGGATGTTCGAATTTGAGCTGATCACATGGTCCCAAGCTGGTGTTATTCGAATATTGTATTTGGATTGTTAAGGTTGGAACTTTTTGTGTGTGTGGTGAGTTAGTGGGTTGTCATGTGGATCCGAAATTTTTTTTTGTGGGCCGAATACTTACTCTATTGATGGATCGGATTATTTTGGACTTGGATGATTATATGATATTATGTGTCATTATAGAGTCGGAAGGGCTTTTCAATACATTTGGACTTTATGCGTTGCGTGATAATATGAGAGTTGTGAAGTACGAGATGTACATTAATCATTCGATGTGATAATGAGAATTGTCAAATATGAAGTTTGCGCGATTTAATGATGAGATTTATCGATGAGATTTGACGATGAGACTTATTGTGCTATGAGGTTTGATACTTTGGTGTATACATTTTCACGTAGAATATTATGTCACGGCCTGAAGTGTTTTTTGAAAATGTTGACTACGAGGCTGTTTGTACGGTATTTCTTATTTGGATTTGAAGTGAGGTTTTTCCAGGCGCGTTTACTTCAATCTTCTTTCTTTCTACCCTTCCGCGAAGATGACTTGTTTGGGCATTTACAGAGGGTGATAAAGACTTGGCTATTTAGTTACGCTTGTGATTCTTTCTCGCTTAACCCACAACGTAACTATCACTTCGGTGTCTCACTCAGTTGAGAATGTCAAGAGGTTTTGTACATTGGGTACACCGTCTCTGTCTTCACAAGGATCAGTACAAGTTTAAGTAACAAATCTGGGGAATTTCACTTCATGATCAAGTTTGGCATATCGGGTTTACATCACCATGTTGTCACTGCAATAGCTGACAGAATGAGTGAATGATGTGTTTACCAAAGTGTTTATTGGATGGTTGATAAGTTTGTTGATGTTGGATATTGAACCGTTGATGAACCGCTGCATGTTCCCCTAAAACAGATATTCACCAGAACCAAAGTTGTCATAACATATTCAAACTGATATTGTTTACGATTTTGTCTTGATTTTGTAAAATCCCGCGAAAGAATCTATTTCTCGGTTTAAATCATAGACTTGTAAAATCCCGTGAAAAATGGAAACATCCTGGTAATTATAAAGTGCGTTTCCGGATCTATCTTACGGTTTATTCTTGGTTTTGTAAAATCCCGTGAAAGAAACTATTTCTCGGTTTAAACCATAGAGTTGTAAAATCCCGTAATGATGGAACCATCCTGGAGGAAGGAAAGCGTATTTCGGGATCTTCTGATACTGGTGCTATGGTTTCTGCTTCGAAGAAGGGATAAAAGAGTGAGCTTCATAAATTGGATGTGTGTTTGGATATTCGTCATGGCAGTTTGGTTATTACTTGGTTTTACGGGGTTATGTGCTTATACCATGGTCGGGATGAAACCATTATCATAGTTCACTTAAAACGTAAATGGAGGCTAGATTTGTGCTTTTAACAAGATGTGACAATGGAGTTAATTCACTATTATTTATTTGAGGTTGAAGTGAAATAACATGGGCAAGTGTACTTAGTATCTGAAGGTATCGGGGATGGATGGATGAAGATTTTTCAAGATCCTTGTTCGAGCCTATTATCAAAAACGAAGACTTGGAAATCTAGTTATTGTTGGGTGTCTTTTACCTTTTCTTTTACCACTTGGGGGAATTGGGCTCATACCACCACAAAATAACTATCACTTTAAGGAGTTACGTTGTAGTGCTCAGTGTCACATTCAATTGTGGATTTTCAAGAGGTGATGTACGTCTATTACTTGATGGTTGGTTGGATGAAGAGTATAGAGTACTTTGAGAGTACTTAGAGATGCTAATGGAAATCGGCACCGCTCTTTGTTACATATGTGCAAGTTTAAGTCACGACTTCGAGGTAGTTTACTTCAGGGTCAAATTCATCATATTGGGTTTTCTCCATCAGTTGTCACTACAAAGAGCCTACTGAATGATAATGGGGTTGATTACAAGTTTGCCAAGAGTAGATGAAATGAGAGAGATTATGACGTTTGTTCACATCAGTTCAGGCCTCGTACTTCATCTTTATGACGTATGAACACATCAGTTCATGCCTCGTTCTCTAAAGAAAAGAAAAGTGTACGTTTCAGTGCGCTTTATCTTCTAAAGATGAGAAATCTTCTTATGATGTTTGAACACAACAGTTCAAGCCTCGTACCTCAAAGAAAAGAAAAGTGTACGCTTCAGTGCGCTTTATCTTCTGAAAAAGAGAAATCTTCTCATTTATGACCATTCTCATCAACATGCTTCATACTTTTTCCATGCGCTTCAGTCATCAAGTGAACCGGGCTACCACTAATTGTTTTCTCATTCCACTTGCTCGATTATAATGAAGATGGCGACATCATGTGCTGATTTTGCGGGAGAGAAGTGTGAATAGAACATTCAGATGATTTTCACTTATTTAATCAAGAATGGCAACTCCGTATGCAATTCTTGAGGGAGAGAAGAAGTGTGAAATTACTGCATGGTTGATTGATATTTGAGAATATATGGTCAAACGGCTCCAAACTCATGTAAGAACCGATCTTCTTCTTATTGGGTCATCTTCACATGGAGTTGTTCTTCTAAGAGCCGTTGGTTGACATCTTCACTCGGATTGATGAGTTTATCGACAAAGTGCTTCCGGTTAATGCTTCACGTATACATCAACATGATGATTCCAAACAATCTCTCTGTTCTTGTTTGATGTGATTGGTAGTTTGGTGTTACCATCTTGTGTGTTCGTTGCGGCCTGATTGCTGATTTCCTTGATGAACATCTTTCTGTTCTTGTTTGATTGGAAAGGATTTTAGTTAAGGGGACTTCCAAGATGTAAGTTAATTGGGATGCTTTTTGGTGATGTTCTTATTTATTTGGTGAGTTGAAGATGTTAACTATCTAATCCCCAACTGGACAATCTTGAAGAAGGACGAGTCTACAGTCTGTTCTACATTTTCTGCTACATGTTAGAAGACTAAAGACGAGTTGCATTTAACGATCTAAAGACTTCTTCTTAATCTGGGCTGTTATCAAACAGATTGTCGGTTTAGGGTAGAGCACTAATTGGGGGAGAGTGAAAAGTCAGATTTAATCCCTAATTAGACTTGCTCACATTCTACTTCAGCAAGTTGATTCTCACAGATATATTTGTGCTAATAGTGTTCTTCTCAAAAGATTTCAAGTATTTGGGCTTACAAAGAATTTGTTGACTTTGAAGTGTCAAAACCAGCAAGGGGGAAGGAGACAAGCATCTAAACGCGAGTAAACTTGATGAACTTAATACTTCTAAGTAATTGAATATATCCCGGGAAGACAAATGTTTTTATCGCAGAGAAACTCAAGGTTTGACTCATGGCGAGTAAACTTGATGAACTTAATTCTTCTAAGTGATTGAAGATATCCCGGGAAAACAAATGTCATGACCGCAGATAAACTCAAGGTTTTACTCATCAAGGCGTTTAGTATTCTTATTCCAACTATGTGGGGGAAGAGATGTAAGAGAAAGTTTCTGAAGATAAAAGAGGTACACAAGTATGACATATTCAGGGAAGATAAATGTATGACATGAGGGAGGTGTTATCAGTTATTCTTTAGGTAGGAATGTGTGTACTTCGGATTCTTGAGCTTCATAAACGATCATCAGGTGGTAAGGTTTTAAAATGTACCTTTTTGAGGGGTCATTTAAGCCCTTATTTGATCACTTTTGTATCCGTTATTACTTAATATCGTTCCTTTTACTTTTTAGGTCTCTTGAAGGCAAATAGCTGTAGTGGCACTTATTTGGACGAAAAGGCGAGAATATACGAAGAAAATGGCCAAAGTCAAGAATCGAGACACTCAAAGCTACTGAAGGATAAGGTGACAGCGTCACAGCTTATACGCGACGCCGTCAGAGGATTTTGAGACGGGACAGAAGCCAAAACTCTTATTTTCAAGTGACGACGTCAAGTTATAAAAGAGTAGGCCGTCGCAACTCAGCCGGCCTAGATTTGATCCAGACGGCGTCAGAAGCTAAGGAGGGACGGCGTCACAAGCACAAGGTGACGCCGTCACAAGTCTAACGTGGCCAAGACGAAACCCTAATGACGGCGATCCGACGGGCGTCACAAAACATAAGGTGACGCCGTCGCATATGTAATCTTATATATAGAATCCGAATTTTTCAGTATTGGTGTGTAGTCTTTTGGAGTAAAAACCTAAACCGAACCAATGCTATCTTGTACAGTATTTTAGGGTTCCAAACCCTATCTTACATCAAGATAAGTGCTTTACTTCATTAATACAATTATGTCTTTGATTATTTGTGTGTATGCTTGCATGTTCTCCATGTCCGGCTAATTTACTTGTGTGTTTGCTTAGGAAATATGAAACTTAATTATTGAATATTGATTGGTTGTCTCTTATCTTAGTTGATTAATGATCTAGTAATGTGATAGGTCATTCGTTGTGTACTTAATGCTTGATTAATCTTTGTGAACCTTAGGTTATAGCACCTTGAGCGGTTGTAAGCTAAATTATCCAAAGAGGCCTTAGAGTAAGAGTTTATGATCCCTAGTGGTATTTTGTAGACGAGACCCTTTGGTAACTTCAAAGAGTTAGGGATAAACGCATACCCTACAACTTTAGACACACAACGCAATTAAGAATAAGGACGTGACAATTCAACCATCAATAGGAGATAATTAAGGAGTAGTAAAACCTAAGTAAACACATCTTTAAACTATCATACGAGCACACAATAATTAGACATAGATTACATACACCTTAGATTAGATAATTAGATAAGTAGAGTAATCGGTAGCAATACCAACCCCCCCAAATCCAAACCCCGAGATTCGTACTTTTCCATTTCCTAAAAAACATAAAAAAGATAAAAAAAAAAATAATCTTCCTCAACCCCAACCTTAGCGTAGTAACTTCTCACTAGCATTCCTATTACCCTAGAGAATGATATCAATACCCGTGGCTTACCCTAATACTACACTAGAACGATTAGGTTCACTGCCTAGGGTGTTATAAAACTTGCTCGAAGAAAAGGAAGTTCCTTTGACCCCGAACAACGCGTGTAGCGTTATCAAGTTTTTGGCGCCGCTGCCGGGGAATAGAATAGCTAGTTAGTAGTCCACCTCGTTTAGGTTTCTTTGCTTGATTCCAATCAAGTAAAATTTTCTCATTTTTTAGCTTTCTCTTAGTCTATCACCCTTCTTCGTGACCTTTGTTATTAACCCCATCACTTTTCATCATGGAAGGTGATAACCAACCACCATTCATCAACCTACCACCAAATGACCCGCCAAGAGCCCGTACTCTTGGTGAATACTCGAGACCAAGCCACCTAGGCTATAGGAACACCATTGAGCTTCCCGACCAAGCCCAAACTACGGCCCTGCGATCCGACACCATCCGGTTGGTGCAAAACGGATGTGCATTCCATGGACTTCGTTCCGAAGATCCAAATTAGCATCTAAGGGATTTCCTTAAAATTGTCGATTCCATCGACCTTGATGCTACTACTCGGGAGAGCAGCGCTGCGTCTCTTCCAATTTCACTCTACGGGACCAAGCTAGTAATTGGCTTGGCGACTTCCGCCGCACCATCTCAAGTTGGGATGATCTCACCTCTCATTTCCTTGCTCAATTTTTCCCACCGGGGAGAACCACTAAACTTACGAATGACATCTTGATGTTCCAACAACGTCAAGATGAATCTCTCTCCGAAGCATGGACTCGATTCAAGGACTTACTTCATAAAGTCCCTCATCACGGCATTGATCTTTGGCTTCAAGTCCAAATCTTTTATGATCATGTCAACTTCCCCACCAAGCGATCCATTGACCAAGCGGCCGGTGGAAAACTTAGTGATCTCACTGCGGAAGAATCATAGGGTATAATAGAGGACCTTGCTCTCTATGACAACGAAAGTTGGAATGACCCCCGTGAGTTGCCCAAAACCGTTAAGGCAATCTCCTTGCCTCCCATTGACTCACAATCTTCCGACCGTAGGATGATCGAACTTGAAGATCAAGTCAAATTCCTAATAAGTTCCTACGAAAACCCTATTCACGCCATGTGAACAAAGTTTCTTCTTCGTGTGAGCCGCTTTATGATCCTCATAACACGCGTACTTGCACCCGATCCTCCGAACATGCTTCCGTTGACTACGCATCCTCGCGTGTTAATGGAATGGGAGGAAGATTCCCTACAATACCCGGACCTAGGAATTTCAATGAAACCCGAGAAGCATGGAAGGGCAAGCCCGACTTCTATTGGGGACAAACCAAGGAATTCACTTCCAATGATTTTTCATGGCCCCCACCCCACGGTCCTAACCAACAAAACATCGAAGGGATGTTGCAAAACCTAGTTGCAACCCAAGAAGCCCAAATAGCTAAGCTCTCGGACCGCTTTAACCAACAACAAGCCGAATTGGATAGGAAGATAGACAACCTTTTGAAAGCCAGGACCAATCGTGATAGGAAGGTTAATGCTATCTCAACTCTCGAGCCTTCCGGTGTAGAGATTAAGGACCCAAGTAAGTTAGCTAAGCATGTCCAATTCGTCAATACCATCGCCTTAGTGAAACCTAATAGAACCAATGATGAAGAGGACCATACATGTGAGACTAATGAAACAACCGAGGAAGTAGATGAAGTAGACTATTTCAATAAGTTTCCTACGGAAAAAGAGCTATCTCGCCACCCTCACTTAGTACGTGACCTCTGTCACATGTATGTTAGGAAAAGCCCTAGAATCAAGTTTGGGAACCCTTGGAATCTTAACATACCATGTTGCATAGGACACCTTTTCGTGGCAAAGGCATACATTGACCGCAAATCCCCAATCAACATAATGACTAGCACCTACTACAATTGGGTAGTGAAAAAGCCAATTCCAACTAGGCAAGACCCCGATGATCCTAGTGTTAGTTGCAATTTTCTTGGTAGAGTTAAGGGATTGCCCGTTTATGTAGGTAGTTTCACGTTTCCTACGGACTTCATAATTGTGGATGATATTAGCATGGCCATAGACCCTAGCTTGTCCCACGTTATTTTAGGAAAACCTTTCATAGAAAACACCGGGATGACTTATGATCCTTCATTAGGAATAGTGCGATTCAAGGATGAGAATGATGACATAGCTTACCAAATGCCGTTCAAGATTGAGAAGTTCTCATCACTCTCTAATGATGAAAAGGAACTTAAACTATCGGTCTATTATAGGAATGAGGAGGATAAAGAAAAAGGAATAGATTATGTTATGGCTAAAATTTTCGGATTCTATAAGGACTGCTTGAACCTAGGACCGAAATATAGGACCAAGTGGGGAGAAGACGAACTCTTAGAGAGGTGCATCATAGGGCACTTCTACAACATGGAATCCCCCAATAGAGACCGTCATGAGGAAGGAGATGACGGTAATGCAGTCACGTGAGGGCACGACTACGAGTCTAGCTATAAGACTCTTAAATAAAGAAAAGCGCTTCGTGGGAGGCAACCCATGCTTAATTGTTTGCTTGTTAGTGTCATATATCTTTTATTAATTGTTTATTCTCATGTTTAAATTTGTAAAAATGCTTTATTTTGTTTTTAACCTCGTCTTAATTGCATATAAAGGTATTTTACATAAAGGATAAGTGTAGGGAGGATTACACACGTTTTCAAAAGAAACGTAAACATGAGAATAGCAATTCATTAAAAGATATATATGTGTGTTTGTTCGAGTCAAATGCTTGTATCGAGTCATAATGGATGTTTTGCAGAAATTTTCCAGATTCTAAAGATGTAAATCTTCCAGAATTTTTCCAGAAAATCGCGAACCATTTTTTGTCAGGATAACTGACGGCGTCAGGATTGCAACCTGACGGCGTCAGGAAGGAGTAAAAACATCAGATTACTTTTTTCTCATTTTCTGAGCTACTTATAAATTTTTGGAATCTTCCAGGTCTTAATTTTCCAGAAATTCTGTAAACATCCATTCCACAAGCACTATATCCTAGTTTAGTAGAGTCTTATATATATTATTACTGCCGATTTTACGCGAAGGTTTTGTTGTTTTCTTCAAATGTGCAGGTTTCATTTATCAAGAAGAAGAAACAAAAGATTGGAAGGAGCTTTTCACGCACACATTCTTCTTGGAAAGGATTTAACCACTACTTCACACACGGATCCTACCGAGCTAATCAGGGGAGTACTAGTTTCTTTCATTTTTCATTACCTTCCATTATCATAACTTTGATACTTTCGGGGAACATTGGGGACAATGTTCAGTTTAAGTGTAGGGAGGGAAAACAAAACGGGAACTTTGAAACTATGCTTATCCTTGACTATTTGCTTTGTCCAATTGTATTTGTGTAATAAACCATGAGAAAATGTCGGTTAAGGTAATTTTGGCACCAAATTTAAAATTTTTCATGACATATAGGAGTGGGCCATTAGTCTTAACAAAAGCGTCTCACGGATAGGAAGTTGCATGACTAGCACAAAAACCCTTTACCACCTAAATTCCACCCAAAATGTGAGGATCCCCCTTAGATTAGTAGGAATTAAAGCATTCATCTTTAATGCTTAGAGTGTGAACCGGTAGTATATTAGATTCTAGAACTTGTTTTGTGATGCATTCTGAGATCGCTAGTAAGACTACACTTGTGTAGTTAGGAATAACTAAATGATAAGAGGCATTAGGATAACCCTTGTTTGATACCGTAATATAATTACTTCTTCCACATCGGTTGAGTAATTCCCCCCCACCCTTTGCGTTGTACTCATCTTTAGTACACGATACCCCTAGTTAACCCCTCAGAGCCTATCCATTTCGCGGTTCTCGTGATGTTTCGGTTTTTTCGAGAATATCAATGAAGAGCATTGTTTACACCCCACCCCCAAATATACACCCAAATCGCCTTAGCCTACCCTGTATGCACTCACTTTTAGTGCATTATGGTTATCACCCTCAACCCTTATTTCAATTATCTAGTTGCTTGCATGAGTTGCTAAGTCGAGTCATATCCTTTTTACACAGTTTTGGGATGATTAGGACTCATGGGAAAAAAGTTAAAGGTTATAAAATGATTGAAAGGGAACGTTAATTTCCCTAATTTGCGTAATAACATACCCCAAGTGTTTTGATCTTTTCAATTCGGGTCAAATTAGTGTTAGCGTAATAAAAACTCAAGTGTAGGGATGTGCCTATAAATCCCTATCATTTTGATGTTACCGTAGAGGATGGTAGAGAAAAAGTGTATAAAAAAATAAAAAAATAAAAAAATAAAAAAAAAAGAAAAAGAGAGAAAAGAAAAGAAAAAAATAGAGTGAAATAATATATATATATATATATATATATATATATATATATATATATATATATATATATACGGGCTACCATCCTACATCTATCCTTTTAAATTTATGTTTGTTTATTTCAGTTAGCTAGAGTCTAGAGTGTCGAGTCTTGGCTTAGCAACGCCATTCTTCGTATGCATTTAACATAGAAATTTTTGACTTGCCACCACTAAATAGCCTATCCCACCAAACCCTTTGTTTCCCTACCGTAAGCCTAACATTACAACCCTTTAAAGACCTCTTTGATAGTCTTTCCTAGGTGCTTACGCCAAAGCGATGGAGGTTTGATCTATTCTCAAGCCTATGGTAATCTATGTACTAGGACCGGTTAATGAGTGTTTATCTTCCATTTCCAACTTGTTATATTTCATATACACCCGAGAGAGATGTGAGTATCCAAACACCCCATGTGAGGTGCTAGTATGTAATTTCCGTGCTTGTTATGACTTTTGCGGGGCTTATATGTGTTGTGGACTGTTTTAAACCAATGCTTCATGACCCCTAACTTATAAATTAATTGGCTAAAAGCACATTTGCTTGAAGACAAGCAAATACCAAGTGTAGGGATATTTGATAAGGTTTTAAAAATGTACCTTTTTGAGGGGTCATTTAAGCCCTTATTTGATCACTTTGTATCCGTTATTACTTAATATCGTTCCTTTCACTTTTTAGGTCTCTTGAAGGCAAATTGCTGTAATGGCACTTATTTGGACGAAAAGGCGCGAATATACCAAGAAAATGGCCAAAGTCAAGAATCGAGACACTCAAAGCTGCTGAATGAAAAGGTGACGGCGTCAGCTATAGCGACGCCGTCGGAGGATTTTGTGACGGGACAGAAGCCAAAACTCTTATTTTCAAGTGACGACGTCAAGTTATAAAAGAGTAGGTCGTCGCAACTCAGACGGCCTAGATTTGATCCAGACGGCGTCAGAAGCTAAGGAGGACGGCGTCACAAGCACAAGGTGACGCCGTCGCAAGTCTAACGTGGCCAAGACGAAACCCTAATGACGGCGATCCGACGGCGTCACAAAACATAAGGTGACGCCGTCGCATATGTAATCTTATATATAGAATCCGAATTTTTCAGTATTGTTGTGTAGTCTTTTGGAGTAAAAACCTAAACCGAACCAAGGCTGTCTTGTACAGTATTTTAGGGTTCCAAACCCTATCTTACATCAAGATAAGTGCTTTACTTCATTAATACAATTATGTCTTTGATTATTTGTGTGTATGCTTGCATGTTCTCCATGTCCGGCTAATTTACTTGTGTGTTTGCTTAGGAATATGAAACTTAATTATTGAATATTGATTGGTTGTCTCTTATCTTAGTTGATTAATGATCTAGTAATGCGATAGGTCATTCGTTGTGTACTTAATGCTTGATTAATCTTTGTGAACCTTAGGTTATAGCACCTTGAGCTGTTGTAAGCTAAATTATCCAAAGAGGCATTAGAGTAAGAGTTTATGATCCCTAGTGGTATTTTGTAGACGAGACCCTTTGGTAACTTCAAAGAGTTAGGGATAAACACATACCCTGAAACTTTAGACACACAACTCAATTAAGAATAAGGATGTGACAATTCAACCACCAATAGGAGATAATTAAGGAGTAGTAAAATTAGATAAGTAGACATAGACTACATACACCTTAGATTAGATAATTAGATAAGTAGAGTAATCGGTAGCAATACCAACCCCCCAAATCCAAACCCCGAGATTCGTACTTTTCCATTTCCTAAAAAACATAAAAAAGATAAAAAAAATAATCTTCCTCAACCCCAACCTTAGCGTAGTAACTTCTCACTAGCATTCCTATTCCCCTAGAGAACGATATCAATACTCGTGGCTTACCCTAATACTACACTACAACGATTAAGTTCACTGCCTAGGGTGTTATAAAACTTGCTCGAAGAAAAGGAAGTTCCTTTGACCCCGAACGACGCGTGTAGCGTTATCATCAGGGAAGAAAAATGTGAACATTGTGGAGGTGTTTTCATTCCCCTCATGATGTGTATTCAGGAGAGCTCTTGGGTATTGGTGTACTTCTGGTTCTTGAGCTTCATACACGATCATCAGGGAAGAAAAATGTGAACATGGGAAGGTGTTTTCATTCCCCTCATGATGTGTATTTGGGAGAGTTCTTGAGCATTATACAAAGAGACTGACTGCATCAATTCAACTACTTGGGGGAATTGTTCTCTTGACACCTTTTGGAATGGATTGCCTTAGACTTCAGTGGAAAAGGAATTTGAGAAGATTATTTAAGTGTGGGATGAAACGTTGTTGTTTTTCTATTGGATGATATAACCCCGAATGGAGATCCTCGATTATTGTTCTTAAATGGAGCAGCGGGATTTATGATAATGGTGTGCTTCTTCGTGCACCTGGCTAAGGCAAGCTTGAAATAGAGCTTCGAATCTGCTCATCTAATGGATCTTCGGTTTGGGGGGAAGCTGCCAAAGTCTCCTTTTCTCAAAGGCTCGGGTTCTCTTTTCTATTCTGGAGCCTCGGAAGCTTTGGTGGTGGAAGTTTAAGAGATGGCGAATTCTATCTTCTACGACGTGCTGCTTGATATCCTTATCTCGGTACTCGTATCCTCATCTTCTTTTACTATATCATCTTCTCTATCGTTGTATATATTTATTCAGAAAAACAAAATACAAAAATATAAAACCAACAAAAAGAAAATAGAAAAATAAAAAACCTTCAAAAACCCATAAAAATCAAAAAATTTAAAAATACCAAAAATATGTTTTTCTAAGACATGTCTTTTGGTATCGATAACATCTACGGTCTTAGAAATGTCATTCAATAATGGCACGGGACCATAGATGAATTTCGAGCAGAAGGTGTAAATATTCTTTTCCAAATCATGTCTCTAAATATGGCTTGCAGTTACTTCTGACTGTGACCCGCGCCTAAACTATGGCTTGCTATTATTTCAGATAGCAACCCGTTCTTCAAAGAAAGGAAAGTGCTGCGCTAAACCAATTTTTCAAATATTTCGTGCACTTATCCTAAAACATAACAAGGAAAGCATGTCGTCAAAAGGACTGCTATTCCTACACAAATGTTTTTCCGTCTAAAAGTCTTCAGAAAAATATTTGTTGTATTTCAAAATGGTGGAAAATGAGTTGCTTGATAAATCAATCAAAATCAGAGTTTTCGTATTAATTTGCAAACTCAATCAATAACTTACCATTCGTGCTTTTAAAACTTTTCAGAAAAATAAGTCATTGATTGAGGGGGAGAATGTTTTCAAATTTATATCACCTAACTGGACTTTCTTAATCATCCTACGTGCTTATCTGTAAAATATAATTGCCTATGTTGAAGGACTAGGTTTCTAGGATGTGATTGTTAGGATTAGATGATTATAGTTTGATGAACACATTATTCCCATACCTTATATGATCTGATTAATATGTTGAATTGACTATTATTAGTCGATTGTTGTTTGGGTGATGTCGACCACCATATATCTGTTTGTGTTCACTAACGTATGCAGGTATTTTGGTATAAGAATGTTCCCGATCCGGATCCCACATAATATGATGATTGGATGCCGAAAGGAAAGGGTAACTATATCTTGGGTTGACAAATGAAGTAACGGAGCTTAATTGGACTTCAATGGAGAGTTGGCATGAAATGCAACGTAAGGTCTCCTTTAGCTGCATCAGTAGATGGTTTTCTTAACAAGTGAAGAAACGGAGCATAATTTGACCTCAGTTGGCATTAAAATGCAACGTATGAAGTCTCACTGCAGAACAGATTTTTCTTCCAAGCCCTACAGCAACAACATCAACAGAAGCTTCTCAACCAGCTAACGTATCTTTGTGCAGGATACCATTTTTAAACAATTTTTGAAAAATTTGAATAAAATTGTTTTGAAAATGGAAAATATTGTTTTTGAAAATTAATTGGACTAAACTTTGAAAATCACCAGACTTCATTTTATCAAAACTTAAGTCACTCAATCATCGACTACGGTCATCGATTGAGGGGGAGAGTGATTTAAAACAAATTATTTTCAAACGATATTTCTTCATAAAAAGTTCGGATTGTACAATAATAAGTGGTGATCTAAAGATTTAATGTTATGTCATGATATGATTTTCTTTAGAATCAAGATCTTTCAAAATGAAATTTTTCTGTTCTTGTTTGATTGTGAAATTGTTTTATTTTACTTAAGGATCTCTTAAAAACTATCATACCTGACACTAACAATCTTTAATGTCTAAAATTGATCTGTGTCACTCATTTTTCAAAATTAAATCAAGCCACGTCTTTCCCTAAATTTTTTCTAAATGATTTTAATCAGATGGGATCACAAATCTCAAATGGTTTGATATTTTTGATCGGGGGAGAGATCGTGATTTAAATCTCAAATCTGTTTAATGGAATTGGTTTTAGTCCTTTAAAGGCACTCCTGCCTCCATGTGCCAAACGATTTGAAATACACAATGCACATGTTGAGGAGGAGGATTTATCCAAAACAAGATGAGTATTTAAACCTGGCCACATTTTCTCCCATGTTTTCCAAACTGATTAAATCACTTGAGATCCAAAATCTCAAAGGGTTTGATATTTTTGATCGGGGAGAATTTGTGATTTAATAATGAAATTTGATAAAAGGTGATCGTTTTGTTTCAATTGTGCAGGTGCTCTCTCATGTGCTAAACGCCAATCTCGAAGCACATATTGAGGGGGAGTATTTTAAATGAAAATAAATTATCGAGGTATAAAGGATTTTATGTTTTAATATAAAGTACCTTGATTAAATTTTCAATGGTTTCTTAATGGATTTTGTGATCGTGAATGTACTTCAAATGAACTCTTTCCTCTATGTGATAAAATGATTTTAAATATCCTATGCACATATTGAGGGGGAGAATTTTCCAAGAAAATCAAATGGCTTTTTCTATGAAAATTGTGATCAAAGAAAATATTTCAAAGCCCTCTTGCCTCCATGTGCTAAACAATTTCTAAATCATATGCACATGTTGAGGGGGAGGTTTTCTAAATGATCAAAACTATTAAGGTACAAAATGCTTTGATCTCGTATCACAAGTACCTTGATTGTTTTTCCAAATGATTTTTCAATTGGTTTTGAGAAGGAATGAACTGTACCAAAAGACCGACCAATTTACTTTATGCATGGTGTTATAAGGATGGTTAGGTTAGGTATTCGTTCCCACGATCCTCCAGAACCGGAGGGATCTACCCAGGGATAATCCACTAGATAGTGTAGAGTCCTTAGGTATATTGAAAAAAGGAGAAAAGTGAGATATGGGAAGAGTGCGGACTGAGACAGAGCTAATCTTGGAATAAACCCAACAAGGTTCTAGTAATGAAGTCTTGGTAAGCACTGAAGGGGTTGAAGAATGAAAAAGAATTAAATGTAAAAAGGGTGAAAAGAAATAGCCCTTCAATAATTCAACCTTAGGGCAGAAACCGGGTTCAATTCATATGCTACTGGTGGTTACTAAGGTAACACTGGTATTGAAGACAAGACATCATGGACCCAGTGATGCACTGCACTACAACTTCCTAAGCTACTCAAGTTCCTCTTAAAAGGACTTGTTTCATTCTCACGGGGAACCGACATAATCTATCGACTTTCTCTTAGAGATTGTTGATATTGAAGAAGGAGACCCTCTCCCTAGTCTCCGGCATAGGAACCAAATATCCGCGATTGAGTCTAGAGCCAAGAGATCATCCACAATATCTCATTAGGACACTAAATTAATGAAGACTTGCTATTTCACACAATGTGAAAAGTAAGTATATATTTAAGTCCTCGCATTATCCTTGTGGTTTTGCAGAACATCAAGAGTGATATGATAAAATATTCACGATGAAGATGGAAATCCTTCTATAGCCAACATCAAACAAGCTCTTGGTGGGTGACATGTGAGATCTTTTCGTAAGATCAAGCTTGGCAAACTGGATAGAGCGATGGGAGATTCAATCTTGAATCAACCTTGGTCAGAATGGAATTGAGAATACTTTTGGAAAAATCGTTCGATGTGCAAACCTTCTTTTCTCTAGCACGTCGAATGTGTATTTATATTTTCAAACTCAAAAAGTATCTCCGATTGAAAAATACTTTTTGGAAAAACGTTCGATGTGATCTCTTTTTTTTCTCTAGCAAATGTGTGTACTCTTTAATATACGTTTGATTGAAAATGATCTTTCTCATAAAACCTTCGTCGTATTGCAAAACTCTTTCTTCTAAGCGATACGCGATTGTTTTCAAATCATTTTTCATCAATCAGTGAATCTCAATTATTTGGTTCGCTTCCTCCGTGTTGTCTTCTTTGGACGTCCGGTTTGAAACGGCTAAAACGTATGAAAACCCTATCAAGGAGGTTCTTCGAACTCTACGATCATGACAAATACTTACATGTGACGATCAAGGAGGCCGTCGGCCGTGTACCTCAATTCAGCGAAAGTGATCAAAGACACTTTCGTATGTTTTTTGCTAAGCTGTTGTTTGCGGTACATTTGGGCTGATTTTGACTGATCAAAATTAGGAGTCAATCCAAAGCGCATGATCCACGGCATCCACATTTAATTGAAGAAATCATGACCGTGCATATCTACATATCACGGCTCGATATTTCTATACTATATGCTTTCTGGCTGCTACAAATATCATGAACCCGATAAGGCTTATTTACTCATGGAAAATGTCATGATTCAAAAGTGTGAGCATGTCGGTCCAAATGTCACAACATCACATGATGGCAACACAACAAAGGGGTGATCAGAGATTTCTTTGTGGCTAATGATCTCAAAGCTCAAAGATCATCAAGATGTGGATCAGTTCAAAGACCTCCACTTAAAGTACTAATCTATGCGGACTTGGAAGAATCACTGCTTAAGCACAAAGATTGCGGAATTGAAGAATTGAAGTCTATGAGCTCAAGAACAAAGTCAAGAACAGAATGCTAGGATTCGAAATGTAAAACATGAGGTGACCTCCCTTAGGGGGAGATTGTTAGGAATTGGAAATTCCATAAGTAAATTGTCGGTCACCCCAAATATTATCTAGCATAAGTTAGCTCGTAGACATATCGTTATTAAGTAGTTTATTAGTTTGTTTGTAGCGTAGTTTAGTTTAGAGCAACACCGTGGAGGAAGGACGGGTCTTTACCCACTGTATGCATGATCCACAGGCCGATAGGAGGTCGTGTATTGTGTAACTATAAATACCCCTTCCATCCTTGGAAGGGGTGTGGCGCTTTTCTAATCTAACCTACAACTTTTGTGAAACCAAGTCTCTACCAAGAAATCTCCCTCTCTCTACTTTCTCTCACTAATGGCAAACATGTATTTTGATCATCCAAGACCACCCGAATCATCAAACACAATAATATATCGATCCTACAGGTGGAAGAGTTATGTCGATAATCGAAGGAGACCAATTGAATTAGAAATTGGAGACTATGTTATGCTTAAGGTTTCCCCTTGGAAGGGTGTTCTTAGGTTCAAATATAAAGGAAAGTTAGGGCCAAGATTCATTGGACCCTTCAAGATCATAGAACGTGTTGGTGAAGTAGCTTATGTATTGGATATCCCCGATGAGATGAAAGGAATTCACAATACATTCCATGTATCTTACCTAAGGAAATGTTTAGCGGATGAAGCTAGCGTAATTACATTGGATGATGTTGAGGTAGATCCAAAATTAACATCACAAGAAGAGCCGGAGGAAATACTTGGGAGAAAGATAATGCAACTAATAAATAAAGAGATTCCATTAGTGAAGGTGCATTGGAAGGATCGAAAGGGTACGACTATTAGATGGGAACCGGAGGAAAGAATGAAGAGCAAGTATCCTCAACTTTTCCAAACATGATTTCGGGGACGAAATCAAATATTAGGAGGGGTGAATTGTTACACCCGTATCCCCTCAAGGTATTATTAAATGGAAGTATTAAACTTTTTGTTAGAATGTATAAAAATGATTCTTAAATATTGTAGCTAGTAAGAAAGATTAAGAACTATTGTGGCCAAAATATAGAATCCTAGAATAGAGGGACTAATATTGTCATTTGGCCTAAGTAGAATAAATATAAAAAAGGAAAAATTAGTCTCATTTGATACTTATCCAGGTTTGAGGAGGTTACCTCAAGGTGAAGTAAGGGTTTGAGAAGAAAAGAAGAAGGTATCAAGATCATCCTCAATTAAGTTAATTTAGAGCTATTGTGGTGATTATAAGGTTTAAGAGACCTTCAATTCATATCCCTATAAAGAAGCAAATTCCCTAATCTTTGTAATTAGGGTCTTGAATTTTAGAAGTTTAAAGTAGTTATAGAAGATGCCCAATTAATTGAAATTACTAGTTATAGTCTTTAATTAAGTATAATTGTTGTTTAGGAAGCTTAAGGAAGTGGTGGCTCTACTTGATAGAAGTCCTTGGAATAATTGAAGGTAAGTATAGTGGGTTAATGTTATATCATGTTGAAATATGAATAATTAATTATGTTATAGTTGTTGGAGCTTGTTATAGTTTAGCTTGGATCCATAGCTTTGTATGTCAAGTAGTGTAAATACCAATTATAAGATATGTGCATATGTTATAGATGCTCCATGAATTCTTATGTGTTGTTAAAGCGTTAATTGCATTTGACCCATTTACTTACTAAGCATTCGCTTATGTTATAGTTGATGACATTTTGTAGGTCCTAGCAAGGAGGATAAAGGTAAGACTCAAGTGTAGAATGGATTTTGCTTGAGCTCCTAGTTGAGCTTGTCTTTTGGAACCAAAGTGTTAAAGTTGGAAGCTGATTCGTCCCAAACGGTCAGGTTTATTACACAAGTCAACCACTTGTGAATGGTCAACCGTAATAAAAGTCAAACAGTCTAAAACCAAAGCAATTAATTCCAGAGGAGTTTAGTGTATCCCCGGGTCGTTATGTCCCAACGAGGTGTGTAAACTGTAATACAACGAATCTGTGATCGGGTGAATATTGAACAGGAAAAGGTTATGATTGATTACACTAAGGAAATTAAATCTAATAAATACTTTGAAGTCATTTTAATTCTATATTTAAAATCGATTAACGTTTAAAACTAAAAGTACGTTTAAATAAAATTACGTGAACGTACGAAATAAAACGTGAAAATAAAGAAGTAAAATACCTACGGATATGGAAAATAAATTTTTACAATCCAAATTATACTAGAAAATATTGGAAAAAGAAAATTATTTTTATGACTATTTATTTAATTATTATTAATTAAAAACTATTTTTAACTATTTAATAATACCCTAAAATATAAGAAAATATGAAATAAAGCTAGAAAAGTGAAATTATGACTTGGAAAAATCTAAAATATTATAAAACTTATTTTAAAACTGAAAACATATTTTTTAGACTTTTTCTCAATTTATTATGAATTTAATACTATTTAAAACTAATTAAAATGCTAGAAAATCTATTTTACCTAAGATAATTCAGGAAAAATACTTTTTATGACTTTTGGAATATTATAAAACTAAGAAAATTGAAATTGTATTTTTCTGAGCTTTTCTAATTTATTGAATAAAAAGCTAATTAAAAATGCTAAAAATTGAAATTAAATGCAGAAAAATAGCAAATGAGCAGAGAAAAAAATGAAAAGTTCCAGATAAGTCTAAAATAATACTGAGAATCAAGGAAAAATGACAGAAACAACTTTGGAGATCAGGAACTATGATTTGGGCGCACGACTAATGAAAGAAGCAAAGTGAAATAAGCTATAAGCTATCCAAAAGCTACCTTAAGCTACCCTAGCCATAATCTAACTAAAGCTAAGCTAAATCAACTGGTATGAACCTAATAAGCACAGGCTAGAGGCATTAAAGCTCAAAAACAAGTTCTAACTTTACTATGCCAAACGGCCCTAATGCCCTACTTTAAGCAGTATTTAAGCTAGCTAGAAAAAATCACAAAAATTAACTAAAATCACCATGAAACTAACAACCTACCAAAGTGTCTAAATCCAGAATTTCAGCTGAAATGGACTTAAGATGAATCTGTGAAAATTCCACAAAGTTTTGCAAAAATTGCTTTTTCACTTCTTTTTTTCTTGGACAGAAGCAGGGCAAAACTGCCCTGTTTGGACAGCTTATTTAGTGCTTATAGGAAATTCAAAAAATTCCACAAAAAATGTATTTGAAAACTTCACCAAATGAAGTTACTTATCCCAAAGTTTCAACAGATGTGGATCAGAAATGAGCAAATGAAAAATCCACAAAGTTTTGTAAAAACTGACTTTTCTAATTTTTGACTAATTTGAGACAGTTATGAAATTTGACTTTTGTGAGATGCAAATGCAAATTTTTGATTGATTTCAATGATTTGAGATGTATTAAGACTAAAATAAGCTAGAACAACAGATTATACTCCTATTTTAAACTAAATCAATCACTAACTTCTAACAGTTTTTAAGCTATATTGATTTAATGATTATTTTGACTTTTTGATAAAAGCAGGCACTAAATTATGACCAAAGTGACACTATTATGACCTATTGAGACTGCAACAACAAAAATCAACTACTAACAATCACTAAATCCCCAAAGGTGGTCTAATCCAAACACCCCTCTAAGTTATTTAATGAGCAGTTTAAACACCTTAATCCTACTCCTAGTGTGCAGAGATTAAAACAGGCTTATAACTGATATCCTAAAGCTATAATAACATCAAATCTAGCATCAACTACAAGCAACCATGATCATATTCATACTAGCAACATAACAGTTTTGAAAAAGGTTTAGTACCAAAGCTTACTTGATTTCCAGCACAATTTGGGCAGCATAACAGTACTAAACCAAGATTAAAAACACCAATCAATACCCAATTCAGCATAAGAATCAACCCAATTCCATTTTCACAACCAATATCACCAGCAGTTGACTTTCATTGACTTTCATAGAAAATAGAAATTAAGAACAGGAAGCTCTAATTTCTTGTTTAAAACAGCTTTACTAACTTAAAAGGAACTTATTGAAACTAGTTGGACAGCTTAACACTTAAGAACAAGCACAAATGATTTGGCGGGGAAAACTGAAATCAAGAAAGAAACTGGAAATTGCTACTTAAAACTTGTGAATTTATACTAAAACTAACTTGTGCATTACAAAAAACATAAACCCAGAATTCTTTTAACATTCAAACAAATAAAAAAAATTACAAGAAAATTAAAAGAAAGGTCTAAAACAGTGACAACCTATCTCTCTGTCTTCTTTCTTCTTAAATAATCACCCCAATAGCTTCGTCTCTCTCCTCTGCTTCAATCCCACCCCTTGAAATGTCTTCAATTAATCCCATACGTGCACTTGTAAATTTGGCGCCAAAAGTCTTGAGCAGGTTTTTGCAATTAAGGAATTTTGGGAGGATGTGGAAGTGGAAGGAGAGTGGGTAGACAGCTGGGAGACAGGTGGAAAGGTGGTGGTGAGGTGGTAGTGGTTTTGAGCCGTTACAGGTTTCAGTGTGTGAGGGAGAGGGAACAGTGGTGGCGGTTTTATTATTTAAACCGTGGGTTAGTTTTGGGCTTTAGGCAGAAATGGGCTTGGGTATTGGGTTGGGTAAATAATACAAAGGGTCCGGTTGTTTTGTAGAAATTTAAGCCCAAGGATCATTCTTGTAATTTTCTAAAAGTATAGGGGTTAAACCTGCAATTTTTCCAAAGTTAACACAAGGACCAATTATGCCATATATGAATAGTACAAGGGTTATATTTATTAATTTTCCATTTTAAATAACCCAGGGACCATTTTGACACTTTTTAAAGTTGAGGGACCAAAGCTTGTAAATATGCAATTTTAACTTCAAAGGACTATTTCTAACAACTTGTGAATCCCCAAGGACCTTTAATGATATTTTACAAGTTTTGAATTACCAGGGACTAGTTTTGCCAATTTATGAAAGTTTAGGGACTGAAACTGTAAATTATGTAAACTTTGTTGTTTTTCATCAGTTTTCACTCCTTTTGCACTTGTAACACATAAAAACACATTTCAATGATATTTATAGCATTTATATAGTCATTTGTGTGTTTTTGGACATTTTTGTGGGATTAAATAATATAAAATATATGTGTTTTTAGACACATATCACATCCCCCACACTAAACTATTGCTAGTCTCTAGCAATCTTTTATGAAAATTTAATGGATTTCATCTCTTTACCAAAAGCCATTACTTCTGGAGTAGCCAATTGTTTCAGTTCAAGTAAGAACCTTGGCACAATGATAACCAAATGATTTTGAGCAAATCACCAGATTTCAACGGTTTTGATTTGTCTTTACCAGAAGCCGTTTGCTTCTGGACTAGCCAACTTTTAGATAAAATATCTTTGGTGAGTCGATTACCAATTATGGTTTTCCAACTGCCTTTACCACAAGCCATAAACTTGCGGGTTAGCCAACTCTTCACTTTTAAGGATATGGTGAGTCGAATACCATACAATTTTAGGCAAATTGTAAGCCGTCAACGGATTTGAGATATCTTTACCAAGAGCCGTTTGCTCCCGGATTAGCCAGTCCTTATGTGGGTTAGACATGGTGGACTGATAACCATATGCTGAGTAAGTGAAAAACACTTACTCCAAAAAAAAAAATTTTGCCAAAAATGGGGGAATTGGATGGTATAATTACATGATAAATTCGTGAGAATTCCCCCCCACACTAGAAATGAATATTGTCCTCAATATTCAAAGTACCGGCGGTTATGCCGAAACATAGAACGTAAAAGGGAAATATTACGGCCATTATTTTATTTTTGATATATACACACATTTTTTTTTTACTTGAAACTTATATACAACAGCGGGGGCAACTCCCCCACACTAGGGTGGTACACACGGGTGAAAACCCATGTTTAACTACTGTTTTTGATTACCGAGTCGCTAGCTTGACTCGACCCCGAATTAATTTGTTCATGGGAAGTAAGTGGAAGAGACAATCTCCATCGGACTTTCATTCAAGATGTTTGTATAAACATTGAAGTACGTGAAAGTTCCACACCGATGAGATATACATAGATCCGGCTCACAAATGATAAATGAAAATGCCGGGGTCAAAGATAATGTCTTCATTCCCGAAGGAGTGAAGAACAGGAGAAGCCACGGGATAGGTGAAGAAGAGAAAGAAAATCATGATAAAAATCTTGACTAACTCATCATCACACACAGGAGAATTCATAATAGCATGAATCTCATCATTTAAGCTCAATTGGTCTAGACATATCCCGGGTGTGTCTAGATCAAAGTAGAAGTTATCATACTCCGGTGGAGATATGATATGAGTGAGTTCACAGGAGAACTCCTCAAAGGCGAATGATTCATATTCGGGATTGATTTGAGTGAGTTCACTGGGGAACTCCTCAAAAGTTAATGATTCATAATCGGAGAGAGAATTATGAGAATGAGAAGTGGTAATACCACTAATCTTCTCTCCCATATGATCAAAATTGAACGTTTGCAATTCCGGAATAGAATCATCGAACAAAAGTTCACAATCCTCAAAGGGGATAGGATATGAAGTAGGCTTTTCATTAAAAGCCTCGATTCTAGAAATGAGAAGATTAACATTCAATAATGTAAGACGAAGAGATTTGTCTTGGATTATTTCTTCATCATTCTCTTCTCCTAAGCTGACAAGCTCAGAAGGTAATTCCCCCACATAACTTATGTCTCCACAAGATAAAGAATAATCCTCATCAGAATCAGAGAACATCTCAATATGATCATTTTGGAAGACAAGAGGAGGAGGGATATCACACACATGATCAAGAATTCCCTGTGACTCTCTTGGAATTGGGACAAGGTTCTCAACACTAGACTTTATAAATTCGTCCGATTCCTTTTCAGGAACAGTGTCAAGATGCTCGTCCCCCATGTTTAGAGAGTGAGTGGGAGCTTCGGGTGTGATAGCAGTTGTTTGAGAATGAATCTCAACTGCTGGGATATCAACTGATGAACTTGATGAATCTTTATAGAATTGAAGGTTATCAAGTGTATCCTCATCATCACTGTCATCAGGAATAAAACGAAATTCAGAGCTAGATCTGGCTGTTTTTTCTTTTGCAATTGATTCCCTAATAGATTTTCAAACGCAATTTGGGAATTTATTTTAGCAGCCTGCTCTTCAGCTAGCAATTCTTCCATGGATTTCTCATGTGAATTTTGAATGACGGGACATTGTGGGAGTGGAGATTTGTCAAAACCGGAAGGTTGACATTGATAATCATCATGAGGACCCCCACAATATACACAAGAAAAACTGGGAGAATTTTGAAATGCTGTTGTTTAACTCAATTCCTCAGTTCTTTTCACTAACTCCAGAAGCTCTAGATAAGTGTCTTGTTGGGTTTGCTAAGGAGTTTGAGTCATTGGCACTGTGGAGGTTGGTCGTGATATGGATAGTCGTAATTGTTACAAGGAAATGGATTCCCTGTTTGACAATCAGAGCTGAAATGGGGACCTCCACAGTTCTCACAACAAAATGATTGTTGTGACTGATTTGGTGAATAACATGGATATTGATCATTTCCAAAGTTCAGAGTGTTATCAGAGATTTGTTCATAGAAAAACGTGTCTCTGGTCTGACACTCAAATCTTTGGTGAGGACCTCCACAAAACTCACACATATATGTCAATATCTCATGATGTGGTGGCTGGTAGAATGAATCAGATGTGTCATGGTAAGGATAGGGAGCTTGGTTATAGACAGACCCATCTCCTGATTCTACCATGCTAAAACTGAGACAATTATCATCATTATGAGGGTCACCACACCATTGACAACCAAGAAGGTGAGGATAAGACATAGAAAGAATCAAAGGGTTCCAGAGGGTAAGAAATGAAGAATCAAAAGGGTAAGAGGGTAAAGAGGAATATTTTTGGTATTTTTGAAAAACATTTTGGAAATATAAGAAAGAAAATCTTTTTGGGTTTTTGTGTTCGTCGAAAACTGATTTTAAAATGTTTTCGGGAACCGTTTTGTTTTTATATGATAATAATAAGAAAATATGAACAAGGATGGTAAATATACAATGGATGTATATTCAACAACACTGATGCTTCAAATTCGTAGTACGCAGCACACCTCTCCGGCAGCGGCGCCAAAATTTGATTCGCTCCGAACGGTCTATCTTTTATTAGTCAACCACTTGTGAATGGTCAACCATACAAGTCAAACAGCTCAGAGCATAATGCAATTAAATCCAGAGGAGTTTAGTGTATCCCCGGGTCGTTAAGTCCCAACGAGGTGTGTAAACTGTAATACAACGAATCTGTGATCGGGTGAATATGAACAGGAAAAGGTTATGATTGATTACACTAAGGAAATTAAATCTAATAAATACTTTGAAGTCATTTTAATTCTATATTTAAAATCGATTAACGTTTAAAACCTAAAACGTACGTTTAAATAAAATTACGTGAACGTACGAAATAAAACGTGAAAATAAAGAAGTAAAATACCTACGGATATGAAAAATAAATTTTTACAATCCTAATTATACTAGAAAATTATTGGAAAAAGAAAATTATTTTTATGACTATTTATTTAATTATTATTAATTAAAAACTATTTTTAACTATTTAATAATACCCTAAAATATAAGAAAATATGAAATAAAGCTAGAAAAGTGAAATTATGACTTTGAAAAATCTAAAATATTATAAAACTTATTTTAAAACTGAAAACATATTTTTTAGACTTTTTCTCAATTTATTATGAATTTAATACTATTTAAAACTAATTAAAATGCTAGAAAATCTATTTTACCTAAGATAATTCAGGAAAAATACTTTTTATGACTTTTTGAATATTATAAAACTAAGAAAATTGAAATTTTATTTTTCTAAGCTTTTTTTCTAATTTATTTGAATAAAAAGCTAATTAAAAATGCTAAAAACTGAAATTAAATGCAGAAAAATAGCAAATGAGCAGAGAGAAAAAAAATGAAAAGTTCCAGATAAGTCTAAAATAATACTGAGAATCAAGGAAAAATGACAGAAACAACTTTGGAGATCAGGAACTATGATTTGGGCGCACGACTAATGAAAGAAGCAAAGTGAAATAAGCTATAAGCTATCCAAAAGCTACCTTAAGCTACCCTAGCCATAATCTAACTAAAGCTAAGCTAAATCAACTGGTATGAACCTAATAAGCACAGGCTAGAGGCATTAAAGCTCAAAAACAAGTTCTAACTTTACTATGCCAAACGGCCCTAATGCCCTACTTTAAGCAGTATTTAAGCTAGCTAGAAAAAATCACAAAAATTAACTAAAATCACCATGAAACTAACAACCTACCAAAGTGTCTAAATCCAGAATTTCAGCTGAAATGGACTTAAGATGAATCTGTGAAAATTCCACAAAGTTTTGCAAAAATTGCTTTTTCACTTCTTTTTTTTCTTGGACAGAAGCAGGGCAAAACTGCCCTGTTTGGACAGCTTATTTAGTGCTTATAGGAAATTCATAAAATTCCACAAAAATGATATTTGAAAACTTCACCAACTGAAGTTACTTATCCCAAAGTTTCAACAGATGTGGATCAGAAATGAGCAAATGAAAAATCCACAAAGTTTTGTAAAAACTGACTTTTCTAATTTTTGACTAATTTGAGACAGTTATGAAATTTGACTTTTGTGAGATTCAAATGCAAATTTTTGATTGATTTCAATGATTTGAGATGTATTAAGACTAAAATAAGCTAGAACAACAGATTATACTCCTATTTTAAACTAAATCAATCACTAACTTCTAACAGTTTTTAAGCTATATTGATTTAATGATTATTTTGAGTTTTTGATAAAAGCAGGCACTAAATTATGACCAAAGTGACACTATTATGACCTATTGAGACTGCAACAACAAAAATCAACTACTAACAATCACTAAATCACCAAAGGTGGTCTAATCCAAACACCCCTCTAAGTTATTTAATGAGCAGTTTAAACACCTTAATCCTACTCCTAGTGTGCAGAGATTAAAACAGGTTTATAACTGATATCCTAAAGCTATAATAACATCAAATCTAGCATCAACTACAAGCAACCATGATCATATTCATACTAGCAACATAACAGTTTTGAAAAAGGTTTAGTACTAAAGCTTACTTGATTTCCAGCACAATTTGGGCAGCATAACAGTACTAAACCAAGATTAAAAACACCAATCAATACCCAATTCAGCATAAGAATCAACCCAATTCCATTTTCACAACCAATATCACCAGCAGTTGACTTTCATTGACTTTCTTAGAAAATAGAAATTAAGAACAGGAAGCTCTAATTTCTTGTTTAAAACAGCTTTACTAACTTAAAAGGAACTTATTGAAACTAGTTGGACAGCTTAACACTTAAGAACAAGCACAAATGAATTTGGCGGGAAAACTGAAATCAAGAAAGAAACTGGAAATTGCTACTTAAAACTTGTGAATTTATACTGAAACTAACTTGTGCATTACAAAAAACATAAACCCATAATTCTTTAACATTCAAACAAATAAAAAAAATTACAAGAAAATTAAAAGAAAGGTCTAAAACAGTGACAACCTATCTCTCTGTCTTCTTTCTTCTTAAATAATCACCCCAATAGCTTCGTCTCTCTCCTCTGCTTCAATCCCACCCCTTGAAATGTCTTCAATTAATCCCATACGTGCACTTGTAAATTTGGCGCCAAAAGTCTTGAGCAGGTTTTTGCAATTAAGGAATTTTGGGAGGATGTGGAAGTGGAAGGAGAGTGGGTAGACAGCTGGGAGACAGGTGGAAAGGTGGTGGTGAGGTGGTAGTGGTTTTGGAGCAGGTTACAGGTTCAGTGTGTGAGGAGAAGGAACAGTGGTGGCGGTTTTATTATTTAAACCGTGGGTTAGTTTTGGGCTTTAGGCAGAAATGGGCTTGGGTATTGGGTTGGGTAAATAATACAAAGGGTCCGGTTGTTTTGTAGAAATTTAAGCCCAAGGATCATTCTTGTAATTTTCTAAAAGTATAAGGGTTAAACCTGCAATTTTTCCAAAGTTAACACAAGGATCAATTATGCCATATATGAATAGTACAATGGTTATATTTATTAATTTTCCATTTTAAATAACCCAGGGACCATTTTTGACACTTTTCAAAGTTGAGGGACCAAAGCTGTAAATATGCAATTTTAACTTCAAAGGACTATTTCTAACAACTTGTGAATCCCCAAGGACCTTTAATGATATTTTACAAGTTTTGAATTACTAGGGACTAGTTTTGCCAATTTATGAAAGTTTAGGGACTGAAACTGTAAATTATGTAAACTTTGTTGTTTTTCATCAGTTTTCACTCCTTTTGCACTTGTAACACATAAAAACACATTTCAATGATATTTATAGCATTTATATAGTCATTTGTGTGTTTTTGAACATTTTTGTGGGATTAAATAATATAAAATATATGTGTTTTTAGACACATATCAGAAGCCCCGAAGAGTCAAGTCACATTTTGGTATATTTTCAAGTGTCTTAGTCTTCTTTCCGTTAGTAGTTGTACTTACGTTTACGTTCTCTAAAATGTTAAGTCAATGTGTCAAGTTCTTGTATCTACGGGTCATGGAGTTAGAAATGATGTTTAGCGTAAAGTAAATTACTAGTTTTAAAGGTTAAAGTGTTGGGATTATTAGTGATAATTGCTTTTACATTAGTTACAAGTTGTTTACAAGTTTTGTGGTAATGTTCAAAGTGATATATAGGTTTTGGTAGGTCTAAGTGCAGTAAATCTGCACAAAATGTGCATGTCTGGGCTCCTAATGGCGTCGCATTTAGAACCTGATGTCGTCAGGTTAAAAACCTTCTGAGCCGTAAGAGTTTCAGACGGCGTCGCATTTCAAAGGGCGATGGCGTCACGTTTATAACCTGATGCCGTCGGGTTAAAAACCTTTTGAGCCGTCAGGTTATGTAAAGTCTCAGACGGCGTCGCAATTTAAAGAGTGATGGCGTCACGTTTATAACCTGATGCCGCCAGGTTAAAAACCCTCCAAATATTCCTTCTTTTGTGGTCCATTCTAAGGGATGTTTTGTAAAAACGTAATGTGAGTCGTGTCGTCCATGTCATTAATTAAAGTTTCAAAATTTTCGTTTTGGGGGCGTAACACAAAGTCTAGGACCGATGACCCATGACCCAAAACCCATAGGCAAAGAGGAGCGTCCCACGGATCCCTAGGATTACACTGGACGGATCCCTCAAGTGAGGGATCCGTGGAATCCGTGGAACAGTAGCTAAACTCCCTCTATAAATAGTGAGTCATTTCTTCATTGTAACTCACCCCTTTTCAAATATATTTTCTCTTTGAGTTGTAAACTCTCTAACCACAGATCCAAGTGATATTTGTATGTAGTTTTGTTTTTGTGTGATTCTCTAGGTTTCTCTTAAAGGCGAGATCACCACCTTTTGAAGTCGAGCAAGCTCAAGTCCATGAGTTTCCATGCTTCGTCATCATCAAGACTACTAAGGTTCTCTTGTTGATAGTTCTCTTCTTTCTCATTAGAAGTGTAGTGTCAAAGATATAAGTGAAAGATGTCTAAAGGGTCAAGACGAAGACATTAGTGAAAGGTGTCGAATGTCCGTATTGTAAGCACTAGTGAAGGGTGCTTAGAGGTCAAGGCTAAAGGCATTAGTGAAGGGTGCTTAGGAGTCAAGTCTAAAGGCATTAGTGAAGAGTGCCTAGAAGTCAAATCTAAAGGCATTAGTGAAGGGTGCCTAGAAGTCAAGTCAAAGGCATTAGTGAAAGGTGCCTAAGGTGTACATTCGATATGGTGTGTTCGATGTACAAGATAAAGTTGTATTAGGTCAAAGGATATTGATATCCTTGTTGATGTTGTCATAAGGAGAGGATCTCCTTAGAGATAGGATTTGTGTAGTGTTGGCTAGTAGTTCCTCCATTGTAATGGAACTCGGTATCTAGCCTAGTACCGGATAAAGGGTAGGCGACGTTGTGATAGGTTTGGTTCTACCTCGTGGAAAAACCTGGTATCTAGCCTTGTACCGGATAAAGAGTAGGAAACGTTGTGAAGGCTTCTCCGCCATAAGGAGTTGGTGTCGTGTAGTGTTTACGAACTCTCGAGTAGGTGACTCGGGGAGTGGAGTAGGGCAAGGAAGGTGCCCTTGTAGCCGAACCACTATAAATACTCGCGTTGTGGTTTTGTGCTTCTTACTCCTTATTCTTTCATTATATATTTATATATGCTTGTCTATCAACATCCAACACACATGTTTAAATAGATTGACATAGGTCGATCTAAATCGTTTGTTGGGAAATATACGTTTGAGTTGATAAGACAAAAAGAATGAAACAAGAGGGACTTAATAAGACAAGAAGGAAACCTACAAAAAGATGGAAGGACTTGCTTGCAAAAGAAGTTTTATTTATTAGTCCTTAGTAGAGATTTGTAAACCCTAATCCTCTAGTATATAAAGAGGACATGGGGTGTAGGTTTAAAATACAAGTCTTCCAAGATGTAGTCGACTTAAAGGTGTGTGTGTGCCCTAGGCGTATAATCTTGTAAACGCCTAGGTTATTAGTTTAGTTAGTTAGTTTAATTATCTAGACGTGTTCTTATAAACGTCTAGGGTTAGAGTGTTAGTTAATGGTGTTGTTCAATAACAAAGAATTGATTAGTTTATTCCGCTGTGCATGTTATTAGTCTTTGTATTAATCCCTAGCTGAGCTTATAAATGATCTTATCAATTGGTATCAGAGCGGGGAGCTCTTGATTTAGGGATTCACAAGGTTTTAATGTCGATGGAAGCAGTTTTGAAGAGGTATTCGATTGTTATTATCTCGTATTATTCTTGTCTCAAGTTAATTAATTGCAGATGGAGGCTGTCATGAATATAAGTATCATTCTCCATGTGTACATGATTTGGTATGGATCTTGTATGGATTTGATTGGTTGTTATTCAATTGGGACAATGTTATTTTTGAGGTCACGTGATACTCGTTAAGTCTGGTCAAGTTTCATGATTTTGTTTACACGTAAAGATGGTGCTGCTGGGACCCACAATTATCAAAAACAATGGCTATCATCATATAATTCAAGAGGTAATCACATGGGTCACTATATATTTCGATTGGTCTATAATTTGGACGTGGGACTCATCTATAATCTGGTCTATATATGTCGTTTTCTGCTGTTACTTTTTCAATGATATGTTAATAGCATATTATGGCAAGTGGACTATCAAAGTCTTATGAATACTGGTCTTGGTGGTCCACTTGAAGATTCATGAATATTAAATGTTGTTTGGCTACTGTTTCGTCATTATATTGAAGAAAAGTTGAATCAAAATTGACTACTGCTTGCACGATTAAACAAAGTACTGCTTTGAGTTCAAAGTACTGCTGTTTATACACGAAAGTACTGCTTGGACGAAAGTACTGCTTGGATGAAAGTACTGCTGCTTGGACGAAAGTACTGCTTGGATGAAAGTACTGCTACTTGGACTAAAGTACTGCTTCAATATTCAGATTGTTTTGCAACAGATTTGCAACAATTTAGTCACAGAAAAGGCGTCACTAACAGATTTGGGAGGAAGGAGAATGCAACATAGTGACAAATTAGCGACAATTTAGTGACAGAAAAAGTGTTGCTAAAAGGCTTGTTTTGGAATTGAGGGGAAGTCGAGCATAATAAGTTTGAAGTTCGGATGGTTTACATACACAAGATATGAGATTGGTTCACACACACAAGGAGTTTGGTTTTTGGTTAATTTGTTTGTTCTTAAAAGTTTTAATTAGCTCATATTTAGTTTTTATTGAAGAATTGATTACGAAGAGGATTGATTATCACTTATTTGACGATGAAGTGGAATTACTTGGATGCGTGTTTTATTATACCTTTTAGCAGGAGGTAACTTGTTCGTACGTTTATGTTATGGCTAAGACTTGGTAAATCTAGCAAGTAGGGTTTGCTATTACTTAAAGGACTTAAGTTGTTGTGCTCAGTGTCTCATTGAAGATGAGGATTTTATCAAGAGATCGAGGTCTACTCATATATCATCAGGTATGAGTTCATAGTCACGTGGTTAGTACAAGACATAAGACGCGAGTTTGGGATGTTCTACTTCTGCATCAAGTTGGTTATACTTAGTTTTCTTCATTAGTAATCATTACATGGAGCTTACAGATTTGAAGAATCATTTGATGTTCATGCACCACTCAAGGGGAAGTGTTTGATTTTTACTACTGTTGATCATTATTACTACTGCTAGTTGGAGTTTTCTACTGTTTTGGATTCATTTTTAGTAAGCATTTTGGTGTTCTTCATGGAGGGCAATTCGAAACATTGGACGGCTTAGATTGGAAGTATGATATTGGTTCGTGGTGGTCAAGATCATTATTTGCATACGTTCCCTATTTGGATAATAACAAAAAGGGGAAGAGATGTTTGAGTGGCATGGCATGGATTAAGGGGAAGACAAAGGAAGACATACTTGTTTCATTCATGGTGAGATCCCTGATCTCAATTTCTCTACTTCGTCTAGGGAAGTTCGTTCAAGAATGGTTTTGTCATTATCAACTAGGGGAAGATTGTTGGGAATTATACGTTTGAGTTGATACCAATTGTGGAAACTAAAAACGTGATGAAGATAGTTTCATGATCGTTTATAAGCTCTAGGGTTAACAATAACATATGCAATATGCAACGGAATAATAAAACATTATATGTTATTGACACAAGGTTTTTCCACATCTCCCTAATTATTATTTGATCAGAATAATAACGTGCTACCTAACTATAACAGAGATCAAAGCCTTCTTTGATCTTGGAGATAACTAAACTAATAACCTAGGCGTTTACAAGACTATACGCCTAGGACACACACACACCTTTAAGTCGACTACATCTTGGAAGACTTGTATTTTAAACCTACACCCCATGTCCTCTTTATATACTAGAGGATTAGGGTTTACAAATCTCTACTAAGGACTAATAAGTAAAACTTCTTTTGCAAGCAAGTCCTTCCATCTTTTTGTAGGTTTCCTTCTTGTCGTATTAAGTCCCTCTTGTTTCATTCTTTTTGTCTTATCAACTCAAACGTATAATTCCCAACAATCTTCCCCTAGTTGATAATGACAAAACCATTCTTGAACGAACTTCCCTAGACGAAGTAGATAAATTAAGATCAGGGATCTCACCATGAATGAAACAAGTATGTCTTCCTTTGTCTTCCCCTTAATCCATGTCATGCCACTCAAACATATCTTCCCCTTTTTGTTATTATCCAAATAGGGAACGTATGCAAATAATGATCTTAGCGGGGTTATTAGTTTAGTTAGTTAGTTTAATTATCTAGACGTGTTCCTATAAACGTCTAGGGTTAGAGTGTTAGTTAATGGTGAATGAAAACCTTGTTCAATAACAAAGAATTGATTAGTTTATTCCGTTGTGCATGTTATTAGTCTTTGTATTAATCCCTAGCTGAGCTTATAAACGATCTTATCATAGTTTAAAAGCAAGTTTTAATCGGTAAAACTATTCAACCCCCCTTCTAGTTTTCCACAAAATTGAAACAAATTGATGATTCAATTAGGTATTCGAGGCTTGATTCTTCAAAGAACAGGTGTGTTTGTTCCTTGTTTTGAATCGATTTGATTTTGCCCCTTTCTGATGACTATGTGTTATCTGGGTTTTTCCTTTGTTTTGAATCGATTAGATACCGGTTTTTTAACCGAGTCAAATCCTGAGTTCTGGGTTTGCTTCTATTCCGGTATGAGGTTTTCTTGCTTTTTTTGCAAAAAAAATAAAAGAGGAACCTTTTTTATGCCGGTTGATTAATCACTTTGTGATTGATCCTTTGGTGACAAAAAATGGATTCTCTTAATAAGATTCAGAGAAAGAACACACTGAAAAATGATATCCTTTGATTTCGTGTGTTCGAATGGTTTTGCAAAAAGTCTACCGAAAAGATGTTTCGATTCAAGAACAGGGATAAAAAAAAGACCTTGGTATATGATGATTTGGTTAAAAAAACTACCAAACCTGCTCTGATACCAATTGTTGGTATAACACCCCAACCCGACAAGGGTTCGAATATCACATTATGGAGTCATATCATAACATACTAATAAAAGTACAAGTGGAAGTTCAAATAAAATACTAAGTCGTATAAAAGAATGACTTAAAAGGAAATACAAAATCCCGCATGTCTAAAAGAAATGAAATATCAAAAAAATTGCTCTTCAAAATAAGTCCAAAACAATAAAGGAAACTAGGGTCGAATCACTCAAAGGCTCCTACTCTCAGCCCAACAAAGCCCAGCATCCTACTTGGTACCTGCCGCATGGAAAAGAAAATGTGGTTGAGCTTAAAAAGCCCAATGAACAGATATAACAAAACAAAAGCTAACATAATTAAAATAGATAAAACGAAACAAGGAGACTGATAACAACGTCGCAACTAAATGAGTAATAAGTCAATGAGGAACCTGTAGAACACAATATTAACAGATATCCAGAAGAAACAGAAATCAAATGAGACCAAAGCAAAGTAGTGTATCGATGACATATATAACTACATATAAATAACCAAACAGTCAGCGTATCAACTAAGCATAAATATGGCAACACAAATAAATAAGATAATCGGAATACATATAAGCCAAGCTGAATTCTATAAGCAGGCGGAATGTTAAGATTTAGTAAATCCAGTTATTAAAGAGTCGGTCACCTCAAGTATATGTAATCGTTAGAAAGCTCGTAGTCGTAGATTATTATAAGTTAAGTAGTATTTAGTTAAGTAATACCGTGGAGGACGGACGGGTCTTTACCCACTGTATGCCTGATCCACATCCCGTAGGTGGCAACTTATGTAAGGACTATAAATACTCTCTACCTCCCAAGGTAGAGTTGGAGCTCATAATAAGATTTTTCTTTCTCTCACTAAAGGTCCCAAACCTCTAACTTTCTCTCTCTAGAAAATCATTTATATGCCTACTTGTGTTTATGTTATGATGTGTATGTGAAATCCAATATGTAACAATTGGTATCAAGAGCCAGGTTAGATCATCTCTTACATATCCTTGGATTTCTGGTGGTTTTTGAGTTTGAAAAAGTTTAGTGATTTTTGCATCATTTGGTTCATTTCTAGTGTTAAAGGTTGAATTTTGATTGTACTTTTGTGTTTAGGATCATCATAAGTGTTTAGGTTTTGATTTGGAAGGCTTGAATCATCGTGGTTGGGTTGTTTTTAGATTGAAAAGTGGTGTTTTTGAGATATTCTAGCTAGCGACTTGAGTCACTAGATTTTTTAATCTAGGCAGCGACTTGCTTTGTAAGTTGGTAGCGATTTGTAGTTGAAGTGGTAGCGATTTGGTGCTTAGCGACTTGTCTATTGAGACAATCCGACAAATAGTACACTTAGTGGATTCTCCACTACGGGTAGCGACTTGGTGAAGGTAGCGACTTGCTTTCAATTTTGTTAGCGACTTGTACTTAAGTTTCTTAGCGACTTGGTGTTAGCGACTTGGACATTAGCGAGTTGCTATTTAGCGACTTGACTACTTAGCGACTTGGTGCTTAGCGACTTGCTGTCAAAAATTCGTAGTGACTTGGTGTCTTAGCGACTTGACATTATAGCGACTTGATTTCATAATACTTAGCAACTTGGTGCATAGCGACTTGACTCAAGGTTTCTTAGCGACTTGGTTGAATTATTGTTTGTAATACGGTTTTCTCTTGATTCAGTAAAATCCCGTGAAAGAATCTATTTCCCGGTTTAATCATAGAGTTTTAAAATCCCGTGTAATCTGGTAACATGTGTACCAACGTACCTACAATCATCTCCACATTCTGAGGATGTTCAGAAGCTGGTTGATACTACGTCCACCTATGCTTGACATAACGACTACGACTCTTGGGCAACAGATCAGATTGTACTGTCTTGGAAAGGAAAACAGAGTCAACATTCTCAAGTCTATTGATGAAGGACCTTATCAAATTGAGACTGAGACTTAATTATCAGCTGCCGAGATGGAACAATGATCTATGGAATAGATAGACCAAAGACGTATGATGAGCTCAATGATAATGATAAAAAGAGGTTCGATGCGATATCGGGGCCTCGAACATCTTACCACAGGGTCTTCCAAAAGACATCTACAAGCTGATCAATCACAACACTGAAGCTAAGGCAGTTTGGGACAATGTCAAGATGCTTCTCTCAGGTTTGAATTAACCAAGGAAGACAGAGAAATCACAGCTGTATGATGAGTTTTAGCACTTCAAGATGAAGCCTGATGAGAGTATCTATGAGTACTACGTGAGATTCCACAAGCTTGTGAATGACATGAGGAACATCAGAATGACTATGCCAAACATTCAGCTGAACTCAAAGTTTGTGAACAACATGAATCCCGAATGGTACAAGTTTGGCACCTCTGTGAAGCTAACCAAAGGATTGAAGAATACAAACTATGAGCAACTCTATGCATTCCTTCTTCAGAATGAGAGACATGCCATGTTTGAAAAAAGAATTCTCGATCAGTTCAAAACCAACCAGGGAGAGACAAGCTCATCAAATGATTCAACTGCCTTTTACACAAATGTGGGAATTACTACCAAAGCTTCTCAAGTTATACCCATTGGTAATGTTAACCACAAACTCATTCCCGATCCAAAGTTCAAACAAGCTGATGCTGATGCAGCCGTGGGAAACTTCATTAATCAACTGGTTCTCATGATTAGTCAAAACATGAACTCTCTCCCACATACCAACAACAACCTCAGAAAAGCATCCAATCCACACAATCAAGCCACTGTCAGAGATGGGAAGGTTATGGTGCAGCCAGTTCAGAAAGGCTGAACATGGAAGAGGTGGAGTTGGTAGAGGATATGTGGGAAATCAGAATCGGGGAAGGATTGGGAATCAAGGACAAGAAAAGTCGATCAAATGCTACAACGTGGTGGTGAGGACACATTGCTAGGGTGCATATCTCCAACGTCTACGAATCTCCAGAATACTTTAGAGACAAGATGTTGCTCGTGCAAGCTCAGGATAATGGTGCAGCTTTGGATGAAGAGGAGTTGTTGTTTCTTGCTGAGGGCAATGCCAAGACTTATCATGCAGATGTGGATGAGCAGCCAATTCAGGAGATAGGTCATAGTCATTAGAATGCCTTTCAAGTCGCCGAACGTGATGCATACGACTCTGACGTCGATGATGAACCTACTGCACAGACAATTTTCATGGCTAGCATTTCTCCAATGGTCTCTCCAAAGGTCTCTTCACCACAACAGGCTGGTCAATCAAAGGAATATATCATCTCAGAGGTATTAAAACTATACGATGAGGTTGATGAGCAAAAGATACATAACAAAGTACAATCAACTAAAACTATTGAGTCAGATATTGAAAATATGGGTAATATCAATGTTTTCCCATATGATCAATATGTGAAACAAAGTAAAAGTGAGATTGTACCAAGATATGCATCTTCTGCAGTCAATGATGACTATGTTTTTGATGAATACACTGCATGTGCCCCTAATGATTCAGTTATCTCTTAACTTAATGCCTATAAAGAACGAGTTGCTTGAATTCTCACGAATTTTATCATATATATTACCCAATTCCCCCGTTTTTGGCCAAAATTTTTTTTTTGGAGTAAGTGTTTTACACTTTCTCATTTGGTTATCAGTCCGCCATGTCTGTAAGACAAAAGGATTGGCTAATCCAGGAGCAAACGGCTCTTGGTAAAGATTTCTCAAATCCGTTTATATGGCTTGCAATTTGCCCAAAATTGTATGGTATTCATCTCACCATATCCTAAAAAGTGAAGAGTTGGCTAGCCATAAAGGTTATGGCTTGTGGTAAAGGCAGATGGAAAAACCATAATTGTGTCACGACTCACCAAAGATAATATTGATAATTTATCTAAGAGTTGGCTAGTCAGAAGGTACGGCTACGGTAAAGACACATCAAATCCGTTTTATGGTTTATGATTTGCCAATAAATCAGATGGTTATCGGTGTACCATGGTTCTTACTTGAACTGAAACATTTGGCTACTCCAGAAGTAATGGCTTTTGGTAAAGAGATGAAATCCATTAAATTTTCTCAAAAGATTGCTAGGGACTAGCAATATCTCAGTGTGGGGGATTGATGAGTGTCTAAATACTCATCATTTTTATACCATTTAAACTGCAAAATCATCTGAAAACACTCAGAAACACATCAAAATGATCAAAATATCACAAATCAGTGTTTTATGTGTTTTAAATACAAAAATATCAAAATCAGATGAAAAACATATCAAATTTGCAAAAATTGCAGTTTTAGTCCCCCAAGTTTCAAAAATTGTCAAAAATAGTCCCTGAGTCAAAATTTCAAAAGAAAAGTCACCAAAGGTCCTTTTTAAATCATAACTTGTCAAAATTAGTCCTTTGGTGAAAAATATCAAAAGTTTGAGAAATTACAAGTTTGGTCCTCCAACTTTGAAATTTGGCAAAAATGGTCCCTGGAAAATCTGAAAATGGCAACTTTGGTCCTTGTAATATTAACACTTGTCAACTTCATTCCTTGGAGCAACTTTGAGATATTGGCAGCCTAGGTCCCTACATTTTCAGAAATTGCACTAAGGTCCTTATATTAAAACCTTGTCAAATTCAATTTGACCCCACCAATGCCTTTGAACCCTGCCATTTGACCCCCTCTTTTATTAATACCAGTCAAACCTTTTTGACTTATCCATTTCCCTCCCAAGTCACGAGTTACCATTCACCATCATCACCCCCCCTGCTACTCCTCTGCTAACACTCAACCATCATCACCAACCCTACCCTCTACCCCCCTCCAAACACATAACTCCAAGGATGCATTTAATGCTTCCTTCCACCTCACTCCATCCCACAAGCTGCTAAAATGGTTTTGGCGCCAAAAGTACTTGAATGGCCAAGATCAATTTTCACACATTCAAAGGTTGAGATTAATGCTGGGAAACAGTGAGGGAAGTGAGAGAAAGCCAACTGAGCTATAAAAGAGGAGGAAAGAAGCTTGAAAGAGTAGTAGTTAGTTTTTAGTTTTTCTTTAAATGTCGTTTTTTTAAAATTAATGTTCTAGTTTAAAGTAAATGTTGTAATTTCAGTTCTATGTATTGAATTTAAAGATAACTCAGTATTTGTAATCCATTCTAAGTGCTAATTCAAAGTTTTATTTAAAGTGAAAATCTTCATGGTACTGTTGAAAAATCCATTTTCAAAATCATGTATCCAAAGCATTATTAGCTTATTATTAAGTTGAGATAAGCCCAGTTAAGCTCCTGATAACTTTTTACAAGTTCACATTTCATTTTCAAGGAAACTTGAATGGTGGTCAACAAAAGTCGAAATGGGTGTATTTGGCAATGGTGATGGATATTGGGTTGATGCAGCCTTGCAGTGGTGAAATAGATTAGGATAGAGTAGGATTTGGGTCTGGTTTAAGCCTGCAATCAGCTGGACATATGTGAGTAGTTTTCTTATCTCCAAATTTCAAGTCATTGTGCAGTTTCCATTGGTACTTGTATCTGTGGTTACAATTGATTTTTATGTGTTTAATTAGTTGTAAGTAGGTAAGTTAAGCTCAGTTTGATCAGTGGTATAAGCTGGTTCAGTAGTCAGGACATCCTTATTGCTTATCAGTAGTGTAAAAGTAGTGTTTGGATTAGGTCTCACCACTGTGCTTAAGGATTGTTTATAGGTTAGGACTTATTAGTTTATGTTTGTCTAGTTGATGTTGATCCAATTCTGTCTTAATTCTGCACTTGCAAGCTCTCAAGGTCAAAATACCATTTAAACTGTCTTTGATGTTTAACTGTTGAAGTTTTCTCAAAACAAAATCTTGTTGTGTGTTTAAATTTCATAGCACTAGCTTGCATTACCTTCATTTCATCTATTAACATCAAGATCATCTTAAAATTAGCAAAACTCAAATTAGTCAACTTTTCATATTTGCTCAAAAGTCAAAGTGCATAAACCTGTTTTGGGCTCAACTAGAGGGAATTTTCATGGATTCATCTCTGGGCCAATGTCAGTGAATCTTGTGGCTTGTAAAACCTCTCTTGGTCTATTTTATCATCATCATTTTTGTCAAATTTTGTGATTTTTTCTTTAAGCTCTAACTAGCTTATCAATATGGTGCTAAGTGCCCTGTGCAGGGCACTGTTGACTGCACAGGGCTTGTCCATGTTTTGCAGAGCTTGTGCAAAGCTCATGACAGCTTCTCTAGGTCTGAGCTTTGGGTTTTAGATAGTCACCCAGGTCTGCTTTAGGCTCCATTTTTTGGTTTTCAATTTTAGCTTATTGGTTGGCTTATATTTCAGCTGCAAGTAACCCCTAGAAACTGTTTTAGCTCATTAGCTCATTTTATCAAATCCTTAGTAGATTACAATCCAGAAGTTATGAGTTGTTTTTCCTAGTTGCATTTAGGTAGTTTTAGCATATCCAAGCTTCTGTTTCAGTGTGGTGGTCATTAGGTAGCTTTTAGCTTATCCAAGTGCTTATTTATAAGCACTTGGCTCATCAGTTTTAATATCTTCCACATAGCACCTTGTTTTTCCAATTTTATTATATTCCTAGTATTAATTTAGACTTTTCCTGAAATTTTCAGATTTTTCTAAGTTGTTTTGCTATTTTTCCTAATTTAAAGTAGTTTTTAAGCATTTTTAATTAGCTTTTTATATAAAAAATTCAGAAAAGGTTCAAAAAAAATAATTTTTCAATTTTCTTAGGTTTAGATAAATATAAAAAGTAGAAAAAGTAATTTTTCAGATTTTTCATAGTTTATTTGGTAATTTTTAGTAATTTAATTAGTTTTTAATAGTTTAAAATTCCTAAAAAATAGAAAAATAATCAGAAAAAATACAAAAATAGTTTTGAAAATTCTAGTTTGTTATTTTAGACTTTTCCATTTCATAATTTCATTTTTCTAGTTTTATTTCCTAATTTCTTGTCTTTTAGGTAATTATTTAATAGTTAAAAATAGTTTTTAATTAATAATAATTAGATAATTAGTCATAAAAATAATTTTCCTTTTCTATAAAGTTTCTTATATCATTAGGTTTGTAAAAATGTATTTTTCATATTTTTAGGACTTTTATTTCTTAGTTTTCACTTTTTATTTTGTACGTTTACGTAAGTTTATTTAAACGTACGTTTTTAGTTGTAAGTTTTAAACGTTCATCATTTTAAATATAGTGATAGCGTTTATTTAATAGATTTTATCTTTTTAATTTCTTTTAATTTGCATTTAAGCCGTTGTAATTTATTGGCTTTTCCTGTAGTTATAATATCAATCAAATCTCCTTTCCCGTTCAAATTCCTCGATCACTAAACGTTTGATAATCCATTGCATAGCTCGCTGGGACATAACGACCCGGGGAAACGCTATACTCCTCAGATCTTCATTGATTTCGTGCTTAAGCTGTTTTAAGCTGGTTACGGTCCGTCATTCACAAGTGGCGGGCTTGTGTGATTAAACTTTGTTTTTCGCGCCAAATTTTGGCCCGCTGCCGGGAGCTGTCTGATTATCTTACGTCTAGCAGATTAGTGATTTGGATATTCACTCTTTGTTCATACCATCCATCTGTATATGTTTCTATTTTCTTATCCAAACCCCAAAATATTCTTCTCATTCCTCTTATTCGTTGATTCTATTTCTCTTACCCTCTTTTGCCGTTTAATTCTATTCTTCGTATCCTCTCAACCATTTGATTCTCTTCTTAATCCTCTATATGTTTAATTCTTATGTCGACATTCGTCAACTTCATCGTCAGAAATGTGTGTGAGCGGTGTGGAGGTCCTAGTTCAAGCGAATTTTGCAATTCGTGCGAATTATCCATCAAAAATGCTTTTCAAAGTTATTTCGACCAACCGCCACAACCTGAAATACATTCAAATCTTGACAAACCAGGTTCAAACGTCGGAGCTACCCCAAGCACCCATCGAGGATTACGAGGACAACCTCTTTGAATCTAGAGCCCGTAATCTAATCGAACAAATTTATGTCGATGAAAATAGGTCAAGAATTAGAATTGATTACGATGAACCCGTTCAAACACGGTGACTAGGCATGACTTGCCTAATCTTCACGTTTCTCAAGAACCAGAGCCGGAGACCATAACGGAAGTGGTGGAAATTGCTAGCTCTCAGAGCACACCACTTGTCCCATCTCCTGATCTTTCTGAATGTTCTTCGAGACTTGATAGTCATTCGGATCACCATGTTGGTTTTGTTGATTCTTTGAATAAACCGATTCCTCTTCATAACTTTCAAATGCAATCGTTTATTCCTTGTGTCGGTTGTGGTGAGCCTCTCTTTGGTTCACCCTGTCGTTTGTGTACTTGTGTACAATGTGGTAATGATATCCATAACGGGAGTTGTTTGTTTTGTGGTTCGAGGAATTCATTTGATTATGATTCTAATCAGAACTCATTTAACGACTCCTCAAACTTTTCCAATTACCCACCACGACTTATCTTCATATGACCAACATTACTTTGTTGTGAATTTTGTGGAGGTCCTCACCAAGGATTTGAGTGTCAATCCGGAAACACGTTTGTCTATGAACAATTTTTCGGTGATGCTCGAGTTTTGGTTATGACCAAAATCCATATGATTCACTCAGACTCAACATTTCTGTTGTGAGTACTGTGGAGGTCCCCATTTCAGCTCTGATTGTCAAATAAGGAACCCAGTTCCTTGTAACAATCATGACTCTCACATATTTGAAAATTTCCAACCTCCACAGCACTATACGGTTCAAACTCCATCTGAGCCGTTGTCTCATGAAATCTCCTAGGATCTTGAAACCGCAATGAAACGATGATATGATGAGTAACTTTAAGAATCAAGTGAGTGGTGAAAAGACCATGGGAGAATTGTTAGCCGAAGCGAAGCCCGTCGAGGGAAGAATTATTAGCCCTAGAGCATGCAGCTCTAAGGTTCCCAATTTCTTAAGCGGCTCTTTATGATGATGACGAGGAGGGTTTTTATCCTTTTAAAAGTAATATTTCTCAACCCCCTCAGTCAGTTGATATTCCAGCAGTTGAGATTCCATCTCAAACAACTGCTATCACACCTGAGATTCACACTCACTCTCTTATTATGGGGGACGAGCATCTTGACCTGCTGTTCCTGAAAAGGAATCGGACGAATTGATAAAGTCTAGTGTTGAGGACCTTGTCCCAATCCCAAGAGAGTCACAGGGAATTCTTGATCATATGTGTGATATCCCTCCTCCTCTTGTCTTCCAAAATGATCATGTTGAGATGTCCTCTGATTCTGATGATGATGATTCGTTATCTTGTGGAGACATCGCTTATGTGGAAGATTTACCTTCTGAGCTTGTTAGCTTAGAAGAAGAGGATGATGAAGTTACTGACACTGAAATCAAAGATGAAGCTCTTCGAGCAACCTTATTGAATGTCAGTCTTCTCATTTCTAAAATCGAGGCTTTCAAAAAGAAACCTATTTCATCTCCTACCCCCATTAAGGGTAGTGACATTCTTTCCGATGATTCTATTCCGGAAATGAAAGCCTCCTGTTTTGATAATATGGGAGAGAAGATTAGTGGCAGTACCACTTTTCATTCTCATAATTCTCTCCTCGATCATGAATCATTTACCTTTGAGGAGTTCGCCAGTGAACCCACTCATATCAATTCTGAATATGATTCATTCACCTTCATGGAGTTCTCAGATGAACTCACTCATATCATATCTCCGCCGGAGTATGATAACTTCTACTTTGATCTAGACACTCCCGAGATATGTCCAGACCAATTGAGCTTAACTGGGAGATTCATGAAACTATGAATTCTCCTATTGAGGATGAAGAGTTAGTCATGATTTCTATCATGATTTTCTTTCTTTTCTTCATATATTATGTCACTTCTCCTGTCTTCACTCCCGGGAATGAAGACATTATCTTTGATCGGCATTTTCATGTACCATTATCTTGAGCGGTTCTATGTATATCTCATCGGTGTGGAACTTTCACGTACTTCAATGTTTATCCAAACATCTTGAATGAAAGTCCGATGGAGATTGTTTCTTCCACCTTACTTCCCCATGAACAAATTAATTCGGGTCGAGTCAAGCTAGCGACTCGGTAATCAAAAACAATAGCACACTATATGGGTTTTCACCCATATTTCTGACTTCTTTCTATTTTCTACCACCCTAGTGTGGGGGGTTGCCCCACATGTTTTCAAAAAATTTCCAAATAATGGCCGTAGTATTTCCCTTTTACGTTCTTTGTTTCGGCATAACCGCCGGTACTTTGAATATTGAGGGCAATATTCATTTCTAAGTGTGGGGATTCTCACGAATTTTATCATATATATTACCCAATTCCCCGTTTTGGCCAAAATTTTTTTTTGGAGTAAGTTTTTACTTTTCTCATTTGGTTATCAGTCCGCCATGTCTGTAAGACAAAAGGATTGGCTAATCCAGGAGCAAACGGCTCTTGGTAAAGATTTCTCAAATCCGTTTATATGGCTTGCAATTTGCCCAAAATTGTATGGTATTCAGCTCACCATATCCTAAAAAGTGAAGAGTTGGCTAGCCCGCAAGGTTATGGCTTGTGGTAAAGGCAGTGGAAAAACCATCATTGGTATCGACTCACCAAAGATAATATTGATAATTTATCTAAGAGTTGGCTAGTCCAGAAGGTACGGCTTCTGGTAAAGACACATCAAATCCGTTATATGGTTTATGATTTGCCAATAAATCAGATGGTTATCGGTGTACCATGGTTCTTACTTGAACTGAAACATTTGGCTACTCGAGAAGTAATGGCTTTTGGTAAAGAGATGAAATCCATTAAATTTTCTCAAAAGATTGCTAGGGACTAGCAATATCTCAGTGTGGGGGATTGATGAGTGTCTAAAATACTCATCATTTTATACCAATTTAAACTGCAAAATCATCTGAAAACCCTCAGAAACACATCAAAATGATCAAAATATCACAAATCAGTGTTTTATGTGTTTTAAATACAAAAATATCAAAATCAGATGAAAAACATATCAAATTTGCAAAAATTGCAGTTTTAGTCCCCCAAGTTTCAAAAATTGTCAAAAATAGTCCCTGAGTCAAAATTTCAAAAGAAAAGTCACCAAAGGTCCTTTTTAAATCATAACTTGTCAAAATTAGTCCTTTGGTGAAAAATATCAAAAGTTTGAGAAAATTACAAGTTTGGTCCTCCAACTTTGAAATTTGGCAAAAATGGTCCCTGGAAAATCTGAAAATGGCAACTTTGGTCCTTGTAATATTAACACTTGTCAACTTCATTCCTTGGAGCAACTTTGAGATATTGGCAGCCTAGGTCCCTACATTTTCAGAAATTGCACTAAGGTCCTTATATTAAAACCTTGTCAAATTCAATTTGACCCCCTGCCAATGCCTTTGAACCCTGCCATTTGACCCCCTCTTTTATTAATACCAGTCAAACCTTTTTGACTTATCCATTTCCCTCCCAAGTCACGAGTTACCATTCACCATCATCACCCCCTGCTGCTCCTCTGCTAACACTCAACCATCATCACCAACCCTACCTCTACCCCCTCCAACACATAACTCCAAGGATGCATTTAATGCTTCCTTCCACCTCACTCCATCCCACAAGCTGCTAAAATGGTTTTGGCGCCAAAAGTACTTGAATGGCCAAGATCAATTTTCACACATTCAAAGGTTGAGATTAATGCTGGGAAACAGTGAGGGAAGTGAGAGAAAGCCAACTGAGCTATAAAAGAGGAGGAAAGAAGCTTGAAAGAGTAGTTAGTTTTTAGTTTTTCTTTAAATGTCGTTTTTTTTAAAATTAATGTTCTAGTTTAAAGTAAATGTTGTAATTTCAGTTCTATGTATTGAATTTAAAGATAACTCAGTATTTGTAATCCATTCTAAGTGCTAATTCAAAGTTTTATTTAAAGTGAAAATCTTCATGGTACTGTTGAAAAATCCATTTTCAAAATCATGTATCCAAAGCATTATTAGCTTATTATTAAGTTGAGATAAGCCCAGTTAAGCTCGATAACTTTTACAAGTTCACATTTCATTTTCAAGGAAACTTGAATGGTGGTCAACAAAAGTCGAAATGGGTGTATTTGGCAATGGTGATGGATATTGGGTTGATGCAGCCTTGCAGTGGTGAAATAGATTAGGATAGAGTAGGATTTGGGTCTGTTTAAAGCCTGCAATTTGAACATATGTGAGTAGTTTTCTTATCTCCAAATTTCAAGTCATTGTGCAGTTTCCATTGGTACTTGTATCTGTGGTTACAATTGATTTTTATGTGTTTAATTAGTTGTAAGTAGGTAAGTTAAGCTCAGTTTGATCAGTGGTATAAGCTGGTTCAGTAGTCAGGACATCCTTATTGCTTATCAGTAGTGTAAAAGTAGTGTTTGGATTAGGTCTCACCACTGTGCTTAAGGATTGTTTATAGGTTAGGACTTATTAGTTTATGTTTGTCTAGTTGATGTTGATCCAATTCTGTCTTAATTCTGCACTTGCAAGCTCTCAAGGTCAAAATACCATTTAAACTGTCTTTGATGTTTAACTGTTGAAGTTTTCTCAAAACAAAATCTTGTTGTGTGTTTAAATTTCATAGCACTAGCTTGCATTACCTTCATTTCATCTATTAACATCAAGATCAGTCTTAAAATTAGCTTCAAAACTCAAATTAGTCAACTTTTCATATTTTGCTCAAAAAGTCAAAGTGCATAAACCTGTTTTGGGCTCAACTAGAGGGAATTTTCATGGATTCATCTCTGGGCCAATGTCAGTGAATCTTGTGGCTTGTAAAACCTCTCTTGGTCTATTTTATCATCATCATTTTTGTCAAATTTTGTGATTTTTTCTTTAAGCTCTAACTAGCTTATCAATATGGTGCTAAGTGCCCTGTGCAGGGCACTGTTGACTGCACAGGGCTTGTCCATGTTTTGCAGAGCTTGTGCAAAGCTCATGACAGCTTCTCTAGGTCTGAGCTTTGGGTTTTAGATAGTCACCCAGGTCTGCTTTAGGCTCCATTTTTTGGTTTTCAATTTTAGCTTATTGGTTGGCTTATATTTCAGCTGCAAGTAACCCCTAGAAACTGTTTTAGCTCATTAGCTCATTTTATCAAATCCTTAGTAGATTACAATCCAGAAGTTATGAGTTGTTTTTCCTAGTTGCATTTAGGTAGTTTTAGCATATCCAAGCTTCTGTTTCAGTGTGGTGGTCATTAGGTAGCTTTTAGCTTATCCAAGTGCTTATTTATAAGCACTTGGCTCATCAGTTTTAATATCTTCCACATAGCACCTTGTTTTTCCAATTTTATTATATTCCTAGTATTAATTTAGACTTTTCCTGAAATTTTCAGATTTTTCTAAGTTGTTTTGCTATTTTTCCTAATTTAAAGTAGTTTTTAAGCATTTTTAATTAGCTTTTTATATAAAAAATTCAGAAAAGGTTCAAAAAAATAATTTTTCAATTTTCTTAGGTTTAGATAAATATAAAAAGTAGAAAAAGTAATTTTCCAGATTTTTCATAGTTTATTTGGTAATTTTTAGTAATTTAATTAGTTTTTAATAGTTTAAAATTCCTAAAAAATAGAAAAATAATCAGAAAAATACAAAAATAGTTTTGAAAATTCTAGTTTGTTATTTTAGACTTTTCCATTTCATAATTTCATTTTTCTAGTTTTATTTCCTAATTTCTTGTCTTTTAGGTAATTATTTAATAGTTAAAAATAGTTTTTAATTAATAATAATTAGATAATTAGTCATAAAAATAATTTTCCTTTTCTATAAAGTTTCTTATATCATTAGGTTTGTAAAAATGTATTTTTCATATTTTTAGGACTTTTATTTCTTAGTTTTCACTTTTTATTTTGTACGTTTACGTAAGTTTATTTAAACGTACGTTTTTAGTTGTAAGTTTTAAACGTTCATCATTTTAAATATAGTGATAGCGTTTATTTAATAGATTTTATCTTTTTAATTTCTTTTAATTTGCATTTAAGCCGTTGTAATTTATTGGCTTTTCCTGTAGTTATAATATCAATCAAATCTCCTTTCCCATTCAAATTCCTCGATCACTAAACGTTTGATAATCCATTGCATAGCTCGCTGGGACATAACGACCCGGGGAAACGCTATACTCCTCAGATCTTCATTGATTTCGTGCTTAAAATTTGTTTTAAGTGGTTCTGTCCGTATTCACAAGTGGCGGGCTTGTGTGATTTAGCTTGACTGTTTTTGCGCGCATCATTGCTATTTATGAACAACGTGCTAAATTTGAATTGACCACCCGTGAGCAGGAAATGGATGACCAAATGCGTACAATTATTAGAAAAAGTAATTTTAGAGAAGAAGTATTAAAACAAGAGTTAAACTCCTTACAAGAAAATCTTTCTAAAACTGCTAAGCAAAAACAAGAACTTCAAGAAAATGTGAAAATGCTTAAGCAAGAATTCAATGCTAAGGAAACAAAACTTTTGAATGATTTTTCCAATCTAAAAACCTTGAAAAACAAGCTTGAAAATAAGTTATGCGTACAAGGAACACCATTGACTGCTCACTTGATCACTAAGCATAAAGTCTTAGCGATAAGCATAGCATTCCCCTTGTTGAGGAACCAAATCCAGAGGTCATTAAAAGGCTAGAACTGCTCATAAGGTAATTTATGATGGCAATGAAATCCTTAAGCCTAGGGAAACCTAGTTCGTGATTGAGTGCAGGGAAGATAGAAAATTAGATGTTGCATCTAGGGAGAAAATGAATAAAAACTTGAAAATCCTAAATGTAAAGAGAAGAACATAACTATCAAACCATGATTACAAAAAGGAAAATTGGATCTCCTTGAACAAGCTTAAGCCTCAAACGTTGTTAACTTTGAACAGGTGTTCGGAAGGACTTAGACAAGCAAAAGCAGAAAATCTTGTTGAAACAAACCTTCGCCTTAGGAAAATGCCTGGCAGTTGTGTATCCTCCAAATACACCAATGCATTTAGTTCCTAGAACTATTTCCACTAAAATCAAGACCTTAATCAGTCAATATGTTATATTTCAATTATTTGTTGATTTTGAGAAAACTTGTAAGAAAAGGATCACACCCACTGGGATAACTGAAAGGGAAAGGGGTTTTGAGCAAACAAAAGAATGCTATTTAACTGAGGTCATGCCTTTCTTTAAACAATTAAAAGATCAATTTGAAAGTCTTAAAAATGGGATGGATTCAGATATTAAAGGAATAGAAAAGGAATTTGATGCAATGATAGTTGAGGTTAGTGATTATGAGCGAGCATTAAAATATAATGAGATTGAGAGGAAGAACTTGCATACCTTAAATGAGAATCGATTTAGAATGTATCTCTCAAGATGTGTTTTACACACTACTAATTGCTCTAATGCGCTTCTCAATTTCATGAATTATCTATTGCTTTGAAAGTCTCCCATGATCCTGTCATTGAGCTTGAAATCAAAAACTCTAAACTAAGTGAGAAAATTGAACAGGATGATCACGATAATTTGGTAAAACATCTTTCTAAGCAAAAAGTTGAACATTTTGATTTACAACTAAAATATCAACATCTCAAAGAAAATGTTAAAACCTCAAACATCAAGATATCCTCAGACATTCCAGAGTTTGATCAGATTTTGAATTAAACAAGCGTGATGAACGATTCAAGCTCAATCGTAACACGATCAGAAAGTTGAAAGCCCAAATTTCTCAATTAAAGGGTGAAAAGAACAATGTGATTGGCTCCCAAATGCCTCCTCCTTTAGATTCTCAGAATTCTCATAATTTTCATCTTCAAAACTTGGTTAATGCTTTACAAAAGGAAAATGAGAGTTTTCTAGAAGAAAATGAAAAGGTCAAACAACATTTCAATGAGTTATTTGAATCAATAAAGGTCACTCGTAATAATAATAATGATAAATAACCGTTGCAAAAAGAAATTGAGAATCTAAAGAGTCGGGTTAAAGGGAAAATGCCAGCCAATAGGAGAATGGTGTATCAAAGGTGCGTGTTTGTAATAAATATGCTTTGTCTGTGAAATATGTTCCTCCTCATCTTAGGAATAACAAACTTGATATTCAAACATATTTCTCATGCCTTAAGGACAGCCTAGAATGTCTCTTTGAGATTGTTGAAGAGGATAAGTTAGAGAAACCACTTGATAATGCAATTGCTCATGCATGCTTATATGCCAAACGATCTCAAGAACTTCTAGAATGCTTAATTACAATATGCCCTAAATCCTTAGGTGAGCAAGTTAATCCCTTGATACCTTGTTCTATGCCTTGTGCCAAGTATGAAATTCATTCAATGCCCAATGTTATGAATGAGAACTTTTGTGTGCCTTCAAATAGTTCAGATCCCAGCACCTCTAGAACTAAGAAAGTGAACTTGATTGTGCCTTCAAGTAGTTAGATCAAAGCACTTCTAAACCGAAATGCAAAATGTAGCAAAATCAACTAATGTTCCCATTCCCTCTGAGGTAATCAATGAAATTAAAGCAAGCGGTCAAAGTCTCACGGTAATACAAGGAATGATAGGACCTGCAAAGCTAAGAATGTGCATTGGAAGAAAGTAGAAGATCACCCTAGGGATATTAAGTTTGAGTTGAATAAAACGAATCGTGTTGATTCTAGTATTAGCTATAAGCGTCTTTGTAATTAATGAATTCGCTACTATTCGCAAACCATGTAATGATGACTGCTTGATTTCTGTTACTAATCATGAATGTGGTGTGAATGATTTGTCTAATGTTGTCAAATGCCCTGTTAAAACTGTTAATGCTAAAAATCAAGCTAAGAAGGCTAAAGGCAAAGCGAAATAAAGTTAGAAACATGAAAAAACCACATAGGAAGGAAATTTAGTAATATAGGTTATCAATGGATACCTCTTGGCCGTAAGGTTAATGAGTTTCCCTCAATTCGCTAAGACAATGCCCACTAGAAAATGGATGCCTCTTGGTAGAACTATTCCTTTAAGTGAACATACTTTGAATAGGTCAAAATCTGAGACACTAACCTTTGCATCTATCTCTGATGATTCCATTGTTTCTATTTCGATGTGGGTGTTCCAATCATGTTACTAACCAAATGGAACCCATTCTTGCATGGGGATCCCAATTATCCAGTTATCCATTCTTATTTGTGTTCAACTGCAGATCGTTCAAATCGTTCGTGGTATACTGAACTCGGTGTTCCAAGCATATAGCTGGAGACGATCGCGGCTCATGAACCGTGAGTAAATTCATTGGGGCTGTTAGATTCGGGAACGACCATTTTGGTGCAATTATGGGTTATGGAGACTATGTTGTGGGTAAAAGTGTAATCTCTAGGGTATATTATGTGGAAGGTCTTGGTCATAATTTATTCTCTGTTGGTCAATTCGTGATTCGATCTAGAAGTGGCCTTTAGAAAACATACTTGCTTCGTTAGAGAACTTGATGGTGTGGAACTGTTAAGAGGAACTCGAGGTTCAAATCTATACACCATCTCTATCGAAGACATGATGAAGTCTTCTCCAATTCGCTTGTTGTCAAAGGCTTCAAAAACAAAGTCATGGTTATGGCATCGTCGTCTCAATCACTTGAACTTCAGCACCATCAATAATCTTTCCAGAAAGGATCTTGTCAGAGGATTACCTAGATTGAAATATGAAAAAGATCATCTTTGTTCAGCTTGCCAATTGGGAAAAAGCAGAAATATGCCCGAAACCAAAACCCACAAACTCTGTAATGGAAGTTCTTCATACCCTTCATATGGATCTATGTGGACCAATGAGAGTGCAAACTATTAATGGGAAGAAATACATTCTTGTAGTTGTTGATGACTATTCTCGATTTACTTGGGTAAAGTTTTTGAGGACAAAGGATGAAACTCGAGATGTCATCATCAAACTTATCAAACAGCTTCAGGTTCGACTCAACAATCTGTTAGAATTGTTCGAACAGACAATGGCGCAGAATTTGTTAACAAAGACTTAATTGAGTTTTATGAAAGTGTTGGAATCAGTCATCAAAGAAGTGTTCCACGAACTCCTCAACGAGCGGTATAGTTGAAAGCGAAATCGAACTCTTATGGAAGCCGCAAGAACAATGCTAATTTATTCAAAGGTTCCAATTTTCTATGGGCTGAAGTATGCACTCTTGCCTGCTACACCCAAAATCGTTCCCTTATACACACCTCTCATGACAAAACTCCATATGAACTGGTCCCGCCGCGAAAGCGACTTATCCCTGCCGTGGTTGATGTCAGTCTATCAATGCATCAAACAAGAAGGGTTACCGAATCTACAACAAAAGAACGAATATCATGGAAAAAATTCACGTTACGTTCGATGAGCTGACCGGTCAAATGGCTCCAGGACAATTTAGTTTTGGACCCGCATCTCAACCTTTATCAAGTAGTCCTATTAGTTCTACTCTTGTTTCTAATCCCTCCCAGCAACTCCTATGTACCTCCTTGAGAAGATGATTTAAAGAAATTGTTTGATCCAATGTTTGATGAACACTATGAACCAAATGCTTATGAAACGTCAATTCCATCATCGGGTGCTCCTATCCATGTGAATGAAGTCAATCCTTCATATCAATATCATTAAGTCAAGAAGCGCTGCTTTGCGATCACTCTGTCTCATCAACAAATCTTCAATCATCAAATGTACATCATGGAAGTGTTTAAACATAATGATGAAGTTAATCCCTTTGCTACTCACGAAGATGCTCCATTTGAAAATATCTTTGCTCCGAATCATCATCGAACCATCTTCATCGAGAGAGATATCGACTCTGCTACTTCAGTTCCACTACAACAACCACATGAACACCTCAGAAAATGGACACATGATCATCCATTGGACAACATCATTGGAAACCCTCTCTGTATATCCACCGTAAACAACTTGCAACCGATGCCTTATGGTGCTTCTTCAACTCGTACTCTAAAAGTCGAACCAAAAGATGTTAAAACGCCATGAATGATAGACAATTGGTTCAATGCCATGCAAGAAGAAATTCATGAGTTCGATCGACTAGATTTATGGGAATTAGTACTGCTCACGATTGTGCTATGATCATTGCTCTAAAGTGGATCTTCAAAGTAAAACTAGATGAGCATGGTGATGTTTTAAGAACAAGGCGATTGGTTGCAAAGGATACCGTCAAGAGAGGGAGGTATGACTTTGAAGAATCATTTGCTCATGTTGCTCGTAACGAAGCAATCAGAATCTTCTTAGCTACTGTTGCTAGCAAGAATATGGCTGTATATCAGATGGATGTGAAAACGCCTTTTTGAATGGAGATTTGAAAGAGGTGGTTTCGTTAGCCAACCCGAGAGGGTTTTGTGAATCCAGAGCATCCTACTCATGTCTATCGCTTGAAAAGGCCCTTTACGGTTTGAAGCAAGCTCCTAGAGCATGGTATGATACACTGTCAAAGTTTCTTCTATCTTACGGATTGACAAAGGAAGGCGATTGATCCGACATTGTTCACCGAAGTCGAGCAAAACATTTAATTCACGTTCAAATATATGTTGATGATATTATCTTCCTCCCGACCCCAATGAGGTGTGACCGTTTTTCTAAAGAAATGGGTTCTAAATTTCAAATGTCAATGATGGGACAAATGTCATTTTTCTTGGGATTACAAATTTCACAAAGTCCCTGAGGCATTTTTATAAATCAATCTAAATATGCAAATGAGATTTTAAAGAAATATGGATTTGATTCTAGTGACCTGTTGACACTCCCATGATAGAGCGTACTAAACTAGATGAGGACCACTCGAGGATCATGGTACCAAACGAAATATCGTAGTATGATTGGATCCCGATCTACCTCACAGCTAGTAGACCGGACATCTTGTTATTTGTTTGCATGTGTGCTAGATACCAGGCTAAGCCTACCAAAAGCTTGCAAAGCGGTTAAGCGGGTCTTCGGTATCTCCAAGGAACCATCAACATGGGACTTTGGTACCCGAAGGACTCCGGTATGTCACTAACGACCTATGCGAGATCTGATCATGCGGGATGTCAAGATACACGTCGAAGTCATCGAGGTGCTCGATTTTTGGTGATAAGCTTGTGAGTGGTCTTCAAAGAGCAAATGAGTACTTCTATTTCCTCTGAGAGGCGAATACATAGCCATGTCATCTTGTTGTGCTCAAATCCTATGGATGAGATCCCAATTATCGAACTATGGCTTTGAATTCAACAAAATCCCTCTGTCTTGTGATAATAAAAGTGCTATTGCTCTCTCATGCAACAACGTACAACACTCAATAGCAAAGCACATCGACATTCGACATCATTTCATCAGGGAGCAAGTTGAAACGGTGTGGTGGAACTATACTTTGTGAGGATGAATACCGGTTAGCGGACATCTTCACCAAAGCTCTTCCTAGAGAACGTTTTGAGTTTATCCTTCCGACTTGGTCTTAGAGCCTACAACCGGAAACACTCAAACGTCTTCAAGAGGAAGAAGAGGAGTAAAGGTTTTCCTTCATCTATCTCTTGTAAATATCTATTCAAAAAGCAAAATACAAAATTACAAAACCTTCAAAAAACAAATAGAAAATAGAAACTTTCAAAATCCAAAAATATTGTCGTTTTGTCATGTTTTTTTTTCTCGATTCGATAAATATACGATCTTTATCTTTGTCATTCAAAGAATGAAATGGGACTTTAGATGTTGTTAATTTTCACAAAAAAAAATGGTTTATTTTCATTTCAGGCGGTAACCCGCTCTTCAATGAAAGAACAGAGCCATGCTTTATCTTGGTTTTTCAAATCTCATGCTCTGATTCTATAAATAATTACTTACTATCTTATGAAAACTAATTGCTTTCAAAAATAACTCGGACTCTATTTTTGAAAATCATCTTGACTTAACGTTTGTCAAAATATCTATCTCTCAATCAACAACTTATGTCATTGATTGAGAGGGAGAATGATTTCAATTAAATCAAAAGGTTATTTGTCATACAATTGTTTTTTTCAAAAGATATTCATGCATGTTTAATCAATGGAGTTTAAAGTCTCAAAATCCGATCCTTATCAGTTAAAACGTTTTCATAATCAAGTCACAATTCTCCTTAAAAGCTTTCAAAATTAATTTAAATCTACAGAGATCACAAATCTCAAATGATTTGATAATTGTGATCGTGGGAGAATTTGTGATTTAAAATGGATTTAAACTGATAATTCGGTAAATGGTTTTATAAGGATGTACAAGCTCTCCTTCCCACATGTGCCAAACGATTTCAAATTTTCCATGCACATGTTGAGGGGGAGCATCTATCTTAAACTACAAAGATTTGAAACGTGATCAATTTATCTCAATGTGCAGTTGTTTCCTAATATGTGCAAAACATTTTCAAAAATCTACGCACATATTGAGGGGGAGCAACTATTTTTGAAAACCACATTCTTTATATAACAATTCTTAGATGCAAGACAACCCCTCAAAAGATGAAAATTATTTATATTACAAAATGATGCTTGATGCAAATT